>CANJKZ010000147.1:570000-1252500 GCA_947471745.1 Closterium sp. Naga37s-1
GGCGCTTCGGCGACGAACCATGATCCTTACTGATGGTTTGCGACACGACCCAGCTTCTGATTGTAGTTTGCGACAAAAGCGGCGACGCCATGAGGTCCGACTTAATCATGAAACAAGTTCACTGGAATAAGTTTCTATGCCGCGAGTTTTGAGGCGGCTCGAAAGTGTTCCTAAGTCGCGAATCCGAATCAAACCAGCCGAACTCACTCTGCGACGAGTGCACGGCGACGCTAGTAGCCGCTGATACGATGGTGAGCTGCATCGCCGGCAAGCACGCAACTATCGCCAGCACTGCGACCATCGTTAATTGCTGTCCGTTTAGCCGACCGCTTAGCCGTCTGGGTGGCCGTCCGTTTAACCATCTGTCTAGCTGTGCGTCTGTTCTCATTCTCGTTATCCTTTTTCTGCTCGACATACTCCCGCGCTCTGCCGTCATTCTCCCACCCTATATCAAACCGAGAACACTGACGCTGAGACAAATGCAGAGTTACAGTTCTAAATCTGGGTTAAACACACCAAACGAGTATGATACGTCGTTTAAAAACTAGAAGCTCGGCTCCTCAAAACTGGGAGAACTGGGTCTGTACGGACTGAAACGCCAACTCAAATATTGTCGCATTAACGAGTGCGTGGACAGAGTCTGAACGCGCTAGTATGCACCAGAAGTGCCGACATGAATGACTTTGCTTAGCTAAATCAGGCAGCGGGAGACTTGGCTTTCGAAGGCTATCTTTCTGGCTATTCCTATGGACGCGGCCCTTTCGAGGCGTCCGACGCGTGGGAAGTGAGGCTGAATGAGCGAGGGGAGCGACTAGGGAGGCAAAACGCAGCGACTCTGGTAGTGTATCTTAGGAGGAAATGACGGACCACCGTGTTTGCGCGTTCTCGATTCCTTTCGGCAGTGGCTTTGACAGCGACTCTCTCCGTGCTAGCGCCCAATTCCCGCGGGCAGTTTATGTTGCTATCTCCCATTTCTCGTGACCAAACGCATAGAAGGGATATACTAAGTCTACCTGGTTTCAGTATGAGGCCACTGGAAAAACTAAAACCCACTCGGATGACAAGCCATTTGGGAGGCATCAACCCTAAACTCCTTGCCTCATGGTGTTTAGGGTTGATGCCCTCTACGTGGCATACCATCCATGAAGGTCTTTTTTTTTTTTGGTCCCGAGCTGCGCGTTTGCTATGGACCCGACGAATAAATTTGGAATATCCCGTAACTTCAAACAAATCTGTATTTGTGGACTCAAAAGGAGAAACAGAGAAATACTATGCCCCAAGGTATTGGACGCGAGCGCAAAGCAATGCGCTGTCAAAACCACTGCTCATAGGAATCAGAAACTAGAAAACACGGCGCTCTGTCATTTCCTCGTATCTTAGAGAAGTACAGTAGGAGCTTGTGGCGAATGAAACACCCGCATCATTCCATGGATGGCACAGAACTTGAACAGTGTATCACGCTGTGTGTCAGTCAGCTGTTTTCACATTCCCAGCTCTTCGGTGTGCCAGAACGCGACAAGCGTACAGTCTATGAAAAAGAAACGCTATGGCTGCTTCCACCAAAGCTTCTAGTGTAAGCTTTTTGAGGACCTTGGCTGCTTCCACCAAAGCTTCTAGTGTAAGCTTTTTGAGGACCTTGGCTGCTTCCACCAAAGCTTCTAGTGTAAGCTTTTAGAGGACCTTGTGCAAACGGACGGTTGCTTGGAGAATCCGTGGCGTGGTAAACCCACTCGCCCTCACAAGCTTCACTATGCGGGGGAGGTTGATCTTAGCAAGCAGGATGAGAAATATGTGCACTTGAAAAGGGTGGAATAGAAAATAGGTCTCTTCCTACAATGGCAGCATTGTGTAACCCTACTTTTATGTTCAGTTCAAGCGGTCAAGCACGATAACGTGCAATTCGTAACGGTTTACCAGCCCAAACATATCTACAATTCATGAAGTGTAGACGAGGTTCAGGGGAGCGCCCTAAACATGACAGCACATTGTCGTTTCTGGAGTCCCGCAAGAGGTTGTGAAATGAAGCTGGTGTGGTGTCAGAGTGAGGGGCAGGGCTGCCTGGGGGAGAGTCAGCGGTCCGCGGCAGTGGGGGGAAGTCAAGAGCGGTTGGGGAGGGTAGGGGAAGAGGGCGAGTGGAATTAGGATGACTGGCTTGGGTGGGTTGGCTGCCTTGGGAATTGCTCTTTTTTTGTCGGCTGGACAAGGAAGGTGGAGTTTAGGAGAGCAATTCTAATCCTTCAGTACCCGAGGCAATAAAGCATGCTTCTGAAAATACCGGTTGGGGTAGGGGGAGTTCGGTACTGAACCCCAAGTATGGAGCTGGGTCACTGGTTTTTCCGGCACTCACCACACCAGTATCTGTTTGGTCGCGCCAAGCCATAACACTTTGGATGACACTCATCGGGGATAGCAGAGTAGTTAATGGGCAGTCCAAACGTTCAAACGACCTGCCCGAAACCGAGGCAGAGCTTCCACAGCAACAGCTGTTTCTGGTCGGGGGAGGTTCGCGCATAACTGCAGCTGGCATTCCCAAATTACCACAGCAGCTGGTGTCAGATCAGCAGCACAACACACTGTGCACACTGCATTTTCTGGTGCGCTGAGTGGGAGCATCGAATGTCGGTGCCAGCACATCATGATTCGGCGACAGCCGTGGATGATGAAACTCGGGTAGTTTTTCTGAAAAAAACTCGTTTTCCGGGGTATACATTCTGACCTCCCTGCAACAAAATTTCCATGAGGTTGTTCCTCTAAATTTAAGACCTGAATTCAAGACGTTACAAACTGCCCATTTCGTAACATGCGACCGTTTACATAGAGAATTTTGCTGTATGACTCATCAAAGTAACCGGCCAAAATTGGTCCCCCTGCAAGACTGTCGATTCAAAGGCATTCGCCCTTAATACCCTTAACATTATGAGTTACGTTCAAAGCACCTCGACCAAAGTTATTGGTTCGCTGGGCACCCGTGACGGTGAAGGGTTTCTTTGCACACTTCCCCTTAATCGTTTTAGGCTCTATTTGGCCCTTCCCCTCTACAACATGTTTTTCGCTATTGTGGATTCCGGTATACTGGATACCCCGTTACTAGAAACCCATCCCGTACAGAAGCGCACAATCACCCGCGTTATAGTGAACTTTGAACCAGCGCGATCCAGTGTGATGGGTTACGTTTTAGAAAGGTTCCTAGACATCTTGGAAAAGCTGCTAGTATATCTATGACAACTGCATTCTGGAACCTCCCCATATAACACCAGCATGCTAGGGACAGTTCACTGGTTTCTGTATCGGCAAAATTCCGAATACTGCCAAGAAACAGTATCGTTCTTACGCGGTTCATTGTAGCAGAAAATAGGGTGTATATAAATAATGATTATAAAACCCCCCCATCCCCCCTCCCCCACCCCCCACCCCTCCCCTCTACATGTTCCGCTGCCCGTCACATCCTTCTACCTACTTATTGAACTGCACAAGTTCAGCTTGTGTGTGGTGGCAGGATCATTGTCGTAATGTAGACTACACGTTCGCTGGTACAACTTAGAAGTAGGCCGACATTGTTACTTAGTTTTGTTCAAACTCGAGTACACTCTCCTCCAAAACACATATTTCTAGTTTTGCCTTGGCCTTTGCCCGTAACTGTTAATATGTTTGTCAGAATCCCAGCCACTAGACCACTGGGATAAAAGGGCTTGTTAAGTAGCGGGTCAGTGCGCCCATAACTCATAAGGACAACGAGCCTGTAACCTTTCCCTAGGATCAATCGGGGATCTCCAGTGGACATCTGACACCCCCCCGCACTGGGATGCCCGAAGTGCACACACTGGGATTCGAACCCGAGACCTTCGCTCTGATATCATGTCAGAATCCCAGTCACTAGACCACTGGGATAAAAGGGCTTGTTAAGTAGCGGGTCAGTGCGCCCATAACCCCCCAGGACAACGAGCCTGTAACCCTTCCCTAGGATCAATCGGTGATCTCCAGTGGACCTCTGACAATGTTCACCGACGCGAAAATACAAACTATATTCCGAGCAGCTGAAGGTCACCACACAGTCCGAGCACAAGCAAAGGGCCACAAGGCCAGTTCACATGCAGAGTGATATAAAGAGAACAAACAATACAGTGATCATATCCTAGCAAGTGCAAGCATGCAGGTATATATATAGATCATAGTACAAGCAGAGTCAAGCAGTAAGCAAGTGAGGCAAAGTAGGCACAAGGCCTAACACAGTAGAGAAGCGCTGATGATCACCAGGCGGAAGTGCCTTGGTGAATACATCAGCAGTGTTGGCCCTAGTGGCCACGTACGCAAGACGAAGCAGGCCACTCGAGCAAGGAAGTATCGCAGAGCGATGTGCTTCGTTCTGTGCTCCAGTCTGTGCTCCTGTCACAAGGCAATCATGGCCTTGTTGTCTACGTACAGAACTGGAGGCGAACGAGGCTGCTCTCCCAAGTCCGTCAGCAGGTAGGTGAGCCAGTGTAGCTCCTGTGCAGCCATGGTCCCGGCGTAGATCTCAGCCTCACAACTGGAACTGAGAACCGAAGACGAGCGGGTAGAACGCCACGAAACAGAGCCGGAACCGAGGCTGAAGTTGTAACAGTGTGACGACCGCTGCGTAGCTGAGTCGTCAACCCAGGAAGCGTCTGCGTGACCGGTGAGGACAACTGGACCCCGTCCTCCAAGCACTAGCCCCATGCCTGACGTACTGCACAAGTAGCGCAGTACCCTCTTCGCAGCATCCCAGTGCACCTTTCGGTGCCTACCGGGAGCCACGTAGCTGTCAGAGGTCCACTGGTGATCCCCGATTGATCCTAGGGAAGGGTTACAGGCATGTTGGCCTGGGGGGTTATGGGCGCACTGACCCGCTACTTAACAAGCCCTTTTATCCCAATGGTCTAGTGGTTGGGATTCTAACATGGTATCAGAGCGGTCTCGGGTTCGAATCCCAGTGTTTGCACTTCGGGCATCCCAGTGCGGGGGGGTGTCAGAGGTCCACTGGTGATCCCCGATTGATCCTAGGGAAGGGTTACAGGCATGTTGGCCTGGGGGGTTATGGGCGCACTGACCCGCTACTTAACAAGCCCTTTTATCCCAATGGTCTAGTGGTTGGGATTCTGACAGTAGCGAGCTAGAAGGCTGAGAGGGTACGTGAGGTCAGGTCGTGTGCACGTCATCAGGTACATGAGGCAACCCACAAGCTCTGGGTACGGACCACTCAGCTCTACGGACTCGTCCCAAGGTAGAGCTGAGAGCGAGTGGCTGGTAGACAGAGGAGTGGGCTGTGGCGAGGAGAACTGGAAGCCGAAGCGCTGAAGGACCTGGTGCACCATGTGTGACTGAGTCAGGGTGATGGTGCGCCGTGCTCTGTCCCGGGTGATCTGCAAGCCAAGATAGCTGCGCAGTTCACCCAGGTCAGTGCAGGTGTGTCTCTTCTGCAGCTCCGACTTCACAAGGGTCAGTGACTCAGTGTCAGCAGTGGCAAAGACGAGGTCGTCAACGTACATGTCAGAATCCCAACCACTAGACCATTGGGAAAAAAGGGCTTGTTTGTGTAGCGGGTTTGTGCGCCCATAACCCCGCAGGCAAACGTGCCTGTAACCCCACGTAGGATCAATCGGGTATCCACAGTGCAGATCTACTCACACCCCCCCACACTGGGAGGTCCAGGACTGAGCACAGCGGCAACGGCCTACATGTGCATACACCGGGATTCGAACCCGAGACCGCTCTAATACCATGTCAAAGGAATGAACAAGAATGAATGAAGTATGAAACAGTTGGGTACAAGTACTAACCCTAATTGGGTTGTACCCTTATGGGCTACCCCACTATAGCCTACACAAATGTAAAAGCTATAATGTTCTGACACCAAAGTGGTCTCCCCAAGGGCTACAGGTGTCGTCCTGGAGAGGCGTGCGTGCGCTGGCCCACCAAGGAAAGATGCTATTTTATCCTAGTTGGTTAGCGAGCTGGAGGACTATCCCTCCAAGGTCGACCAGGTTGCATGCTAAGTTGCTAGGTGTCTGATGTGGTCAACATTGTCATTACCATTCCATCATTGTTCTCGACTTTTCTTAGTGAAACTCTTTCTGTTTTTCCCCGTGAGCACGCAAGTGCTATAGAACACAATGAACGTTACGATCACCCTTACCACCCGTGACCTCCCACAAAATCCAGCTACCACCGGTGTGGGTGACTATCCGCAACGATCAGCTCACTCGACACATGGGCGTATAGGTAGACATTGTCATGGCGCTGGCTCTGCAGGCGGAGCTAGAAGTCGAGTAGCCATGCGTCAAAGTATATCGCCCGCCCCTCTGTACGAGCCGCAGTACAAACTCGGACGCCATGACAGGAGTGAGCAGAGGCATATCTGCGAAGAGTCACTCTAAAACGATGGGAGCTTAACTACGGGTCAAGGCACGAATGTTTTGAGTGATCGTTGCTTGTACTATCGTTCTCTAGAACTTGTCTGTTCACATCGAGATTTTGAACTAATTTCACTAGCAAAACAGGAATGCATAATAATAGAAGTTGCAATGGCAAAGTGACTACAACTTGGACCTAGCAGCCTAGCGACCAGGCAGGTTGACCTCCAGCACAACAACAGGGCGACCTGCCAGCATCGCAGAGAGGCACCACGTCAGCTCTGCAGATAGGCGGCCTGCCAGCAGAGCAAGTCTGCGGCTTGTCAAATCTGCAAGTTGATGATCTACCAGCACTGCATCTGCACGGCTTGCCAACGCTGCCATACAGCGGCTAACCAGCGTTTGCAGCAAATGCCTAAAGCGCACGCATGCACCTGCTTCGCAAGTGCTTGTAAGCGGTCGAGCACGTTGTGCCTCATCCAGCCCGTTGGCCGAATGCCAAGTCCGCCATGTGCCGACGATCACGCCAGACTCTCCATGTCGACCTTGGGATACCAGCCCGCGGGTCGACTTCGCCAAAACTCGCAGAAGTGGAACTCACGTTCCTGCCAGGTTCGCAGCAGAGCAGCCCCTCGACAGGCTCAATGCTGCTCCGTCGAGCAGAGCCTCTCGACGGGCTCTTCGACCAGGTCCGGTCGAGCAGGACCTGCTCGACCACCACTTTTGTCAACCACCCAGGCGGAAGTCGGCCGTCCACCTCCCTCGTCGATGGCTTCGCAGAGGTTCTGCGCAGGTCGACCAACTTCGTTGTCCTGTTCGTCTAAGTCTGCGTTGACTTTTACGGCCAGTTGTTGTCAACTTCTGCGACCAGTCGCCGTTGACTTCTGTAGCCAGTCGGCGTCGACTTCTGCGGCAAGTCGGCGTCAAACTCTGCGGCAAGTCGACGTAGACTTTTACGGCCAATCGGTGTCGACTTCTTCGGCCAGTCAGCTGCACCTCCCACGCACCTCACTGCTTCGCCCAAGCGAGTGCGGGGCCAATGCCCGTCAACAATAGTTGCAGCAGCTAAGAGGGGACAGCCACAAGCAGAGGAGAAGACAATAAGAGGCAGTTAGGCAGAGTGAAAACCTAAATCGCAGCTGCAGGCGCGGCGTCGTCGGCAGGTGCAGCCACAGGGCACGGCAGGGCGCAGAAGAGTGCGACACGCTACGGTAGGGCGCGACAGGGCGCGGCAGGGTGCAACAGGGCGCGGGACAAGGCGCATAGCAGACGCGCGGCGGGCGCGGCAGGTCGCGATAGGGCGCACGGGAAGGCACGGCTGGGCGCGCAACAGGCGTGCGGCAGGGTGCGACGGCACAGCGTGACCATAGGGCGTGACGGGGCCGTGAAGAAGGGCCGCTACGGGGTCGCTATGGGGGCCATGACGAGGGGGCACTAAGGGGGTGCTGAGGGGGGCATTAAGCTGGCCCCTAAGGGGCAGAGGAGGGGGGGGGGGGGGGGGGGGACGCAAGACGGGGGCCGCTATAAGGGGGTGTGGGCTAAGGGAGGGGTTGTTAAAGGGGTCGTGAGGGCACGAGAAGCAGCTAAGGAGGTAAGATGGGCGGAAGCGAGGGACCTAACATAGCGTGGCACCATGTTGAGAAGTGAAATAATTGATGATAAAAGCTTACAAAGACGGTATATTTAGCAACTTTAGCCCTTTATTGCACAATTCAACCTAGCCTACAAAGTACACATTCAACTATGCATATTTACGTTGAGAATGCTGCCAGTCTTGGAATGTGTTTGCTTGTCACCGAGCTGTGGTAAGGTATACACTACTAACAAACTGTTATAATGTTTATATTGTGTAGGCTGTAGTGGGGCAGCCCATAAGGGGTACAACCCAATTAGAGTTAGTACTTGTACTCAATTTCTTGTCAATGCATTCATCCTCGATCAGTATTCTGACATGGTTTCAGAGCAGGGTCCTGTTCAAGGACCGATTTTTTTAGGGCACGCCGAATAGTTCCCTGACCGAAGCGCGTTACCCTGCTCGTAGTGCCCTACCCTGCCCATCGTGCTGCCCCACAAGTCGTGCTGCCTTGCCCTGCCCGTCGCGCCGCCCTGCTGGCCGCGTGTCGCCCTGCTAACTGCCACACCGCCCTGCCCTGCCCGTCGCGTTGCCTTGCTAGCCGCGCGCCGCCCTGCTGGCTGCTGCACAGCCTTGCGCTGCCTGTCGCGCCGCCCTGCTGGTCGCGCACTTCCCCTGCCCTGCCCGCGCGCTGCCCTGCTGGCCGCCGCGCCGCCCTGCCCTGCCTGCGCGTTGCCCTGCTGGCTGCCGCGCCGCCCTGCCCTGCCCTCCCGCCGCCCTACTGGCTGCCGCGCCGCCCTTTGAAGCCCACGCACCGCCCTTTGCAGCCCGCGCCCCGCCCCTTTCCTGCCCGTGCGCCGCCCTTCTCGCCGCGCGCCGCCGTTCATGCCCACGCGCCGCCGTTCATGCCCGCGCGCCGCCCTGCAGCCTGCCCATACGCCGCCTTGCTAGCCGTGCGCTGCCATTTCCTGCCCGCGCGCTGCCCTGCCCTACCCTACGCGCCGCCCTGCCCTGCCCATAGCGTTTTCTTAGTGCTCGCGCGCCGCCCTGCTCGTCACGCGCCACCATGCTCTGCCCGCTATGGTTACTCTCAGCGTTCTCATTTTTTATCCGGAGGGCCGTCAAATCCAGTTCGATACGTGGCTCGATGACTTACAGCTATACCTACTGAGCGATTCTAGAGATAGCGTTTCGTTGTTTGACCACACGTCTGGAGCCTCTCTCGCCCCTCCCGACGCAACTGACAGTACGACTCGCTCACAGTGGCTTACCCGTGTCGCTGCTGCTCGCTTAGCCATTCGCAATCACCTGCCGCTAGCCGAACGCGCTCACTTTGGCCAGCACAAGACTGCTAAAGCCCTATACGACGCTGTAGTCGCTCGTTACTCTTCCCCTGCCACTGCTGCTCTCGGCTGCCTTATACTGCCCTAACTGTTTCCTGAGCTGTCAGCCTTTGCCACATTCGAGGACCTCATCACCCACCTTCGCACTAGCAACACTCGCTACCGCGCTGCCCTCAAAGCCGAGTTCCTAGACAAGAACCCACCCCCGATGTAGATCACTCTCTACTTCGTAGTCACCCGCCTCCCTGACACTTTTCGCGCAGTCAGGGACCACTTTCTCGCACTTGACCCCACAGACCTCACTGTCGACCTGCTCGAGAAGCACCTCCTTGCAGCTGAGACTAACGTAGTTGCTGTAGGTGCTGCTCGTGGCACTCCTCGCACACCCTTCTTTGAGGGGTGTTCCCCCTCCCCCCTT
Organism: Closterium sp. Naga37s-1; assembly: GCA_947471745.1. Taxonomy (NCBI): domain Eukaryota; kingdom Viridiplantae; phylum Streptophyta; class Zygnematophyceae; order Desmidiales; family Closteriaceae; genus Closterium; species Closterium sp. Naga37s-1. The sequence goes on from CANJKZ010000147.1 coordinate 579,703, forward strand.
TCCCCCTCCTATGCTTCTGGTGCTGCTGTTGACATCCTTGGTACTGAGGACGTCAGGGCTGCTTCTGCTCTTAGTAAGAAGCGCCGCAGCGGCAAGGGCAAGGGTGGCAAGAGTGGTGGTGGTGGAGGAGGCGGTGGAGGCGGTGGAGGTGGCTGAGGTGGCGGTGGGAGTGGTGGCGGGAGTGGGGGCTTCCGTGGCGGCGGTGGTGGCAGCGGTGGGAGTGGTGGTGGTGGTGGTGGCGGCAGTGGGAGTGGTGGCGGCGGCAGTGGTGGCGATCGGGGTGCAGCTCTTCGGAGGGGAGGTTCTGGCGGTGGCCAGAGGCAGCAGTAGCAGCGTCGGAGCGAGACCCCTACGCCCCAGCAGCTTCGTGAGTGGTTTGCTCAGCGTGGGGCGTCTGGGGGTAGTGTTCGCTGCCCGTATGTCATTCGCACAGGTGACCGCGCTGGTCAGACATGCGGGAAGTTTCACACACAGCACCGCTGCTTCTCCCGCCTTGACGACGCTTGGCGCGCAGATTTTGGCGACGAGGCTGAGCGCCCCCGCTGGCTAGAGCTACTTACGTCTGGTGTTGATATCTTTGCTCTTGACTATGATGCTATCCTTGCTGCCATGTATGCCTTGACTGTTAGTGCTGAGGGTGACTGTTACCTCTGTGTGTCGCCCGACCCAGATATAGAGGCTGCTGCTCTTGGTGCTAGTGAGTCTGCTCTCCCTGGTACTGCGCCTGCTGAGGCCTTGCACACGTTCACGCTTGACTATGGTGCTTCCCGCTGTTTCTTTCGCGACAGTACCACACTCACTCCACTCCATGAACCTGTTCCAGTCAGACTGGCTGACCCCTCAGGGGGCCTAGTTCTTGCACGTTCCACCACTGTTCTTCCATGTCCGGCGGTTCCGTCTGGCTCACTGTTAGGTCTTCACCTCCCCTCGTTCTCTACGAACTTGGTGAGTACCGCTGCCCTCTAGGATGCGATGGTCACTACCACCACTACTGGGGGTCAGCGTGTGACGATATGCACGTGTACACGGACGGGCCGTCACCTGGCCACGTTCACCCGTCGGCCTGGGTCGAGTCTGTACACACTGGCTAATGAGCATGCTCAGGTAGCTGCTTCTGGTCAGGTGTCCGCATCAGGACAGGTAGCCGCCCCCTATTCGTGTCGCCTCCTGTCGCACCAGACTCTCCTCTAGGTACCACCGCCTTGGTCACCCCTCCCTGCCACGCCTTCGTGGCATGCACTCCCGCCTCCTTGTTTCTTATCTTCCTAGGTCTCTGCCTCCCCTCCCGCCCTCGCCTGCCCCGCCCTTCCTTCCTTGCGTCGAGGGGCGGCAGCGCGCCACTCCTCACTCCTCCTCGTTTCCCCCGACGTCTGCTCCCCTGCAGACTCTCCACATGGACGTGTGGGGCCCAGCCCGCGTCAATGGACAGGGCCGCGAGCGCTACTTTCTGCCGGTTGTTGACGACTACACGCGTTACACCACGGCCTTCCCCTTGCGCATCAAGGGTGAGGTCCCTGATGTCTTGATCCCTTTGATCCACGCAGTCCGTCTCCAGCTCCGCGAGCGGTTCCGCGAAGACCTTCCTGTCCTGCGTCTGCACTCTGACTGATGTGGTGAGTTCTCCTCCGACCTCTTGCGGGAATTTTGTCGTGGGGAGGGCATCCTCCAATCGTTCACGCTTCCGGCCTCCTCGCAGCAAAATGGGGTTGCTGAGCGCCGCATTGGCTTAGTCATGGAGGTGGCCCGTACCTCCATGATCCATGCGGATGCTCCCCATATTTTGTGGCCATTTGCGGTCCGGTACATTGCGCATCAGCTCAACCTTTGGCCCCGTGTCTCCTTGCCGGAGACCTCGCCTACACTGCGTTAGACGGGGAAGGTTGGTGAAGTGTCGCTGTTCCGGGTTTGGGGCTCTCGGGCCTTTGTCCGCGATACGTACGCGGACAAGCTCTCCTCCCGCGCCATTCCCTGCGTCTTCCTTGGCTTTTCCCCTGACGCGCCTAGCTGGCAGTTTTACCACCCACCTCGCGCCGTGTCCTGCTCTCTCAAGACGTCATGTTTGACGAGTTGGTTCCGTTTTACCGTCTCTTCCCCTACCGCACTGCCCCTCTCCCCCCCCCCCGCCGCTCTTCCTCACTCCAGGTCCCCTTCTGATAGACCCCTCCCCCCTCAGGGTCTTGCTCCCTCATGTGTGTCTCAGGTAGACCCACTCCCCTTGGCTGAGCCTGTTGAGGTCACTGTAGACTCTGGTGCTGCTGGGGGTGGTTTGCTAGGGGTGATGCGTCTGGGGGTTCTGAGCCTGCGAGTTTAGAGCTTGGGGGTGCTGAGCCTGAGGGTGCGGAGCCTGGGGGTGCTAAGATTGAGGGTGCGGAACCTGAGGGTGCTAAGTCTCAGGGTGCGGAGTCTGGGGGTGCTGAGCCTAGGGGTACTGCGTCTGCTGGAGGTCCTACGGGTGCCTCGCCATGATAATCTTGCTGGCGGGAGCCTCTCTCACTGCGGCAGCTGCGCGAGTGGTTTGCTCGGCGCACACGCTTTAGGAGTGGCGCTGCAAGGAGCTGGAGGCCCTACCGCTGGAGGCATTGGAAGCTGGAGGTGCAGGAGCTACTAGTCCTGGAGGTGCAGTAGTTACTGCTGGAGATGGAGGTACCGGAGGTGCTGGAGTTGCTGGTCCTGGAGGTGCTCATACTAGAGGTACTAGAGCTGCCGGAGCTGGTGGTGTTGGAGGTGCTAGAGCTGGAGATCCTGGAGCTGGAGGCACTGGAGCTGGAGGCGCTGGTGCTGGAGGCACTTGATCTGGAGACCCTGGAGATGGAGGCACTGGAGGTGGAGACCCTGGAGCTGGAGGCGCTGGCGCTGGAGGCGCTGGAGCTGGAGGAGCTGGAGTTGGATACCCTAGAGCTGGAGGCGCTGGAGCTGGAGGCGATGGAGCTAGAGGCACTGGAGCTGGAGACCCTGGAGCTGGAGGCACTTGAGCTGGAGACCCTTGAGCTGGAGGCGCTGGAGCTGGAGGAGCTGGAGCTGGAGGAACTGGAGCTGGAGGTGCTGGAGCTGGAGGCACTAGAGCTTGAGGCGCTGGAGCTGGAGACCCTGGAGCTGGAGGTGCTGGCGCTGGGGGTGTTGGAGCTGGCGGTACTGGAGCTGGAGGCACTGTGCAGCGGCCACCGTTTTTTGTTCCTCCGCCGCCATCGTCTCTGCCGCCTCCTGGCTCGGTCATTCGTTAGGTTCTTAGTCTCCCGTCTTCTACTGGCCTTACTCCTTGCTTACTGTGTCCACCGCCTCACCAGTCGCAACCACACTAACAGCTAGACTCCCCACTACCTGCTCCTTTTCCTTACGCTGAGCAGACATACTCTCGTACAAAGCGTAGTTAGCCTGAATGTCGTCCTGCCTTGCCTGTTTGCGCTGTTCGCACTGGTCGTCGTGTTCCTCGTCCGCGTCCTCCTCCTGTCCCCGGCACTCACGTTATGGCACTTCGTCCTTCCTCTGTTCCACCGCGAGTTCCCATGCCGTCTCCTCCTGCGTCCTCTCTTCCTGACGGTTCGGACACTGAGTCTGACTTAGTTCGTGCTGCCAGTCCTAGTATCACACGTCTTCTAGCCACTGTTGTCATTGACCCTTCGTTTGAGTCCGCTCCTGCATCTTCCCTAGTTGCTGAGCTTGTTGACTTTGCTGCTGCGTGTCCTCTTGAATACGCCGCTAGTCTTGTTGCTGAGTCTGAGTCTGACTATCCTCCGTCCGACGTGGGTGAGTGTGCTCTTGGCTCGGACGTCCTTGACGACAGGCAGGAGGACTTTGAGTGTCTTGCAGCTGCTGTACCTCGTTTCGCTTCCATGCTGCTTGCACCTGAGGGAGACCCGGATGCACCAGACATCCCGACCCCGCGCTCTTACGCAGAGGCGATTACGGGTCCCTACTCCTCTAAGTGACAGACAGCCATGGACGCAGAGATGGCATCCTGGAAGTCCACAGGCACCTTCGTCGACGCAGTTCCCCCTCCTGGGGCGAACATAGTCGATGGCATGTGGATTTTCAGGGTGAAGCGACCGCCGGGTTCTCCGCCTGTCTTCAAGGCTCGTTACGTTGCTCGAGGCTTTAGTCAGCGACAGGGAGTTGACTTCTTCCAGACCTTCTCCCCTACCCCGAAGATGACCACTGTTCGGGTGCTGCTGCACGTCGACGCTCAGCGTGACTACGAGCTGCACTCTCTGGACTTCAGCACAGCTTTCGTATAGGGCAGCCTGCACGAGGAGATCTGGCTGAGCCACCCACCTGGCTTCACTGGGTCGTTTCCTGCAGGTACCCAGTGGAGCCTCCGCCGGCCAGTCTACGGTCTCCGCCAGGCGCCTCGCATGTGGCACGACACACTGAGGACGACGCTTGCAGCTCTTGGATTTGCTCCTTCGACTGCTGACCCGTCGCTTTTGTTGAAATAGCAGTTGAAAGTTAGAAACGAGAAAGAGGGGTTGCACTAGCAAGCAGTTGAGTACATATAGCAAACCCTAAATTGGGCTGTACTCACTATTGAGTACCCCACTGCAGGCTAGACAAACATAACATTCTGACAGCTTTTTCTGCGCACCGACACTTCGTTGCCGCCGTTCAACATCCTCGTGTACGTCGATGACTTGGTTTTTGCCAATGCCGATACTGAGGCACTGGCCCTTGTGAAGTCGGAGCTGCAGAAGAGACACGCATGCACTGACCTAGGTGAGTTGTGCAGCTATCTTGGCTTGCAGATCACCCGGGACAGAGCACGGCGCACCATCACCTTGACTCAGTCACACATGGTGCACCAGGTCCTCATGTACCTGATGACCTGCACTCGACCTGACCTTGCCTACCCTTTTAGCATCCTGGCACGCTACGTTGCGCCCGGGAGACACCGACCAGAGCACTAGGAGGCCGCTAAGAGGGTGTTGCGCTACTTGTGCAGTACATCGGGCATGGGGCTCGTGCTTGGAGAATGGGGTCCAGTTGTCCTCACTGGACACGCAAACGCTTCTTGGGTTGACGAATTGGCTACGCAGCGGTCGTCACAGGGTTACACTTTCAGCCTTGCCTCCGGCTCTGTTTCGTAGCGGTCTACCCGCTCGTCTTCTGTTCTCAGTTCTAGACGTGGGGCTGAGATCTACGCAGGGGCCATGGCTGCACAGGAGTTATGCTGGCTCACCTACCTGCTGACCGACTTGGGAGAGCGGCCTCTTTCTCCTCGAGTTCTGTACGTAGACAACAAGGCCATGATTGTCTTGTGTCAGGAGCACAGAAGCACATCGCTCTGCGTTACTTCCTTGCTCGGGAGTGGTCAGCTTCGTCTTGCTTACGTGGCAACTCGGGCCAACACTGGTGATATATTCACCAAGGCTCTTCAGCCTTGGTGATCATCAGCGTTTCTGTACTGTTTTAGGCCTTCTGCCTACTTTGCTTCACTGGCTCACTGTGTGACTTTGTTTGTACTGTGATCTATATACATATACCTGCATGCATGCTTACCCCTGCTAGGTTATGATCACTGTACTGTTTGTTATCGTTCATATAATTTTGCATGTGAACTTGCCTTGTGACCATTTGCTTGTGCTCAGAGTGTGTTGTGACTTGGTGATCCACCCTGAGCTTGCTTTGCTTTTTCTTGGCTGGTCTTGTGACCTCCTGTTCTCCCCCACTTTGCCTATGGGGGTGTTTCAAACTATTATAATCTTTATATTGTGTAGGCTGTAGTGTTAGTACTTGCACTATGTTTCTTGTCAATGAATTCATCCTCCTAGAGTATTCCGACAACTACTTATGGCACACGAGTTATCTAATGCAACTTTTTTTTTTTTTTTTTTGTACTGCATGGCTGAAGAAGAAGGCATGATGCTGGTACATATAAAGACATTTTTTTTTTACTATTTGCACCTTCCCTTTTTGCTAAAATAATGCACCCCATCATTGGGACGGACAACCTAACCGTACGTATATCTCCTACCCTCCCACCTATTTTGTTTTTTCTGTATATCTCTATGAACAAGTCCAATGGCAGGTGCGTCACGGGACTCCTGATGGTGGAATCCGACAAAACGACAAACTTATCGCCAATGAACTTCATGGGTCACTCTTCTCCCAAGTTACGAACCAAATTGAGTCGATAATTGCACCGTGGTTTGAACTAGTTGTGCATATCTGACTGTGCATATATGTTATTTCCCAACACTCTCTCCCCACCCCTCCTCCCCTCATTCTTCCTTCCGCTGAGGCTCCCAATTTCAAGCTGGACATGCCTTCACAATTTTAGTTGTTCCTTTTAAGATTAGCAGAACTAGATTGAATATATGGATGGAAAAGAAATCCACGCGTTATACCGAGTCATCGATAGATGGTTTCACATCGTCCTTCCGCCTTCCTCCCCCCTTGCTCCTCCCCCACCGACCCCCCCAGCATCTGATCAGCCAATCAATTTCCTCGCCTTTCAAGATTTTGCTTGTCGGTGAACCGAATGGACAGGCTGCGGCACACGAGAAAAGCGACAGACCACATGCTCCCATCCAGAAAATCCCGCGTTCGCCAACTGCTTTCGGCGCCTGCAGGCGACATATCGTTCATTGCTCTCGTGGCTTCTAATTATTCGTTGAACTTACTGTTCTGTGCCAGCCACGCGTCGCGAATTCCAGCTCACGACTCGTCTTGGAAATTGTCCCAAAGCGTGTGCGTTTTTCACGTCGCTCCCACATTCTAGCAGACCAGTCACCACACCACCACCGCACCACCACAACACCACCATCAAACCACCACCATGCCAAAATCCTTTCTTGTGGCGCAGTCAAGTCAACCCCAGGCTTCTTCTCGCTGCTGCTGTCTGCTTCCCTCTCCCCTCTCCCCTCTCCCCTCTTCCCCCATCGTCCCCCCTCCCTTCCCCATTGTCCCATCAGTCCAGCCCCACCCTGCCCGCCTCCCCCCACCCGATCCGCGGGGGCCCACTTTTCCGCAACTACCTTCCGCGCGCACAGGCATCCCCTCCCCTCTTCTCACTCCTTTTCCTCATGTTCTCTGCCTGCTTCTCCTGCGCCACCGCGGCGCTGCCATCCAGGCCACTTCAGAAGAACGAGCTTGAAGTTTGCAGATATAAGGAAACACAAGAACGCAGAAACGGAACCAGAAACGCAGCCATGTCTACTTATTAGTTCCTGTTTTCCTTTACTCACCTTTCAGCTTATCGGTTCTCCGGATTCGCTTCCTCCCGAGCTTCTACTCGTCGCGCTTTCAAACAGAATTACTGCGTCAGAAACGTCAGGCAAACGCGGCGCTGGCGTGTCTACTTGGTCAGTCCGTACGCCTTGGCGAATCCCGACTGAACTCATGGCAGCGTCGTTCAAGCTCGCGACTTCGATAGCTTCGCCCGCCACAGGAACGCGCGGGGCGACCGAACTGGCTCCAAAGGAGTTTCTAGGAGAGCAATTGCGGCTCGCTTCGAGTTCCACTCTTCGTCGTCGTTCAGCATCGAGATATTCTGTTCCGTCAAACGAGAGTTACGTGTCGCGAGGGACACGCCCCGTAACTTCCGCTGCATTTTCCGTCGCGAAAGTTAAACAGCTTCGCCCTCCACCATCACCTAGTCCCAGTACCTTGGCTCTCGACCAGATCCGTGTGTCAAACGGAAACAGTAAGTTCCGTTAATTGTAGACTCGGTTCAATGCTCCTTGCGCCGTCAATCCGCAATTCCAGCAGTAGACCTCTGTCTTCTCGCATTATCTTCTATATCTCGTTCCTTGCTTTTTGTCCTGTCGTTTTATTTTCAGGGTACACGAGCGAGAAGTCGAGTATACTCGTTATAGGCTTGAGCGTGCACACGGCGCCTGTGGAGCTCCGGGAGAAGCTCGCGGTGCCGGAGCACGAGTGGCCACGTGCCATCCACGAGCTGAGCGCGTGCCCGCACATCGAGGAGGCGGCCGTGCTGAGCACGTGCAATCGCATGGAGATCTACGTCGTCGCGCGGTCGTGGCACATGGGGATCCGCGAAGTGACCCAGTGGATGTCTAAGGTGGGTGAGGCGAGTCTAGCCATGTCCTGACCGAATGTAATCATTGAACGCAGCCAATTTCTGTTACCCGAATGTAGAACCTTCCCTAGCAAACCACCCTACCGCCGCTCCCTCCCGCACACATCCCAACCCTCCCCACCCCCCCCCTCCCCCCTCCACACCCCCCTTTCCTCATCCCCCCAACCCCTCCCCTTTTTCCCACTCTCCGTTCCCACAAGTATTCCTCCCGCACCAAACCATCCCTCGCCTGACGCATTTTCGTAGTCAACTTTATATTGCCAGTGAGACGCCCCTCGTTACCACATCCCTTACCCTCCTCCCCCCCTGCTCTCCCCCTCTCCATCCCTTCTCCTCTCCCCTTCACCACCCCCACAATGCAGTCCAGCGGAGTACCAGCCGAAGAACTCCGCCCGCACCTCTTCATCCTGCGCCAACGAGACGCCACCCACCACCTACTCCGCGTCGCCTCAGGTCTCGATTCTCTCGTCCTGGGTGAAGGGCAAATCCTCGCTCAAGTCAAACAAGTCTTCAAAGTCTCGCAGGGAAACGTGGGGTTCGGCCGGAATCTACACGGGCTGTTCAAACAGGCGATTGAGGCGGGAAAGCGGGTCCGAACCGAGACCAGCATTGCGTCTGGAGCTGTTTCTGTGAGCTCTGCTGCTGTTGAGCTGACTGCCATGAAGCTTCCGGAGAACGGGCTGAGGGACGCCCGGGTGATGATTGTTGGCGCAGGGAAGATGTCCCGGCTTTTAGTTAAGCATTTGCTCTCTAAAGGGTGTGATAAGATAGTGGTGGTGAATCGGACAGAGGCCAGAGTGGAAGCGCTTAGAGAGGAATTTCCAGCAGCAACGCTGGTTTTCTGGCCATTGTCTGAGTTGTTGGAAGCAGCAGGTGAGGCAGATGTGGTGTTTACAAGCACAGCTTCGGAGGAGCTGCTTTTCCATCAGGATAACGTGCAAGGTTTGCCATTGGCAGGCGAGCTCACAGCAGGAGTGCGTCATTTTGTGGACATTTCCGTTCCAAGAAATGTGGGAGCGTGCGTCGGGTCCGTGGGTCATGCACGGGTGTACAATGTGGATGATCTGAAGGAAGTTGTGGCAGCTAATAAGGAGGACAGGAAGCGGAAGGCGCTGGAGGCTGGGGTGATCATAGAGGAGGAGATTCAAGCGTTTGAGGCGTGGAGAGACTCGTTGGAAAGTGTGCCAACAATTAAGAGGTTAAGGGAGAAGATCGAGAGCATTCGGCAGGCGGAAGTGAACCGGGTTCTGGCGAAGCTGGGGCAAGAAGTAACGCCGAAACAGAGGAAGCTGTTAGAGGAGATGAGCAGGGGGATGATGAACAAGATCCTGCATGGGCCGATGACGCATCTGAGATGTGATGGTGGGGATGCGAGGACAGTTCAGGAGATTTTAGAGAATGTGAATGCGATCGGGAGGATGTTTGACCTGGCTGCTGATGAGATCATGATCCCTCAGCTCACTGTGGCGTCCAGTTCCAACTCAAGGTGAAGCTTCAGGTGGCTGTCTACATATCTGTGTAACTTAGTGAAATGGTGATCGACCGGTGATGCGCTGTCAGTATCTAACGAGTGTCAGGGGAAGCTGTTGACAGGGTGTAAGCCATTTAGCTCCTCTTGGATGCCAATTCCGCGCTTGATTTATTAGACGTGCATGTCAATGGATGGCTGCCAACTGGTGAAGTGGAACGCTTGTTTCTCTCCTTGCAATCTGTGATAGGTATGTGTCCCTTTGGAAAAAAAATCCTCCACCTTATCAGCATAAACAATGTAGAAAGCGCAAATTGCAGCTGGAAATACTGTATCAGTGCAGCTTCCGACCACAGAACTGTACAGGCGTCTGTTTAACATCCTGAGTCCAGGAGGAACCACTGAAGTCAAGCTGCTTGCACAGCAGCAGCGGCACCAGCGCTTACATCCTCACTAGCTACCTCTCTCTTGTTTTGGAGATCCTTGACTGCTGCCTTGATCGCATCCTCTGCCAGCATGCTACAGTGCAGCTTCACTGGGGGCAGAGACAGGTGCTTGGCGATGTCACTGCAGAAAGGTTGGTTGCGAAAGAAACGGAGGACAATGTTTTAAGGGGGGAGAAAAGAATACGGTGGGATGCAGCTAGAATCTAGAGACCAGAATGAGATGAAGAAATTGGCAAAGCGAAGGTATTCTATCGTAAGGTAAGGTTCCCGAGGACTAACTCAGTGGTGCCTGTGATTTGGACGGGCTCGGACAGGCAGAGTGGTATGGTACTAGATAAGGTAGCTGGATAAGGTAGACAGGAAGGAAGCACTGCGTACCTGTTCTTGATTGTCATGACCTCGTCAACTGACTTCCCCTTCACCCATTCCGTGGCTGCAGAGCGAAGATCAATAAGAGCACGTAAACACGGAGGAATAAGACACAAACGGGTAATTCCAATAAACAAGATCCTTTTCAAAATGGAAGTCAGTTGCAACTCGCGAGCGTTACCTGTAGAGTTGCATCACTGCCACAAGCGACATTCAGCTTAGCAGGCAACACGAATTTCAGCAGACAGCATGTGACGAGGCCATCGACTTACCGACGGAAGAAGAGGCAATCGCCGATCCGCACCCGAAGGTCTTGAAGCAGGAATCGACGATCTTTCCGTTTTCGTCGACCTTAATTTGCAGCTTCATGACGTCACCACAAGCCGGAGCACCCACTAGACCTGTACCGACATTCGGGTCGTTCTTGTTGAACGATCCAACGTTACGAGGCTTGTTGTAGTGGTCAACGACGTTCTTGTGGTAACCACGCTGTAGAAGTGTTACCAGCCGAGTTTGCGACCGTGCACCCGCAATCCGCATCATCTTCGAATTCGCGCGACTATGTACAAGAAACAGGATTGACACGCCTGAGGGACGCTGGAGAAATATCTAAGACAGTAACAAACCCGAAGGGCTACTAAGCAACAAGATAGAAGCAGTAAACCCGAAGAACGGAAGGGAGTTCCACAACAGCAGTCAGGAGAGGGGAGTCAAGTGGCCCAGAAGCCACAAATGTTGGAAGCTTCTAGTGTTGGAAGCTACGGAGGACTATGTAGGAGCTATGACTCACTGCAAACATGCAGACAGTGGCGTGGCGTGGTACATGTACCTGAATGATGTGTTGCGAAGTTTGGCTCTTCATCATGCTGTAAGACGCTCAATCCCTCTGTAACGTACTAATAAGCCGTGCGTAAACCAACCAGATGGGCGACGCTTGGGTCTCAATCTTGGAGCAGATTTTCTGGGTGCACTGGCCTACACCAAGGAAAGCTGTTCCGTCTAGAAGACGGGGCAGCTGACAGAAACGAGAGAGTCAGATGACGGAAATCGTCAGGTGGCAGCATAATGTATCTTGCGCAGAGTCCAAGCTTCTGTCTGTCTCGGACTTCTTTCGGCTCCGCTAAATAAGTTCAGCTCGCTATCTGTACAGAGTCTATTGTATGGAAACGCATATACAGCAGCAAGGACCCATGATAGTGTACAAGGTGTAGATTGCTGTGCTGTGTGGGATACGTCTGTTGGCCCTGCCCGTCGAGGGTTTTGGCTGGGTCGGGGTTTACGCCGAGCATGAAAATTCCACCAAGAGCGAACAGAAGTTTCCCTTTCTTGCGTCAGTCAGCATGACGTAAGTGTCAGTCCCTACCAGTACCCTACTATAAAAAGAACGCCAAACACATTACCATTCCCACCCGACTTAATACCAGTTTTGGTGCCGTTCCACCATTGGTTCAGTCTGATTCGCCAGAAGTTTTTCCAAATCACAGAACCACTTCATCACCACATCTCCAAGTGCCGCGACAATCCCAAGAACTACATTTTCAGACGACAAACCCTGTCAGCACGAACCACTGTCAGGGATCAGGCATCAGGCATCAGGGGAAAAGCTTCTTCACTCGCAAGGATTTTTTTGCCTGTCCATTCCTTGAGAACTCCGCCTCATTACCTTCTCGTCCAGCATTCGCTGCTGGTTGTGCGTGAATCTCAGGAGTTGCCATAAGGCCGTGATCGTCGGCTCGAACCTGATCTTCGCGCTTCGACGTCGCTGATACCTTCAAAAGAAACGATATCCTATCAGCTACGACCATGGCTACCACCAGCAATGCGCTTGCAGGCCACCATGGCCTCAGGCTTGGACGTCTTCACAAGGACCAAACGGCCTCGCTTCTATCGCTTCGCCATGATCGGAAAGCGTCGTTTCCCGGATCAGGGAAAATGCAAGTATGCACCTGTCTTCCTCCTTGTTAGGATCAGGGATCAGGTTTGAAGACTCATTATGGGGATCTTTTGCTTGTTGTGTCGCAATGCAACGTGACGTCGTGCATTTTGCCTTTTCAAGCTTCAGTATATGACAAAATGCATGTTTCATTTGCTCCCACGACTATCCAGTCCCTCGCTTCCCTTCGCTCCTTCACTGCTCCCTCTGTTTTTTCCCTTCGCTTTGTTTTCCTCATGCTTTTTTCTATGTGCAGGCGTCCTCATCGCGGTGTCTTCGCCTGGTAGCCACAGCTACTGTCCAGCAGTCCCAGGCCTCCAGGTGCGGAAATGACCAGTCCCTTGTCCCAGTCTGTGCATGTGTGTAGCATGGTATTTTCGTGCCTGATCTGCTTGATCGACCAGATCCTGGTTCCCTGACGTCACTTTTGAGCCGGGCAGTTGGGTGTTTAGGCCTTGATTTCTCCCGCCAGTTTGTTTTCAGCAGCTTCTAGGAACTCTGCACTCAACACATTCATCTGCTGCCGCATTGACGCTGATTTCCTTCCTTAACCATCCGCTCCCGCACCCACCTCCCCCCATCGCTCCCCCCCCCCTCTCCCCCCGCCGGCCATCTCCGCGCGTTTCTGGTTCGCCCCTGCAGCGCTCAGTCGCCGTCGTCGCTAGCGGTGAAGGAGGACGCGCCGATTAACTTCGACGATCTAGGGTTCGGGCTGGTGGAGACGGACTACATGTACGTCGCCAAGTGCGTGCGCGGGGAGGAGTGGCAACAGGGCGAGCTGCGGCCGTACGGCAACCTCGAGATTAGCCCCGCTGCTGGCGTGCTCAACTACGGCCAGGTGCGTTAAGGGTGGCGCCGCAACAACAATGGGCGAAGAACAGGCGTGTCCGAACACCCAGAATGAACAGAGATCACACATCGGGCTAGTTTTAACAGTCACAGCAATTTCATAATGAGCCCGGCTGCTGGAGTGCTCAAATACGGCCGAGTGAGTGTCCCTCTTTTGTTGCCCACCATTCCCTCTCCATACCATCCCGGTTCTTCCCTTTCTCCTAAAGGGCTCTTCATCCTTTCTCCCTCTTTCTGTGTCGATACCTCCATCTTCATTCCTCCTTCCCCCCCCCCACCCGCGCATTCCTCCTCCCCGGCGCCCCTCCGCGCCCCTTCCTGCTCCCCCATACTCCCTCCGCAGGGCGTGTTCGAGGGCATGAAGGCGTACCGCACGGCGGACGGGCGCGTGCTGCTCTTCCGCCCGCGGGAGAACGCCCTGCGCATGCAGGAGAGCGCGGACCGGCTCAGCATGCCCGGGCCCCCCGTGGAGCAGTTCGTGCAGGCCGTGAAGGACACCGTTCTGGCGAACCTGCGATGGGTGAGTGAGGGAGAGGTTGAGATAGGGTGCAGGGGTATTGGGAAGGATCAGGGGCGCATGCAGGAGAGCGCGGACCGGCTCAGCATGCCCGGGGCCCCCGTGGAGCAGTTCGTTCAGGCCGTGAAGGACACTGTGCTGGCAGACCTGCGATGGGTGAGCGACTGGGATGGGTTAGGGAGAGCAGGGGAAGCTGCGGGCGGAGAGAATGCCTGGTATGCAAGAGGGCACACAGGTAGATGTGTATGCCCGCACCCCCTCCCCCAGTGGGGCAGTTCGTCATGGCCGTGGAGGACACTGTCCTGGCGAACCTGCGATGGGTGGGCCAAGAAGAGGGGCTACGGAGAAGCGAGAAAGTATTCGGAGCATGGGGCATGCAGGGGAGCACTAACGTTCAGTGCAGACGGTGGAGGACACTTTTCTGGCGAACCTGCAATGGGTGTGCGTGTTGGGAAGTGGGTGGGGGAAGGGGGCAAGAGAAGGGGAGGGGTGCTAAGAAACAACAGAGAGAACGCAAGTAGAGCGCACACAGGCTTGCACGCCCACTCCTCTTCTCCTCGCAAGCCCATCACCACCTCCCACCCTCTCCCCTCTCCTCTCTCCCCTCCCCCGGCCATTCAGGTGCCGCCATGTGGCAAGGGCGTGCTGTACATCCGGCCCCTGCTGGTGGGCACGGGTCCAGTGCTGGGGCTGGCACCAGCACCCGAGTACTCGCTACTTATCTAAGTGTCGCCAGTGGGGAACTACTTCAAGGGCGCATGCAGGAGATCGCACACAAGCTTGCATGCCCGTAGCCACTTCCCACCCGCCCCACCGCCCATCACAACCTCCCACCCTCTCTCATCCCCTCTCCCCTCTCCCTGCGCCCCGATCCCCGCTCCCCGGTCCCGGCCAATCAGGTGCCGCCATGTGGCAAGGGCGCGCTGTACATCCGGCCGCTGCTGGTGGGCACTGGACCAGTTTTGGGCCTGGCGCCAGCGCCAGAGTACTCGCTACTGATCTACGTGTCGCCGGTGGGGAACTACTTCAAGGGCGCCACGCTCACGCCCATTGCTCTTAAGGTGGAGGAGCTCTACCACCGCGCTGCCCCCGGTGGCACTGGCAGCGCCAAGGCCATTGGGAATTACTCCCCGGTGAGTGCGGTGCTGTGCGGAGTGGTGTGGTGTGGTGGTGTGGTGTGCTGTGTGGTGCTGTGCCGTGTGCTGTGTGGTGCTCACGCCCATCACCCTCAAGGTGGAGGAGCTCTACCACCACGCTGCCCCTGGTGGTACCTTGCTGCACCTGGCGGCACCGGGAGCGCCAAGGCTATTGGGAACTACTCCCCGGTAAGTGCGGTGATGTGTGGTGTTCTGCGGTGCTGTGCGGTGAGTGTCGCCGGTGGGGAACTACAAGGGCGCCACGCTCACGCCCATCGCCCTGAAGGTGGAGGAGCTCTACCACCACGCTGCCCCCGGTGGCACCGGTAGCGCCAAGGCCATTGGGAATTACTTCCCGGTGAGTGCGGTGCGGTGCTGTGCGGTGCTCACGCCCATCGCCCTCAAGGTGGAGGAGCTCTACCACCGCGCTGCCCCCGGTGGTATTGGCAGCGCCAAGGCCATTGGGAACTACTCCCCGGTGAGTGCGGTGCTGTACGGTGTGGTGTGATGTGCTGTGCTGTGCTGTGTGGTGCTCACGCCCATCGCCCTCAAGGTGGAGGAGCTCTACCACCACGCTGCCCCTGGTGGTACTCTGTGATACTCTGTAATCTGACAGCTCCTCCTGTAGAATGAACTCCATTTTTGTCTTAGCCACCTATCACCACCTCCCTCCACTACTCTCCGTCATCCCTTTTTCGTCTCCTTTCTTTCCCACCTTTCTCTCCCTTCAATCTCTCTGCCTCCCTCCAATTTCGCTGCTTTTTCAGGTGCTCAAGACTCAGATTGCGGCGAAGCAAGATGGTTTCTCCGATGTGGTGTACCTGGATGCTCAAGAGAACAAGTATGCAGTTGTCCTTGCTCTGCCACTTGCTGTTCCAGCTGTTGCTGCTGCTACTGCTTTTGATGTTTCTGTTTTTGAGGCGCCTCAAAAGTAGACCTGGATGCTCTCAAGAGAACAAGTATGCAGTTGTCCTTGCTCTGGCTCTTGCTCTGGCTCTTGCTCTAGCTCTTGCTGTTCCAGCTGCTGCCGCTGCTGCTAATGGTTTTGATGTTTCTGTTGCTGTGTGCATATCACTTCTCTTACCGCCACTTTCCCCCCTCCTTCTCCTCCCACTCCCACCCTCAACATATTTGTTGTCACGGACTTGAGTTTTCGCAATGTGTTCTCACTGCCCATGTCTGTTTCTGTCCTTCAGGTACATTGAGGAGGTGTCATCGTGCAACATCTTTGTGGTGAAGGACTTGCGGTGTCGAAGTGTGTGTGTTTCTGTGCCGCCCATACTGTGTGCTCTTTCCAATCGCACCTCTTCTGTCCTTCAGGTACATTGAGGAGGTGTCATCGTGCAACATCTTTGTGGTGAAGGACAATGTCATCTCTACTCCCGACCTACGCGGCACCATTCTCGCAGGCATCACCCGCCGCAGTATCCTTGAACTCGCCCACTCCTTGGGCTACAAGGCAAGTGCTGTCTGGGTTGACTGCAGAGTAGAGAGTCAATCCCTTGGTAGAAACCCTTTGGTCAACGCACTTGTCTAGTCACATTAGGGCACCCGCCGCAGCTTCCTGGAACTCGCCCAGTCCCTGGGCTACAATGCAATTGCCATCTAGGTTGACTCAGCCCACCCTCCCATCCACCCACATCACCTTGCAGACGGAGGAGCACCAGGTGTCGATTGAGGATTTGCTGGGAGCGGATGAGGTGTTCTGCACGGGGACCGCTGTGGTGCTCTCTCCTGTGGGCGCTGTGACATTCAGAGGGAACAAGTAAGTTGATGGTCATGTGGACAAGGATTTATTGTTCGTCTTTGTTCTTTCTTTCTCTAACGTGTTCAGTCGAATAATTTGAAGTTGTATTAACTCCTCTTTTTGCCGAACCATGATCCATCATACTGAGCTGACTGACCCCTTTCTCCCCTTCACCCAAACCAGGACTACATTCGGTGATGGAGAAGCAGGGAAGCTTTCACAGCTGCTGTATGAACGGCTCACTAACATTCAGAAGGGCGTGAATCCGGATACGATGGGATGGACGGTTCAGATTGCGTGAATTTGAAGGCTTTCAAGGTGTTTGATTGTACTACTACTGTGTTATCAATGATAGTCAAAAGATTGTACGGTACATCCACAGAGTAGGCAGACACTTGAAGGAGCAAAATGCTTGTCTTAAGCTAGGATCCGGTCCGGATGTGCGTGAGTGCAGTGGAAAATCATCAAGATGTTAATAAGGATGCCGGTTTGTTTTCAGAAGGCTTAGCCTTACCTTGTTCTCCCTTATTAGAACGACTTCGTCAACACTTTTGTGCTACTTGAAACTGTCAGGTTTACATTTCTGTGTTCGCGAAATCGCCCCTTTGTTACAAATCGGTGGCAACCACCTCAGAGACCTGTGCCCCAGGGTTTGCTTCGTTCTGAAAAAAACCCTCTGTCCCATCAGAGCGGAAACCCTGTTTCGGGGGTCGTGGTAGTTCCAGTACGGTGCCTTACGTTTCCACGTAGAAGACATCACTTCTCAATATTTACCGCCTTCGAACGTAAACAACCACAAAGAACCGTGGAACGTGAACAGAAAATAGTCGTATGCCCCCATTTCAAATCGCCCTCTTCCCCCTCCACCCAGCCCAGGACCAGCAACCCCCTTGCCCGAGCTCTCCCATAACTCCCATAAGCAGCTTTGCATTGTTTCCTTTTCTTCCAAGGTAGTAGTGCCTATCGCACTTGCTCCGCGCTCGACCCTGTTGCCTGTTAGCCTCGGCGCTATCTATTCTTGAGCTTAGTAACGCGGCCCAACAGCGGCTTGGCACGACTGAGTCTCTTTCTTGGTACAGATAGTCCACGTGTCTTCAAGAATGGGGCCTCCTCGTGGGAGAGGTACGCGCCGGCTTCTCGTCTTTATTATTGTCAGCTGACGGCGCGTATTTTTATAAAACGCTGCATTGTCGATTTCGGAACCTTCAACGCTCTAGTCCATAAAAAACCATTTTGTGATCACACGTGCCATTCATTTGCTCGTTTTTTTCTGTTTCTCTTTGTTCAGGCGGGTTCGGCGGCGGTGGCTTCGGCGGCCGAGGCGGTGGCGGAGGTCGCGGAGGATTCGGCGGAAGGGGCGGAGGTGGAGGCCGCGGGGGTTTCGGCGGGCGTGGCGGGGGCCGAGGGGGCGGAAGGGGTATGCGGGGGGGCCGCGGAGGCGGAAGAGGCGGAGGGCGCGGGGGAATGAAGGGCGGAGCGAAGGTGGTGGTGGAACCCCATCGCCACGAGGGCGTGTTCGTTGCTCGCGGGAAGGAGGATGCTCTTGTCACGAGGAACATGGTGCCCGGGGAGAGCGTGTACGGCGAGAAGCGAATCAGCGTCGAGGTGCGTTTAATTCAAAACATCCACATTCTGTACACCCGTCTTTCGTTTTAGCGTGACTGCCTCGTTTGCCATTTTTTTGTTCGTCACTTCTTTCACTCGTTTACCGACATAAAAACTTCGCCTTTTATTAACTCGTCATGTCGTCCCAAACCCTTGCAGCTGGAGGAAGGGAACAAGGTGGAGTACCGAGTGTGGAACCCTTTCCGATCCAAGCTCGCGGCCGCTATTCTCGGTGGCGTCGACAACATCTGGATTGTACGTCCTCGTTATAAGCATTTGGTCGCATTCTTCAATTTCTTTAGGCGGAGTGATTAATGAATTTACTCACGCATATCCTCGTTCATTTCATGCAGAAACCCGGGTCTCACGTGCTCTACCTCGGTGCTGCCTCGGGTACTACCGTCTCCCATGTCTCAGACATTGTTGGCCCGGTAAGAACTTCGCTTACGACCATTTGATACAAGGGATGCGAGTGGCCAGCAAGTGATGATTGGACTGGAGTCGGATTCCCCATACACGAATGTAAAATCGTGAAATTCTGTCCTTCGAGGCTGATGCTGTGACCCACTCTCCTATCCCACGAGACTAACAGTGATAAATTTTGCTCACAATTCCTCCGTCTCTTTATGTGCTTTATCTCGTAGCTGGTCGTGTTTGCTTTCTTGCCAAACTTCCATGTAGTCCCCGTCCCGCCCCCCCCCTGAACCCCCCCGCTCTCCAGCTTCCCCTGCTATTCTTCTTTGCTTTTTTTCACTCACTGATTTCCCTTCGTTTCCTCAGACGGGAATCGTGTACGCCGTGGAGTTTTCTCACCGGTCGGGTCGCGATCTCGTTAACATGGCCAAGAGGCGAACCAACGTGATTCCCATTATCGAGGACGCCAGGCACCCGCAGCGCTACCGCATGCTCGTCGGCATGGTGGATACGATCTTCGCCGACGTGGCACAACCAGATCAGGTTCTTTTCTTTACTTGAAGCAAGGTTTGATGCAGCTCAAGGTCATGATTTGATCAGGTGATATTCAGATAAATGCAATGGGGTATGTGTCCATCGTTCCGCCTGAAGCTCTTAAAGCTTTTCATCGATTCTTCCCGGTACCCGCTATAAGCATTCCCTTGATTTATGGGGGGAGAGTGGCCAGCAAATGATGATTGGACTGGAGTCGGATTCCCCATACACGAATGTAAAATCGTGAAATTCTGTCCTTCGAGGCTGATGCTGCGACCCACTCTCCTACCCCACACGACTAACAGATCTCCTCAAAATTGTTCCAGCCTGAGACTAACATTACTTCCATTGTCAAAATCCTCATTGCCCTGTGATCCTTCATTTGTTCTTACCACTTGTGGTCGTATCAGGTGGTTCGTGTTTCCTTTCGTCTTCTTTCTTTCCTTATCTCTCTTCCCTCCCCGAAGCCCGCCTTTCGTTTCTCCGCTCCCGTTTTCCTATCATTTGTCTCCCCTTGCCATCCCTCTCGCTTCCCCCTTCCACTTCCCCCCTCCCCCCCCTCTCATTATAAATTCCTTCAGGCTCGTATTGTTGCTTTGAACGGTCACTACTTCCTCAAGACGGGCGGCCACTTCGTTATAAGCATCAAGGCCAACTGTATCGACTCTACAGTACCCGCAGAAGCAGTGTTCGCGAAAGAAGTGGCGAAATTGCAGCAGGAGCAGTTCAAGCCAGCTGAGCAGCTGACGCTGGAGCCATATGAAAGAGACCACGCGTGTGTGGTGGGTGGTTATCGCATGCCCAAGAAGAAAAAGGATGGCAAATAGCTAGTCTATTTTTCCCCGCGCAGCCTGAAAGGGCTGTAGTGTGACATTGTTAAATAATAACAAATTTAATACTATTTGAGGCTCCTCGTCTGATATTATTTCTTGTGTCAATAACTGGTCCTTCTAGAGTAGGTTAGTAGATAGCATAAATATACATGGAGATTTGATAAGGGAATTTAATACCATTCCCGAGTCAAAGCATTATTTCACTTGTTGCACAAAATGGTATTTACACTAATGAGCTCGCGCAGCTGTAGTCTTCTAGACCAAGAGCCTTTATCTATATAATCAAGTAAAGCAACAGTACCGATAGCCCGGAAGAAATGCCAGGGTGGAGCTTCCTCTTTCTGCACAATCAATACATGCTTCCCAAAAAAACCCACACGTTGCTTTGCTGGTCTTGACTTCACAATGAAAAGAAGCAGGCCCAGAAGCGGCATGTTACATCTAATTCCCCCAAGCCATAACCAACACAGTAAACCCTTGTACCAGCATGTTACAGGATACCGTTCTCCTGATGTTTCCACCTCCAAGCTCCTGCTACCACTTGCTTCATCATCTCTTCTCACACCTACAAAGCAACAGGCTCCCTGTCCCTCTCCTCTGCCTGCTTCCCCTTCCCCTTCTCCACTTTCTCTTCGCCTCCTTCCTCCTCCCCAGCGCTTTCATCCGACCCCCCTGACTCAGCAGCAAGGAACATCCTCCTCCTCCGATCCACCCCCTGTCTCGAATACTCCCTCCACCTCCTAGCCGCTGCCGCCGCCCGCCTGACTTTCTCCTGGTTGATAGGGTTACCACTAGCAGCCTTATCATACACGCCTTCCCCGTCACCTCTCCAGGAAGATTGCTCCCCGCCCATCCCCATGGCCTCGCCCATGGTCTCCCACAGCGGCTTGTTGTACTTGCCTGCCTTCCCATCCCTTGCTGCCTGCGCCTTTGCCTTGGACTGGGGGAGAGGGAGGAGAGAGGGTGGAAGAGAGGGGGGAGAGAAATGCAGCTAAAGAGGGGAGAGTGCGGCTCAGGAAAAAGGAGAATCGATAAACGAAAAAATCACAGTATGGGGGAAAGGGGGATAAAGGGGATAGAGGAGGAAGATGTGGACGAAAGTGGGGGAGGGGGGAGAAAAGTGGGGGAGGGGGGAGAAAAGTGGGGGAGGGGGGAGAAAAGTGGGGGAGGGGGGAGAAAAGTGGGGGAGGGGGGAGAAAAGTGGGGGAGAGGGGAGAAAAGTGGGGAGGGAAGTGGCACGAGAGTGATGCAGACGAGGGGCACAGGAACCAAGCTACCAGGAGGGGGTTCTCTCAGCAGGACATGGGTACTCACCAGTGCTTTGTTGCGTCGCTTCTCCTATCTCGAGTTGGCCTGCATGAACACATCAGCCCTGCAGCTGCTCTGCGCCTGCACGACAACTCAACCGCACTGCACCACTCCCAACTCACCAGTGCTTTATTGCGTCGCTTCTCCCATCTGGAGTTGGCCTGCATGAACACATCGGCCCCGCGGCTGCTCTGAGCCTGCATGATAGCGACGCTCACTCGCTCCATGCGCCTCATCTCGTCCTCCAGCAGAGCGAGCTGTGGCGATGTGACCCAGTGAATGCATGACACGGGGCTGATGGGATGGGGATGGGGATCGTGAGGGGCAAAGGGGGAGAGCAGCAGAGGGGCAGAGGGGCCTGATGTGACCCAGTGGATGCATGACACGGGGCTGTGGGCATGGAGAGTGGGAAACGGAGGGAGGTAGAGAAGCAGGGAGGGTGTGGGAGGGTGGGTTAGGAGGGACGGGGGGAGAGCAAGCAGTGCAGAGTGAGACTGAGAGAAGACGTTGACTCAGCGTGATTTGACAGCACAGGGCATAAGCTGAAGCTTGACCTAGTTTGACTCAACAAACAACTAGCGTTGACCCGCGTTGACTGACCATGTCTCAACAGCCTCCTGGACCTTGGAGGGCGCGTTGCCGCCCTGGTTGCACACGCGCGCTCGTCCCCACAGCGCTTGATTAGCGTTGACTAGAGTTGACTCACCATGTCTCAACAGCCTCCTGGACCTTGGAGAGGCGCGTTGCCGCCTTGGTTGCACACGCGCGCTCGCCCCCACATCTCCTCGATCTCGAATGTATCCTCCGCGGTATTAGCACAGTTCTTGCAACCTAATAACGGGGATATTGAGGAACAGAAATATAAATAGGACTTCATAATAGGAGATTGAGCATTTGCAGTGAAAACGGAAAGTTACGGAACGTGCTTTTACAGCATATAGTTTAATGTACGTCATGAGGGCGCTCCTGATCTCATACTACACCGCGTTCTCGTCACACGCAGTTACTCACCAATGCACGTGAACTCGTCGACGAACACTTGGTCTTTCTCGTGCCGCGTGTCCATGAACGGATTGATCGACGTCAGCGAATACCCCTTAATTTCATCATACACGAGCCGCATCTCGGGATCACTCAGTACCTATATTGCCAGGAAAATGATAGCAACCGGAAGAAGCAAGAAGAACTTGGTATTGAGAAAACAACGAGAGCAACGATTACGATGACGCAGAGACAGGGTATTGCCGTAGACTAAAACACGACATTTCTTTGCAAATAACTCATTAATGCGTACAGGATGAGGATTTGACAACGCACCTCGTAGACCTCATTGACGAAGGAGCAGAAGGTGACGCTGTCGGGGTGGTTGTTGCTGAGATCCGGGTGGCACGCCTTCATGCACGCGTAGTACGCGCGCTTAATCTCCTCGGGCGTCGCATCGCACGTCTGGAGAAGGGGGGAGGGGAGGGGGAGGGAGAGGGGGAGGGGGAGAGGGAGGGGGAGGGGGAGGAAAGTGACGTTAACAAAGGAAGAACTCTAAAGTGGTTGATGCTGAGATCCGGGTGGCACGCCTTCATGCACGCGTAGTACGCGCGCTT
The DNA here is from genome assembly GCA_947471745.1 of Closterium sp. Naga37s-1. Classification (NCBI taxonomy): domain Eukaryota; kingdom Viridiplantae; phylum Streptophyta; class Zygnematophyceae; order Desmidiales; family Closteriaceae; genus Closterium; species Closterium sp. Naga37s-1. The sequence continues at coordinate 602,492 of CANJKZ010000147.1, forward strand.
AATCTCCTCAGGCGTCGCGTCGCACGTCTGCGGGAGGGCACGAATAAGCATGCGACGTGAAGTTTCTGTTTTTTCACGTTTGTTTGTTCTTAAAGGTCGACTCAGATAAGAATCTAGGTGAGTACGGATGATAGAGGGAACAACGGGCAAGGGACAACAAGAAACGCGCCAGGACGAGGGACCTTTGCCCTAAATACCAGTAAAATAGTAGCGAGACAGGCTTGTAAGTCGGTGATGAATGGACGACACAGAGATGAGTTCATTAATGGACTATTCTCGACGTACCAGGCCGAGAATGGAGTAGTAATCGTCTGCAATGAACAGACTTGTGAGTCGGAGATAAAAGGGGTGACTAACCAAGCAAGCTCGACGTACCAAGCCGAGAATGGAGTAATAGTCGTCTGCAATGCTCTCCCCTTCAACATCAACCTCCTCCTCCATCAAAGCGCTCACGCGCAACCTCTCCGCTCCCCCTCTCCCCGTCTTCCCGCACCAGCTGCGTAGCCCCGCAGTTGAGCTTCCGCCGAGTGGTCTTCCCCCAAACGCGCTTCGCAAAGCTGTCCTCCCAACAACGGAGGGCGATGCGCTGCGGAGTGAAGGGCTGTCCACGTGGCAGGATTGTCGGCACGTGGCTAGCGGGCCGACGCCGGACGGGAGGGTGGTGGTCGCCATGGTGCCAGGCGACTTTTTTGAGTCGGAGAGGAAAGATTCTTACACGCGGAGGCGTGGATCGCGCCGCGCCTCTGCGACGAGCAGTGAATCTTAAAAGGGGATGTTATGACTGTGATGCACTGATATGTACTTTTAACTAGTTTCGACTATGTTTAGCCGGCTCCACCAACAACCAGGTTGGTGTTATCTAATGAGGTTGGTAGAGAAGCAAATGGTTGTGTGTGAAAATGGGAAAATATGTTCTCCCTTCCAGCACAACGCTATCCTGACAGATCACAAAAGTCAAGTTGAACGAAGATTGGGATAGGGACGCAACTGTACAAGCTGAGTAGGGATGGAAGGGATTGCGTCGTGTCAGGAGAAAAAGGACCGAATTAGAGGTAAGTGCAGCCAAAACTATCTTCAGAGAAATAAGACTGGAAGGGCGGTCAGGAGGAGGATTTCATTCCAAAATCAGGCCCCTAGAAGTTCTCGGCGCTTCGACGGGACTGCACTATGACTGACGCTTGGGTTTGAACATCGTAGATCTCTCATCGGACGGTTTTCGTTCCTTGAGATGGAAGATTATGCCATCTGGACGGCTAAGATAGGTACGGCAAATTGCTGTTGAATGTGGGACGAGGAGAGGGTCTGCGTCCGGGTGGGATGCATGGTCGCCAGGTAAAGAAATCCTGAGTGCAAATGATTATTCGCCAGCTGGAAAGTAATTGAGGAGGCAGAAGCAAATCAAATGCAAAGCCGAATGGCGAAAGTGCGGGAGATTGGTTAGTAAGGTTCCAGGGTTGTGGGGATTTTAGCGAAAGCCATCAAGGATTGCGGATCTGCCAGCGAATAACATGTCATTCGAGATAGCTATTGGCTGGGCACGCAGATGGCGCGGTGGACGCGAGGCGAGAACGTGACCAGCAACACGTGGAAAGCTGGAATCTCTGCCATAAATCTCGCTATACCAAATAAGCACAGTACAGTACCAAACTTAAAGTAGACTTCCAAGAGTTAGGAAAGAAGAACACATCCACGTGTTCAGCTAAAACAATCATCCTGAAGCTCTCAAAGCCGGTAGAGGGGGGTGATACCAAGAAGCTCAAAACACTTCCTCATCACGACGGCCGTGGCTTCGCACAAGATGAGCCGGCTATCCTCGTATTCGTTGCCAACCACCTGGCAGTTGGTGTAGAACGTTGTGAAGCTCCCAGAAAGGTTGTAGAGATACTCGCAAAGCGTGTTTGGAAGCAAGTCTTGCACTGCACTCTCAACAATCTGATGGGAAGCCGACGGGAAACATAAGGGAGTTTTGTTGTGTTGGAAACGAGTTTAACCACATTTTAATATTAACAAAAAAACAAATCAAAAATCAAATTAGACAAAGAAGAATGCACACCCCTGCTAGGTGCATTGACACACACAATGCACGCATGCGCCAGATAACGTACCTCTGAGAATCGGCTGAGCTCGAGCGCAAGAGCCCTCTCACTCGGATGATCCAATCTGAGCTTGGTTCCACTCTGAACAGGCGAAAGAAATGGGAGAAACAGAGAAGGTGAAACATATTAAAAAGAGATTCAGATTAAGCACAGGACACCGTATTGTGAAGCGCTCTTTAAGACGCCTAAAAACCTAAACCGATACGCTTAGCAGCCGTAGATTTTGAGCAATCCCTCATGGAAAAACACCATACCAGATACACATCACACTCAAGCCTCTGTTGTGCTCACCTGAACAATCTCCTGGACGTTCTTCCCAGACTTGCGAATGATGGAGCAGATACGTGCGTGTGCGTACAGCAGGTAGACTGCAGTGTTGCCCTGCAAGGGAGAGGATTGGGGAGGGGTGGGTTGGGAGAGGAAAGTGGAATGATACGAACAAGCTGCTGTTAACAATTAAAGCATAGTTAGACAGCAATGTTGCCCTCGGTAGGAGGAAAGGGGAGCCAGGGGGGGGAGAAGAGGAAAGGGAGAAACGGGGGAAAGCGGGGAAGGAGGGCGCAGCAGGAAGGACCGATTGGCATGCAGTTGAAAAGCAAAAGCACCACAGCACAGCAGGTACACTGTGTGTAGGCCAAAAAAAAAAAAAAAAAAAAAAAAAAAACAACAACAACGGCATAATAGGAGCAGGTATCGTCACCTTCATATCGAGCATTTGGTCATAATCAAACGTGTAGTTGGTGAGCCGGTTGTTCTTCAAATCAGCGTATCTGCGATCAATCGCGGGTTGACGTGACGACAGGGGGGACATGTGTTAGGGGCATCAACACAAATCACAACAATTGGAGCCATAGCCCACAGCTGGTGGTACTGCTGCATTGAGTTTCGTTCCGAGCATATTTACCACCTGACCACACTTGAGCGCTACGAAACAAGGGATTTGTGAGAAGACCTAACTGTAACCGACAACCAACCACAACTCCGGTGCTTCCTTTCGTAAAACCAAACCCCATACTGCCACTCACTTGACTGCTCCATAGCCCAGCGCAGCCGCTGCTGCATTGACCTCCTCCTCCTTCCACTCGCCCTCTCGACCTGATGGGGCGAAAATGAAGTGATGGGGGAAAGGCGGGGCAGAGGGAGCATTCATTGTGAGATGCAAAAACTAGATTGCAGTGATTGCTTGCAACAAGGTGTAGGAGGGGGAGGAGGTAAGTAAGAGCGATTGCAACCAAAAGGAAGCAGATCCTGATTTTCCTTGCAACAAGACCAAGGGATGTATTCCGCAACTGCTCTGCTCCTCCTCACCACCTAGCTGCTGCGCGTGCACAACCCTACTATGTGCTTCCCATCCTCGCCTCGCTCAGTTCTTGCGATCAGAGTTTTCTTAGCTAGGGAATTTTTACTCTTTTTCTTACTTGCTAAAGCGTTTCACTAGCACTGCTGCCCTTCCACCATGAGTGACAACGACGCGTGCACAACCCTACTATGTGCTTCCCATCCTCGCCCAGCACCAGCCCGAACCCAAACCCCACATGGTCCACACAGATAGCGGCGTTGCTGTCCCTTCATTATGACCTTCATTATGCCCTTCATTCATTATGCGCTTCCCATCCTCGCCTAGCACCAGCCCTAGTCCCCTTCCCCCCTCCCTCCACCCCAACCGCATCCCTTTCCCCATGCACACTATTTCCCACCCACCTACCTCGCTCCACAAGCCCCTGCTTGGCGTGGGTAACAGCCTCGTCCAGCAAATCAACCAGCCGCACCACCCAGCTGCTGCCACTGCTACACCCACCTCTCCCTTCCCTCCACTACCTCCTTTTCTAACCACTCACCTCGTTCCACAAGCCCCTGCTTGGCGCGAGTAACCGCCTCATCCAGCAGGTCAGCCAGCCTCACCACCTCGCTACTGCTTGTCCCACCCACCCCTACTAACTCACCTCGTTCAACAAGACCCTGCATGGCACGGGTAACAGTCTCGTCCAGCAGGTCAACTAGCCACACCACCTCGCTACTGCTGCTGCTGCTGCTGCTATTGCTATTGCTGGCTCTCCATCCAACCCAGCCACCCAGCCCTTCCCACTCACCTACCTCGCTCAACCAACCCCTGTTTGGCGCGTGTAACAGCCTCGTCAAGGAGGTCAACCAGCCACACCACCTCGCTGCTGCTATCCTCACCTCACAACCCCAACTCGCCCTCCCCAATCCCCCATCGCCTACTGACCCACCTCGTTCAACGAGCCGTTGCTTGGCGCGGGTGACTGCTTCATCCACAAGGTCCACCAGCTTCGCACCACCTTGCTGCTGCTGCCCCTCCCTCACATGGGAGGAGCTGGCCTAAACCCGAAATCCCCCCAGCCCACCCACCTCGCTCAACGAGCCCCTGTTTGGCGCGGGTAACAGCCTCGTCAAGCAGGTCCACCAGCCGCACCACCTCGCTGCTGCGCGTGCGGAACCGCTTCCCATCGTCGCCCAGCACCAGCCCGAACCCCACGTGGTCCACGCGGATAGCGGGTGCTGTGTTCCCTTCCTCAGTCGCTGCTGCTGCCTTACCCTTCTTGGCCTTGCCCGCATAGAAGCCCGCCTTCTGGGCCGCCTGGAAGGTGGAAATTTGAGGGGGAGGGGAGGGAACAAAGAACAAAATTGTACCAGTTTACAAAAGAGTAACCGCTTCCCATCGTCCCCCAGCACCAGCCCGAACCCCACATGGTCCACACGGATCGCAGGGGCATTCGCTGCTGCTGCTCCTTCAGCTGCTGCCTTGCCCTTCTTGGCCTTGCCCGCATAGAAGCCCGCCTTTTGGGCCGCCTGGAGTGTTGGAATTCGAGAGGGGTTGGGGAGGAAGGGAGGGAGGAAGGGAGGGAGGAAGGGCAGGAAAAGGGTATACACAGTTACAGTCTCCAAGAGAGGAACCGCTTCCCATCGTCGCCCAGCACCAGCCCGAACCCCACATGGTCCACGCGGATGGCGGGTGCTGCATTCTCCCCTGCTTCAACAGCTGCTGCCTTGCCCTTCTTAGCCTTGCCCGCATAGAAGCCCGCCTTTTGCGCCGCCTGCAGGGTGGAGGATGGCGGGAGGGCGTTAGAAAGGGAGGACAGAGCAGACACGATTACGGCCTACAAGAGAGGAGCCGCTTTTCATCCTCGCCCAGCACCAGCTTTATTGAATCCCACACGGTCCACTCGAATAGAGGGTGCTGCCTTTTCTGCTTCTTCTCCCTCCTCTGCTTTTACTGCCTTGCCCTTCTTGGCTATGCCCGCATAGAAGCCTTGCAGAATACGTCACATGGGGGAGCAGGTCACCTGGAAAAACACGTTGAAGGGCTGTGACGTTGAGCAGTTGGCGTCAAGAACATGAAACGTCAAGAACACTTAGACTGCCCAGCGTCAAGTGAGACGATCATTGAAACGCCTCAGGCCAAGAGCTCACCTTGAAGAACATGTCAAAGTGCTGCGATGCGACTGCCCAATGTGAAGTGCTGCGATGCGACTGCCCAACGTGAAGTGCTGCGATGCGACTGCCCAACGTGAAGTGCTGACTTGTCAGAGAGTAAAAGCATGTTCAGCAGCTCACCTTGAGAAACTTGTTCAAGCCCAGAGCTCACCTTGAGAAACTTATTCAAGCCCAGAGCTCACCTTGAGAAACTTATTCAAGCCCAGAGCTCACCTTGAGAAACTTATTCAAGCCCAGAGCTCACCTTGAGAAACTTATTCAAGCCCAGAGCTCACCTTGAGAAACTTATTCAAGCCCAGAGCTCACCTTGAGCTCACCTTGAAAAACATGTCAAAATGCTGCGACTGCCCAACATCCGTGACGTAGACGACCCACTCCGCCTTCTCCTCCTCTATGCGGTAGCTGGGGGGAGGGGGTTATCATATGGATGAGGGAGGGGGGAACGGGGAAGAGAGCAACAGCAGGGGAATGAGAGGACAGACGTCTGTGACATAGACGACCCACTCCGCCTTCTCCTCCTCTATGCGGTAGCTGGGAGGGAGGGGGAATGCAGGGGCAGGAGAGAGCGAGGTGAGAGGTGAGGGAGGGCAAGGGAGGCACAGCAAGCGAGGGAGGCACCACGTCATGTGGACAACCCACTCCGCATTCTCCTCCTCTATGCGGTGGCTGTGAGGGAGGTTGGTGAGAGGTTGAGGGGAGAGTGGGGGAAGGGGATGGAGGAAAGGGCCTGGGAAAGGAAGAGACAAGTAACGTCCTTGATTAGGACGACCTACTCCGCCTTCTCCTCCTATATGCGATAACTGGGGGGAGGTGGGAGGGGAGAGGGGGAGGAGAGGGAGGGGAGGGTGGAGAAGGGAAAGGAGATTAGAAAGAAGGGGACTGGAGGACAGACACGGATGACATTTACGACCCATTCCGCCTTCTCCTCCTCTATGCAGTAGCTGGGGGGGAAGGGGGGGAAGTGGGTGGGGGAGTGGGAGGAGAGCAGGAACGTATGGGCATCAAAAGTTGAACCATACGTTCCTGCTTTGAGACGTCTCAAAACCTGCTCATATGTTCCTGCTCATATGTTCCTGCTCATATGTTCCTGCTCATATGTTCCTGCTGGGAGGAACGTAATTGAACCTCCCATCACTCTTCACCACGATCAGAGGAGCCTTGTGGCCCTCCACGAATATGCAATGTGCCCCCTCGCTCTCCACTACCAGCCCGACGTCACTCCACAAGCACCCATGCTCTCCACCCACTCACAGGCTCACAGCAGTCACACTCGGCCAAGCAACTCACAGCAGGCAGGTGAGATCCGTGGTGGCGCAGTTAAACCCTCCATCGCTCTTCACAACGATCAGAGGCACCTTGTGGCCCTCCACGAAGACGCACTGTGCGCCCTCGCTCTCTTCTTCACTGACCCTTTCACACCATTACGTGCCAAGCAACTTACAGCAGGCAGGTAAGGTCGGTGGTGGCGTAGTTAAACCCTCCGTCGCTCTTCACAACGATCAGAGGCACCTTGTGGCCCTCCACGAAGACGCACTGTGCGCCCTCGCTCTCTTCTTCACTGGCCCTTTCACACCATTACGTGCCAAGCAACTTACAGCAGGCAGGTAAGGTCGGTGGTGGCGTAGTTAAACCCTCCGTCGCTCTTCACAACGATCAGAGGCACCTTATGCCCCTCCACGAATATGCACTGCGCCCCCTCGCTCTCCACCACCAGCCCGGCTGCTTTGAGCTTCTCAAGTGCTGCAGGGATGCGCGAGTTGTAGAACGACTCGCCCTGGTGGGGAGAGAAGGGACGAGTGGGTGAGAAATGAGAAGAAGAAGAAAACAAGGTACCAATTTTGAGGCGCCTCGAAAGTCGCCCTGGTGGGGAGAGAAGGGACGAGTGGGTGAAAAGTGAGAAGAAGAAGAAAAAAAGGTACCAAACTCTTTCACCCCCCCTTCGCTCTCCACCACCAGCCCAGCTGCCTTGAGCTTCTCGAGTGCGGCAGGGATGTGCGAGTTGTAGAACGACTCGCCCTGGTGGGGGTTGGGAGTGTGGGTGGGTGGGGAGTGAGGTGAGGAGGAGTGCATAACCCATAGCTTCCAAACCCTTTCCCCCTCTTCCCCCTCTCACTCTCCACCACCAGCCCAGCTGCCTTGATCTTTTCCAATGCTGCAGGGATGCACGAGTTGTAGAACGACTCGCCCTGGTTGATGGGGAGTGGAGGGCAACGGGAAAAGAGAAGATAAAGATAGAAATACCAGCTTTCCAGTACTCCTCCTCCCCCCCCTGCAGCTTCACCACTGCCCTCTGCACCCTCTCCTTGACCTCCCAACCCTGGGAAAAGAAACCCTTTCAGCAGCACAGAAACACCAGCAAGCCAAAAAAACTGCTCCCCGTGTACCCATATTCCAGCTCCACAGAAACACTGGCAAGCAAAACCCGAACCTCACCTTCTCCTCGAGTTTGATGCCCAGCCGCTGGTAAACCAAATCGAATTCTTTCCTGCTGACGTCACAGATCTTGGCCCATGCCTTACGGTACTCCTCCTCGCCCCCCTGCAGCTTCACCACCGCCCTCTGCGCCCTCTCCTTGAACTCTGCATCCTCGTCGAAGCGCTTCTTGGCCGCCTTGTAAAAGACTTGGAGATCTCCGATGGCCTGATCGCCGATGGTTTCCCAGTCGGGGAACTTGTCGAATAGATACTCTATCAGCATGCCGAACTGATGTGACACAGAGAACGGGAGGGAGGGGAGCAGAGGGCGGGGACGGGAGGGAGGGGAAGAGAGGAGTGGAAACGGAAGGGAGGAGTGGAAGGAGGGTGGTGAGCAGCAGCCCTCTCCTTGAACTCTGCGTCCTCATCGAACCCCTTCTAGGCCGCCTTGTAGAACACCTGCAGGTCGCCTATGGCTTGCTCGCCCACCGTCTCCCAGTCGGGGAACTTGTCAAACAGATACTCTATCAGCATGCCGAACTGGAGGAAGGAAGGGATGCGGGTGTGGGGTGTGTGTACGTGTGTGGAGGAAAGGTGAAGAAGAAGGAAGATGAGGGAGGGGAAGAGGTAGAAGAGTAGAAGGAGGGAAATGAGCAGGCGTGCAGGGCTGTGCCGTGTCTTTGTCTTCAACCAGACACCTCAGACCCTGAACCCTGAACCCTGAAACCCGATTCCCACCCCCTCGTTCCACCTACCTGGGTGCCCCAGTCGCCGACGTGGTTCCTCCTGAGAACCTCCACGTGGCAGTACTCGAGCATTCCCTTTACCGTATCCGAAACCCTAAATCCTGGTCCTACCTGGGTGCCCCAGTCCCCAACGTGGTTCCTCCTGAGCACGTCCACGTGGCAGTACTCGAGCATCCTGGCCAGCGTGTCGCCAATGATGGTGGACCGGAGGTGCCCCACGTGCATCTCCTTGAACATCCCCTTAAAACCCTAAACCCCTGGTCCTACCTGGGTGCCCCAATCGCCGACATGGTTCCTCCGGAGCACCTCCACGTGGCAGTACTCGAGCATCCTGGCCAGCGTGTCACCAATGATGGTGGACCGGAGGTGCCCCACGTGCATCTCCTTGGCGATGTTGGGCGACGAGAAATCCACCACTGCTTGCGCCACGGGCAGTTTAGGAGCCCACGCAGCGATGCCAGCGCCCTTCAAGACGCCAGACACGTGGTCTTCCAGCCAGGCTTGCGTTAAGACGATGTTCACGAAGCCCGGGCCAGCGATGCTCGTCTTTTCCACCATCGGGGAGGGCGGCAGGTTCTTGGCAATCGCCTGGGAGGGGAGGAGGGAGGGTAGAGATATGGGGACGGAAAGGGTATGGTTGTTAGGAAGGGAGAGAGATGAAAAGTCCACCAATGCACGCGCCACGGGCAGTTTCGGCGCCCACGCAGCGATGCCAGCGCCCTTCAAGACGCCAGACACGTGGTCTTCCAGCCAGGCTTGCGTTAAGACGATGTTCACGAAGCCCGGGCCAGCGATGCTCGTCTTTTCCACCATCGGGGAGGGCGGCAGGTTCTTGGCAATCGCCTGGGAGGGGAGGAGGGAGGGTAGAGATATGGGGACGGAAAGGGTATGGTTGTTAGGAAGGGAGAGAGATGAAAAGTCCACCAGTGCACGCGCCACGGGCAGTTTCGGCGCCCACGCAGCGATGCCAGCGCCCTTCAAGACGCCAGACACGTGGTCTTCCAGCCATGCCTGAGTAAGGACGATGTTCACGAAGCCCGGGCCGGCGATGCTCGTCTTTTCCACCATCGGGGAGGGCGGCAGGTTTTTGGCAATTGCCTGGGTGGGATGAAATGGGAAGAGCAGAGGACAGGAAGCGGAGGGAGAGTTCAAAAGCCAATAGGGACTCACGCGGCAAACTCCCACTCACTGACTGACACCACACGTGCGCATGCACATGATCATGCACATGAATGAAAACGAACACACCCGCTCTCTCACCTGGCCGATGGCATTGGGGTTCTTGAACTCGGTGGTGGACCCCTTGATGCGCGACCAGATGCCCATGGCGTTGTTGCTGCACGCACGTGGGGAGAGAGAGAACGACAGAACGAGAGGAAACGAGACGGACTGACAGTGATTCACTGTCACACACACATGGATAGACAGAAAGACAGGATGCCACAGAGGCAGGCAGCAGCAGGCGGACCTAATAAAAAACAGCTGGTAATAGCCATTGCAGCATGTGAAGCAGAACACGCAGAGCAGACGCACCATTGGTAGTCCCCGAACTTCGGGTTGTTACACGTGGTAACCAGCGGCTCCAGATCGGACAGGTCGGGAAAAGTTTTTGCCAGCGACTCCGCCACGAGCTGAGCAACCAGGTCACGCACGCTGCCCTCCTGACCCTGACGGGGAGAAGAAAACAGGAGAGGGGAAGGCGAGCGCGAAGGGAAAGGTAAGAGGGAGGAGAGTTTGAAGAAGGTAGGGGGAAACGTGTGGGGGAAGGGGCGGGGGAAAGAGGGGGAGGGAGAGGGGAGAGGGGGGAGAGGGGACGGACGGTTGCATTCAGGCTAAAGAGGACATTTACGTGAACCCTTAACTGTTGAGTCGACAAAAATCTTATGAGCCGACTCAAAACGCCTCCCCCTCGCACCTCCCCTTCCCACTCCTTCCCTACCCACCTTCTCTCCTCCGCTGATTTCCATGGATTTCACCGCTTCAGCCGCCGCTGCTGCAGATTCGCTGGCCATCGCTGCGACGCTTGTGGAGTTTCGCGAGGGTCTCACGAACGCTGTTACAGGTGCTGCAATTTGCGCAGAGAGAGGGTTCGCGGAACGCCAAGCGAGGGTGCTGCTGCGGGGGTTGAAGGCGGAGGCGGAAGCGGAAGCGGAGGCGGAGTGGCGAAGAACCGCGGGGGGCGCGGAAATGCGGAGAACCGCGGGAGCAGCGGCAACTTGTGGAAAGGACGAAATCCTCGCGTAGGAGCCGAAGCAGCGAAGGCAAGGAGTTACCACTGCGACATGTGATCATAACCAGCGGGACAGTACGCGTGTGACGCGGGACGCAGTAAGCCAGGAACGTACGGAAGGGGAAGGAGGAACAAGGTTGAAAAGGGTTCGATTGAGTTCGGTATGGTGAGGTAAAAAACAATTCAGACGCTTGTGGGGAAAGTGCTGGGAGCGAGGTAATGACGATCCCATCCCAATGCATCAATGATGGTCAAAGAACAGCAGGTACGCATGATATAATGAAGAATAAATGCATTATATTCTAGGTCAATAACTAATTGTACCGCGAAAAACAAAAAGCTGACCTGGCAAAAGCTGGTTGGATAAGCAGCGCATTGGCTCAACTGCAGGCAGGCGATCGCGACATGCGATCCGTAGTGAGTCGGATTGCTAGGGGAGAAGAAATACCTGCACTATTCCCTGAACAATGCCGCCTGAAACGGCGGATGCGCCAAGGGAACGTGGCGTGAGACTAGGAGGAAAAGAAAACGAGACCGTTGCAATGGGGTGTCAGGATTTAGGAATTTGGGGAGACTGGTCAGCGTGCTTATATCGAAGCCTGATTCGTGGATGATGAGGCTTGAAAACTGTGACAGAGGAGCGTTTCTTCTATCGAGTGTGGCGGAGATCCCAAGGCAGCTCCAGTGACGAGACTTGTGTGCTCAGCGACGACCTGATCGAATATTGGTCTGGTAACATTTCGCAAAACTGTTTCCCGCGCTGAAGCGAATGCGAAATTGCTCAGTGTGTTGCGGATCTGCGAAATGACATGCTCTCGTGCGGTGCCTTGCAAGATAAAGAGTTTCGTGAGGCATTTTAAACGGTTGGGTGCGATTTTGAGGAAGAAGCTAATCTCTAGGGGGGTCATAATCGCCCCCTGATCTTACAAGAATGCCTAGGATAGCATGATTAGCATGAACGGCTCGGTCGTCGAATCCATAACATTCACAGGGATGATTCTTTATTTGTAGTAAATCCGGTTTTTTTTTTTTGTCAGCTCGAATCCTGAACACATCCATGGCGACTCACCTGCAGCCTTCGTTCGCCGCCTCCCATGTTTCATCTGCCGTCCCATTGCATACGTCCCCTCCGCAAGTTTGCGCATTTCCCCTCACATTCCCGCGCATTCCCCCCGCAAGTGCCGTGCGCATCCCTTCCCCATGCGCCCTCTCCCGCGTCCTCTTCCGCGGGGCACCCTCCCCCACCCGGATTCGCTCACCGCCGAAGCGGGCAGCGGCGGCGCGTGCGGCGGCGAAAGGCGAGCCGCCGGCGAGCGGCGGCGATCCCGCGTTGGCAGCAGCGGCGTGGAAGGCACTGGTAGCGGTGCGCAGGAGCCGCCCTCTAGTTCACTGCATCACCAACTTCGTATCCATGGATGCTGCTGCCAACACCCTCCTCGCCGCTGGCGCCGCGCCGGCCATGGTGCATTCCTTAGAAGAGGTGCGCTGGACTTCCCCCTCCCCCTTTCCCCCTTCCCCCTTCCCCCTTCCTCCTCCCCCTTTCGCTCTTCCCCCTCGAGCCCCGCAAGTGGAGGATTTTCCCAGGAAACATTCCCACACCCGCACCATATTGGTATTACTTTAGAGAATTCTCAAAGGTCACACCCGCACCATATTGGTATTACTTTAGAGAATTCTCAAAGGTCACACCCGCACCACAACTCACCCTGTCCTTTCCTCCCTCAAACCCCCACCACCTCTCCCCACCACCCCTCTCCTCACCCCTCCCCACCACCCCTCCCCTCACACCTCCCCACCATCCCTCCCCTCTCCATTCCCCCTTCCTCCCTTCTCTTTCTCCCCCATTCTATCCTCAAGCCGCCAGGTGGAGGAATTTGCCAGCCTGGCATCGGCGCTCTATGTCAACATCGGCACTCTGAGCCCTGATTGGGTGGACTCCATGAAACGGGCAGCCAAAGTTATTTCTGCCCGGAATCGGCCGTGGGTCCTGGACCCTGTGGGTTGCGGTGCCACGTCGTACCGAACCAAGGTAGGCTCATTCTCGCCGAGCCAAGGTAGGCTCATTCTCGCCGAACCAAGGTCGGCTCATTCTCGCCGAACCAAGCTAGGCTCGTTCTCGCCGAACCAAGGTAGGCTTGATGTTCTCACCTGCCTTTCCTCTCCTGCCTATTCTCGCCTGCCTTTCCTCCTTTACGCACACCCAATCAACCTCCATCTCTATCGCTATCCGTTTCTCATCTCTCACCTCTTCTCACCGACTCTCACCCCTTCCCACTCACCTCCACCCTCTCTCACAGACCTCAGCAGAGCTCCTTGCACTGCAACCAACGGTGGTGAGAGGGAACGCGTCTGAAGTGCTAGCTCTGGCAGGCGTCGAATCCTGTGCTTTCCCAACTCCCTTTCTCTTTCATCTCTGCGTTCTTGCAGACCTCAGCGGAGCTCCTGGCACTGCGACCAACGGTGGTGAGAGGGAACGCGTCTGAAGTGCTAGCTCTGGCAGGCGCCGTCAGCGCAAACACCCGGGTAGGCCAAACCCCAACATTCTGTTGTTTGCTTTTTCTCTTTTTTTCTGGGGGGGGGGGGGGGGGGGGGGGGGTATTTGGGGGGAGTTATGGTGTTTTGGTTGAATGTGGAACTGCTTTCTCTGGCAGGCACCATCAGCGCGAACACCCGGGTAGGCCAACGTTAACATCTGTTGTGTGCTTATGAGGTATGTACCGAGGCGATTCTTCATTCAACTGAAAAAAACAAAATCTTATATGTTTCAAACCACATGTAACTGCACCTTCCACTATTCTCCTCCCCAACACACAACCAGGGGGTAGACAGCACGGTAGCATCTACAGCAGCAGAAGCAGCAGCACAGGAGCTTGCATCAGAGTGACGCTGCATGAAAGTGACAGTGGTGGTGGCGGTGTCGGGAGCAACAGACTCAATCCCTTGCTTCTCCTTCCGCCCCTGCTTCTCCTTCCTCCCCCACACCCCACACCCCACCCCCCAAACCCCACCCCCCACCAGGGGGTAGACAGCACAGTTGCATCAACAGCAGCAGTGGCGGCAGCACAGCAGCTTGCAGCAGAGTGGAATACAGTGGTGGCAGTGTCGGGAGTAACAAATTTCATCACCGACAGTCGCACCATGCTGGCGTGTCACAACGGTGTGCCTCTGCTTACATCGCTTCTCTCCTCCCCTCTCCAACCCCTTACCCCCACCAGGGGGTAGACAGCACAGTAGCATCAACAGCAGCAGTGGCGGCAGCACAGCAGCTTGCAGCAGAGTGGAATACAGTGGTGGCAGTGTCGGGAGCAACGGATTTCATCACAGACGGTCGCACCGTGCTGGCGTGTGACAACGGGGTGCCACTCCTTCAAGCCATCACCGCCACTGGCTGCAGTGTCACTGCTCTCATCACTGCTTTCGTTGCTGCTGCTATGGATACTGCTGCTCCTGCCTCGGGTGTTTCTGTATCACCGCCTCTCCTCGCGACGGCCTGTGCTCTCGCATTCTATGGGTAAGCCGCCTCCACTTCTCCTCTCTGTTGGCCTTCCAAGGGCATTCCAGCCATCTCTGCTTCAAGCCATCACCGCCACTGGCTGCAGCGTCACTGCTCTCATCGCTGCTTTCCTTGCTGCTTCTGCTGCTGCTGCTGCTGCTGCTGCTGCTGCGGATGCGGCTGCTGATGTCTCACTGCCTCTACTCGCATCGGCCTGTGCTCTCGATGTTTACGGGTAATTCGCCTTCACTTCTCTCTTATTTTACCCATGTCTCCTTCAAGCAATCACCGCCGATGGTCGCAGCGTCACTTCTCTCATCGCTGCTTCCCCTGCTGCTGTGGGTACTGCTGCTATTGATTACTGTACTGATTCTGCTGCTGCTCCTTTCTCAAGGATTGAAGCTGAATCTCATTCTATTTTCTCCCCTCGTCTTCCCTTGCCACTGTATCCAGGCTCGCATCTGAAGTGGCATCAGCAACACCAGAGGTCCAAGGCCCTGGTTCCCTGAGAGTGGGCCTCATGGATGCTCTGTACTCGTTAACAGAGGAGCAGGTCATTAAAGGAGTGAAGCTACACTCCATTCCAGTATAATGAATTAAATCATATAATTAACCTGGCACTTTATTTTTCCTATGTACCGTTGCTCCCTCACAAGCACACAAGAGTAACTCCCTCCCACGCAAGCACAATGTTGTTACTGCAAAGAGTTGATTTTTGAGGCGCCAAAAAATTAAACTCACAAGCACACAAGGGTAACCCCAATGCAAGCACAATGTTGTTACTGCAAACACCAGCAAGGAAAATCATATTTCCTTGCATTCGGGTGCCACGAAAACTACATAAAGACAACCACCGTTATTTTGACAAACTCCCAGATAAATCATATGGGAATGAAGATCATATCGCCGGGAAAAATCATATCAGGGTCCTCCGCCATCCTCCCCTCGTTTGCGTCAATAACCGTGTCGGGGTGAAGGCAGAACTTGTCAGCAATTGAACACACGGTGTCACCAGGTCTCACCTGGGGATTAGAAGGGAAGAGAGGAAGAGAGGGGAGGGCAGGGAGAGGAGTTGAGAAATATAGAAGGCTGCTTTGCATTGAAGTAGTAGGAATGAGGAGGGGCTTTTCTGGGAGGAATTCCAAGATGAAAAGAAGATGAGACTTTTGAGTTTGAGTCGACTCAAAAGGCAGGGAGGGTTTACGTTGGAGAGAGGCAGCAGGCAGGCAGGTGGCAGCCTTGTCATTTCTTGGGGGGAACGACGAGGAGGTCCCCTTGGAAGATCACATCTGGATCTTCCACTAGCCCCTCTTGGGGAGGCAAAAAGGCAGCGGGGGATTACGCTGGAATGAAGAAGAAGAAGAGGAGAAGGCTGCTCTGCTTCGTCATTCCTTGGGGGGAACGACGAGGAGGTCCCCTGGGAAGATCACATCTGGATCTTCCACTAGCCCCTCCTGGTTCGCCTCTTTCATTGCATCCACCCGCACGCAGTATCGGTCAGCTATAGCGCACATGGTGTCGCCTGATTCCACCTGGCGAGGTGAAGGCAGAGAGGGGCAGGGAGGGCAGGGAGGGCAGGGAGGGGGCAGGGAGGGCAGGTATCATGTGAGGATCTTCCACCAGGCCCTCTTGGTTCGCCTCCTTCATTGCATCCACTCACACACAGTAGCGATCGGCTATAGCACACATGGTGTCACCTGTTTCCACCTGCGAGCAGAGGGGAGAAGGAGAAGGGGAAGAGGGCAAAGAGGACAGGGAGGGCAGGGAGAGCAGGAGAGGGGCAGGGAGGGCAGGGAGGGCAGGGAGGGCAGAGAGGGCAGAGTTGCCAATGGTAAGCCCAATCGCCAGCAGAAACAGCCCCCCTGCATTAGCAACCACTGCCCGCCCTACCCCCCCAACCACCCCTCCCCATGCCATTATGCACAAACGCACCTCATGGTACAACGGTTTCTTCTGCCTTCTGTTCTGCCGGCCCGGTTTGCCAATGGTAGCCCCAATCGCCAGCAAGAACAAGCCTCCTGCAATAGCAACCACTGCCCGCCCTGCTCCCCCAACCAGCCCTCCTCCTGCTCCTCCCTTGCCTCCTCTCCCCCGGCCTCCCTGCTTCTTTCCACTTGCTGATCTGTCGTGCCGGCGAGAGTGAGGGCGAGTGTTGGAGCGTGGAACTGTCACCACCATCGCTGCTGATCTTGCCTCTGCTTCTGCTTTCGCTGCAGCCTCTGCCTTTGCCGCTGCCTCTGCTGCCTTTCTTGCCTCTGCTTCGGCTTTTGCAGCAGCCTCTGCCTTTGCAGCAGCCTCTGCCTTTGCAGCAGCCTCTGCCTTTGCTGCAGCCTCTGCCTTTGCTGCAGCCTCTGCCTTTGCTGCAGCCTCTGCCTTTGCTGCAGCCTCTGCTGCTGCTCTTGCCTCTGCTTCGGCCTTTGCAACAGCCTCTGCCCTTGCTGCTGCCTCTGCTGCTTTTCTTGCCTTTGCTTCTGCTTTCGCTGCAGCCTCTGCCTTTGCTGCTTCCTCTGCCTTTGCCGCTGCCTCTGCTGCTTTTCTTGCCTCTGCTTCGGCTTTTGCAGCAGCCTCTGCCTTTGCTGCAGCCTCTGCTGCTGCTCTTGCCTCTGCTTCGGCCTTTGCAACAGCGTTTGCCCTTGCTGCTGCCTCTGCTGCTTTTCTTGCCTCTGCTTCTGCTTTCGCTGCAGCCTCTGCTGTTGCCTCTGCTTCGGCTTTTGCGGCAGCCACTACCACTGCTGCTGCCTCTTCTGCTGCCCTTGCCTCTCTTTCTGCTTCTGCTCTGGCCTCTTCTGCTGCTGCGACCTCTGCAGCTGCTGCTGCGTTTGCCAACGCTGCTGCCTCTGCTTCTGCTGTTGTTGCAGCCTCTTCTGTCATTGCGGTGCCCCTTACTGCTGCTGCTGCCACTTCTGCAGCCACCGCTGCCTCTGCTTCTGCTTCTTCTGCTGCAGTTTCTGCTGCTGCTCCTGCAGCAGCTGCTGCAGCTGCTGCCAAGGCTGCTGCCTTTGTTACTGCTGCAGCCTCTCCTGCTGCTGCTGCCTCCGATGCTGCTGCTGCCACTACCGACTCTGCTGCCTCTGCTGCTGCTGAAGCTTCTGTTTCAGCTGCTTCAGCCATCCCTGATGCTGCTGAAGCTTCTTCCACGGCAGCTGCTCCTGCTGCTGCGGCTGCCTCTGCCTCTGCTGCAGCTTCGGCTGCTGCTACTGCCTCTCCCTCTGCAGCTGCCTCTGCGGCTGCTGCTGTTGCGTTAGCTGCTGCTGCTGCCGACTCTGCTGATGCTGCAGCCTCTGCTGCGATTGCCGCCGCAGTAGCTGCTGCATCCTCTACTGCTGCTGCTGCTGCTGCTTTTGCCGCTTCTGCTGCCTTTGCTGCTGCTGCTATCTCTCCCGCTGCTTCTGCCTCAAACGCTGCTGCTTCAGCTTCTCCTCTTGTTGCTACCTCTGCTGCTGCCATGGCTGCCTGTGCCGCCGCTGCTGCCGCCACTGCTGTTGCTGCAGCTACAGCATCAGCACCACCAGCCTTGAGACCAGAGAGGCCACCAGATTTAGTTGCATACTGAGTCTTAGCTTCAGCACCAGCACCAGCACCAGCACCAGCACCAGCACCAGCACCAGCACCAGCACCAGCATCAGAAGCGATGCTTAGCCCGTCACTTCCATACTCGGTCTTAGACTCAGCCAAAGCACCGGAAGCAATGCTAAGCCCTTTGGTTCCATATTCAGTCTTGTTGGATTCAACAAGAGAACCAGAAGGGATGCTTAGCCCGTCAGTTCCATGCTCCGTCGTAGCTCCAGCAGAAGCACCAGAAGCAACGCTAAGCACTTCACTTCTATATTCAGTCTTACCTTCAGCAACAGCACCAGAGGCAACGGTAAGCCCTTCACTTCTATACTCAGTCTTGGATTCAGCACCAGCACCAGAAGCAGCACTAAGCCCTTCAGTTCTATATTCAGTCTTACCTTGGGCAACTGCACCAGCGGCAATGGTAAGCCCATCAACTCTATAAGTATTGGCTTCCTCGTCAGCACCATAGGCAATGCTCAGCCTTTCAGTTCCATACTCAGTCTTAGGTCTAGCACCAGTACTAAAAGCACCGGTAAGGCTGCCCAACCTCCCTCCATCTCCCCCTTCCCCTCCCTCTGCTGCTTCCCAACCCCCTGCCCCTTCCCTTCCTCCTTCCCCTTCCCCTCCCCCTGCCCCCTCCCTCCCCCCTGCCCCTTCCCCTACCCCTGCCTCTCCCCCTGCCCCTCCCCCTGCCATTTCCCCTCCTCCTACCGCTTCCTCTGCCCCTTCCCTCCCACCTGCCCCTTCCCCTACCCTTGCCTCTCCCCCTGCCCCTCCCCCTTCCATTTCCCCTCCTCCTACCGCTTCCCCTGCCCCTTCCCCCAGTTCCAGCCCTGAACTAGTTAAGCCCTCCACCGGCTGATCCGGCTCTATAACAGGGGACAAAACCGGCCGCCCAATGTCAAACAAGAAGCTAAGCCTCCTCCTCTGGGCGGCTGGAGTGGCAGGTGCCGACAGAGGGCTGGGTAAACTACTCGGACTCTCAGGCTCCTGCTCCTGCCCCTGCCCCTGCCCCTGCCCCTGCCCCTGCTCCTGCCCCTGCCCCTTCCCTTTCCCCTTCCCCTGCTTCTGCCCGCTGCCGAATCCAAACAGCCCACTTCCTCCTCCTATGCTGGCACCTGGGCTGATTAATGCTGCTCCGCTGCCCCCTCGCTTGCTCAGTAGGTCAGTTGAGCCCAGCTTGAGGGAAATAGACGAACGAACCCTCTTCTGGGCTGCTGTCAGTGCGCCTCCTGAACCGCTGCCAATGCTCCCGCTGCCACTGCTGCTCCTGCTACTGCTGCTGTCGATGGCACCGCTGCTGCTGCTGCTGGTGGTGCTGCTCGTGTCCTCCTCAATAGGGATGCTGCCGCTGCTGCTGCTTTTGCTGCTGGTAATGCTGCCGCTCTTGCTGCTCGCTCCCACACTTGCCCGGCGGCGCGACGGGTTGAGCGAAATCGATCGGAACATTGAAGACATGGTTGACGCCATTGACTTGCTTGACTTCTCCGCCCCTGCCCCTGCCCCTGCTCCTGCCACTGTCCCCTTACTTCTGGACTTACCAAAACCACTGCCAGGAGATCCTTGGCTCCAAGGGGATCCTTCAGAACTCCCCCCACCAGGCGACCCACCCACACCCACAGGCTCTCCTGCAAGGCTGAGCGGGCCGGATTTTGACATGCTGCTTGCTGCTCTGCTGCCTGTGGCACTCAGTGCTGTTCCGCTCCAACTCTCGGGAATGCCTAGCTTATCCAGAGGGCCCGATTTCGACCGAGCATCAAAATGTGGAGCGTCTGAATGAGCTGGTGATGCGGCTTCTGAACCAGGTTTCATGGTGGTGTTGGTTTCTTCTGCTGAAGTTTCTGTAATGGTGATGCTTTCCGTCTCAGCACCAGCAGAAGTGGTGTTTTCAGCAGCAGCAGCAGCAGCAGCAGCAGCAGCGGCAGCAGCATCGGAACAACCACCAGCAGCAGAGGCGCTTTCAGCAGTAGCGGCGTTTTCTGCTGCTGCTGCTGCTGCTGCCTTTGCTGCTCCAGATTTCGAAGTGGTTTCCCCTGCCAAAGTTTCCGTGGTGATGATGGTGCTAGCAGTGACAGCAGCAGCAGTGGCAGCAGCAGCAGTGGCAGCACCAGCAGTGGCAGCACCAGCAGTGGCAGCACCAGTAGTGGCAGCACCAGCAGTGGCAAGACCAGACGTGGCATTGGAACTACCACCAACAGCAGCGGTGCTTCCAACAGTAGCAGCGGTTTCTGCTGTTGAAGTTTCTGTGGTGATGATGGTGCTAGCAGTGGCAGCACCAGAAGTGGCATTGGCATTGGAACTACCACCAGCAGAGGCGTTTTCAGCAGTAGCAGCGGTTTCTTCTGCTGAAGTTTCTGTGGTGATAACGGTGCTATTAGTGCCAGCATCAGTGGCAGCACCAGCAGTGGCGGAGGAACTAGCAGCACCAGCAGTGGTGCTTTCATCGGTACCAGCGATCGCTACTGCTGACGTTTTTGTTGTGATGAAGGTGCTAGCAGTGGCAGCACCAGCAGTGGCAGCACCAGCAGTGGCAGCACCAGCAGTGGCAAGACCAGACGTGGCAGCACCAGCAGTGGCAGCACCAGCAGTGGCAAGACCAGACGTGGCATTGGAACTACCACCAACAGCAGTGGTGCTTCCAACAGTAGCAGCGGTTTCTGCTGTTGAAGTTTCTGTGGTGATGATGGTGCTAGCAGTGGCAGCACCAGAAGTGGCATTGGCATTGGAACTACCACCAGCAGAGGCGTTTTCAGCAGTAGCAGCGGTTTCTTCTGCTGAAGTTTCTGTGGTGATAACGGTGCTATTAGTGCCAGCATCAGTGGCAGCACCAGCAGTGGCGGAGGAACTAGCAGCACCAGCAGTGGTGCTTTCATCGGTACCAGCGATCGCTACTGCTGACGTTTTTGTTGTGATGAAGGTGCTAGCAGTGGCAGCACCAGCAGTGGCAGCACCAGCAGTGGCAAGACCAGACGTGGCAGCACCAGCAGTGGCAACACCAAACGTGGCAGCACCAGCAGTGGCAGAACCAGCAGTGGCAAGACCAGACGTGGCAGCACCAGCAGTGGCAGCACCAGCAGTGGCAAGACCAGGCGTGGCATTGGAACTACCACCAACAGCAGTGGTGCTTCCAACAGTAGCAGCGGTTTCTGCTATTGAAGTTTCTGTGGTGATGATGGTGCTACCAGTGGCAGCATCAGTGGCAGCACCTGCAATGGCAGTGGCAGTGGAAATACCTTCAACAGCAGTGATGTTTTCAGCGGTAGCAGTGGTTTCTGCTGCTGCTGCCTTTGCTGCTGCTACAGCCTCTGCTGCAGCAGCCGCCTCTGCTGCCGCTGCTGCCTCTGCCACTGCTGCAGCAGCCTGTGCTACTGATGCAGCTTCTGCTGCTGCTGCAACCTCTGCTGCTGCCTCTGCTGCAGCAGCAGCCTTTGCCTTTGCTGTTGCCTCTGCTTCTGCTGCTGCTGCAGCATCTGTTGCTCCTGCAGCTTCTGCTAATATTGCTGCTACCTCTGCTTCTGCAGCATCTGCTTCAGCTGCAGCTAGTGCTGCTGCTGCCATTGCCTCTGCCGCTGCTGCTGCCTCTGTTGCCTGCGCAGCCTCTGTAGTTGCTGCTGCCAATGCTTCAGTTGCAATCTCTGCTGCTCCTTCAGCCTCTGCTGCTGCTGCTTCTGCTGCCTCTGCTTCTTCAGCAGCCTCTGCAGCTGCTGCCGCCAGTGCCGCCGCTGCTGCTTTTGCTGCTGCTGCTGCTGCCTCTGATTCGTCTGCAGCTTCTGCCGTTTCTGCCAAAGGTGCTGCTGCTGCGTCTGCTGCAGTTTCTGCAGTTCTTGCAGCCTCTGCTGCTACTGCCTCTTCTTCTGCTGCCTCCCTTGCTTTTGCTTCTGCAATTGTAGCCGCTGCTGCCTCTGCTTCTGCCGCAATCCTTGCTTCTGCAGCTGCCCCCGTAGCTGCTCCTGCCTCTACTTCCGCTACTGTTACAGCTTCTAACTCTGCTGCAGCATCCGCTGCAGCTGTTGCTGCTACCCCTGCTTTTGCTGATGCCTCTCCTTCTGCCGCAAATGCTGCATCTGCGGCTGCTGCTACCACTGCCTCTTCAGCCTCTGCCACTGCCGCTGCAGCAACCACTGCTGCCTCTGCCGCCGCGGCTATCTCTGCTTCTGCTGCTGCTGCAACCTCTGCTGCCCCTGCCGCCTCCTCTGATTCTTCTACCTCTACATTAGCTGCAGCCTCTGCTGCTTCTGCGGTTGCCTCTGCCGCAGCTGCTGCTGCTACTGCTGCTTCTGCTGCCTCTGCTGCCACTGCTGCTTCCTTTGCATCTGCTGCTGCTGCAACTTCTGCTTCTTCCGCAGCCTCTGCTGCTACTGCTGCCTCGGCTGCCACCGTCTCTGCTGCTGCCTCTGCCACTGCTGCAGATTCTGATGCTTTTGCCGCCGCAGTTGCCACTGTTATTGCTGCTGCTGCAGCCAGTGCTGCTGCTGTGGCCTTTGCTGCGGTCTCAGTTGCCTTTGCAACCGCTGCTGCCTCTGCAGTTGCAGCGTTTTCTGCAGCTGATGCAGCTTCAGCTTGTGCTGCTGCTGCTGCCTCTGCTGCCTCTGCTGCCGCCTTTGCCTCTGTTGCAGCTGCTGCCTCTGCTTCTGCCACTGCTGTTGCGGCAGCTTCTGCTGCTGCTGCTGCTGCCTCTGCTTCTGCTGCTGCAGCAGCTTCTGCATTTGTTGCTGCTTCCAATGCTGCCGCAGCCGCCGCTGCTTCAGCTGCTGCCTCTGCTGCTGTGGCGGCCACTGCTGATGCTGCCGCCTCTGCCGCTGCTGTTGCCTCTGCTGCTGCTGCTGCTGTTGCTGCTGCGGCCTCTGTTGTTGCTGCTGCTGCCGTTGCCTCTGCTGCCTCTGCCGCCGCTGCAGCCTCTGCTGCTACTGCTGCTTGTGCTTCTGCTGCTGCCTCTGCTTCTGCTGCAGCCTCTGCTGCAACTGAAGCTGCTTCTGCCTCTGCTGCTGCTGCCGTTTCTGCTGCCTCTGTCGCTGCTGCGGCCTCTGTACTGGCAGCTTCTGATTTTGCTGCAGCTTCTGAGGCTACTGCTTCGTCAGCTTCTGCTGTTGTCTTCGCTGCTGCTCCAGCCTCTGCTGCTACTGCTGCCTCTGCTGCCTCCGCTGCTGCTGCTGCTTCTGCCGCTGCTGCTGACTCAGCTGCTGCTACAGCTTGTATCGCTGCTGCTGCCTCCGCTGCTGCTGCTGCCTCGGCCACTGCTGCAGCTTCTACTGCCTCTTCCGCCACTGCTGCCTCAGAATATGCAGCTTCTGATTCTGCTGCAGCCTCTGCCTTGACTGATGCCTCTGCT
This sequence comes from Closterium sp. Naga37s-1, assembly GCA_947471745.1. Lineage (NCBI taxonomy): Eukaryota > Viridiplantae > Streptophyta > Zygnematophyceae > Desmidiales > Closteriaceae > Closterium > Closterium sp. Naga37s-1. The sequence goes on from CANJKZ010000147.1 coordinate 625,814, forward strand.
GCTGCTGCAGCCTCTGCTACCGCTGCAGCCTGTGCAACTCCTGCCACTGCCTCGGCTGCTGCTGTTTCCTCTGCTGCTGCTGCTACGTCTGCTTCTGCAGTCACTGATCTCGCTGCAGCCTCTGCTGCTGCTGCTTCTTCAGCTGCTGCTGCTGCCTGTGCTGCTGCTGCAGCCACTGCTGTTGCTTCGGCCTGTATTGCCGCCGCTGCTTCGGCACCTGCTGTGGCCTCTTCTGCAGCTGCTTCTGCCGCTGCCGCCGTCACCACTCCTGCAGCTTCTGCTTCTGCTGCTGCCTCTGCTTTTGCTGCTGCCTCAACTGCTGCTTCTGCCTCTGCCTTTGCTGCTGCCTCAGCGAATGCTTCTGCCTCTGCTTTCGCTGCTGCCTCTGCCTTTTCTGCTGCCTCTGCCGCTGCTGCTGCCTCCGCTGCTGCTGCTGCCTCTGCTGCTCCTCCTCCCAGATCCAGCCCCGAGCTAGTCGAGCTCTCCTCCGGACCGTTTGGCTCTATCACAGGGGACAGGTAGAAGCTGATTTTCTTCCTCTGCACAGCAGGCCTCATAGGAGCCACTGTAGGGCTGCGTTGTTGACTGCTCGGACTCTCTAATCCCTGCCCCTGACCCTTTCCCTGTCCCTGCCCCTGCTCCTCCCCTTTGCTCTGCCCTTGCCCTTGCAAGCTGCCCGATCCAAATAATCCCCCCCCTGCTGTCTCTCCTGCCGTCCTAGCTGAACCCCCAATTCGATCCTCTCCTGCCCTAGCGATCCCTCCAAGCCCATCTCCTGCCACCCTCGCTGATCCCCCAAAACCAGCTCCTTCCGTTTGACCTATCCCCCCTCCTTCCCCTCCTGCCTCTCTGGCTGAACCCCCTTTAACATGCATGACCTCTGATCGTTTCAACTCCTTCCCTCCCGTCGCTCTGAACTCCCCTATACCGCCTCCAACCCCCCCACTGAGCCTCGTCACCACTGCCCGGCTGCTCCCCGCTTGCCTAAGCAAATCCTTCTTCACCATTTTAATCGACATAACCTTACGCATCTGCTTTGGCGGTACCCAGTCCTCGCTCCCAAAGCTGCTGCTCCCGCCGCTACTAATGGCGCTGATGCTACTACTACCCTCATCAGCACCCCCAAGACTCCTCCCACTGCTAGAACTCGCACTCGAGCTGATTCCAGTTAGGCCCAGACTACCCAGAAAATCCACACTGCCACCCCTGCTGCGCGGCTTTGGACTCGCAGCCTCTTCAGCGCGCCGGGCAGCGCTATTCCGCGCCCTGCCTTGGAACAAAGAGCCCACAGAGGACCCCATTGCCTTGTCTGAGCTGCTGCCCTTGTTTTGCCGGTCCCCCCACCGCCAAGCTCCCGACCAGGAGGACTGATGTTGTTGGGAGGTTGACGGTGACCCATCCCCAGAAGCAGCACCAGGTGAGTCTGCTCCTGCTGCTGCGACAGCACCTGAGGAATCCCCTGAGGATTCCCCTGTGCCTTCAGCAGAGCTCTGCGCCGAGACTCTCCCGCTCTGGATGTGGCTGCGCCTCTCCAGCCGCCCCACCACAGCCGTACCACCCTCACCAGACACTGCTAGGGAGGAACTCTCACTACGAGGCGAGTTGGGATCAGACACAGACGCTGCACCCTCAGGTTCGTCTGTGCTGCTCTCAGGGCTGGATTCAGACGTGCTCAGCCCGGTCCCTCTGCTGATCTGGACGTTGCTGCGCCTCTCCAGCCGGCCCAGTAATGAAGAGCCTGTGCTCGCGCCTGTAGCAGCAGCTGCTGGTGCTGCATCCTCTGGTGACTCCGCTGGTACGTCTGCTGCTGGTGTGTCTGCTGCTATGTCTCCTGCTGCTGCTGCTGGCGGTGCGTCTGCTGCTGCTGTTGCAGCTGGTGATGCAGCAGCTGGTGCTGCTTCTGCTGGGATTTGGACTTCAGGCACAGGCTCAGAATTGGTTCCTGCTGGGTCTTCTGCTCCTGGAGCAGGATCATCGGCGCTGTCAGCAGCAGCCGTGGCAACTGCAGCTGTATCATCACCATCATCTGAAGCAGCAGTGGAGGCATGAGCTGCAAAGACGTCGAAAGCAGCCGCAAAGGCGGAGGGAGCAGCAGCGGCATCAGCAGTACCAGGGATGTTAGCATCAGCACTGGTTTGGGTGGTTTCGGTGGTTTGGGTGGTCTGGTTGGTCTGAATGGTTTTGCTGGTTTGCATGGTTTGGGTGGATTGGGTGGTTTGGGCAACGACCGCTGCAGAATGGTCTCTGTTCAGTTGACTGGCGACGCTGCTCTTGGGGTGGCTGGGGGAAGCACCACCTGCCAGGGAGGGATAGTGGGGAGTAAGGGGGTGTTGGGGGGTGTTAGGGAGTGTTAAGAGTATTTGAGTGGATTGGGTGGTTTGGGCAACGACCGCTGCTGCAGAATGATCTCCGTTCAGTTGACTGGCGACGCTGCTCTTGCTTGGGGTAGCTGGGGGAGGCACCACCTGCCAGGGAGGGTTAGTGGGGAGTAAGGGGGTGTTGGGGGGTGTTTGGGAGTGTTGAGAGTATTTGAGTGGATTGGGTGGTTTGGGCAACAACCGCTGCAGAATGGTGTCTGTTCAGTTGACTGGCAACGCTGCTCTAAGGGTGGCTGGGGGAAGCACCACCTGCCAGGAACAATCGGGAGCATTGGAGGGAGGTTTATGCAGGTGCCAACAGTCCAAGAATCGGGAGCAAAAGAAAGGACAATAGCACCCTTGCCCTAACCCACCTGTACGCAAGGCGGCAGGCTTCGCAACCCGCAGAACAAGACAAACTTCGCCGACCCCAGCGTCGTCCTTATCCTTGATTTGATACCAGCGCACCACTGTGCCGCCCTGCAGCTGATCTGCCACGTCGACATCACACGTGGCCAGCACCTCGTCGCCTGTGTCAGGTGAGCTTATTGCTATCTGTGTGTGTGATCGGGAGAGCAAGAGGAGCGCGAGAGGGGAGCAGAGAAGCTTAGTTTCTGAAGCGCCTCGAATCACACGTGGCCAGCACCTCGTCGCCTGTGTCAGGTGAGCCAATTCCTATCTGTGTGTGGGAGGGAGGGAGAGCGAGAGGGAGGGAGAGAGAGGGGGAACAGAGAAGCTTGCTTTTGAAATGCCAGCAGAGAAGCTAGGTGTGCGAAGCGGCTCAAATCACACCTTGCCAGCACCGTCTCCCGTGTCAGGTGAGCCAACTGCGATCTGTGTGAGAGAGAAGGGGAAAGCAAGAAGCTACAGAAAGCTTGTTCTTCTAATTGCCAATAGAGAAGCTTGGTTTCTGAAGAGGCTCAAACCACGCCTGCCTCGGGTCGGGAGCAAGAGGAGCGGGAGAGGGGAGCAGAGAAGCGGCTCAAACCACGCCTGACCAGCACCTCGTCGCCTGTGTCAGGTGAGCCAACTGCGAAATGTGTGAGAGCAGGGCGGAGAGAGGGAGAGGGAGAGGGAGAGACCTGATTGCTGCTTAACTGTACCGCAGTTGGCACCACTGTGACAGGTGAACCAGTCGCACCATAAGCCCCTAAGTATTTTACAATTCTTTGGCGACATTCATGACAGAATGATAAGACAGCCAAGTTGGCCTAACCGTCTCACGAGCTAAACCCAGAATCACCCTTTCCCAGTTTACAATCCAGACACATAACACAAGGTTGACGTTGAATTTTCAGTTGACGCAGAAATCAGAATGAGGCAGTCGACACAAAGTTGAGATGTATCATTATGGCTGAGATATGAGACCTGAGAACGGAACTGACCTGGAGAATGACGTCGCCTGGCCGTGGCAGGGAAGCAGCAGACGATTAGTCCAGATGGATACTACAGTCCTGTTGTTTTAGACGTCTCAAATATCAAGGTTGAGATACGAGGCTTGAGAACGAAACTGACCTGCAGAATGACGTCGCCTGGCTGCGGCAGGGAGGCACCGGGCGAGTAGTCCAGAGGAATCTTAAAGTCCTGAAGCCACTTGGGCGCCGCTCCCGTCTTCGCCACTGTCTTCACCTGCGCCAATTGTGCGGATTAGATCAGGAAGGTTGAGATTCGTTATGCATGTTCTTATGTTCACACTGAAGCCACTCGGGGGTCACACCCGTCTTCGCCGCTGTCTTCACCTGCGCCAATTGTGCGGATTAGAAGGGAGAGCCATATCTCGACTCTCGAGCACGCCGAGCCAAGCATGTGAATGCATCATTGCACTACATCAAAAGGATGCGAGAGAAATGTAACGTTTGCCACGCCGTCGTGACTTTCGAGTGGACTCGAACATCACTTCGAGCAAATCACGTGGGTTCGCATCATCGTATTCACTTTGGCGGGACGCGTGAGCAATCTGTGTGCGAGCCGCCTCAAAAGAAGGACGCGAGAGGAATCGCCACGCCTTCGTAAAGGCACAGCAGTGGTCGTATGAAGTTTAGTATCCTATGGTACAAATAGATAAACGTCGCGCAATGTATAACTGGTGCATGCAAACATGGTTGGCGTGAATTTCCATCATGTTGTCACATGCATTCTTATCGTCTTTTTATCTTTAAGGTTGTGACTGAGACGGGCAATGTTGGGTACTGAGAACTGCCATGTGACCTACATGGAGCAGGGAACAAAGCTCAATTATTGGGAAGAGGAGGAGTACCTGGTTCTTTCCCTGAGAGAGCGACACCGTGGCTCCGCCTTTGTCCTGGACGCCGCCTGCAAGCTGCAAGTGCCGTCCCTGAACCACTGACACTTGCAGCACGGTGGCGTCGGGGGAAGGCGAAGGGGAGTCGGCCCCATTGATTGCAACCATTGTCCTTCAATCAAGTCTAATGGAGCTTTCAGCGCTTCCCACGGAGATAACGGAAAGAAAGCAGCCAGCTCGGTTAGGCCGACTAACTGCTCCTCCAAACGAAGTTTCCCGTGCCTTGGAGCCACGCTCTGCCGAGAAAATCGTTGAGAAGTCTCCAAAAAAGCCTGGTCTAAAACAATGTCTATTCCCCCAAGCGAAGCTTCCAGTGCCTCGCGGCTGTGTTGTAGAGCGTGAAGGCACACGTCACAGGCGCCTGATATAGTATTATGCGGCCGGATTGCTGAATGGAAAATAAGTTACCGTCGCTGGGAGCGAAGACGGGAGCGGCCGCATTGAACGCCTCGAAAACGCGAAAATAGTCTAAGCGAGCGGCTACAAGCGATGCGATGCGAATCGTGTGGGAGCAGAAGAGTGGATTAAAGGGCAGGCGGCTCGAAAGCAGGTTCTATTAAACTCTTAAGTTACTATCAGATACTTTAAGTGCCTTTGACGAGAAGTAGCACATCTCACGGACAAAACAACTCCGTACACGAGCATTCTGGAAGCTGATGCGGAGTGGGAGTAACGAAAGGTGAACGCTTAGAATGCGCATCAATGAGTGACGTCTTATTGATAACCCCCAGCGAAGATAGCGGCTGAGGTGCAGACACGCATCAAGGCTTTCTTGTGTCTTGCCTACACGCATGAATGAAGCATGAATGAGAACAGTGGATCATGGGATGCAATGCAAAACAGCAGGACAAATTCTTTCCTTTCTGCCATTCCTGATAGGCCGGCGAAAAGGATGACATGAAAGGAGGGGGGAAAAGAGGATGAACAGCTGAATGGTGCACAACTCGAGATGGATGTTCCCTTGGTTTGGGGTGCTTAGCTGCGCTGACGTGTCCACCTTTGAGTGAGCGAAATCCTCCAATCTTGACGGTCCGAACCGCGAATGTCATCCAGGAAACCCAATCCCAACGTCCCCGCCAGCCCTGACGCAGTGCAGGGACAAGGCGGCGGGTGAATCTGTATCAAGAGACTCCCATCTCCAAACCATCTGCTTGCGGCTTGGACTGTGGTTGGAACTGTGGAAGTGAGTGAAACACCCCTCTAACAACATCCCCTCTGTTCTGTAAGGTAAATAATAGTACAGTGCACCAAAGGGGGATGGTTTTAGTTTACAGTGTCTGCTCTCATGCACCAGATTGACCCGTTATGATCAACGTAAAAAAAAACCGCGAAATAGTTTGTAGTGCAGTATCAGCCAATCACCGCCTCCCTGACACTCCAAACAGAGAAGAACAGCGAGGCTCGAAACTGGTCAGGCGAACACCCCAGATAGCTTATTTCGACGGTTAAGATCGTTTGTTGCTTCAGCAGCCGAAGATGTGCGGCTAGTGTTGCCTCGGGCGCTCCATACCTAGAGTTCCTCGAAAACGGTAGCACGTATGACTGAAGAGGACGACTCCCCAGAAGGTCGGTGTGACGGGGAACAACATCCAATATCCTTGATTCTCGGTTTAACCACGTTTAAAATGGATGTGTTACGGTCTAGAGTGGCAACGATCGAGGACCCTTTTGCCGCAGCTTACATGGTTGGTTGAGCGGAAGAACATGAAAACGTTTTGACACTTTGGCACCGAAACGTGCTGTTCTGAAAACTCCTAAGCACTGTGAAAACCGTATTGCAACCCGTTCTGACACCCAGAGATCCCAAAATGCTTTGTACTTCAATCTGGTTCCCTCTTCCAGTCCAGACTACTCCATTCCTCCTGCAGGCAGGGTCTGGCCTGAAGCCATGGCTCCTGAGCATTATGCGAGCAGCAGAGAAGATCTCTGCTGGTAGTCGTGGCCTCGCTGGAGATATATTTCTCATGGGGGATGCCAAACTAACTCGCTGGTTTTCCTTCTTCCAATAGTTGTTAATCAAGCGTCGCCAGTCCCCAAACAGGAGATTGCATTAGGAGAGGAATCGACCGTTTCTAGTTACAATCTCTAAGGTTCAAAGCACAATTTTAGGTCTTTCCTTTTATTGCCGATAGATCCTTAATGGCGTCCGCGGAGGAACTAAAGGCGGAAAACACCCGCCTTCAAGCGGAGATGCAATCCATGAAGAAGAAGATCGTTCTAGCTCTCAAAAAGCAGCAGGCGGAGCTTCAATCTAAAGTCCAAGAGGCCGAACGAGCGCGGGACGAGGCTCTAAAGCGAGCTGAAGCCGCGGAATCAGGAGCTTCTAACGGAGATGCGTCTAAAGGAGCGGATCCGGCCGCGCTGCAGCAGCTTCAGGACCAACTGAATGCGTCTCAGCAGGAACTGAAAATGCTCAGGGAAGAGTACGTGGTTGCGAGCGAAAAGCTCAAGGCTGCGGAAGACCAGGCCAGATCAGCGGAAGAGGAGAGAAAGAAAGCCATGGAGGACGCGAATGCGGCTCAGAAGAGCCTTCGCGCGACGAAAGAGGAGGTCCAGATGGTTCGCGAGCAATGGACGGCCGCACAAGGCGCACTGATGACCACTCAGGAGGAGCTTAGCGGTCTGCAGGAGCAGCTGCGGAAGGCGCAGGGGGAGGCGCGGGAAGCGCAGGAAGGGCGCGCGGCTGCGCAGCAGGCGCTGGGGGAGCGGGTGAAGGCGGCGGAGGCGGAGAAGCGGAGCGATCAGGCGGATCAGCGGCGCGCGCAGGAGGTGGTGGCGCGCGCGGAGCAACAGCTGAAAGCCGCGCAGGCGGAGCGGGAAAAGGCGATGGAGGCGTTAACTGCTGCGCGGAGAGAGCTGGAGGAGTCTCGGGCATACGGCGAAAAGTTGGCCGGGCAGCTGAAAGCAATTCAGGTGGAACTGGAAGCTTCGAAGGAAGATGGGAGCAAGCTGCAGGCGCTGGTGGCGGACTTGCAGGGGAAGCTTCCTGCGGTGGAGAAGGAGAAGGAAGGGCTGAGAGTGGATAAGGAGAAGATGGAAGCGGAGATTAAAGCGCTAAGGGATGAGCTCGAGGGTCTGAGACACGGCAAGGAAGCTTCGCTGGAAGATCTGCGTGCTCAAGTTGAAAGTTCCAGGAAGGAGTTGGGGGAAGTCAAATCGGAGCTGGAACAGGCGAAGGAGGAGGCTGGAAAGGCTCAGTGTGAGGCGACGAATAAGGGCGCGCAGGTGGAGGAGCTGCTTCAGGCGCAGGCGGCGCTTCAGGGGGAGGTTGAGAAGGCCAAGGCAGCGGAAGCAGAGGCGCAGGAAGAACTGGGGAAGGTGCGATGTGAGGCGACGAACAAGGGCGCGCAAGTAGAGGAGTTGCTTCAGGCTCAGGCGGCTCTTCAGGGGGAGCTTGAGCAAGCCAAGGCGGCGGAAGCTGAAGCGCGAGAGGAACTGGGGAAGGTGCGATGTGAGGCGACGAACAAGGGCGCGCAGGCAGAGGAGTTGCTTCAGGCGCAGGCTTCGCTGACAGGCCAGGTGGAAGAGGCGAAGGCGGCAGCAGCTAAAGCAGCGGCGGCGGCAGCAGAAGCAGAGGCGGCGCTTCAGGCGCAGCTGGCGGAAGCGAAGAAGGAAGCCGCCAGGTGGGTTACATGAATGAACGCACGAGTAACGTATGATGTTCTTTTTTTAAGCCAAGATGGATGCTTCTTTTTTTATCTGCTTGTAACATTTGTCTCTCGTTCTCTCCCATTTTTTGTGTGGTGCCTGTCCTTGCTGTTGCAGTCTTACGTCCCAGCTCAAAGGCATGCGAGGGGCCATGGATCATGTGCAGAAGGCTGCTTCAGAGACAGAGGAGGTACGTGAAGTGTGAGCATCAAGACATGCCCCACCTCGCGGTCCCTTTTCCAAGTCCCCAGACGCTTCTTCCTACCTGTTGTTCTTACTTGCATTGCTTCTCCCCTTAAACTTCTTCCCCCATTCCTCTTGCTGTCTAAATGTTCTCGTTATAGAACCTACCCCAGCTGCTCAGCTTTCATCACATGCCTACGCTCCAAACTTACTCACATTTGAATACTAACGTTTCTTCGAAAATACCTCATTTGAAATGCTCTTTCTTTCATCATCCCCTGTCACCCAAACCAGAGCATGCAGAAAGAGCTGGCAGATCTCGCCGCCAAGTCAGATTCCCTCAAAGACCAGCTGGCAGCGATACAATCTGAGCTGGCAGCCGCGCAGGCTGAGCTGGCATCGGCCAAATCCTCGCTGGAAAAGGAGATTCATTCGAGAGAGGCTGCGCAGAGAGAAGCAGAGGAGGCTCGAGCGGCTTTGGACTCTTTCCAGGAAAGTGCCGGGAAGGAGCAGCAGCAAGCTGGGGAGCTGTGGCAGCAGCTTCTAGACTCGCGAAAGCAGGTTGCAGCAGAGACGGATAGGGCTGACGGGAGTGAGAAAGAGGCGGAAGGACTGAAAAAACGAGTGGAGGGGTTGGAGAAGGTGGTTGAGGAGAAGGAGAAGGAAGGGGAGGCTGTGAGGGGGGAGCTGGAGGGAGTGAGGGGGCGATTAGTGGAGGTGGAAGGGAGGGTGAAGGAGTTGGGGGAGGAAGTTACTGCGAAGGAGGGGGAGGTGGCTGGGCTGAGGGGGGAGTTGGAGGTTGCATTGAAAGCAGCTGAGGAGGCGAAGGAGGAGGGTGAGAAGGTAAGGAACGAGGCGGAGGAGCTAAAGAAGGAGATGGATGCGCTAGTAGAGGCGAAGGAGGCGGATATTAAAGCCAAGGAGGAGGAAATAAGGACTAAGGAGGAGGAGATTCGGGGGCTTAAGGAGAAGGTAAAGCAGGCAGTATCGGAGAAGGGATCAGGAGAGGTGGAGGCTGCTAGGATGGGCGAAGACAGGAAGGCGTTAGAGGGCCGGGTGGCGGAGCTTCAAGGGGAGCTGGAGAAGGCGAAAGCGGAGGTGGAGAGCGGTAACCAGGAGTTGAAGAGGGTGAAAGGGGAAGCAGAGAAAGCAAAAGGGGAGGCGGAGAGCGTTAAAGGGGAACTCGAGAGGGTGAAAGAGGAGGCAGAGAAGGCGAAAGGGGAGGTGGAAAAGGGTGTGGGTGAAGTGGAGAAGGCGAGAGGCGCGCTTAAGGCAGCAGAGGAGAGGGTGAAGGAGATGGAGGAGAAGGAGGGAGAGTGGGAGGGGCGGGAGGCTGAGTTGAAGAAGAAACTGGAAGCAGCAGAAGCGGATTTGGCTGCTGATAAGGCTGAAGCAGCAGCAGCAGGGGCAGAGGCGGCAGGTGCAGCGGCGGCAGGGGCAGTGGCAGGAGAGGCGCGAGTGGCAGAGCTGGAAGAGGCGTTGAAGGTGGTGAAGAGGGAGAAGGAGCGGTTGGAAGAGGAGTTGGAGGAGGCGTTGGGGAAGGCGAGGGAGGCGGGGAGGAGGAGCGAGCAAGCACAGGCGCAGTTAGAAGCTGAGTTGCAGGGGATGAGGGAGAAGAGTGAGAAGGAGGGTGCAGAGAGGGCGGATGGAGAGAAGAGAGTAGTTGAGTTGACTGCTGAACTGGAAGGGGTGAGAGCAAGGGTAGAAGCGGCAGAGCTAGAGGCAGGGAGGATGAGAGAGGAGGCGGAGAGGGGGAGAGAGCAGCTGACGATGTCGGGCGGTGCGCAGGCTGAGGAGCTGGCGAAGGTGAATGCTGAGCTGGCAACGGCGAACGCTGAGCTGGCGCGTGTGTCGGGTGAGCTGGCGCAGGCTGCTGCGGCACGTGTGGCGGCGGAGGAGGCGGCTGCCAGGGTGGCGGGTGCTGCAGGGGAGGCGATGGGGAAGGCTGAGTCAGCAGAGAGCGAGCTAGCGACAGGTAGGAACATTGTCGTCAGTATCTTGCTGGTTCGTACTTTGCTCTGCCTCCTCGTTTTTTAGGGTGTTTGGTTCGCAACTAGTTTTTGCTGCCCTCGTTCCACCTATTTTATATTGCTGTATTAGGAACTAGTACTTCCTCCTCTTGACTCGATTCTCATGGTGGGGTGGTCTTTGGTGTGCCGTTCCGTGCGGTGCTGTGTGGTGCGTATTGGTGCAATATGGTGTGGTGCAGTGCGCAGCAAGCTGGAGTCGGAGGTGAAGGCAGCGGAGGACAAATACGCAGAGCTGGACAGCAAATTCAATCGCCTGCAGAAGAGGGCAAAGCAAAGGATCCAAGAGGTCACCAAGGTATGCACCAGCAGCTCATGTAATATACTGGGTAAAGTGAAAAGGACAAGTACGCTGAGCTGGACAGCAAGTTCAACCGCCTGCAGAAGCGCGCCAAGCAGCGAATTCAAGAGGTCACCAAGGTATGAACCATCATGGTGTGGAATCTCACAGAAAATGAGGCTGCAAAGCGACAAGTACGGTGAGCTGGACAGCAAGTTCAACCGGGGCATCAAGGATGTTCATCAAGGTTTGATTTGAATCACCACTAGGGCATGGAATAACCATTTACGTACTTGGTATAGGAAGGACAAGTATGGTGAGCTGGCCTGCAGCAATTTCAACCGCCTGCAGAAGTGCATAAAGCAGAGGATCGAGGAAGTCACCAAGGTATGATATGCGCTCCCAGGTATGAACTATCGCAGTGTGAATCATCATCAGGCAGGGTATAAAGTGATCCAGGCACTCAGTCTTTTGAGGCGCCTCAAAAGACGTATCCAGGCACTCAGTCTTTTGAGGCGCCTCAAAAGACGTATCCAGGCACTCAGTCTTTTGAGGCGCCTCAAAAGACGTATCCAGGCACTCAGTCTTTTGAGGCGCCTCAAAAGACGTATCCAGGCACTCAGTCTTTTGAGGCGCCTCAAAAGACGTATCCAGGCACTCAGTCTTTTGAGGCGCCTCAAAAGACGTATCCAGGCACTCAGTCTTTTGAGGCGCCTCAAAAGACGTATCCAGGCACTCAGTCTTTTGAGGCGCCTCAAAAGACGTATCCAGGCACTCAGTCTTTTGAGGCGCCTCAAAAGACGTATCCAGGCACTCAGTCTTTTGAGGCGCCTCAAAAGACGTATCCAGGCACTCAGTCTTTTGAGGCGCCTCAAAAGACGTATCCAGGCACTCAGTCTTTTGAGGCGCCTCAAAAGACGTATCCAGGCACTCAGTCTTTTGAGGCGCCTCAAAAGACGTATCCAGGCACTCAGTCTTTTGAGGCGCCTCAAAAGACGTATCCAGGCACTCAGTCTTTTGAGGCGCCTCAAAAGACGTATCCAGGCACTCAGTCTTTTGAGGCGCCTCAAAAGACGTATCCAGGCACTCAGTCTTTTGAGGCGCCTCAAAAGACGTATCCAGGCACTCAGTCTTTTGAGGCGCCTCAAAAGACGTATCCAGACACTCAGTCTTTTGAGGCGCCTCAAAAGACGTATCCAGGCACTCAGTCTTTTGAGGCGCCTCAAAAGACGTATCCAGGCACTCAGTCTTTTGAGGCGCCTCAAAAGACGTATCCAGGCACTCAGTCTTTTGAGGCGCCTCAAAAGACGTATCCAGGCACTCAGTCTTTTGAGGCGCCTCAAAAGACGTATCCAGGCACTCAGTCTTTTGAGGCGCCTCAAAAGACGTATCCAGGCACTCAGTCTTTTGAGGCGCCTCAAAAGACGTATCCAGGCACTCAGTCTTTTGAGGCGCCTCAAAAGACGTATCCAGGCACTCAGTCTTTTGAGGCGCCTCAAAAGACGTATCCAGGCACTCAGTCTTTTGAGGCGCCTCAAAAGACGTATCCAGGCAGGCACTCAGTCTTTTGAGGCGCCTCAAAAGACGTATCCAGGCACTCAGTCTTTTGAGGCGCCTCAAAAGACGTATCCAGGCACTCAGTCTTTTGAGGCGCCTCAAAAGACGTATCCAGGCACTCAGTCTTTTGAGGCGCCTCAAAAGACGTATCCAGGCACTCAGTCTTTTGAGGCGCCTCAAAAGACGTATCCAGGCACTCAGTCTTTTGAGGCGCCTCAAAAGACGTATCCAGGCACTCAGTCTTTTGAGGCGCCTCAAAAGACGTATCCAGGCACTCAGTCTTTTGAGGCGCCTCAAAAGACGTATCCAGGCACTCAGTCTTTTGAGGCGCCTCAAAAGACGTATCCAGGCACTCAGTCTTTTGAGGCGCCTCAAAAGACGTATCCAGGCACTCAGTCTTTTGAGGCGCCTCAAAAGACGTATCCAGACACTCAGTCTTTTGAGGCGCCTCAAAAGACGTATCCAGGCACTCAGTCTTTTGAGGCGCCTCAAAAGACGTATCCAGGCACTCAGTCTTTTGAGGCGCCTCAAAAGACGTATCCAGGCACTCAGTCTTTTGAGGCGCCTCAAAAGACGTATCCAGGCACTCAGTCTTTTGAGGCGCCTCAAAAGACGTATCCAGGCACTCAGTCTTTTGAGGCGCCTCAAAAGACGTATCCAGGCACTCAGTCTTTTGAGGCGCCTCAAAAGACGTATCCAGACACTCAGTCTTTTGAGGCGCCTCAAAAGACGTATCCAGGCACTCAGTCTTTTGAGGCGCCTCAAAAGACGTATCCAGGCACTCAGTCTTTTGAGGCGCCTCAAAAGACGTATCCAGGCACTCAGTCTTTTGAGGCGCCTCAAAAGACGTATCCAGGCACTCAGTCTTTTGAGGCGCCTCAAAAGACGTATCCAGGCACTCAGTCTTTTGAGGCGCCTCAAAAGACGTATCCAGGCACTCAGTCTTTTGAGGCGCCTCAAAAGACGTATCCAGGCACTCAGTCTTTTGAGGCGCCTCAAAAGACGTATCCAGGCACTCAGTCTTTTGAGGCGCCTCAAAAGACGTATCCAGGCACTCAGTCTTTTGAGGCGCCTCAAAAGACGTATCCAGGCAGGCACTCAGTCTTTTGAGGCGCCTCAAAAGACGTATCCAGGCACTCAGTCTTTTGAGGCGCCTCAAAAGACGTATCCAGGCACTCAGTCTTTTGAGGCGCCTCAAAAGACGTATCCAGGCACTCAGTCTTTTGAGGCGCCTCAAAAGACGTATCCAGGCACTCAGTCTTTTGAGGCGCCTCAAAAGACGTATCCAGGCACTCAGTCTTTTGAGGCGCCTCAAAAGACGTATCCAGGCACTCAGTCTTTTGAGGCGCCTCAAAAGACGTATCCAGGCACTCAGTCTTTTGAGGCGCCTCAAAAGACGTATCCAGGCACTCAGTCTTTTGAGGCGCCTCAAAAGACGTATCCAGGCACTCAGTCTTTTGAGGCGCCTCAAAAGACGTATCCAGGCACTCAGTCTTTTGAGGCGCCTCAAAAGACGTATCCAGACACTCAGTCTTTTGAGGCGCCTCAAAAGACGTATCCAGGCACTCAGTCTTTTGAGGCGCCTCAAAAGACGTATCCAGGCACTCAGTCTTTTGAGGCGCCTCAAAAGACGTATCCAGGCACTCAGTCTTTTGAGGCGCCTCAAAAGACGTATCCAGGCACTCAGTCTTTTGAGGCGCCTCAAAAGACGTATCCAGGCACTCAGTCTTTTGAGGCGCCTCAAAAGACGTATCCAGGCACTCAGTCTTTTGAGGCGCCTCAAAAGACGTATCCAGGCACTCAGTCTTTTGAGGCGCCTCAAAAGACGTATCCAGGCACTCAGTCTTTTGAGGCGCCTCAAAAGACGTATCCAGGCACTCAGTCTTTTGAGGCGCCTCAAAAGACGTATCCAGGCAGGCACTCAGTCTTTTGAGGCGCCTCAAAAGACGTATCCAGGCACTCAGTCTTTTGAGGCGCCTCAAAAGACGTATCCAGGCAGGCACTCAGTCTAAGGAGGAGGGACAAGTACGCAGAGGTTGACGGCAATTTCAACCGCCTGCTGAAGCGCGTCAAGCAGGGGATCCAGGAAGTCACCAAGGTATGATATGCATGGGCAGGCATGAAACATCACGGTATGAATCAATCACTGTTCTCCACTCACCCCGTTCTCCCACCCCCTTACAGGAGAAAGAGGAGAGGAAACTGGCAGAGGAGAGGAAGCAGCAGGCAGCGCTGCAGGAGGATCTCAACCTTTTCTCTTTGCTCATCTCCCCTCCCCCCTGCAGGAGAAGGAGGAGGCAGAGAGGAAGCTGGCAGAGGAGAGGAAGCAGCAGGCAGCGCTGCAGGAAGATCTGGAAAGAGCCAAGGGGGTGGCTGCAGAGGCGCAGCGGACGGCTGAGAAGGACAAGGAGCAGCTGAGGAAGACCAACGGATCGTGAGTACCCCTTCTCTGCTGCTCTCCATTCCATGTGGCTGGAAGGGTTTCTCTGGTCCTTTTTAGTAATCTCAGGGGCTGCAGAGGCACAGCGGACGGCCGAGAAGGACAAGGAGCAGCTGAGGAAGACCAACGGATCGTGAGTACCCCTTCTCTGCTGCTCTCCATTCCATGTGGCTGGAAGGGTTTCTCTGGTCCTTTTTAGTAATCTCAGGGGCTGCAGAGGCGCAGCGGACGGCTGAGAAGGACAAGGAGCAGCTGAGGAAGACCAACGGATCGTGAGTACCCCTTCTCTGCTGCTCTCCATTCCATGTGGCTGGAAGGGTTTCTCTGGTCCTTTTTAGTAATCTCAGGGGCTGCAGAGGCGCAGCGGACGGCTGAGAAGGACAAGGAGCAGCTGAGGAACGGATCGTGAGTATCTCTACCCTCTAGTTCTTTAATTGATTGGAGAGAACTCACTTTCTGTACTCTATGCTCTCTTCTCGTTTCCAGGCGAGATTGATGCCTCTAGGTTCCGGTCTTCCTTTCCTAACCCCACACCGTGAATCCAGGCTGAAGGAGGAGGTGGACGAGCTGAGGCGAGCCCTGGAATTGAAGGAGCATGATCTGAAGGAGTCGAGGAGGCTGGCAGCAGGCAAGGAGCAGGCGTGGCTGGAGCTGTCGAGCTGTCCTGTCCCACCCATCTTTTAAACCTTAAACCCGAAACCCTGATCCCTTCCCCAGGCTTTAAGAGGAGGAGGACGAGCTCAGACGAGCCTTAGAGCTGAAGGAGCACAACCTGAAGGAGTCGAAGAGGCTGGCAGCAGGCAAGGAGCAGGCGTGGCTGGAGCTGTCGAGCTGTCCTCTCCCACCCATTATATTAACCTTAAACCCGAAACCCCGATCCTTCCCCAAGCTGAAGGAGGAGGTGGACGAACTGAGGCGAGCCCTAGAGCTGAAGGAGCGTAATCTGAAGGAGTCACGGAGGCTGGCAGCGGGCAAGGAGCAGGCGTGGCTGGAGCTGCTCTCTCCCACCTGACCCTTCAACCCGAAACCCCACCCCCTACTGCAGGCTTAAAGAGGAGGTGGACGAGCTGAGGCGGGCCCTAGAGCTGAAGGAGCATAACCTGAAGGAGTCACGGAGGCTGGCAGCGGGCAAGGAGCAGGCGTGGCTGGAGCTGCTCTCTCCCACCTGACCCTGAAACCCGAAACCCCACCCCCTACTGCAGGCTTAAAGAGGAGGTGGACGAGCTGAGGCGGGCCCTAGAGCTGAAGGAGCACAATCTGAAGGAGTCACGGAGGCTGGCAGCGGGCAAGGAGCAGGCGTGGCTGGAGCTGTTGAGCTCAGCGCACGAGGAGCGCCGAATCTTGAACTTTAAACCCTGAACCCTGCTCTCCCTTCCCCGGGCTTAAAGAAGAAGTGGACGAGCTGAGGCGGGCCTTGGAACTAAAGGAGCATAATCTGAAGGAGTCGCACAGGCTGGCAGTGGGCAAGGAGCAGGCGTGGCTGGAGCTGTCGAGCTCAGCGCACGAGGAGCGGGGAGCTGAACCATGTGGTGTTTCTTAAGATATTTTCCCCTTTCTCCTCTCCCTGACCCAGGTTGAAAGAAGAGGTGGACGAGTTGAGGCGAGCCCTAGAGCTGAAGGAGCACAACCTCAAAGAGTCAAGGCGATTGGCAGCGGGCAAGGAGCAGGCGTGGCTGGAGCTGTCGAGCTCAGCGCAGGAGGAGCGGGAGCGCATGGCGGGGGCTGTGAAGGAGGTGGAGGAGCGGATGGAGCGGATGGGGAAGGAGCAGGAGGCGCGCGCGGCTGAGCTGCAGCGAGAGTTGAATAAGGCTCTGGAGAGCAGCAGTGCGCTGCAGGTGAGAGTGTGGAATGTCGAATGTGGACGTGTCACGGGTCAGGGTAACCACTTGTAGGGAATGAAGGCTGCAGGAGGCACGGGCAGCTGAGCTGCAGAGGGAGCTGAATAAGGCTCTGGAGAGCAGCAGTGCGCTGCAGGTGAGAGATGGTTGTGTTACGGGTTTGAGCAGTGTAACGGGTTTGAGAGTTATGAGGTGTTGCAAAGGGTGAACGAGGTGGAGGTTCGGCTGACTCTCTCTTCTTCCTCCCCCGTGTCAACACCTCACCCCTTTGCCCACCTTGGCAGGTCCAGTCCAGCTGTTGCAGAAGGAGCGCCAGCATAAGTCATTCAGAATAGATTACTCGTGTTTTTGTACTTACTCACTTTCTTTTCGACCCTTGCAGGTCCAGCTGTCGCAGAAGGAGCGCCAGCTGGCAGAGGTGGAGGCCGCCACGTCAGGCGAGCTGGCGCGGCTGTCGGCCACTCTGGAGGCGACACGTGGCGAGCTGCACCGGCTGGAGCAGAAGCTGGCGGAGGAGCGGAGCGGGTGGGAGGAGACGGTGGGGCAGCTGAAGAGGCGGGTTGAGGGGATGGAGAGGGGGAAGCGCATGCTGGAGGTGGCGATGCAGGAGGCGAAGGGGGCGTGGCAGCAGGAGGTGGAGGGGCAGAAGAAGGCTGTTGCTGCTGCCCTGGCGGATTTAGCTGCTGCACAGGCAGAGGTGAGTAAGGGTGGCGGCAGGTAAGGGGTGAGGAGGGCGGGGGGGGGGTGTTGTGGCGGGGGATCAGATGCAGGAGGTAAATGAGCATCTTACTCTCCCATACCCTCCCAGCCCATGCGTTTTCATGCCATTCCCGCCCAGCTCATGCCATACTCATGCCTACCTGCCTGCCTATGCCATGCCATGCCATGCAACAGCATGGCGTTTCCTCCCGTGTCTATCTTTTGCAGCATCTCGTTTCTTAAGTCCGTCCCATACCTCATGCCACCTCACGCCACCTCATGCCACGTCATGCCAGGTGGCGAAGGGGCGTAATGAGCTGGCGGCATACAAGGTGCGGGCGGCAGCGATGCTGAAGAAGAAGCAGGAGGAGCTGGAGGCGGTGGGGAACGCGGATGCCATGGCGAGCAAAGAGGATGAAATCAAGGTGAGTGAGTGCTGCTGTGTGGTGGCATAAGCATGTTGGAGGAGGCGGTGAGGGTGGGGGTGAAGAGCAGGTGGCAGCGATGCTGAAGAAGAAGCAGGAGGAGGTGGAGGCGGTGGGGAACGTGGATGCCATGGCGAGCAAGGAGGAGGAGATCAAGGTGAGTGTGAGCGTGCTGGGCATAGGGAGCTAGTATGAAGTGTGAGTGCTGCTGTTTGACGGCAATATGCACACCACATAAGCATGTTGAAGCAGGAGGAGCTTGAGGCTGTGGGGAACGTGGATGCCATGGCGAGCAAGGAGGAGGAGATCCAGGTGAGTGTGGGAGTGAGTGTGGAGCTTAGATGGATGTAACGGTTACGTTTACATTTGCGTACGTTTTATGTTTACATACGTTTTATGTTTACGTCTATCAACGTTTAACATTTATGCCTTATGTAGGCTTTACGCCTACATTTACGTACGCTTCTTCTAAAAGGGGTTCATGCAGCAGGCTAAATAAATTTTCCTGCTGCCCTAACATAACGTGTTCATTCTTGGATTTGCAAATATTGTTCTAAGCATCCGCATTAAGTTTCAATTTCTTATACTTGTTGCAATTCCAGGTCATGTACCAGCTCCTTTTGAGAACTCTCAAAGGCGATTAGTGTACCAGCTCCTTCAGCTTCAAATTGCAGAACCTCCCCCCTCGAATTTGACTTCGCGCAACGCTTCTTTCCCCCTCGAGACGAATTTTGCGCAACGCTTCCTTCCTCCTCGAATTCCAAATCGATTTCGCCCAAATTTCTCTTCATCATCCCTCCGCACATCACCTTCCCCTCCTGATCCCCTCTGTCCTCTCGAGTCCGTAATTCTGACAATCGTCTAACCAACTTCCGTCGTACTTCAGTCAAGACGAAATTTCTCTAGGTTTTAGCTAGCACACCAGCTTTCGTCAAAATCTCTAGCAAGCATGGCATGGTATTTCTCCTGCCTCCACTAGCAATAACACCAGCAGTCATCACGATATTTTTTATCAGCTCCAATAATTTCCCAACTCTCTTCCCTCTTTATTCCCCCATCATGCCCTGAAACGTTTATAAATGCCCGGCCATATTTACGCACAGAAACGTAAAAGTGCATGTAAAGGTAGTGTAAAATTACGTTTACGTGACCCAAAAACTGTTAAAACGCCAAACTAAGGTGTGGAGTGAGTGCAGGAGTGAGTGTGGGAGTAAGTGTAGGAGTGAGTTTGGGAGTGAGTGTGCCACGTTCTTGCCTCTCTCGCCGCATGACAGGAGGCAAAGAGGGCAGAGGCCGCAGCAGTGGCAGAGAGTGACAGACTACGCTTATTGAGACGTCTCAAATGAGCCGTGTTTTGAGTCGACTCAAAACGCGGAGAGGGACTACGCTTATTGAGACGTCTCAAATGAGCCGTGTTTTGAGTCGACTCAAAACGCGGAGAGGGACTACGCTTATTGAGACGTCTCAAATGAGCCGTGTTTTGAGTCGACTCAAAACGCGGAGAGGGACTACGCTTATTGAGACGTCTCAAATGAGCCGTGTTTTGAGTCGACTCAAAACGGGGAGAGGGACAGACTACGCTTATTTCATGGATCCCTCCCTCATCACGTGCCTCCCTTTTTACCTCCTGCCACCCTTCCTTCCCTCCCTCCCTTCATGCCTGACTTTTGAGGTGCATCAAAACACGCGCCTCCTCTTTACCTCCTGCCCTCCTTTCCTCCGTTCCTTCATACCTGCCTTCCTACCTGCCGTCCAGGAGGCGAAGAGGGGAGAGGCAGCAGCAGTGGCGGAGAGGGACAGAGCTCTCAAGGCTTTGGAGGATGCTGCAGTGGACCATGAGACGCAGATGGCAGCTCGGTGAGTTGCGGTGGAGATGGGTCTAATGCGGTGTGCATGTGTGTACATACATGGTAGTAGTGGTAATGGTTGGAGAGGGATGGAGCACTCAAGGTGCTGGAGGATGCTGCAGTGGACCAGGAGACGCAGATGGCAGTGCGGTGAGTGAAGCGCACACAAACAAGGCACAATCCATGTGGTGCCAGTGGGTCGTGTGAGAGAAAGGTGCTGTGCATGTGTGGATGGGATGGGATGGGATGGGATGGGATGGGATGGGATGGGATGGGATGGGATGGGATGGGATGGGATGGGATGGGATGGGATGGGATGACATGGGATGGGATGGGATGGCATGGCATGGCATGGGATGGGGTGGGGTGAGGTGGGGTGGGGTGGGGTGGGGTGGGATTGGTTGGAATGGAACATGATGGTTTGGATTGGTGTGACGGGTGCAAGGCAGAGTGGTAGCACAGCGCTGCTGTCACAGCTCATGTGGCTATCCCTTGCACTGTGCTCCCACATTCTGAGAATTCCCCATATAAAAACCGCGTGAACTGAGACGATTTTTGAGGCGCCTCAAAAAAGCTGTCACAGCTAATGCGGCTATCCCTTGCACTGTGCTCCCACATTCTGAGAATTCCTCATATAAAAACCGCGTGAACTGAGACGATTTTTGAGGCGCCTCAAAAAAGCTGTCACAGCTAATGCGGCTATCCCTTGCACTGTGCTCCCACATTCTGAGAATTCCTCATATAAAAACCGCGTGAACTGAGACGATTTTTGAGGCGCCTCAAAAAAGCTGTCACAGCTAATGCGGCTATCCCTTGCACTGTGCTCCCACATTCTGAGAATTTCTCAAAAGTGTCCCCACGCCTACCCCTGTGTCAACAGGAATGTTGCATTGATGGAAGCGGAGTCGAAAGTGCGAGAGCTGACAGGCAGGCTGGAGGCAGTGGGGCAGCAGAGGCCTTGCATCAACCCTTTCCTAGCCTCCCTCCCTTCTCTTCCCTTGCAACCTTATCAGGCAGAAACGTGGCTGAATCTGTTTTTTGAGAATTCTCACTATTCCTAACGGATTTCCGCGGAATACAGCCGTAGGAACCATGGAACGGAATGTAGCTACTAGAGCCCCGACCTTGCTGGAAAACCGCTTAGAAATAGTGAATTGTAAGAAACTGGATTTGAGATTGTGAAAATGAGACTGTTAGGCTTCGGATTTGTACGGAGGTTGCTTGTCTCCTCGGCTCGACTCATGTACAAATCCGAAGCCTAGCAGTCTCATTTTCAAAGTTTCGAATCCAGTTTTTCACAGTACTTTTTCTAAGCGGTTTTTTCGCAAGGTCGGGGCTCTGGCAGCTGTACTCCGTTTCTTATTTCCGTTCCTTATAACGTGTCTCTGATGGAAGCGGAATCGAAAATCCGAGAGCTGACAGGCAGGCTGGAGGTGGTGAGGCAGCAGAGCGGTCACATAAGCAGTGCCACTGACCCCCCATACCCCCCCCCCAATCTTCCCACCACCTCCCTCCCCTTCACCCGTATTACACAGAAACGTGGCATTGATGGAAGCGGAAACGAAGATACGGGAGCTGACGGGCAGGCTGGAGGCGGTGAGGCAGCAGAGCCGGGCGGCACAGGAGGAGATGCACGGGCGGATGATGGACCTGGAGGACGGGTGGCGCGGTGAGTTGATATTAAGGGGATAGCAGAATAGGGTAGTATTGCAGAGCAGAGCACAAGGAGATGCATGGGCGGATGATGGACCTGGAAGCTGGGTGGCGAGGAGAGTTGAGAGGAGTGGGGAGGAATTCAGTGACTGTTAAGCAATAGATGCATGAGCGTGTGATGGGGACAACTGGGCTGATAGCGCCCCTAATCCAATCTCCCTCATCCTCTCTCCCTCCCCCGAGCAGAGAAGCTGCGGCAGCAGGAGGAGAAGCTGAAAGGGCAGACGGGCAGTCAGACGACATCCTTAGAGAGTGAACTGAGGAGGAGAGTGGAGGCGGGGGAGAGGGAGCACGCAGCGTACCGAGAGATGGCAGATAGAACCATCGAGGCCAAGGACAAGGCGATGGAGGGGAAGGACAAGGCAATCGAGGGGAAGGATAAGGCATTTGTTACGTGGTTCTCATAGCCTGGCCTCTCAATTTCCCCTCTTTACCCTCTTTTCCCTCCCTACCTTGCATTCTTCTGAGCAGAGAAGCTGCGGCAGCAGGAGGAGAAGCTAAAGGGGCAGACGGACAGCCAGACAGCCTCCCTAGAAAGTGAACTGAGGAGGAGAGTGGAGGCGGGGGAGAGGGAGCACGCAGCGTACCGAGAGATGGCGGATCGAACCATCGAGGCCAAGGACAAGGCGATCGAGGGGAAGGACAAGGCGATTGCGCGGCTCTCTGCTGAAGCGGCACGCCTGCAGGAGGCTCTGATTGCCGCCCAGTCTGGTGCTGCTGGTGGTGGCGCTGGTGCTGGTGGTGCTGGTGGTGGTGGTGGTGGTGGTGCTGGTGGTGTTGGTGGTGTTGGTGGTGAGGGTATTGGTGCTGTCAATGCTGCTGGTGGGGAGGATGGGTTGAAGCTTGCGGGACTGGGTGCTGCTGGGATGGATGGAGCGGCCAGCCCCAGGAAGCCAGCGCTCATCTCGGTGAGTCCACTGAATCGCACTGCACTCCCTTCCACGTTTTTCCACTCCACTCCACTCCACTCCACTCCACTCCACTCCACTCCAATCCTTTTCACTCCACTCCCTTTCACTCCACTCCACTCCACTCCACTCCACTCCACCTTCTCCACTCCATTGCACCTTTCTCTTGAATTTGGATTGAAATAAGGTTCCACCAATCCCCTGTCCCCAATGCCCTCCCCCCTATCTATTTATTGACCCCACCACCCCTCCTCCCCTCCCAATTCTCATTCAAGCAGCCCCGTTCTCGAATGTCAGACCCGGGTTTCGGCAAATCAGGCGCATCCGGACTGCCTCTCTCCCTCGGTGCGTTGCCTCTCTCCTTTCTGTTGTCCAAGTCAAATTCCCTCTATTTGTCCTTTCTCAGTTCCCTGTATTTGTCACGCCGTTTTACCTCTTCTATCCATCACCCTTCCTCACCTCCTTTAACTGTCACCTCTGTTTGCCTCCTTAGTTTCGCACCTGCCTTCTTTCATCGCTCTGAAAACCAGTCAACCTCCATGTGTGTCTGTCTGCTTCCATGTCTCATATGGCATGGCCTGTCTTATCTTCAACACCATCCCCGGTTTTCCCTACCATGCCATGCCATAAATGCGTCCACCAGAGGGTATGGGGTTGGCCGACAACCCAGCAGAGAAGGCTGCAATTGCAGAGCAACACATCCTGGTACGTCGGCCCCTTGCCTCTTCTGCCCCTCATGCTTCTGCTTCCTTCTGCTGCCTCTTTTGCCTCTGCTGCCTCTGTTCCCTCTGCACTGTTTCCATTTCCGAAAACAATCTATGGTTATGAGAACCCACCACAGCTTTTGATCTCTGATGTATTGCACGTGACGGAGGAGGGGAACGTTTTTCTGATTCCCGTTTCTGTGCTTCGTTTCTAAGCATCTGCCCCTTGGTTCTCCTTCCAATCCCTTTCTACCGCCTCCTTTCATCCAGTTCCTTGCGCGGCAGCAGCCGCAGAGGGAGGAGGAGGTAACACAGTGTAGAAGGCACATTCAGGCGCAGCGGGAGAAGAAGCTCTCTGATTCCTTTTTTCCTGAGCTCTGTTAGTAACCCTCTACCTCCTTGCACCCCTCCCCGGTCCTTTCATACAGTTCCTTGCTCGGCAGCAGGCGCAGAGGGAGGAGGAGGTAGCACAGTGTAGAAGGCACATTCAGGCACTGCAGGTATGAAGAATATACATAAACGTATATTGCATATGCACGTTATGAACTTACTTACATACATAAAACACATGCGTACATACGTACATGCATGCTAGCATGCATACATTCATGTATGCATACATACATACAAACATACATACATACATACATACATACATACATACATACATACATACATACATACATACATACATACATACATACATACATACATACATACATACATACATACATACATACATACATACATACATACATACATGGTGTATTACTCACAATTATTTCATGCATGTTAATGTTTTCCCTTGCCACCAACCACCAGGAGGAGATCACAGACCTGCAGAGGGAGAATCAACTGAGAGCCAAGCAGGTGGGTGCCCTGTTGCATTCAGGTGAGTGCTCTTGCATTCAGGTGGGTGCTCTGTTGCGTTCAGGTGGTTTTTTTCTGTTGCTATCAGGTGGGTGTTCTGTCAGGTGTGCTTTTGTTTTGCTCAAATTACTCCATTGCCTCTTCTCGTTTGCTAAATAAGCGACATTGGTATGGATGAATAGCTGCATTCATTTTCCGTTGAGATGACTGCATTCAAAGCCTCCATCCTCTCTTTCCTTCGCCCTGCTTCCTCCCGCCTCTCTTTCCTTTCTTGCAGAAATCAGTGTTGAGGGAGGAGCAGGAGATGAGGAGCATGGAGAGGAGAGGGCACACTAGAGAGAGAATGTGTTATTTTACCCTCGCTCCATCCCCTCTTTCCAATCTTCCAGGAATCGGTTTTGAGGGAGGAGCTGAGGAGCATGGAAAGGGTACAGAAGAGATCATTCAAAAGCAACACCCCTCCCGCTCCCAATTTCCCCTCTCCCTTCCTCCTCCCTTTCCTCAACCACAGGAATCCGTCTTGAAGGAGGAGCTTAGGAACATGGAGAGGGCGCAGAAGAGAGAGACGGTGGACATGACTTACCTGAAGAACGTGATTCTGCAGCTGCTTATCAGAACAGGTACCAGTGCTTATCAGAACAGGTACCATTGCTTATCAGAGCAGGTAACGTTGCTTATCAGAACAGGTACCAATGCTCGTTGAAACAGGTACTAGTGCTTATCAAAACAGGTATTGTTTTGCATGTCTGATTCTCTTTCCAGGCCATCCCACCCTATACCACCCCATCCATCTTTGCTCTGTTTACTTGCTCGTTCATTTCACAAGGAACCATCTACTTCTCGTTCCACCTCACCAGCTCTTTATTCTGCTCCCTGTCTCCCTCTCTGCCCCACCATCAGACCAGAGGGCAACGCTCATTCCTGTGATCGGCATGATACTGCAATTCAGCCCAGATGAGGTGAGGCTAGGAGCGCAAGTTAGAACGGGAAGAGTGAGATGGGTGGTTGGGATGAGAGTGACTGCTGTGCTGCTGCAGAGGAGGTGAGGCTAGTGTGAGCTGTTCTGCTGTTGGGGCCTGGTTCCATCACTCTCGCTCTCGCTCTTCCTGCCCTTGAGTCTTACCTTGTGATGCCACAACCCGTTGTGTTGCTGGCTACACCTTGTATCTTGTGCAGTTGAAGCAATGCCGAGGATCATCATAACACATGGCACGAGGCATTCGAATCTTGGTGGGACACCTGGTGACCCAGCAACCAGCATCTCACCTGGTTTAGTGGGATTTGGTATGAATGCTGTGACGTGGGATGGTGGCTGGCAGGACACATGACGTGAAAAGATGCAATGAATCTGGTCCGATTCGGCCACCATTTCAAGAGTGTGTAGTATGTAGGGGTTGCTGAAACCCCTTCGTGCGGTTCTGGTGATACATAGACATCTCATGATTTACTCGTTGATCTGGCGCAGGACATTTTAGGTACGGGTAGATTCTGGAGTGCTGAATGAACAGACTGGCCGAAGCTCTGAAACCAGGCTGTCCCTTTCTCTAACCATGCTCTGCTACTGTGAGATTAATAATGCAACCAGGCTGTCCCTCTCTCTAACTAATGCACCTGAACATTTATCTTGAGTGTGGGTGCTTTCCAAAACATATTTCTCCCTACCTGCAACCAGACAAAGCAAGTAAATTGACGAATTTCTGTACTGAGTACTTGTGTGTAACAACAGCGTTCGTGTGGGAAGTGTACATCACGCTGGACTTCGCTACTGCGCAAACGCCAAGTTCGTCACCACCTTCCAGGTGCTGCCTGTGTTATCTCAGCAAGAGGCACCACAGCTATTCGTAAGACCCTGCCTCGAAGAGATACAGAAACTTGTAACATAGCCGGAAGTTACAAGCAACTCTGGTGCATACACATCGACAAGCATGCAATGCAGGCTAGCACGATTCAAGACAAGAGTGTTAAGTCTATTCGTCCTCAGTGCTGCGCAGGCGAGCGTTGCCGTTGATAACCTTCACATCCAGCTGCTGCGCCCTCTCCACAATGGCCTTGCGCTTGCGCGTCGACACGGCAGAGGCAATCTGAGCCACATACTTCCTGCAAGGGCGAGAAGACAATGAGCAGTAGACAAAATAGTTATATTCTTGAATGGTGATATAGCACACCCGTTCCACTCATTACATCCAGCTGCTGCGCCGGCTCAATTATGGCCCAGGTGGACAAGGCAGGCGCTGTGAGCGGTCCATTTTCCTTTCCCGAAGAACCAACTCAATGAAGAATGGAGATTGGGTTATTTACAAACGCGGAAGGGGAGCAGGGAGAGAGGGACAGAAGGATGGATGGATGCTAAGGCGGGAGGGCTGGATGGTGCTATGAGTGCATGGACGGGTCACAGGAGCAAGGGGTTGTGTAGGGGTGGGGTGTTGAAGAAAGAGAATCACACTTGAAACCCTCAACTCTCTTGGCAATAGGGGGGCATTAGGGGACTAAACAGTGGTCCGCACAGCACAGTACACTGACGTGACACTGAACATCGAGTCAGGACGTAGAAGGGCATCCTTTCAAGACGTCCTTCGACAGGGAATACACTTTCAGAGTCGCGCTATACTACCGTGATAACGAGACGTGGATGACGGCAATGGATTATGGAGGACGCGACGAGAAGAGGCGCACGAAAGAGAGAAGTGGGAAAGGTGCGGGGGGGGGGGGAGGAGGGTGCAAGGGGGCGGGGAGAGGGTGGAGGGGCAAGAAGGGGAGGGAGGGGCGCGAGAGGGGAGGGAGGGGCGCGAGAGGGGAGGGAGAAGTGGCTTTGGCAGGGGAAAAAAACAGGGGGGTGGAAAGTGCTGATGCTAGCCCTCTACAGGTGTATGGCGCCTGAGTCGAACTGCAGATTTACAGCGAGGACTGGCTCTGTTGAAGTCACTTTAGATTTCTCAAAAGTGCTGACGCTAATGCTCAGCAGGTATACGGCGCCTGGATCGGACTGCAATTCACAGCGGGGATACTTTGGTGGTGCATCTCTCAGCAAAGAGGAATGGCTCTCGCTGTGGCTCGCTGTGCACAGCACCTCTAAGTAACACTATAAAGACGTCACGCGGCTTGGTCAGGATCCTCCTGTGCTACATGTAGCTGTTACCCCTAACACCTGTAACACCAGGAACCGGCTGCGGAGAAAGTGCCTGGCCTTGCTCTTGCCACATGTAACTGGAGTTCTATCTAATTTACATGAAAACATCTACAGTAGGTTTACTGTACCTGGAAACTGCTGTGCAGCATTTGCAGCGTGTTCTTGTTGCTGCCGTAGCCAACACCCTAACTACTATACTTTTAGAATGAAACAATCAACAGCAAACTACTGTACCTGTTGTGCATGAGCAGGAGCTCCACGTCCCTCTCGTTGTGCACGCGGAACACCTGGAACCCGCTGCGCAGCATGTGCCGCGTCTTCTTGTTGCTGCCGTAGCCGATGTTGGGCATCAGCGGCGTGCCCTTGAACTTGCGCCGAACGCGCGAGTCAATACCCTTGGGCCTCCGCCAGCTCTCCTGTTGAGGGGAAGCGGGATGGGGGAAGGGCAGGAAAGGGGGCGAGAGGGGAAGAAAGAGCGCCGGGGATCGGAAGTTTAAGATGAGCGGAAGGAAAAAGGAGAGTCATTAGCGGCGTGCCCTTGAACTCGCGCCGAACACGCGAGTCAATGCCCTTGAGCCTCCTTGTTAAAGAGGTTGGGGCGGGGTGCAGCGGGGGCCGGGAAGGGTGGGGGGAGAGCGCCGAGAGAGGATGGGAGGACGAGGGAGCATGGGGCGAAAGGAAACGGCAGGAATGAAGAAATCGAAAGAGAGAGAGAGAGAGAGAGAGAGAGAGAGAGAGAGAGAGAGAGAGAGAGAGAGAGAGAGAGAGAGAGAGAGAGAGAGAGAGAGAGAGAGAGAGAGAGAAGAGGACGCCGGGGAGGAGAATGAGGAGAATAAGGAAGCGAAAAGGGGAATACGAAAGCGAGGAGGAGAGAAGGAAAGTCACGGTGAATGGGGAAGCGACGGGAATGTGGAAGTGAGGAAAATGAGGAAGCAAGGAGAAAAAATAGGAAGGAAAGAGGAGGAAGTGGGAGGGACAAGTGGATAGAGGAAGGGAGACGGGACGAAAGAGGGAGGGATGCGGGTCACGGGGGGGGAAGAGGGCGGGGAGGGGGGGGGGTGGGAGAGGGAGGAGGGAAAGAGATAATAATAAGGACAGGAGAAATGTTGTGGACGGATGACGAGGGGGGAAGTGGGAGCGAGGGGATATTGAAGGGAGGGCAAGCCGGAGGGAAAGGATGATGTGAGGAATGATGAAGGGTGACAAGAAGGAAAGGAGGAAGGAAATGGTGCGGGTACTATACAATCCTAAAACACCGGAACGGGGGATAAGGAGACTGGATGCTGAGTCAGCAAGAGGCTCGCTCGAGCCGAGTCAGCTGGCGTATTGGCACACGAGAAAAGTGATCGGCGTTAACTAACGATCAACGAAAACTGATCGGCGTAAATCGATCAACTCGTCGAATCTGTCACAACGTTGGCGGCCTCGCTTCTGTAGCGCCCGACTCGTCGATATGAATCTGACGGTCTAGCTGTCGATATATTTCTAACGGCAACGTCTGAAATCCATAACTGTGTTGGAGCGTCACACTGGATATGAAACATCTGAAACCCGTGAATGCGCTGTCCAACATCCCAGCGGTCCTTGCGAGCGCGGACGACCCACGCGTCCGCTGCTTCGCTAGTAAGGAGCTACTAATACTACTTCGCAACTACTACTCAGATACACCACCACTATCTTCATTCAAGCTTCGAATCCTGTCCCCGGGTAATGCAATCTCACTGCTCCTGACAATGCATCCCTCTCACGGCAACATCCTGAGCGTGCAGGCTTATCCGGCAAATCTAGACGAAGCTCGCTTCCATAACCTGGAAGCAGCAGCCTGAGCACGGCACCGATAAGCGACATGTTACGAACCCCGTGTTGCCACGTGAACGAGCTAGACGGCTCGCGTCAGATCGAGCATACGAGCAGCTTCGATCGTCGTGGTCTGAAATGCTGGCCTAAAATACTCCACTTGTCGCGTTCAATCGGTTAGTCTAGCGAAATAAACCTGCTGCTTCGGTTCCTGAATCTGTGGTGCGCTACGGGAAAGTCGAAGCGTAAGCACGGGGTGTCCGCATCATCCTCCGATAAAAATGACTCACGGGCACGCATTTTTTCCTGTCGGATTGGGGCCGCCAGAACTTGTTCGTCTTCTTCTTCACGATCTTCGGCTTCACAAGCGGCTGCACCATCTTGACGCGCTTCGGCCTTAATCGCCTCGCAGGCTGCTGCTAAACTGCTGCCACTGGGCAGCGGGGACTAGGGGAGGAAGAGGAGGGAAAAAAGGAGGTATGGAAAAGGATTAGGGCAGACTAGAACGGGCATGGAGTTGAGTGGTTGGGGGAAAAGAGGGGGAAAGGGGAGACGGGGAACACGGGGGAAATGGGGGCAAGTAAGGTAGAAGGGGAGGGATGGGGGGAGGCGGAGGGGTGGTGGCAGAGGAGGAAAGGAGGGAACAGTCGTGCGGAGAGCTGGGGCAAGTGGCGGAAGGGGCCGGGGAGGTGATTACAGGAGGGGCGGAATGCGACGCTGACGAGGGAGGGACGCCACCAGTGTAATGGTGGTAAGCCTCCAGTCAGCAGCAATGATATGTATAAACAGTCCCAGACAGAAGCAGTTCGCTGAACCTTACTATCTACACTTTTACTAGCCAAAGGTCATTGTTTTCCAATTTGACTTCAAACCACATTAATCTTCTTTATTATTATAGCGATATATAATACATGTTAGAAAAAATCAAGGATCTATCGGACATTATAAGTTGCTAGGATTTTGATACAGTGGAAGTCTATAGAGAGAACGTGTCATAGTGGATGGAAATAACAAGATGATAAAAATATGGCATTAGATTGAGTTATACAGTCCTAAATAGACATTTAATCTGATATTAATTCCCTTATTTTGTATTAAAATATTGAGATATTACATGAAACAGTTGCATGCGCGTGTAGACAATCCCCATCTGCATTTGTTTTCTGGATAACCTTTGTGTTATGTATTAGGAAAGTTAGGGTAGCAGCGCTCATTTTATTAGCGGGCGTTTCAAACAAGAGGATTTCGCAGGGGTTCACTTGGCTCTTCGAGGTTGTGTAACGGTGATTCACTTAGAATGAGGGCATTTAATATTATATATTCACGTGATTCTTTTCGGATACGGACACAAGCACCGGCAAATCCCTGCCATTTGTTTCGCCAGGGGGCATGTGAGAACCAGTAGATGCTAGATTGTGTCCACATCATCCTATGGCGGACGATTCAGCCCAATCCAGCACAAGCTTGCTCTTGCAGCCCAACGTATCAGAGACTCCTCTGGTCTGAGCTGTCATAAAAATCGGTTTTCTTGCTGAAGCACGTGAACAGTATCTTGCAGCGAGCCGATCCGGTTCTGTTCGAATCTTGAAAAGCGACAAACAATCGCCTCCAATCTCCCTCGTTCTTTCCATCGTGTCTAAATGCATCTGATTCCACTCTCCCCCCTACATTGTTCTTGCCCTTTGCCTGCTGATGTGATTTCCCCGTTGAGTGTGAGGGGGGGGAGGAGGGCAGAGGGAGAGTGAGCAACATCACGAGCATGGGGCGTTGGCGGAGCGAGGGGAGGGGGACAACAGAATGAGTCATGTTATCCATCATGACCCCTCACAGAAGCGCGGAAGAATAGCCAAATAGAATATCCGCCTGCGCCCTCGAGCCCATTTTCCCTGACTCCCCGCGCACCCTCCTTCCCGCCGCCCCCGCCCCCCCAATCCCCCCCACCCCCCTCCCCCTCCTGCAAGTGCCCTGGTCGTCCTGCAAGTCACTGTCTCAGCAGTGCCTGCTGATTGTCTTCAAAAGGATGTCGCAGCTCAAATGCGTCCCGCCACGCATTGAGTAGATCCGCAAATTACACAGCTCCAAGACCACACAGCCCCTTCCTTACAATGTCAC
This sequence comes from Closterium sp. Naga37s-1, assembly GCA_947471745.1. NCBI lineage: Eukaryota > Viridiplantae > Streptophyta > Zygnematophyceae > Desmidiales > Closteriaceae > Closterium > Closterium sp. Naga37s-1. The sequence continues at coordinate 656,648 of CANJKZ010000147.1, forward strand.
AAGCCTTCGCCAACTTCCTTCCCGAACTTGTTGACTTGGAGCCGTGGTATGAGAACTTTCGTTGGCAACCCGTGTGTAAAAGGATGCCCTGCGACGTGCCTCCTGTTTCGTACCCGAAATTATCGAGTCGCCACGCGGCCATGTCAGCTTCCACAGAGCTTTCCTTTCCAGAGAAGAAGAGATGCGACTCGGGCGACGACGAATCTGCTACAGTTGGGAAAAAACGTTGCTTGGACGAAGACGTCAGCCGCCATAGCCCCAAGAAGTCGAGGGGTCTCAACTCGAAATTAGACAATGCTGCTATCATCCAGCACATGCTCAACGACGCGCTTATCGCGGCGGGAAACTCTCTTCCAGCAAGCCAAGCCGTCGTGCCGTCGTGTGTCGCCGGAAACACCATAGAAGCGTTTCCGCGATTTAAGGTGGAAGTAATTTCCTCGCGTTGTGACGAATTGTCTGCTCAGCGGGCTGTTTTAGCGGATTGTCGCGACACAGCTGCTGCTCCGACGCCGCCGCACCCAGATCATCTCGTTATGCCTAACCGTGGATCTCAAGGGAGCGGAAATAGTTCCGGAAATATCCAGCCGAGAAGTATGCGCGAGAAGAATCGCCGCCACCGCATCTTGTAAGCCTTTTTTTCTTTTTTCTTTTTTAGACATCTTGACAAATCAAACCGAGTCTGTGCTTTTTTCTAATATCCTAAGTCGCGACTCGGTGTCTGCTGTCTGTTCGAATAAATCGCTAATCGTCTTCAATACTGTTTCTTATTTTTAGGGCTGGGTTCAACAAACTCGAAAACGTTATTCCGTCCACGTTTTGTCAGCAGAGGCGGGCGTCGTTCACCAAGATGGACACGTGCACCTTAATCAGCATGGCTATCCAATACATTAAAAGCCTGGAACAACGGCGCGAAAACTTAGCCAAGCTTTGTATGAGCAGCGTGATGCTTGGCGTGCAGACACTCCCGTAAATTGTGGGAACCATTCTCTGGCAAGCTAGCGGCGAAGGCCTCAGTGATTGTGTGAATGTTGTTGCCTCAGAGCTTGTGTAAATCTTGTTAATAACGCTGATAAATTATTGATACCGTATGGTTCAACATAGAGTGTGGTTCCGTGGAGTATTTTAGTGAATCAATCAGGTGTGCTTTCGAAGTCGTGTAGAAGGTCACCTACTCCGTAACAAAGCCACCACTCGGTGGTCCCCACACTGCTTACAAATCACCTGAGAATCGTCACTTCTCGTGTCACCTTGGGCTGGTTATGACACGAGTTCCCGCCTGCATCACCTGCTTGCCAGCGCATCACCCAACCCAAGACTCTCTCCCATGCGGCAATATCGAGTAGCATCAACACCGCAGCCTTGGGCGTTAGGCACTGCGCGCCGAGGGCAGTTCAGTTCAGTATAGCAGCGATCAATTTGCATTTGACCGTGTCGCGATGGTCTCGGGCTAGCGGCGTGCGAGCCTACTTAGGCCCTTCGGTTAGGGTATTTTCAGGATGTTGAATTTGTGCTTGTCCCTGCCTCGTTTCACTGGAGCACAGCACTGCTTATTGAGACTGCCTTGTTCTACTGGCGTACAGCACGGCTTACTAAGATGCACGGCAAATATTCAATGCAGGCAGATTAGTGGTTGGCTAGATATTAAGGACCGGTCGCAGGTAGTAAAAGCTCAAGGGCAAGAGGCAGGAAGTATGGACGTTGTCGAAGATACATCAAGCTCGTCAAAAAGCTCGCGGTTTTCGAAACAATCAGCAAGCGAAGTGTCGAAACGCAGTGAGGAGAAGCCAGTTCATGCAGTCATTCTTGTTCACGGCATCGTGTCCACGTAGGTCTCGCAAGTTATCGCCATTGATCCAGCCATCGCTTGTCATTCGAAGTCTGAATCCAGCTCGTACGGTCATCCATGACATGAACTTTCAGAGTACGTGATTGGGATTACCTTCGCGGGGAGCTGAAGAAACGACTGGGCAAGCGATTTCTCATCTACGGTCAGTAAAAAGTCGTCGCCTTAGTAGTTCTCGAGCGCAGCAGTGCTCAACATTTCAAATCAACTTGTAACCTAATATCGCGATACCTGTGAAATTCCAGCGAGCTCGTCTAACGAGTTTCTCCTCACCTTCCAAGGCGTCATTACGGCCGGAGAACGACTGGCCAATGAGGTGAGCAATCGATCTCGCTTTCGCTGTCACCAACGCATGTGCAAGCTTGTTAACACCTTCCCCAGATGTGTGATCCACGAACAGGTCAGGACTCTTGTTAAAAAGAATCCCAGTCTACAAAGAATAACATTCGTGGCCCATTCATTAGGTGGCCTGTTTGTTCGATACGCGATTGCCTTGCTGCACGAGCCGCATAACAGGTCAGCCGCTTAGTTCTGTCTGTCCACGACTGTTGTCGCTTCTTGTTGGAATTTCATTTGTATGTCCGTAATTTGTGCAGCGAGAAAGCTAGTGTTGGAGGCTCTAAACAGCAACCTGGATCGATTGCTGGTTTGGAGCCAGTCTGTTTCATCACATTGGCTACCCCACACTTAGGAGTGTCTGGAAAAGGCCAGGTACGCCCCACTTGTCGTGTTTTCATGATGAATAAGGCTGGCTTGTACATATTTGATGCTTCCTACTGTAATCCCCATTGCAGCTTCCGTTCCTTCTTGGTTTGAATGCTCTGGAGAAACTCGCTCCGTCTGTAGCTCCATTCATCACTGGGGAAACAGGGCGCCAGCTTTTTCTTGGTGATGGTTCAATGAAAGATAAGAAGCTCCCTATTCTTGTTGAAATGGCTGCTGATAGCCAAGGCAAACCATTTCTGTGAGTATATTCCAGTCGTGCTTGTTCAAATGAGACACTAATTATGGAGGTGAAGTTGCTGAATTGCACCCTGCATTTTCCTCAGGTCAGCGCTTCGAGCATTTAGGTTGAGGCTGCTTTACGCAAACGCTGGCTACGACCGCATGGTTGGCTGGCAGACCTCTTCTATCCGCAGAGCAGCTGAGCTTCCCATGGTATGTGTGTATTGGCGGGATTGGTTCTTAGGCGTAATAGTAGGGACAGCTTGGGAGCTGAGTACCCTGACAAGCTCTTTTCTGTTGCAGATTCCGAAGGCAGCAATTAGTCCGCTTTATCGCCACATTGTGCTCGTCCAGAATTATCCTGCTGTCGAGGGCAATAACTTGCCTGATCCACATGCTTTCACCACTGACCCATCAAATGATTTCGAGCTTTATCACGGTAATTCTTTGCTTTAGGGACGTTTTGCCTGTGTTACATGTTCCAATGGCTGATGCACCAACAAAACACGAATATGATTGTGCAGAGTATATGATTGCCGGATTGCAACAAGTCTCATGGAGGAAGGTGGACGTGAACTTTGAGGAGGCGTTTTTGCCATTCTTCGCTCACAACTACATCCATGTAAGTCGCTGACAAGTTTCTTATCTTCCTATCCTTCTCTTTGCTGATGTGTATGCAACGTAGTCCTCACCTGCTTTGCTTATTATGTTTGCAGGTGAAAATGGAGTGGTTGCACTTTGAAGGTGCTGGAGTTATTAGACATGTAGCTGACACGATTCTCGAGCAGCATTCTGACGCCTTTCTTAGCAAACTGTAAGAAATTCTGACAGTCTTTCTGGAATGTTTATAGATGTTTTTCATAGCAAACTGTGACCATCGGTCATTCGTCAACTGGAGTGGTAGTCCTTTTTAAGCCGGTTATCCTGGCTCTCTCAAATTGACAGACTTTTAGTACAAATATCTCCCCATACATCTTGCAACTGCTCTTTGAAGCCACTTCAAGGAGCATGTCACAAAAACGCATCGCGCCACCCTTCATTGCTCGGTTAGCACAACTTCTCGCCATTATGTACACAAACTCTGAAGGTACAGCTCATTCACCCAACCGTCATCCTCCCGTCAGGGCCTCAGATTCCATGAATTTTACCCTGATTTCCTGATGTTTGACCCCGGTTTTTTATTGTAACCCTGATGAATCAGCCTTTTTGTTTTTACAACCCTGATGAATCAGTGTTTTTCTTTTCCTAATCCTGATTTTCCAGTGTTTCTAGTTTGTCGACACTGACGAGTCAGTGTTGTATCGGAGACGACCCTGAAACCAAAAACTCCGTGATTCTCGCAGTTTTGCGCGCCGTCATCATGCATGAACCCACCCTGCACCGACGCCACCCTGCGGCGCGCCCAGATACAGTTGAACGGGTTAATTTCGGGCTGTGTTGGCAAAACGGCGTAAAGAGATTGGCTGTCCCAGCTGAAGCAATGTACCGTTGTCACGTTGGATAACCTACACTTGTCATTACTTTCCATTGATGTGCACAAACAACCAAGCCTAGTGGCCCAGTGGGCCAGTGGTCTGCCTTGTTCTTTCCACCAGGGCAGGGCGTGCTGGGGCGGCCCGCTCAGGCACCCCACGCAGGGGGTCTCGTGATTCTGCCATTCCAGCTCTCCAGACTCCATCCCTTTCCGAAACATCAATCTCTGCAGTCTCTCTGAAGCCTGCTCGGCAGGCTCTCTCTCTCCCAGGGTTTCTCGTTACTACTCACCGATTCAGGAAGGTGACGTGAACGCGCCATGGCGATCACCGGTGAGAACAGCTGCGGTGATGATGACGACGATGCACTTTACGCCGCCACCGAGATGCTGGAGGCCAGAACGGGACTAGATTTTCTAGTTTCCGTGCTCTCCCATGAAAAAGAGAAGCCAGGTCCTGTCGCCTCAGTAGCAAACACTGGTGAAGCGTCTGGCCTCTGCCGCGGAGACGATCGTCCCCAGCCCGCGCATACTGCTAAGCCGGCCGTGCCGTCAGCAGCCGGACCGAGCGTCCGCTTGCCATCTCGTGCGTCGTCGTCGAAGCCTCCGCCTCGTTACAAGCAGGCCGTGCTCCGTTGGGCCGATCCTACAGATCCTGGACGTCCTCTCGCTGATGACGGCGAGTCGGTAAATCACGTTACGCCCACGCCATTTAACTCTAAAAAACCGTCACTAACCACTCTGATTTACGAAGAGGCCCTTGAAACGTTCAAGTCGACGTGGTCGACCGACTACCCATGGCTCATCCTCATAAAAAACACTGCTGGCATGCCTGCGTTCAAGTGCAGATTGTGCATCGACTTTGCAGGTGACGGTGGCAAGTGTGGCAAGAGTGGGCTGGGCACGGTGCAACCGATCTTCAGACCCAAGCCTTCAAGCGGCATGCCGCGACGAACAAGCACCAGTTGGCCATCAATCACCAGAAGCAGATGCTAGCTCAGGCTGGGATGCGCGGCTGTCGGACCTCATGTGCATGGCATTGCTGCCGTACGAGCCCGACTGGGCGGAGGTGGTGAAGATCTGGAGGGCGTACAAGAAGCGCAAGCCCATCACAACAGTGGCAGCACCAAAGAAGCAACCTAGTGCTAAGGGGAAAGAGAAGGTGGACGAGGATGCTGCTAGTGGTGCTGGCTCTGGGTGGGGGACAGAGACCCCCGTGCACAGGCACGGTTCTATGAGCGATGGTGGTGGTAGTGACGAAGATGAAGACATGTGTGTGATGTGAATTGTGTGTGCGGTGTGAGCGCCAAGTGGTCTGTGCCTGTAGTTAGATTAGAAGCTCATTAGAACCATATTTTAACTTTTCTTAACTTATTATACTTGTGATACCGGTAGTTGTTGTGGATTCTCACCGCCAGTGTTTTTTTTTAACTCACGCTGATGTGTCAGGGTTTTTTTTTTTCTAACCCTGAGAAATCAGTGTTTCTCCATTTACAACCCTGATGATCAGTGTTACAGCCCCAAAGGACCCTGAGTGCTCAGGGTCACCCAAAACGAATCTGAGGCCCTGCCTCCCGTCCTCACTGCACTCTACGCAACTCTTGGGTGAGTAGTTCCAGATTGCCTCCTGCAAGAATCTAACCCCATTTAACCCCACGGTGTTGAACAGATAGCTATTCTTCGTATCCTTATTAGCCACCCACACTTTTGCACCCAGATCAGCTGAGCACTTGTCGCCAACCTCCATTCCTGTCTCGTCATGCCAGCCTTTTTCCAAATCAGGCTCAGTGGCTGCTTCCGCCAGCTCGTGGCCAATTGTTGCTATCATGCTGTCCACGCCCCAGTTTCCATTTGGCGTTTTGCTGGCAAGCAAGAGGACAGCGGCAACAAGAAATAGTAATTGGTAAGATTATGAATCAAGGGGCGCAGTTGAGCAGCACATGCAGCGGATGAGAGAGGAAGAGTGAGGAGCGATATGGAATGGACGAAGTGGGCATGAGATGAATGGACAGCAGAGAAGTCATCGCACACTTACTAGTAGTACTCGCTCTGTCCAAGAACGCAGGAAGAGTCAGCGCACTGGCGAATAGGGTTACCGACGTGAATGTACTGATACAGCTTGCTGACTCCATTCTTGATCCCCGTAAACGCTGTTCGGAGTCCACAGTATCTGTCACAGAAGCCATCCCCACCAATGGTAACCGTAACATCCGCGCTGGTGAGCACCATGTAGATCCCATTAGCGTCCAAGGGAAAGCGCTTGGTGGTCATTATCTGCCTCTCGATAGCTGCAATTGGCAATCAGCAAGCGACCCAACATTAGAATTATATGATTACTAGGTGGGATCCCACTAGGTATATATGACCAGTCACATGGCACCACAGCATCCAATGCTACCTTACCTCCAATGATGCTCGAGCTTGTGTACTTATCGTAGGCTGTGCCTGTTAATTTGACCTGCATGAGTTTCCAGCAACACAGAGCAGCGTAAAGGGTCTTAGAGGGATGCAGAGAGATGAAATTGCAATGCAGAGCATTGACAGTGGAAACTGTAGCAGGGAGGGAGGCAGGTAGCTCCCGGTATAGGTAAGGAGCGGGGCAGAGACTAAGGTCCGCAAAAATTCATCGCTTCTTCGTCCTACGTTACTGACCCGACCAGATCATGTGGGACCAAACTGCCTCCTGTTGGCATAAACCACAAAACTTGGAGTCAGTACCTTGGGAGTGATGTAGTAGTATTTGCCGTTGGATATCTGGTAGTAGCGCGATGCAATCATCTTCCACCATCCGCGCACTGTCGCGAATTTCTGAAGGTGACACGGCGGGGAGGAGGGAAATCACAGGAGCTAAGTGTGACAACAGTGGGGGGTGGCAGGGGGCTAAGTCGGCATCACAGAGGGCACAGTTACTATGAGTGTTACAGAGGGGGAAGGAGGGGAGGGTACGGATTGGTTTTCCGAGGCACACGGCGAGCTCACCGAGGTGTAGGAGGTTGAAGAAATGGACTCGATGAAATTCTCCACGATGTTCACTTCCGACTGATACCACGTGCCGTAGTAGATTATGTAGAGATTAATCGGCTGTGTGAGCACGGCTCCGCCGTAGTAGTTTATTTGGTAGTTATTCTCCTTCATGGTTTCCGTGCGGTTCGAGAAGCGGTGATACTCCTTTTCCGGGTCCGCGCCGAGGATGGACATGCGATGCAGGAAGCTCCCGTAGGTGCGCTTCGCGCGCGCCTCGGCTTCGATGCGCTTCTTGACATCTAGTAGCACCGCGCTGTCCGCTGGAAAGACCTCCTCGCCATTCGCGCTTTTAAGATGGATTTCGGGGGCTGGCATTCCCCCCTCAGATTCGAACGGGCTTAGCGGAAGCTTCGAGTGGCCGATCTTGAGGTCTCTGAAACGCGCGTGCTGCTGGTGGGCCGGCGGAATGACGACACGGTGGCGATTAAAGAATCCGTGAGCACACGGAGATTTAATGGCGGAAAGGATGAAGGAAAGGAATATAAACTGTAGGGGACGTGTGAAGGCCATGACGCAAAGGTTGCCCTGCGCTTATAATCTGTCAGAAAGAAACGATTACAACTATGCGAGGCAGTTTCGCTAAGAGAAAGAGTTATCCTACCTAAACTATTGTAAGAGAAGCTGTTCACCTAAAGATTTTTTATCCGCGTAATGCATCAAATTCAACTGCGAGGTCGGTGATGCTGTTCTGGCTTGAACGTGTGCGCCGTCTTGGGATATATGTAGTCGAGCAGCTTGACTGGAAGAACAAATGTTTTGGTTTGGTGTGAGTTGGGAGGGATTGATGCAGCTCTGGGTTTCTTAGGGAAATGGAGTAGTCGAAAGGGCAACGAAATTGTCGTCCGAAATCGTCGATATTCGCAGTCCCCTGTAAACTACTATCAGCAAACGACAGTCATCGTCTGCGACGCCAGCAGGGCACGGTCACTGCCCGGTTGTTCTGTTACAACACAGAAAGGTAGGTTTCGCCAGAATCGCAGGAGTCAGATGTGTCAACGCAGAGGTGATGCCGCGAAGGAATCCAACGAAGGTAGTGACCAGTTGTCCATCCGGAGAATCTTCGCGAAAAAGGCTGGTTACGCAACCTGACATTCTATCACTCGGCTGGACACTGCTGGATCGTGTATTCTCGCCGAAGGTTGACAAGGATGGTCATCCAAATCCTCGTCGCATCGCGTCTGCAGCAGCCACGTGGAAAGGGCTTGAGCAATTCCCGACTTCCGTTGAACCACTGTGACCAAAGGTGCACCGCGTATGAAATATTAACATTAGTGCAATGAGCATTCGTTTGCTGTTACTACGGTGAGCTACGCTAAAATTTTACCAGCTGCTCTTTTATTATAAGGTTTCGCCTGCACCTTGACCAGTATTTCTGGTACGCATGGAGAAAGCTCAACCTTGTACAAGTGGCAAAGGCAAACTGCAGAATCATTCAAATGCTGTATGTGCAACACAATCCTCATTGCACTCGACCGGGCAAATTCCTTTCCAACATGATCCCCTCCCCACAACTGCCTGCCAACTGCCAACTCCATACACATTCACCTCTCACAGTCTGTTGTATCTCTCCCAATGTTCTCACTAGCTGTCGCTATCCCCATCATGCCCAACATCGCACGCTCCTTGCCAAACCTATCCAACACTGTCCCTCTCCCACTACCAGCATGGTCCGATCTCCCACTTCCCACTCTAGACCCTGACGATCCAATGGCTCCTATTCCCCCATCACCAGCAGAAATCCTATCAGAAAGAGAAGCACTGATAACAGCCCAGCACTCCACTGCATCTATGCTAAAGTTTGGTGATGAAGAGAGTGAAGGGGAGTTGAATGTGGTGCTGGGGCGAGAGTGACCAGAGTCGAAATCCGCCGAGAGGAAAAGGCCGAAATGACCCGGTTGGCCGCCCAGACCAATGCCATTGGGAATGGATTCGGACGCGAATCCTGATGCACACTGTGGTTGGTAGGAAGGTGAGGGAGAGGTAGGTATATCAGCCAAACAGCGGGACTGTAAGAAAAGCAGCAGCAACGGGAAGGAAGAGAAAGGAGAAAAACATGAGTCTCTTGCCATGTACTCACGATAACACCACGTAACCATTGTATGTTGGTGCTGGTGCCGGCTGCTTTCAAAACAGCAGCGGTGGGTTTTGAGACGTCTCAACACTCACACTACCAGACATCCATCCATAACAACTCAACCTCAGACAACACCACGCACCCACTGTATGTTGGTGCTGGTGCCGGCTGCTTCCAAAACAGCAGCGGTGGGTTTTGAGACGTTTCAACACTCACACTGCCAGACATCCATCCATAACAACTCAACCTCTGACAACACCACGCACCCACTGTATGTTGGTGCTGGTGCGGGCTGCTTTGTCAATAGCAGCGGCGGGGAGGATTTTTTAGTCGACACGAAAATCGTAGCAACATAACGTCTGACAGAACCACGTACCCACTGTATGTTGGTGCTGGTGCCGGCTGCTTTGAAAACAGCAGCGGCGGGGAGGAAGGAGAAGAGGAAGGAGCGCATGTCACCAAAGAAAGCGCTGCCTCGCTCCCACGGCTTGGAAGCAAAGGCCCCAAAGATGGCTCCAGCTGAGTCACGGACCACGAGAACGGTTGGGTGTGGTACCGATGACACCTGGGAAGGAAAGGGGGGAAGGGCAAGTAGACAAGGAGAACAGGATTTTAAAACGTCTGTACAAAGGCTGAACTGGGTGCTGCTGCTGATGCTGTACCACTATTTGCTTTGCGCCATATGAGAGATGACAGCAGCTGCTGCTGCCGCCACCCTATCCTTTCCTTCCCTCTGTTCCCCAAGCACAAGAACGACAATGCAGGCTATTCTTATACTACTGTGGCCAGTCCTACCTTCCCCAGAAACGAGTTGAAGCTTAGGCCATGCAGTTTGCTGCTGTACAGCAAACACCACTCCCGACACTCTTTGTCCTGTAGTGCACCGGCTATGTGCCACGTCAGCTCCTTCTGAAGCAGCCACGTTTCCTCCCTACTATCCCGCCGCTGCACCCCTGCTTCTGAGATGATCTGGCGGCCGCTGGCGGTGACAGCTGGCGCAACAAGAGTGGGTAGCGGCGGACCTGGAAAGGACAAAGAGGGCAGAAGCAGTGAAGGAAGTGGAACATTCGTTAAAAGCACAAGTGGAACATTCATTTTGAGATTCTACAACAACGGGGGATCACTCAGTTACACAAGGACCATTCAGTTACGAAGGAACTATGTCTCCGTAAACAATTTCTGGAAGCTCCCAAAGTATGCGTCCACTACAGTGTTCCGTGACAAAAAAAAAAAAAAAAAAAAAAAAAAAAAACAAATCAGAGACTCACGGAGATCTGGAGGGGTAAGGAGACTTCGGAGAAACTTCTTGACAGCAGGGACCGCGGTCCACCATCGAACAGCATCCTGGTAGGAAAGCTCCCTTCCATCATCAGCAGCAACACTGCCACCATCGTCATCAGCTCTGGTATCATCATCAACGCTGGGATCAGCAGCAAAACTGGCACCAGCACTACCATCCCTACCTACACTCTCCCCTTCTTGCTCTGGCCTCCCTACTTCTTTCCCCTCTGGCTGCTCCTGCCCTCCTCCTGCTCGATCCAATGGTGCTGCTGAAGCTGCAGAAGCATGAAGAGAAGCAGCAGCAGTGGAAGACTGACCAGAAGATGGGTGGAGAGCGGTAGAAGTGGGTGAGGAGGAATCACGGGAGGAGTGACTGAGAGAAGCCCGGGTACTAGAGGTGGGACTGGATGGGAAGGCAGAGGAGACGAAGGCTTGGATGAGGGCAGGCGGGAGAGTGTGCTGGGGACCGAAGACAGTGGTGAGAGCACTGCGGATGACCTCCTCTACCTCCCTCCTGCAGTGGAGAAAGGTGATGGGAGCAAACGGACACATCATTTAGATGCATTTTGTTTTTTAAACGATTTTCACAATTTACATGTCACTTATGATTTTTCTAACAAATAACAACTCCGCTCAGAAAACATTCTGAATGTTTGCCTGTCAACCTTTCCTGACTTGAGAATGTCCATGACTTGAATGCACTTTCGGTCAACTTTGAGAATTCTCAAAAGTTTCTCATATATTCCCGACTCCGGAAACATTTTGAATGTTTACCTGTCGATCTTTCCTGACTTGAGAACGTCCATGACTTGAAAGCACATACGGTCAATTTCATCTGGTGAACCCTTGTCGAACACGGCCTGATTGATGGGAAAATATTCAAGAGGAATTGGAGGGTACAGAATATAATGTTGAGAGTTGAATGGCAGTAAATGTCGATGTCAGCAGGTGAACCCTTGTTGAACATGGTCTGATGGAAGGGAAACAAAATCTGACCAGGGATTGGTGGGCACAGATGGCATTAAATGTCAAAATCACCTGGTGAACCCTCGTCAAACACAGCCTGATCTCGCATATTTAAAGTCGAAACCCTTCGTAATCTGCAAAAATGAAACAACACAACAAAACCTTTCACGGCGTAAAAGACGGGACCAAACCTTGACAGCTGCGAACAACTGGAAGCACATCAGCCCATCCTTGTTCCCCTGAGTTGCGATCTCAAAGAGGCGAGCCCCCAGACTGCCGTGAATGCCATAGTATGCCTGGCGGACAGATGGGACGGTAGGCACACATATGGGACAGAAGCAAACCAAGATGGAGAGACAGATGGGACACACATGAGTGGCGATCTCAAAGAGGCGAGCCCCCAGACTGCCGTGAATGCCATAATATGCCTGGCGGACAGAGTGGACACACAGATGGGATGGGGAACATACAGATGCGAGAAAGTAATACGGGATATGGCACACAGATGGGAGAAAGTAATACGGGATATGGCACACAGATGGAGCACATGGCTCATAAGTGAAACCAGACAGCCGAGCAGAGGCGAGCAGGGAGTTGGAGTGGAGTGCGGTGCAGAGCAGTGCAGCTAGGTACCCATGAAGCAGTACCTGGAACACACTCGCTATGACATGTTGCCCGTTGCTGCGTGACTGTGCCGCGAGTGACACAAACAGGCGCTGCAACTCGTCCCACTCCCGAGGCGAGTACAGCCTGCCTGGCAGGAGGGGGTGCAGGCAGGAGGGACAAGAACACGAAAATTCCAATGACTGATTCAGAGATACAAATTTTTGCAGCTCTCCCGAGGCGAGTACAGCCTACCTGGCAACAGGGGGTGCAGGGAGGAGGGACAAGCAAGCACACGGCAATCCTAATGAATCAGTCAGGGATGAGGTCATCTCCAGCTCCTCCCACTCCCGAGGCGAGTACAGCCTGCCTGGCAGGAATGGGTGCAGGCAGGAGCGAGAAGCAAGCAAATGGCAAGTTCAAAACGGTTTTTGCAGCTCGTCCAACTCCCGAAGCGAGTACAGCAGCCAGGAGGCACAAGAGCAGGGAAATCCCAATAAATTCGGTTATGAATGACCGAATAAAAGGTAAAGAACATTTATTTTATGTAGGTCTTCACAGCTGAAACCATTCCTACTGCTCTTGTTCATAGACCTGGCTACAAACAGAATCTGGCTACAGTTGATTATGTCCTCTTGCATCTGCAGCCGGGAATATCGCAAAATCGGAAAAAAACTTGCAGTCACGGCAGACCTTGACCGACCTTTTTAGCCGGTCAGTTCCTTCCGTCGACTGCTCGGCTCCCATCCTGTGGTGAACGTTCTTCGAGAATTCTCCCAAAAATGGCCGACTCTCGTTGCGATGTGACACCTAAGTCGGTTCAAAAATAGCTCTGAAATTGCGATTACCAAGAAAATAAGAGGCGTTGCAACTGATCATTTTCTAGACACTGCAGCAGACGCTGCTGCCTGTTGTCGAATTTCTAGTCCTGCTGCTTGATGGTGTGAGTTTGTTACTCATTCGCTCATGCGGTTCAGTTGGGTTCCTTACGCTTCAACACGGTTTAATGCTGAACCGTTATGAACCGTAACGAGCCGAACATATATCCGTGGTTCATAGAATGTCCGTCTTCTTCCTCTCCATGCAGGTCGAGGTTCCTGAATTTAGTCAATAAAGCTTGCTAAACAGTCCTTCGTGGCAAGGTATAACGGATCACATTCATTAAAAACACTCGCATCACAACCAACAAAGAAACAGGCACCAATGTGACAACATTGCACACAAAAAGGCGGAATGAAGCAGGGCTCTGCACATGTATCTAGCACGAGAGTAGGTACACACGCAGGCACTAACTTCATGCTTTTCTGATAATATATTCACGACCGCCATCTAATCCTTTTCTTGCGCCTGGAGTCCCCAAACTCTGCGCGTCCAGCATCGATGAGAGCGAGTCGGCAAAATGCCGTGAGGGCGGATGAGCTGCGTCTGACGATCCGAAGGAGGGAAACGAGGATGTTCCAGATTGGGAGCTGAAAAGAGACCCCGTTGGTGCTGACATGGCATGGGATGGCATAACGCTCAGGCTGTGGTGGATACTGGCAAACTTTGCCTGAAGTGCATGCACCTGGAACGAAGGGCAAGTAAGAGCAAAGATACAAGCGGACAAGAAAGGAGGTTGAGAAGTGGCAATTCACGCTTTGCACAATGGTGCCGAGACCAGGACAAGAACACATGACGTCCATACCCTCTCTCATCCACGTACCTCCTTGGCCCGTTTTCACATACCCAAGAATAAACTGTCTCAGTTCCTCAGTTCTCATTCTGCCCCAACTGGTCCTGACCTAAGAAACAACAAGAATCCACATCCACACCAGTATCCAGGCAAACATTCCCTACCCACCCACACTCCGCTCCCCCCACTCCCTCACTCACCCGCCTCAGCTCTTCATCGAGCGCCCACGGCTCCTCTCCAGCTACCCACGCACTCTCGAGATATCAAACAACCCGTCCAATCCACCCCCAACAACCGGACTCCCAATTTCTTGCCCCCCTAACACTCACCCGCCTAAGCTCTTCATCCAGCTCCCCGCGGCTCCTCTCCAGCTGCCCGCGCACTCTCGAGATATCAAACACCGCGTCCAATCCACCCCCCGCCACCGCCTCCAGGTCCTCCCTCAACCTCGCCGGAAACCGGTCCATGAGAGGCATCAGAAAGAAGCAGTTGAACTTGAGCTCAGCAGACATCACAAAGTGGTCCCGGATCCCCTCGAATATCTGCATGACTAGAGCGTTTACTATGTCTTCGGAGGAAGGGGCGAGGCGGCGTGTCCAGAGGGTGGATTCGAGGAGATCCGCTAGCCTCCCTCCTGTGCCACTGCCACCTGCTGCTGAACCAGCAGCAGCAGCACCGGCAGTAGCACCACTGCCAGCACCGCCACCAGCAGTAGCACTAGCGGTGGTACCAGTAGCACTGGATCGGCCGGGTCCGCCCACTGCCCCTCTGTCCCCCCGGCCGTCATCGCTTGGGCTTGACTGGTAGTCGGTCGGGCCAAAGGGCGGCGAGTTTTGTCTGCTTGTGGCAACTGGGACTGGCATTGGCGTGGATGCTTCGAAGGCGCCGACAGCAGCGAGGAGGGAGGAGTCCTGGTTGGGCATGGCTGAGTCGAAGAATGAACGCAGGGCAGAGCGAGACTGCATGGGGGGAGAGAGGGCGAGGGGGGGGTGGTGGTGGGGTTAAAAAAAGGGAGCAGCGAGGAGGGAGGAGTCGTGGTTGGGCATGGCTCAGTCGAAGAAGGAACGCAGGGCAGAGCGAGACTGCAAAATGGGGGGGGGGAGGGTTTGGAAGAAGGGGAACAAGTGAGGAAGTATGAGCAAGGAGTGAGCGTTAGGAGGGAGCAGGAAGGAGGGAGGAGTCGTGGTTGGGCATGGCCGAGTCAAAGAAGGAACGCAGGGCGGAGCGAGACTGCAAGGGCCGGAAGAATGGAAAGGACGGAGAGGGGCCAGAAAAAAAGGGCAGTGAGGAAGAGAGGGACACTGCTGTGCGTGGCTGAAGAAATATTCATTACATTTGTGGTGCGAAACTAAGGAGAGAGGAGGGTTGTGAGAGGGAACAGGAGGAGATGGCCTACCCTGTTATGCAGAGACCATGTGACGAAGCGGGTGGTGCTGGTGAGATCCTCCATGCACCTGAGGGCGGGTAGCAAAAAAAGCACGGATTTGCAAGCAGAGGAGGTTCAGCCTGAAACACGTGTGTTGAACACGTGTGTACTGGAGTGGCCGCGTGTTGTAGCGAGTAGTGCTGGTGAGATCCTCCATGCACCTGAGGGCACGCAGCAGAAGGCGGGTGGAGAGGCAGAGGCCAGAAAAGACAGGTGTAGTCTGACTCTGAACTGAAACTTGTGTGTTGAACATGGTGTTGTGGAGTGAGCACATGTTAAAGCGAGTGGTGCTGGTGAGATCCTCCATGCACCTGAGGGCACGCAGCAGAGGGCAGGTGGAGAGAGACGAACGGCAGAACGACAGGGATTCGCAAGCAGAGGAGGCTTAGTCTGAAACGTGTGGGGCGCTCACTTGTCAATGCAGGACCATTCAGTGGAGGCGTGTGCACGAACCGCACGACTTATGCTACGACCCCCGCACCCTCCCCCACCGCTCACTGTCAGCCCCCCAACCTGCCCAACCTCCCCAACGTGTGGCACCCTCTCTCACTGCTCAACTGCTTAACACCCCAACCTGCCCAGCCTCGCCTAACTTGTGGCACCTTCTCTCTCTGCCTCTCACTTGTCAATGCAGGAGCGCTCTGTCGTGTCCACAAACTTGTGGCACGACTCCTGCACTCTCCCTTACTGCTCACTCTCAGCCTCCCAACCTGCCCGACCCACACCCCCCCCCTTTGCCTCACTTGTCAATGCAGGAGGGTTGAGTAGTGTCCACGAACTTGTGGCACGACTCCTGCACCCACTACCCACTGTCAGCTCCCTAACCCTTCCTGAATCCCCCCATTCCCCTCTCAGCTCACTTGTCAATGCAGGAGCGTTCAGTGGCGTCCACAAACTTGTGGTACGAACGTGTGGCACCCTCTCTCACTGCCCAACCTACCCAACCTGCCCGACCTACCCAACCTGCCCGACCTACCCAACCTGCCCAAACGCCCGTCCTGTCCCTCACCTGTCGATGCAGGAGCGCTCAGTAGCGTCCACAAACTTGTGGTACGACTCCTGCACTCGCTCTATGAACGTTTCATGCACCAGCATGGGCTCGTTGTCCCTCTGAGGAGGGGGAGAAGGGAAAGTGACAGGCACATAGAGGTGGTTTGTGGACGTGAGTCAGCTTGTGGTACGACTCCCGCACTCGCTCTATGAACGTCTCGTGCACCAGCATCGGCTCGTTGTCCCTCTGAGCAGTGGTGGGGAAGAAGGGAGAGGGCGGAGGGGAAGGGAGACAGGAGGGGAAAGATAATATTGAATGTCTCGAGCACCAGCCTCGACTCGTTGTCCCTCTAACCGAGGGAATGAGCGGCGTTTTTGAGTTGACTCAAAAGCAGCCTCGACTCGTTGTCCCTCTAACCGAGGGAATGAGCGGCAGGTGACTTGTGAATGAGTGCAATCTTGTCGTGTGACTCCTCCTGCACTCTCACTCTATCAGCATCTCACCTCAACAAGCCCCGTGGCTATTGAGACGATTTTGAGGTGCCTTAAAAAAATCGCTGCATGAGCATCTCACCTCGACCAGCAAAGTGGCTCACCTTGAGTAGGAAGAGCACGATGGGCAGCAGTCGTCCCACAATGTGTGATAAACGGAACCCGAGCTGACATGAGAGGGAAGGGAGGAGGGAAGCGGGGAGGGAAGGTAGGAGGGAATACAAAATTAGGCCCCTCAAAAAGGACAGGGAGCATGTTGGAGCAGATGAGAGAAAGGTGGGAAACCGAAGTTGCTCTGTGCAGAGTTTTTTTTTGTTGAGATAAAAACGCATCCCACAACACGTAACCCGGCAGATCATACTGACCCCCAAGCCATACCTGTCGAAGGAATGGCTCGAATACGTCCCAAGCCTTGGCAACAGCAATCACACATGCCGTCCTGCCAGGCACGAGAAAGGAGAGAGAGAGGAGAGAAAAATGCCAGCAGGGAGTAGGCAAAAGGAAAATAAATTATTGCGTCATGAGGCAGTCAAAGGATGCAGTCGTAAGGGCGGTAGGCGCAGGGGCGGCAACCCCAACGGACACCAATTGAAGCGCACAATATTTACAAACCAGATAGGAAGATAGCGCAAGAGAAGCCCGAGAAGCACCTGAAGCGCAAGAAGTGCAAGAAGCACCTGAAGCGAAAGAAGTGCAAGAAGCACCTGAAGCGCAAGAAGTGCAAGAAGCACCTGAAGTAGTCGGTGCCGTCGTGCACGCCCTCTACACTACGCACTCTCTCGTGCCCGAAACACGAGCGGAGCTCCATGCAAAGCGCAAGAGAACCCAAATCCCAAGAAAGAGAGAATACAAGGTGTGCAAGCGCATTGAAATACCCACCTGAAGTAGTTGGTGCCGTCGTGCACGTCCTCCGCATCGCACACATTCTTGAGTGCCAGAGACACAAGAACTGCTCCAAGCAGAGCGCAAGAGAATCCAGAGGCCAAGAGAAGAGAGCACAGAGAGAGCAAGAGAGGAGCGCATAGAAAGCAAGGGAATTGCAATACCCACCTGAAGTAGTTGGTGCCATCGTGCACGTCCTCCACACCGCACGCATTCACTATCTCCTCCCTTGATATCGCAGGGCACCGCACTGCACCCACCACGAACCGGAACTCCGCCATTGCCCGGTGGTACTGCGCCCCTCCAAAGAGCCGCATGCTGGCGTTCTGATGGAAGGGGGGTTGGCGAAGGATGGGGGGAATATAGGTAGCACTGAGGCGACAAGGGAGAGGAGAGATGCAACGGACATTAGAAACAGAGCCTTGAACCCTGCCATTGCCCGGTGGTACTGCTCCCCTCTAAAGAGACGCATGCTTGCGTTCTGATAGGGGTGGGGGGGGGATGGGGGGAATATAGGTAGCACTGAGGCGACAAGGGAGAGGAGAGATGCAACAGACATTTGAAACAGAGCCTCGAACCCTGCCGTTGCCCGGTGGTACTGCGCCGCTCCGAAAGAGACGCATGCTTGCGTTCTGGTGGAAGGAGGAGAGGCGGGTGCAGAGAGGGAAAGGAAGGGGGGGTTACAACATGGAGCATTGTACCTGCCTTGAGTCATCCTCTTCTGGAGAGGAAATTCATTAGAGAATAAGGGAAAGGAACGTTCTCCTTGTTAAAAGTTGAGTTTTGAGGCGTCTCAAAACTCAGCTTTTATCACGTCATTAGAGGACAAGTGAAAGGAACATTCTCCTCCTCACAGAATGTGCAAGTCTCCGTGACAGCAACCAAGGCTCACCAGCATGTGCCTTGGAGGGAGAATTTGTGACAACAACCAAGGCTCGCCGAAGCAATTCGTGACAACAACGAGAGGGAGGCTATGTGACAATAGGGAGGCTCACCGGCATGTGCCTCTGAGGAAACTGCTGGCCGTCTGACCCCACAAAAATCCCCCCACAATTTGAGTCCATAATGGAGGCGATTTCTGAGGCACCCCAAAAAATCAAGGGGGGCTCACTGGCATGTGCCTCTGGGGAAACTGATGGCCGTCTGACCCAACGAAGATCCCCCCACATGTTCAATCCATTATGGAGGCGACCATTCAAGGCGATTACTAAAGCGATTTCTGAGGCGCCTAAAAAAGGCAAAGAGGGCTCACCGGCATGTGCCTCTGGGGAAACTGCTGGCCGTCTGACCCAACGAAGATCCCCCCACGCGCCCGCTCTTCCTGCAGAGTCTCGCCTGGTGGGCAGCAGAGGGGCGATCGGGTTGGGGGTACCGTGAAAAGCACAGAGAGGGAAGGGCAGAGGGGCGAACGAGCGGTGAGGGTGGGAAACATGTGCGGAAGCTGCAACTTTCAACTGCAGTGTCTCGCCTGGTGGGGGGCAGCGGACTAGAAGTGGACAAGCGGAGGAGGGGAGAGGAGGTTGGGAGGGCAGGAGAGGCATGGTTCAGGAAGGAAGAAGGGTGACTAAGATTAGAATCCGAGAGCTGCGGTAGAGCATTCTGCTGTCACACCAGAAAGAGGAAGGGTGGCTAAGATTCTGTTAGCCACCCTTTCCTGTTCACTGAGTGCGCATCACAGACATGTAGACTAGACGAACAGGCGAGAGCATGCAGAATGGCGTTTCAACTCACCGAATTTGTCCGGTGGAGCAGCAATGGAGCCACGGAGCAGAACTGTGAGCTGAAGGGGGGAGAGGGAAAGGAGGGTGGAGTGGGGTTCACAGGTGTTACAGGGGTTACAAGTGTTTGAGGTGTTACAGAGGTACAGAATGTTGTAACAAATGATGTGCAACGAATGTTGTGCACCAATCACCACGCACGACTCACCATGCACGCACCCTTCATGCAAACCTGTATCGCCTCATACCCATACACACACCTTCCGGACGAAATTGTCTCGGAAGTTCCGGCTCTTCTCTCTCAACTCGCCGTCGCTCAGGTTCCTGAGGAATGCTCAAACGGGGAGAGGAGGGAGAGACAAGACAAGGGATGCTTGGGGTTTGGTAGGCGCTTAGGAAATCGGAACAACATGCAGAGTGGAGATTGAACGGAACGTTCAGGTGTGGCGGGCAGATAAAAAAGAGAGAAGAGGCAAGAGGAGGAGAGGAAAAGGACTAGGGGATGAAGAAAGGAATGCTGGAGAGAGGACGTTTTTGAGGCGCCTAAAAAACGACCTCAAAAAAGAGAGAAGAGGCACGCGAAGGAGAGGAAAAGGACTAGGGGAGGAAGAAAGGAATGCTGGAGAGAGGAGGTGCTTACTGTAGCTCCGCAGAGGTGGCAGAGAGCTTGGTCGAGACGGACTTGTATTCCTTATCGAGCAGCGGCACTATATAGGGTACACTCTCGAGATACCTGGGTGGGGGGAAGAGCAGATGCAGGGGAGGATTGACGTCAAAATGCATCTGCAGGAGAGATGCAGAGCATAGGACGAGCAGGGTGTTGGGGAGCAGGAGACCGGAATAGGGAGAATGGTGGAAAGGAAGGGGGGAGAGGAGGTAAAGCGGGGAAGGAATGAAACGGGGACAAGTGATCGACTGCTTATCGTTGCTGCAGCATCTGCTTCAAGAAGAGAGGGAGGGGAAAGCAAAAGAGGAGGGGGAGTGGGAAATATTGTGGTAAGGCGGAAAGTGACAAGGAGAAACCAGCTGCTTAGCGTTGCTGCAGCATTTGCTCCAAGAAGAGAGGAAGTGGGGACGAGGAGGAAGGCTAAAATGAGGAATGGGTGGAGAGAAGTAAATGGGGGAAAGGCGGAAGTTTATTGCTTACCGTTGCTGCAGCATCTGCTCCAAGAAGAGAGGAAGTGGGGACGAGGAGGAAGAGGTTAAATGATGAAGGGGTGGAGAGAAGTAAATGGGGGAAGGGGGAATGGATTGATTACCGTTGCTGCAGCATCTGCTCCAAGAAGAGTCGAAGCCGGCTAACCCCCACCCTTGCTCGCTCGTCGTCGGAGAGCGGGCGGCCCATTTTGTCCTCTAGCGCTGCAAGGTCGCTCATCTCTCTCCGAGCAACAGCCTGCAGGTCAGCGCAAGTCAACCAAGTCAACCAGCCACTTTCATGTCAGAGTCAACGACGTGGAAACATTTGAGAGAACCAGCTGTGACTTGGAAACATTGGAAACTTTTGAGAGCGACTGGTTGAGAAACTGCCTCTTACCCCCATCCCCTCATCCCTCCCCTTCTCGCCCCCTTCCCTCAACTCACATCTCTGTATGCGCATCCGCCCCAGACCCCATCCATTTCCCTTCTCCTCTCCCTTCCTCCTCCCCCCAATCACCCACCAACCCCCACTCACATCTCTGAAATTATCATCTGTCTTGAAAACCACATCCGCCCCAGACCCCACTGGCCTTCCCCTGCTCCCTCTGCCTTCCTCCCCCCTCGCTTCCGCCCCCTCCCCTCTCCCCCAACTCACATCTCTGAAATCGTCGTCTGTCATAAACACCGCATCTGACCCGGACCCCACTCGCCCCCATTGCCCCCAACTTCACCACAACCTTTCCCCTACCCCTCTCCTCTTGCCCCCGTTCCCCACTCATATTTCTGAGATCGTCATCTGTCATACCACATATGAACCTGACCCCACGTCTTCTCCCATTCATTTACTCACGTCTCTGAAGTCATCATCTGTCATAAACACCGCGTCCGATCCGGACCCCACTCGCCCCCATTGCCCCCAACTTCCACAACCTTTCCCCTACCCCCCTCCTATTGCCCCCTTCCCCACTCACGTCTCTGAAGTCATCATCTGTCATAAAAACCGCGTCCGATCCGGACCCCACGCGCCCCGACGGCACCGACGTGAAAAACGGCCGCGTGGCGAGCCGCGACGCCGAAATATCCGGCAGCGGCGGGTTGAGAAACATTTCCACGTCAGCTGCCCGGGAGAACTGCGGGATGCGCGTGTCGAGCTTGGTGGACACGAGGATGGTCCGGGAGAGGTCTGGGTCGACCTTCATGACGATCCTCCGCGTCGTCGCGTTGCTCCAGTCACTGCTGTCCTCGAGGCACAGGATCACAAACTCCTGCTGCTTCATCTTCGCTAGGACTAGCGCCTCAACTATCCGGGCTTGCTCCTGCATGGTAGGGAGGAGCGAGGTCAGGAGAGGAAAACAGATGGTGGCGTTGCTCCAGTCGCTGCTGTCCTCGAAGCACAGAATCACAAACTCCTGCTGCTTCATCTTCGCTAGGACTAGCGCCTCAACTATCCGGGCTTGCTCCTGCATGGTAGGGAGGAGCGAGGACAGGAGAGGAAAACAGATGGTGGCGTTGCTCCAGTCGCTGCTGTCCTCGAAGCACAGAATCACAAACTCCTGCTGCTTCATCTTCGCTAGGACTAGTGCCTCAACTATCCGGGCTTGCTCCTGCATGGTAGGGAGGAGCGAGGTCAGGAGAGGAAAACAGATGGTGGCGTTGCTCCAGTCGCTGCTGTCCTCGAAGCACAGAATCACAAACTCCTGCTGCTTCATCTTCGCTAGGACTAGCGCCTCAACTATCCGGGCTTGCTCCTGCATGGTAGGGAGGAGCGAGGTCAGGAGAGGAAAACAGATGGTGGCGTTGCTCCAGTCGCTGCTGTCCTCGAAGCACAGAATCACAAACTCCTGCTGCTTCATCTTCGCTAGGACTAGCGCCTCAACTATGCGGGCCTGCTCCTGCAGGGGTTGGAGGAGGGAGGTCAGGAGAGGGAGAACAGATGGTCGCGTTGCTCCAGTCGCTGCTGCTTCATCTTCGCTAAGACTAACGCCTCAACGATCCGCGCTTGCTCCTGAAGGTGGGGAAGGAGGGAGGCGTGGAGAGCGACAGAGACTGTTCAGAAACGACCCTGTGTTAGTCCGCACGTGTCAATGATGGTGAGGTTGGGGCAGTACTTGCACTCCACGCGCACCACCACCTACCCACCTACCTCACTACCAGCTCACAGACTCACATTAGCATTATCAACTATTATGCACATTTGACGCACCTGCAGCGCCGTGTGTGTGACAGAGGGGGCGGCGGAGATGAGTCCCGGGGTATCAATGATGGTGAGGTTGGGGCAGTACTTGTACTCCACGCGCACCACCACCACCTACCTACCTCCCTACCTTCCTAGTAGCCCACCCACCATCACACGCACCTGTAAGGCCGTGTGCGTGACAGAGGGAGCAGCAAAGATGAGCCCTGGAGTATCAATGATGGTGAGGTTAGGGCAGTACTTGTACTCCACGCGCACCACCACCCTACCTCCCTAGCGGCGCACCAACTGGCGTTCATCCACATATTGGCGCACCTGTAAGGCCGTGTGTGTGACCGAGGGCGCGGCGGAAATCAGGCCCGGAGTGTCGATGATGGTGAGGTTGGGGCAGTACTTGTACTCCACGCGCACCACCTACTTACCTACCTACCTCCATACCTCCCTAGCAGCCCACCACCATCGCCCGCACCTGCAGCGCGGTGTGTGTGACCGAGGGCGCGGCGGAAATCAGGCCCGGAGTGTCAATGATGGTGAGGTTGGGGCAGTACTTGTACTCCACGCGCACCACCACCCCCGAGCAGCCTTACCAGCATCGCACGCACCTGTAAGGCTGTGTGTGTGACCGAGGGAGCAGCAGAAATCAGTCCAGGAGTATCGATGATGGTGAGGTTGGGGCAGTACTTGTACTCCACGCGCACCACCACCTCTCGGTCCGAGAATCGCCCCATGTCCTTTTCCAGCCGCTGGTTCTCGGACTCGATATAAGCCTGCACCGTTACAGTCATAGAAGCACATCGAACACATTTCATTCATTAACACCCTGAGTCAACGTGCTTTGCTGTTAGGATATTAGTCGAGTGCGGAAAATCCCATCCAAACTATCACTGGCTCGAGGGAAAAATAAAAAGACTAAAGTCAAATTAAAATCGTAGCAGTACCTGTAGTTGCTGCAACGTCTTCTCCTGTTCGCTCGTATGATCCTTATCCAGCACTAAGTAGCACCGCGGCTCCTCGCACGCCGGATTATACTTCATCTGAAGCGTGATCGGACGGCGCGTCTTCGTCCCCCCGCCCACGTGGTTAAACTGGAATCCCATCAGCGCTTCCACCAGCGCACTCTTCCCGTCCGTTTGATGCCCCACGATCAGCACAGCTGGCGCATCGAACGGCTTCTGGAAGTGCTGCGCTAAGCGGTGCAACTCGTTATAAGCCTCGTACAGCTTCTCATTCTCGCTAGAGTTGCGAGGGCTGCCGTTGCCCTGCGAGCGGTTCGAGAGAGCAGTAGCGGAGAAATAAGTACCGGACGGACTTCTGCCGATTCCATTACCACCACCGCCTCCTAAACTGGCGGTGCTGTTGGATTGGTTGGCTTTTCCGCCAAGAGCCGCGCCGCCATTGCCGTTCCCCTGGTTGCTGGATGTCACGTATGATCCACCCGTGCTGGACGGAGGTGCCACGTCTGCACGGGTTGGCTGGGTGAAGCGCTCTGCAGGCGCCACGTCACCGCGAGCAGAGTCTGTACCTCTAGCGAAGGTGATATTTTCCCTGATGCTCGCACTGTAGGAGGAGTTGTCTGCAGGCGAATAGTCCCCCCCGAGCCTGCTGCCGTAGGTTCGGGTTCTTGGTTCGGAAGAAGGGGCGGGTGGCAATACCGAACGTGATTCCAGCTGCTGGGTCAATGAGCTCGAACTTTTCAAATCCTTTCCGGAGTTTGCTCCACCGGCGGATGCAGGTTCGGGATTGGACGAGGTTCGGTTGAAAGTAGACGATAAGTTACTACGTAGCGAGCTTGCCGTGGCTGCCGTCGGCCGCTCTGTTGGCCCATTTTGACTGGGAGATTGCTTTTCTTGCGCGGCTGCTAGCCATTTCTCTATGCTATCTCCGGGACGCGCCATTTCTCAAGTTAGCGAAACTGGGAGAAGGCAGGAATGAAACTGCAGAATGAAGACAGCAAAGTGTAACTGCTGACGAAAAATAATTTAAACCGGAATGGTCTTTCTAAGGTCGTTAGCAGCAAGCATTACCAGGATTTCGCATTGCTGATCCTGGAACTGAAGCTGAAGCTAGAGCTGGAGGTGAAGCCTGGTCTATGATAGGAACTCGAGTCGACGTCCCTGAAGAAATGGAAAACCGTCAGATAAGCTGGGAATCTCGAGGTTCTCCTTCGAGGTTTGAATCTGGAATCGAAAACCAGGTCATGGCGATACGATTTCCGAACCAGACTTCCGGACCTAAAACCTGCTCTGGTGTTGCCAGAAGGGGTTTGGAATTCTGGTCTGGAAGAACCGAGCGTAGCCTGAGCTTCGGTTCGCCTGTGTGGAAAGTCGAAGCTTGATGCAGTTTGCTGATTCTGGCAGTTCGCTAACACCCCTGACCTTGAAGCTTGGCGATTTGGCGGGCTTGCCTGGCGAATTCAAATCAAACATCGTCAGCAGCCATGCTGCTAAGCAGGGCGGGAAAGAAGTATGCAGTTCCGAGCCTGTGGCGTGAGTGTACATTTGCTAAATTACTTTGAGAAGCTATACAGTACAATATGTCTGTTACACGTTGAATCTGACGGAAATTGTTCATCGTGGTGTAGCTGCAAATTGGCTTTGTCCCGACGCAGATCCGTGAGTTTCGGCCCGAAGGTCCATCAACCGCAATCATGACGAACGTGGCAGACACAACGAGGCATCGACGGTCCCTCCTAGGCCATTCAATAGAATCCAATGGTAAGACACGAGATGTCCCTATCCCAACCGAATCAACCGTGATATGTACATTTGTGCTCCAGCATGCTTCATTCGTGTTCGTCCGATAAGGGGTCATTCCGGCCTCCACACCACATCGAGGGTGCAAATCGATTCAACACAAAGTTTCCAGAAGCCCAGCCTACCCAAACGTTTCAGCCTGCCCAGGAAAACCCACCTCTCACTCCACCCTCGCTGCGCTCCGCTCGCCTTCCTATCAAGCGCACCCCACCACACGCCACGCCAGCAACAGCGCACCACACATCAGCTCCCCCCTTCCCCCAACCGTCCTTCCCTCACCCTCTTCCCCGCCTCCCGCCCCCTCCCCTCCATTTCCTCGCACTGTCTTTCCCCCTGGACCATCTCTGTGCAACCCCTCTCTCATCTCATCCCCTCGTCTCGTCTCCTCTCCTCTCCTCTCTCTCCCTCTAGGTTCACTGCTTCTGGCCGCCATATCTTCGTTGCCCTAGAATCTAGTCACTGTTGGATCTTCACTAACTATTGTCTGTTGCTTTGAACAGATTGTTTCTCAGGCCTAGTCTAGTTGTTTTAGGCTCCAACCGCATTCCAATGGCGTTGCAGGGGTACAGGTAAGCCTGAATAATGGGATGCTTGGATTTCGCCTTTCCCGCTTCATTTCCGCTACGTTTTCCGTCACGTTTCAATCCATCAGCCGTCTCACTCAGTGGCTTCCTCATGGCATGTATCTTAGTTCTTTTCTTACCTGGTGTCATTCTTCCTTCCTTAATGCGTGAACGCCACGGCAGGTCCTCCGTGCATTCAGGCGCTCCATCCGCTGGACCTATTTCTCGATTTAGCCAGTTTTTTCTGTTTGTAATATTCGTCTTCCTGACCGGTGCGCTCCGGGCCGATAACGACCGTCAGATCTCACTTTCCGAAGCAGCAACCTACGCACGAGATTCGTCGAAAGCAGCTCGTCCGAGCATCAACAGCCTTGCCTTCTCCGGCTCTGCTTCCGCGACATTCGCCGCGAAGGCTGGCGGAGATTCGCGAAAAGAGTCTCGAACGGACGGCTCCTTACACATACGACAATCGTCACCGCCACCACCATTGCAACCTTTAGGAGGCGCCCATTCCCCGGATCCCGCCTTAGACCCGCAAACACCACATAGCACAGACACCAGCCCGAGAGACTTACCTAATGCTGATACCGGTCCAAGAGACAAGAAGCCGCAGCGAGCGAAGGGGAGAATAAAAAGCCGACAGAAATCCGCAGCAGCCGCAGCACCTGCAGCACCCGCACCTGTTGAGAATTCCGGAGGGGCATCGGCGAGGCTAAGCGATTCTAGCTACCCTAGGCTAGGTGACATCAGCCTGCCGCCGAATGCGCCGGAAGGTGCGCTGGCGATGTTCGAAGCGGATTTGAACACGCCGTCGCTATGGGAGCTTCCGGGAGGGGTTAGGACGTTCCCTACGCTGCTGTCTTGGGGTGCTCGATACGCTTGTACGACTACGCCGCATACTCTATGGATAATCAATTTGTCGCGTCATAGAGAGCTGATTATTGAATCCGCTACAAGCAGCTCTTTCGATTTCTATATGGCGAGCTACATGGCAAGTTTCGACGAGTTCGTTATCAAGCCTCGGTCGGCTAGTTTCATCAGTCTCTTTTTCCTGCCCCGGGCACTTGGAACTATAGACGGGAATCTGACGGTAGAGACTAGCGCAGGGCCGATCGTAATTCCGCTGTTCGGTTATGGCCTTCCGTCCCCGTTTAGCTTGGAACCGAGAACCAGTTTAAGAACGTTGCCGGGACAGCGGATTATACACCCCGTTTGGATGCAGAACACAATGCCGTGGCCCGTTACAATCACCGACGTACAATCGAAAGTGGATGTGTTTATATCGGGGGAAGACGGCCCTATGGAGCTTCCGCCGGGTTCTAGAAGCGAGGTGAAAATAACGGTGGGAGGGGTGGAGCTGGGAATGGAAGACGACACGTGGTCGTACCTGCGTGACGCTATAGGGAGTGATATTATAGTGAAGCCAGGGGGAACAGAGGAGGTGCTAGTGATTGAGGCGGTTCATGGGGACGTGGGGAGGCTGTCGCTAAGTATTTTTCTTAAAGTCGAGGCGCATGCGGATTGCGACTGCGAGTATCTGCTGCTGCCGATCGACCTGACGACGTCGCCAGGTGGCGTCGTCTCAATGGCAGATGAGATCGACTTCGGCACGCTGACGTCAGCGCGGGACACGGTGATCCGCCACGTGGAATTGGGGAACGTGGGTAGCACCATGGCGGCGGTAGAAGACGTCCGGCTCGCGGTCAGAGACGAACATTTGCAAGCTGCCCGTTTCCGCAAAGGACAGCAGCTGCCGCCCGGGAAGGTTGTGCAAGTTGCTGAACTGAAATACGCAGGCTATAGCTTGACGTCAGGTTTAAGTGGGAAAGCAGGAGGGGGAGGGGCAGGGGGAGGAGAGGGAGGACCGGAAATTGAGGGTTTTACACGTAGGGGACGTGTAGTGGTGCAGACGGCACAGTCAAGCCCGTCGCTTGTAGAGGTGCCGTTTAAAGCGCGGATAGTCCTTGGTGGCGTGACAGTGGAGCCTGTCGAAAACACCGTCTTTTTCTTCGCAGCAGCACCCGAGAAAGAGAAGCAGCAGGAGGGAGAATTTTCCGGGCAGCCCGGGGGAGAAAACATTGGGTTTGTTCGATCTGCGGTGAGCAAGGAGCTGGTCCTGCGAAATAAGTTTTCCTGCCCGGTGCTGGTATACGACGCGTTCTTTTCACACGACTGCATTCAGGCCAAGGATTTCCCGTCCTCTCTGCTTCCCCCTGGCGGCTCCAGCAAACCGTTTCTTTTGCAGCTGAATCCGGAGAAATTGCCGCTGTCGCTCACTATAGTGAACTTCACTATAGCGACGAATGTGAGTGATATGGTTGTGCCGCTGCACGTGCTGCCTGGGCTACTGGAATTGGACGTTCCGTTGACAGCAACAGCAGCAGCAGGAGGAGGAGCAGCAGTTGCAGCGACAGCCGCAGATATCAGCATGAGTGCTTCCCGCTCTCCCCCTTCCACCCGCTCTAGTACCCAGGAAGGGCCGATAATGGGGGGTGTTGGCACAAGGGTATTGAGTGAGGAGGGGGAAGAGGAGGAAGAGGAAGAGGAGGCGGAGGGGGAAAGGAAGGAAAACGAGATTGATGGTGCAGGTGCGCAAACTGATGGTCGGTACGAGAGGGAGGGGGAAGAACAGCAGCAGGAGGAGCAGCAGCAGCAGGGGAACAGTCGCGGGGTTTTGGACTTTGGACTGACTCTCCCGGGTTCCAGGCGAAACATATCGTTTCGCTTGGCCAATCCGGGCCCGTTTCCGATCGCCATCATGTCCGCGTCATGCTCATCCCGCCACGTCACCGTCCACGTCAGCGACGTTATCCACATGGAAGAGAGGGAGGCAGAGCGCGCCCCTGTGCCTGTGGCCATGTCGTCTGCTCTCCCGTCCTCCCAGCATCAAATCTTCCACCTCCCGGTGAGGTTACACCTGCAGACAATTGCTAGGTCATCTGTGGAGGGGGGGAGAGGGGCTGGCGGGAAAGAGGCCGCGGGAGGGGCGGATGCAGGCACAGCAGGAGCAGGAGGAGCAGGAGCAGGAGGAGCAGGAGCAGGAGAGGCAGGAAAGGGGGGCGTTGCAGGAGGCGCAAAGAAAGGAGTGGCAATGAAGAGCAGTGGCAGCGGTAGCACTGGCAGCAGCGGCAGCAGTGGCAGTCGTAGTGGTAACACTGACAGTGGGAATACGGCTACAGCTGCTACTGCAAGGCCGTCGCTGGTGCTCAATAGCCCACGTGCAGGCCAAGAGGTGGTTATAGAATGCGAGAATTGCGGATTGTTCAGCATTCCAGAATTTCATACTGCAGAAGTGACTGTAGAGTTTGCTCCTGTAACGGAAGGAGCATGGTCAGAGCTGCTGGTGCTTGAAACGAAGCACCAATTAGTGAAGCTTGACCTGAAATTTGCATCTTTCCGAGGCGAGATTGCGGTTTCCCCGAAACTTCCGCTCGTGTTCCCGTCGCTCTTTCCAGGAAAGGCCCATCGGATAAAGCTCTCTGCGAACAGCACCTTCCCGCACCCCCTTGCCGTTACCGGAATTAGGGTTTCCGATTCTAGGGTTTCAGCAGATCTTAAGACTTCTGTGCTGGGGCCATCTAATGGAACGGAGTTGGGCGATCTTGTGTTTTCCATGCCTCTGCGGGAAACCTTTGTGACTGCAAGCGGAGGTGCTTCTAACGGGAGCGAGAGCTGGGGGCGAATGTTGGAGAGGCTGCAAGACGGTGGGGGGAGGAGCCCAGGCGGTGATAATACCGAGGGGAGGGACCCGTGGGGTGAAGGTGTGACTGTAGAGGAACGGGAAACGGCACAGGGGAGGCTGGATGAGTGGACGCGCGTGGTCCGTGCAGGCGAGAATGTGATTGTATCCTCCTTAGTTCTTGAAACGGAAGTGATGGAATCGGAGGTTGTGGAGGTGAAAGGGGTGCTGGCGAAGCCGCGAGTAGTGTCAGAAGCTTCGTCGAGCTTGCAGTTTGGCCGGGTGCAGGTGGGAACAGCAGCAGGGGAGATGATTCTGGTGCAGAATCCGAGTGATTACCCTGTGCGCGTGCGCCTGGTGATGGATGAAGGGTCGGGATTTAGGGTTTGTGGGAATGGGAATGGTGGGAACGGCAACGGTAGGGGCGGAAGTGCTGGTAAGGGTGTTGGCAGTGGGGGTAATGGCGCTAGTGGGGGCAGCGGCGGTAGTGGCAGCAGCAGCAAGAGTGGTGCTGGGAGCAGCAGCAGTGGCAGCAAGGGTGGAAGTGGCAGGAGCAGCAAGAGCAACACTGGTGCCACAACCAGCAGCAGCCGCAGTAGCAGCAGCAGCGGCGGCGGCGGCGGCGGCGGCGCTAGCAGCAGTAAAACTGGTTGCTCGGGAGGAGAGCCAAAGGGTCCGCCCTTCTGCCCTGTACCCAACCCTAACTCCGCTCCGCCCTCCCCTCTCCTCCCAACCCGCTGGTTAGCTGCAGCTGGTATCCCCCCCTGGACCCTCAACTTAGCCTCTCACTTGAGCGTTCCCTGGCTGGGTTTTGGAGCACCTTGGCTTGGGTTGGGTGTAACGAAGGAGAGAGAGGAGGGTGGGGCGGGTTTTACCTTGGCGGCAGATGCAGTGACGGATTTGATTCTGCCGCCCGGGTGGGAGGGGCGGCTGGGGCCGGTGGTGTTTCGGCCGGATGCTTCTGGGTGTGTGTATAACGGATCAGTCTATGTGCGGAATAATCTGACGCTGTTGGAAGAGGTGCGGATGGTGGGGGAAGGGGGGTCGGGGGTACTGCATGTGATTGGGAGCAGAGGGCCGGAAATGCTGCTGATGGTGAATGTGACTGAAGAGCATGTGCTTGTAAAGGAGCGGAGGGGGAGGAGGCTGGTGGGAGCGGCAGGGGGGGCGCATCCGCGGTTTTATGTGACTGAAGTGGAGAGCAGCGTAGGGAGGGTGAAATGGCCGGTTGTGGCCGAGCGGAAGTTCAAGCTGGTTAACCGGGGCGATTTACCCTTGAAAATCACGAGTATGAGCCTGCAAGCGAGCAAGAGCAAGGTCGTGTGTTCCCTCCGTGGATTCTCCATCCATCCATGCGAGCCTTTCACGCTCGCCCCTGGCCAATCCACGCCTCTGCTCCTCTCTTTCACACCGGATCTCACCTCGACTATAGTTCGCGCCGTCCTCCATATAGAGTCATCCGCTGGTGCGCACGAGCTGCCGATCCGAGGGTACATTCCGCGAAACCTCGCAGTGATTGCAATAGACGCGGAGCCTAGGCATCCCATGGATAGTGTAATGAAAGCTGTGGTGGCTTCGATGTTAGTAGCCATGTTTGGGCTGCTGGTGCGGGCGGCTGTGTCTCAGCTTACGCTGTTCCCCTCCCCGTGGTTTCCCGGGTTCTCTGCTGCTGCGGCAGCAGCGCTGACTAGAAGGCTTCAGAAGAAGCAGAATGCG
This sequence comes from Closterium sp. Naga37s-1, assembly GCA_947471745.1. NCBI lineage: Eukaryota > Viridiplantae > Streptophyta > Zygnematophyceae > Desmidiales > Closteriaceae > Closterium > Closterium sp. Naga37s-1. The sequence goes on from CANJKZ010000147.1 coordinate 688,077, forward strand.
CTGCTGCTGGCAAATCAGCTTCATGGCTCTGCTGCTGGGGGAGGGGGTGCAGGTGGGGCTCCGGGCGGAGGAGGAGGCGCAGGGGGAGCGGGAGGTGTGTGGTTGGTTGGGGGAGTGGGGGTTGGCGGGTTGGGAGGCGGGGGTTTTGCAGCAGAAGCAGAGACGCGAGCGCGAGTGGTCAGGGTTCGAGTCTCGGTGGCGCCTATTTCTGCAGGGAGAGGAGGGCAGGGAGGAGAAGCGGGCGGAGGGGTGAGTGGCGTTGTGGGTATGCCCGTTGGGAGGGGGCATGACGGGCCTATGGGGGATTCTGGGCCGTCCTGGGTGGTAACCCGAGTGGAGAAGGTTACAGATGGGGCGGATGGGGAGGATGATGGGGTTACTGATGCCGAGATTGGGCTTGGATTGGAAACGGTGCTGGCAGTGCGGAAGCAGCATATGGAGCAACAGCAGCAACAGCAGCAGCAGCAGCAGCAGCAGCAGCAGCAAAAACAGCATGTGGGTTTATCAAGTCACCAGGCGTCAAGGGTGGTCCTGAATGCTTCCCAGGCAGTGGAGCAAGGGAAGAAACATACAGGGCAGAAGCTTGAATCCTCAGCAGGTCAGGCGGCATCTCAGCAACAGCCGGAGCAGCAGCAGCAGCAGCAGCAGCAGCAGCAGCAGCAGCAGCAGCAGCAGCAGCAGCAGCAGCAGCAGCAGCAGCAGCAGCAGCAGCAGCAGCAGCAGCAGCAGCAGCAGCAGCAGCAGCAGCAGCAGCAGCAGCAGCAGCAGCAGCAGCAGCAGCAGCAGCAGCAGCAGCAGCAGCAGCAGCAGCAGCAGCAGCAGCTGGGTGTTGCTCGTGGGGCAGGGAAGAGCGATTTGCTGATTACAGGAGAGGCTACTGTGGCAGCGGTGGCAGTGGCAGCTGGTAAAGCAGCACGGAAGAGCGCAGACTTAGGAACAGCAGGGGCGTTTGCGCCAGGGGCAGGTTCTACTGGGGGAGGCGTAGCTGTTGCTGGTGGAGTGGGAGGGGAGACATTTGGGACCGGGTTACACGATGCGGCTCGAGTGTTTGTGAAATCGGCTTCTGTTCCTTCAGGTAGGGGTAAGAGCAGCCAAAAAGAGGCTGATGCTGTTGCTGCTAGTGGTGGCGCTGCTGGGACTGACAATCTGGCTGCTGCTGCTGCTGCTGCTGCTGTGATGGAGGGGGATACTGGGAGCGATAAGGCTGGGAAGGAGGGAAGTGGGGCGACTTGGATTCCTGGTGCGTGTGGCAAGGGGGGTGGTGGTAAAGGGGGGAAGGAGGGGGGTGGCAAGGGTGAGGAGAAGAAGCAGCGTGGGAAGAAGGGGAAGGAGGAGAAGATGAGAGAAAGGGAGTTGGAGAGGGAGAAGGAGAAGGAGAAGGAGAAGGAGAGGGAGAAGGAAAGGGAGAAGAGACAGGCGGAGGTGGAGGCTCCTCGTGAGAGTGAGTCAGGTAAGTTGAAAGAGAAAGAACAGGGAAGGAAGGAGGAGGAGAGTGAGAAGGAGAAAGGAAAGAAGACTCAGAAGGAGGAAGGAAAGAAGGGGAAACTCAAGGAGAAGGAGAAGTCTGCAGAGACTGAAGGGATGAAGGAGAAGGGATTGAAAAGCAGTTCAGGGGTGGCTGGAGATAAAAAGGGAGAGCATGGGAAGGAGGAGAAGAAGCAGGAGGAGGGTGGGAAGGAGGAGAAGAAGGTGGGAGTGGTTGAGAAGCAAGGCGTGGGGGAGAAGCTATGGGCTGTTGACAGGAAGGTTGCAGAGGAGAAGCAAGGTGCTGTTGAGACGGGGAAGAAGAAGAAGAAGGGCCAGGCAGCAGCACGTGAGGCTGCCGCTGTAGCTTCAACTGCGGGCGCTGCTGCTGTAGCTGCTGCACCCGCTCCTGTGGTCGCAGCAGAGAAACCTGCTGGGGCAAAAGAGAAGGAGAGCGCAGAGCTTGGTAAGTCCGCTGGCAGTGAGGATTCGACCAGGACCGGAGGGAAGCAGGTAGGAGAAGGGAAGGGAAGGAAGGAAGGGAAGGAGAGAGGCAAGGATCAGCCGAAGCTGGTCCCTGTGTCCGCCGTTACTGTTTCTGGATCCCCTGTGGTTCGCTCTCCGGTAGAGAGCCCAACAAAGGAGGGTGGTAGTGGGAAGAAGCAGGGGTCTGGAGAGAAGGAAAGGGAAGGAGGCGTAGAGAAGGTGAAAGAGGTGTCAGGAAATAGGAGGTCTGCTGTGGCCTCTCCTCCTCGTGCTCCCAGACAGCCGTCTCCGTCCCCAGCAGCTGGTCAAATCGCTGGTAGCAGTAGCAAAAAGGATGCCTCAGGGGCTGGGACCAGTGCTGCTTCTGGAGCTGCTGCTGGTGCCCCTTCTGCTGCTGCGGCTGCCACTGGTGGTGTTGTCTCAGCGAACGATCTTGCTCTGGCTGGTGCGAAACCAGTGGCCATTGGGAAGACTGCTGCTCGGGCGCTGCTCCTGCAGCAGAAGGAGCAGCAGGCAACGCAGCAGAAGCTTCAGCAGCAGCAGCAGCAGCAGCAGCAGCAGCAGCAGCAGCCGAAGCTTCTTCCGAATGGGAAGGCGGGTCGTGGGTCTGTAGCAGCAGCGGGTGCATCTGGCATGAGGGTTACCCCAGAGAAAGCAGGTTTGGCTGTCGGACGGGGCAAAGCTGCTGCTCCAGGTGGATCAGCTGGCTCCTCTGGTTTACCCTCTGGCAGGCAAGTTGCTCGTTCCTTCTCTCGCTCCCCACCACCACCAGACCCCTTTGCTCCCCCTGCAGAAGCAGCAGCATCGGCACCAGCAGCTGCAGCACGGCCAACAGCAGTTGGCGAAGCTGCTGCACACAACTGGCACGTTCCGATATCTGCCTCCTTCTCTTCACCTCTGCCTGCGGGAGTAGGGGGGATCGGAGGTGTGGGAGGAGGAGGAGGCGGAGGAGGAGGAGCGAGCAGGATGGCATCTATTCCCAAGGCTCCTTCCTTTGTCAACACCTGTTCCGACCCTATCCTGGTGCATCGGCGCCTTCCCCCCTCCTCCACCCCTGTCGCAATCGGCAGCGGCAGCAGCACCAGTAGTGGCGGCGGCGGCGGTAATGGTGCTGGTTCGGCTGCTGCAGATTCCTGGAAGGTTCCAGGGTTACTGAGCCCGGGTAGTCGAGTGGGGAGTTTTCTTGGTGGGGGGAGTAGCAGTGGGGGGAGCGGTGGCAGCAGGGGGGAGCTGGCAGCTGCTGCGGATTTGGCAGTAGGCTCGTTTGCCAGGAGTGGTAGCAGGGAGGATGGGATGCATGGAGCTGTGGCGTTTGGTGGCAGTCCTGCTGCTGCTGCTGCTGCTGCTGCTGCTGGTGGTGTTGGTGGTGGTGTGGGGGGTACAGGGGTTGCTGCAGCTTCAAGGGGTGGGGTGCGGTTGGAAGGTTCTTCAGGTGGTGGGCTGGCAGGAGCGGGTGAAGATGAAGCAGCTGTGTACGACTTGTGGGGTAACCATTTCGACCACCTTGCATCGTTTGGGACATCCCCGCACCCAACAGGCATCTCCCACCCATCGAGCCTCTTCTTTTCAGACCGAGGCTTTCTAACTGCCTCTCCTCCGCCCACTTCCTCCTCTGTATCCCACTCCTCGGGAATCCTTGGGCCTTCACTCATCCACGGCTCGCCCTCCTCTCCTCGCTCCCCGCGCGTGATTGCACCACCTGCCAGAGCGAGGGATGCCCTATCCCCTCCTCGTGACCAGTATCTCTTCTCCTCTACCATCTCTGGAACTCCTGAGGCTGACGGCCTTCCCCGTCGCCCCTCCACGGAGCTCTTCTCGTCTCCTTTTGGGGGATTTTCTCTCTTTCCTACAACTTCACTGTCTGCTTCTTCGCCTGGAGATGTTGTTCTAGGCCCTCCTTCCAGGTCTGCTTCTCCCGCCCCATACGGATACCCCGATAGAGGGGGTGGGTTGGGAGCAGGAGGTGTGGGTTTGGGAGGCGAAGGTGCGGTTACGGCTGGTGGGTTGTTTGGACAGGATTCAGGGGACGCAGGCCTGCAGGGTCCTGTGAGCTCCCCGTTCGGGTTTGGGGTTTCAGGAATCGACATGGACGCGTATCTGAATGGTGGGGTTGCAACGGATGCCAGCAGCCCTGCGTTCATGAGGACTTCAGATGTGGAGTCGTTCTGGTCGCACGGGGCTCCAGAGCAAGCGCTCCATGCGCATATTTCTTCTAGCGGAGAGAGTGATGACACAAGCGCACAGCCATGAAGACGTGATTATACGAGTACTACACTCTGAAGATGTGAAGTACTGGCACAGCCACTGTCAGTATCAAGCAAGTTTCCCTGAAAGCATGTGACATCTTGTAAAGTGAGGCGTTAGTTGAATCACTAGCAGACAGCAATGTCAGGTTGTTCATACGGTATGAGTGCATCCTTGTACGGTACAATTGTTTTGTTTAAAATTCACACTAAAATCACGTGCTTTTGTTGATGCAATTGCCATTCCAGGATGTACCATCAATCTGCACAGAACAAGGGATATTGGTAGGTGGAGATATTTGTGGAGCACCAGAGGTTGGCCCTAATAAAAAGATGAAGTTGCTGCACAAAGTGGAAACCAGCTCAAAATGCTGCACTGGATAGCCATCCAGAAGCTGAGTACGCGTTGGTGTGCTGTCTGCTGGTTGGAGCATAGAGTATACCGTATCAGCGTATATCAAGGTGCAACAATAGCCTTGCAGGGCGACCCATGGATCTGGCAACGTTTGCCTTCTCTTCCTGCTCCACCTCATATCCAGATTTGAGATACAACAGTCGCGCAGGGTCGTTGTTCTTGACTACATGAACATACAGATGCTCCACACCTGCAGCCCAGGTAAGACGAGTGTAAGTCCACTGAAACAGGATTACCCGAGAGGCAGACACACATTTGAGCAGATGGCAAGTAGTTGTAACTCACCCCAACTCCGTGCAAGATCTCGTGCTGATTGCATCAATCTGTAGGCGACTCCAAGTCTTCTTGCAGCAGGCGCCACGCAAACATTAGATAGATAGGCTCGTCTTGACTCTATGTGCAAGCCCTGAGCACAAAGTATTGCCAGTCGGTTACCACTTGATGACGAGTAAAACGACCTAATATTCGCTTTTGATTAGTGAGCACCTTATCAGGGTGCTGTCCGCAAAGATTTTCACCAGGCAAGCGAAGCCCTAAATTCAGGTCCAAAGTTCCAACAACCCATCCTTGAGCGACTTGCAGAGATGCACGCTGAGTACGAGGATAACAAGAACATGCAGTCAGTCAACGTCAACAAAAGAACGAGATTTCTTCTGAAAACCAACGACCTTACAGGCTCTTGACCAGGTTGCAAGATTGCGCCGCTGGGTTCAGGTACGGTCGCCACTAAACATGAGACCCGGTTGAAGCCAGGAAGGAGTCCAGCAACCTTATCTTCCAAGCATTGAGCCTCCTCCATAGCCTTCGTAAACAAATGTCGCTGCAAATGGAACCATATATTAGGTTACGTCCAGTTCTGCGGAGAGAAAAAAAGGGACAAAGGGGGAAAGTGGCGGAAAGCTACTGCGATCTGTACCTCCACGAATTCTGATGAGCGGTCAGGGGGACAAGTGAAGAAGCAAAACGACCGCAAAGACGCAGCAGCTCTGAGTTCGGTTGATGATACCGCCTCTTCCACTCGTACGGTACATGGAGACGAGGCAAGTTCGGCTCTGCTCCATGAACTAAAGTGTGGAGAGCGCAAACCCTTCGACAATTTGATCGCCTTAGGAGATGCGACCCTTACTCTTATCCTTGAAGCTTCAAGGCATGTCGAGGGGAATGCATTCGGAAGTCTATACAGGCAAACGGCACCACACGCCATGGTAATCCTAATTTCGCTTGAAACTTTCTGTGAATTACCACGACTACATCACATCGCGAAACTTGAAAAAAATGCAACATCGGACAGCATCGGACTTTCTCTCATCATTTTCAAGGTGTAACACAGCGTGATTGTAACTTTCGCTTGGCGTCGCAATGGTCCAATATTACCCATCTTCACTTCCCAACGACCGACAGCGCTTGCTATTCTCCTTTCAAAGAGAGCCGTCCAATGTACCTTTTGAAGTGGATGTCTTACACGTGTGTCAAGTCATGGAGCGTAGATTCTGGAATTTCTGGGAGACCCCACACGCCGACGTCCACTGACAGCCGTTTTTGTGGCTGTAACTGGGAGACCCCTGAACCCTCATCCACGTCATCGTGGGCGCACCTCCACCACACTGGGACCCCTGGTGGCAGGCAATTGAGCCAGATCAGTTATATTCCACCAGTCATCGAGTCGCGGTCGAATGGCAGGTGCTGGGGATTCCCAGGACAAGAAAATTTGTGCTGCCCAGATTTTGGTGCTGCTGACATGGGAACAGCTGACTAGCACAGGACATGCAGCTGGGCTGCTTGGGCAGCGACAAAACCAAAACCAGACAGTAGTCGAGATGGTGAACCTCAAGCTGGGAACGGGTCGTGCAGAAGTAGCCTAGACAGCTCTACTTCCAAGGTGCACTACTCACCAACAAACTAGACCTGGCAGGTTTTTTTTTTGTTTGTTTTATATCTCCCACGGTGAGATCGCGTCGCTTCCCCGCGATAATAATTTCACGTGACTTGCACAACTCGTTCTAGTTGCACGAGCTCGACGCGATTTGAGTGTGCGTTGAGGAGAGCAATATGGCCCTCGCGGGCCGAAGATTAGCTCAGGCGGCTGGATCGGTCATAGGATCGCAAGCAGCTGTATTTTGGAGGCAGTTTTCCAATCTGTCGCGAGAAGTCGCACCCGCGCGGCGACTAGCCGCAGAACCTCAACATGCTTTGAGCGGTGCCGACAGAAGAATACAATGGGTCTTTTTGGGTTCACCCGGAGCAGGGAAGGGTACATACGCGAGCAGACTGAGCAAGTACCTTAACATTGCTCATATCTCCACGGGCGATCTGGTTCGCGAGGAGTTGAAGAACGGATCGCCGATCGCGATCAAGGCAAGTGTGGAGGGCGTTGACGGAAAAGTTATTTTCAAGTCATGCTAATTGACAATGTACTGAGCGCACGGCACGCGGATCGTGTAATCTCCATTGCAGGTGCAAGAAGTGATGAATCGCGGTCAGCTTCTTTCCGATGATATCATCTTCGATCTTCTGTCGAAACGGCTAGAGCAGGGTGTTGTCACGGGCGAAGGTGGCTTCATTCTGGACGGATTTCCTCGCACAGCCGTACAAGCAGTAAGTTTCACGGGGGCTTGGGAGGCTAATACGTCGCCATTCGCATGCTAGTAAGCTGTTAGCGCGACGACCGTTAATCTGCTTGTGAGTGGAGTCACTCATTTGCCCCGTTTCGGCTCTAGCAGGGTGGTGATAGCCAGATGTCTCCTTGTATACGTTCCTGATCCTTTCATCCTTTTCCCTTGCAGGAAGTATTGGAGTCCATGACACAGATTGACCTGGCTGTGAACTTAACTCTTCGGGAGGAAGTTCTGGTTCAGAAGATGCTGGGGCGTAGATTATGTTCAGACTGTGGTGGTAATTACAATGTTGCTAACATTGACTTTCCCGCACAAGATGGAAAGCCAGCCATTTTCATGCCTCCACTGCCAGCACCAGCTGGTTGTGAAGGCAAGCTTGTCCAAAGGGCGGATGACACAGAGGAAACAGTTCTGGCTCGTCTGAAGGTTTATGAAGAACTGGTGAGGCTCCGTCAGGCGTTTTGGCCCTGGACGTGTCTTGGTTTTTTCTGTTTCTAAACTGAATCCACCTTCTGGCATGTTCCCTGTGCAGAGCAAACCTGTGGAGGACTTCTACCATGAAAGAGGCCGCTTGATAGAGTTCGAAATTATGGGTGGGATTCCTGAGACATGGCCACGTTTGTTAGCATTTTTAGGAGTTGAGGGCCAGTGTGAGGCACTGGAAAGCGGTTCTAGGTAATGAGGAAAGCATAGGTACCTTTAGGTAGTTAGCCACCTGGACCAGTTAGGTTTTGCCATGTCCACCTATTATATGTCAAGCATATATTGTCTGTGTCCTTCAAGCCATAAGTGAAGGTGTGGTATTACAGTACAGGAGTGTAAAAGGGCATGGCAATTTTGCCACTACCGTAAATTGTTCAAACGTGGTAGTTAAAAGATCAAGTAAACGAACAGCTGCTGGGTGGATACTTTGTAACATCACTAAATTCTTAAGTTTTCAGTGATATGGTGTACATTTTGCAACAAGATATGCTTAGATATACCAGCTTCATGTCTTCAACAGGTCAGTGTATAGCTCCTCACCAGACTTTCACCTCGCTTTTTGAAAGCAAAGAACAAAGCCCCAAAAGTGTTAGCGCAGAAGTGCAGAACGTGAGGGTAGTAGTTCACGCGGCGCCTGTCAGGGGGTAAATGCGCGCTGATTTGCCGCTTCCTGTATCCTGGCTTCAAATTCTTCGCCGCTCCTTCCATTCGCATCGCACACTCTTCGCAAAACGGTTTGCGAATCTCTTACGAGCATTCAGAGCATCGCCGCGCAGAGAATCACCCCACACGTAGTCGCAGAAGCAGGTGAATTCGAAGGTCATCTGGGATCCATTCAATCGCATGCCGTTTGCACGAGCCATAGTTACAAGCCGTACGATCTTCAGAAGCGTCGCAATCGCAACGCAACGCAGTCCCCTGTCGCTCCCGTTTCTAGCATCTTCCATCAGTTCACTTCCCTCCTTTTTTTCCCAGGAGTCAGGATGCCTCGGATCTGGATTCTGGAACTTCGCTACACACACCAGCAGTAGTCAGGCAAATGACCCACAAGCTTTGCCTGGAACCATATTTGATCAGTGCCACAGTCACTTGGTACACTTCTAACTGGAGTCTCGGTTGTGTTGTTCCCTCCTCCAGACGAATTAGCCCTAGATTACAGGACGTGCAAGATAGAGGCTAGTTCTTAGGAGGTTAGACCTGATCCGCGTAGTTGTCAGTCTCTTTCCGCGGAGCCGTTTTGGTTTCCATCTTGAAGTGCTAAAGCTCTTGATTGGTGTTTCCTCCTTACAGTATGGATATTACGCAGGTTCTTCTAAATGCCCAGTCTCCTGATGGAAATGTCAGAAGGTTGGCGGAGGAAAACTTGAAGCAGCTTCAGGATTCCAACTTTCCGGCATACCTAGTTTCCTTGTCCCTGGAGCTTGCGAATCCGGAAAAGCAGACAGATTCTCGGCGGCTTGCTGGTCTCATTCTGAAAAACTCTCTCGACGCGAAGGAGTCAGTTAGGAAAACCGAGTTTATTCAACGCTGGATTGCTCTAGATGCTGCTATCAAGGGACAGATCAAGGCCGCTCTGCTTGCAACCCTTGGATCCCCAGTCCAAGATGCTCGTCATACATCTGCTCAGGTTGTTGCTAAGATCGCTGCCATTGAGCTTCCACGGAATGAGTGGCCTGAACTCGTCGTTGGCTTGCTCGGCAACATGGGGTCGCCAGCTCAACCGCAGCCAGATCACCTGAAAGAGAGCACTCTTGAAGCTCTGGGATTCGTTTGCGAGGAGATCGCCGGGACTGACTCTCTGGCGCAAGAGCAGGTCAACAGTGTGTTGACTGCCGTTGTGCAAGGGATGAACAAGACGGAGCCGAACAACGACATCAGGCTGGCTGCTACAAGAGCACTCTCCAACGCTCTTGAATTCGCTCAAACCAACTTTGAAAACGAGGTGGAGCGGAACTACATTATGACGGTCATCTGTGAAGCGTCGCTGTGTCCGGACATGAGGGTCCGGCAAGCTGCATTTGAGTGCCTGGTGGCCATCTCGTCGACCTACTACTCGAAGCTCGCACCGTACATGAACGACATTTTCCAGATCACGGCCAAGGCGACGAGAGAAGATCAGGAGCCCGTTGCGCTCCAAGCCGTGGAGTTGTGGTCGTCGATCTGTGACGAGGAGATTGAGCTACAGGAAGAGTACACTGCGGATTCTGAAGTTACAAATTTCAATTTCATTAAGCAGGCTCTGCCGGCTCTCGTTCCTATGCTGCTGGAGACTCTAACGAAGCAAGAGGAGGGTCAAGATTCGGATGAAACGGCTTGGAATCTGGCCATGGCTGGAGGTACCTGCTTGGGTTTGGTCGCCAGAACGGTGGGGAATGATATCGTTCCGCTAGTCATGCCGTACGTCCAGGAGAACATTAGCAAGCCGGAGTGGAGGAACAGGGAAGCTGCGACGTACGCGTTCGGATCTATCCTCGAGGGTCCTGATACGGAGCAGCTGGTGCCTCTGGTGAACAGCGCGCTCGGATTCATGCTTAATGCGATGAAGGACGAGAATGCGCATGTGAAGGATACAACAGCGTGGACTCTCGGCCGGATCTTTGAGATCGTGCACGGATCTTCACCGGAGAACCCGATTATTAATGCGACGAATCTTCCAGCCATTCTTGCTGTCCTGATCGAAAGCCTCAAGGATGTCCCGAATGTCGCGGAGAAGGTGTGCGGAGCGATCTACTTCCTCGCGCAAGGGTCGGAAGGCAGCGAGGGAGCGCTGTCCATGACCCCGTACTTCCAGCCGCTCATCACGGCGTTGCTGGCTACGGCCGACAGGGAAGACGCGTCGGACTCGCGGCTGAGATCGTCGGCGTACGAGACGCTGAACGAGATCGTGCGGTGCTCGGGGGATGACACAGCGGCGACGACGGCGCAGCTGACGCCGGTGATCATGGAGAAGCTGGCGCGGACGATGGACATGCAGATCATCTCCACGGACGACCGCGAGAAGCAGAGCGAGCTCCAAGCGCTGCTTTGCGGCGTGCTCCAGGTAATACCTGCTCTCCTTTCGCCCGTTTTTATTGCGTGTACTCTCCGTTTGTCTCTGTTTCGCGCTTTGCTCTTTGGTTGGACGGGTTATGTTTTCCTAGCGCTCTTCGCTCCTAGGGCAAGAAGTTGACTTACCATGTTTTTGCTGATCCGTTTTCCTTACCAAAACAGGTGATTATTCAGAAGCTGGGAGGCAACGACGCGACCAAGGCGGGAGTGACGCAGTACGGGGACCAGATGATGGCTCTCTTCCTCAGAGTGTTCGCCTGCCGCAATGCCACGGTGCACGAAGAGGCCATGCTCGCCATTGGAGCCCTCGCGTACTCCACAGGTATTATTTAATTTCCGGGATCTGATTCACTCTCGCTCCGTTATGAAATTGAATGCCGGGGCTTCTTAGATTCAGTGGTCATTTGGCCTTGGTTTATTTGCTGACGGGGATGGGGTTGGAAATTTCTGAAGGGACACTGATGTCGTTTTTCTTCTGCATGGTTGCTGCCTTGTTGCATGGTTGCTGAATGCTGCATGGTTGCTGAATGCTGCGTGGTTGTGCTGCAGGCCCCGACTTTGGCAAGTACATGCCCGAGTTCTACCGCTACCTGGAGATGGGTCTGCAGAACTTTGAGGAGTACCAGGTGTGCGCGGTAACCGTAGGCGTGGTGGGCGACATCTGCAGAGCGCTGGACGAAGCCGTGTTACCCTATTGCGACGGAATCATGACTCAGCTGCTCAAAGACCTCTCCTCGGACCAGCTCCACCGCAGCGTGAAGCCGCCGATCTTTTCCTGCTTCGGTGACATTGCGCTGGCGATCGGCGAACACTTTGCGAAGTATCTTGCTTACGCGATGCCGATGCTGCAGAGCGCGGCGGAGCTGTCGGCGCAACAGGGGATGAATGATGTGTGGGATGAGGTGGTGGAGTATAACAACCAGCTGCGCGCGGGGATCTTTGAGGCGTACTCGGGGATATTCCAGGGGTTCAAGGCGACGAAGCCGGAGCTCATGGCGCCGTACGCGGAGCACATCCTGCTGTTCATCGAGAACGTGTACTTGGACAAGCAAAGGTGCGTCGTCTGGGGAGAAGGGGTGAGGGATGGGGGAGGGTGGGTAGGGAGTAATGTGTGATAGATGGGGTGGTTGGAAATGACACACGGTGGATGGATCGAAGTAGTGTCCATCGAGGATTTGTATGCTGGAACAAACAAAGGGTGCGTCACCTGGGGGGCCGGAGGGTAATATGTGATGGATGGGGTGATTGAAAATGGCACACAGTGGATGGCTTGTGGCGGTTTTCATCGAGAATGTGTACTTAGACAATCAGAGGTGCGTCTCCTGGGGATGGGGGGTTGGGTTGACGTTTGATGGCTGGGATGGTTGATAACGAGACACTCTGAAAGGAAGAAAAAAATAGTTATGTCCTGGTGAAACTGGAAGTATATTGATTGGGATTTTGACGTTTGAGGGGTGCATGAGTGATGGCTTGGGGTACAGATGTTCAAAACAACAACCTAGTCTCTGGATGTATCAGGCCGGTATGATGCTTGTGTGTGGGTTAACCTCCTGAACTGGATGCCAAGCCTGTCGGTTTGCCCAAGTGTCAAGTTCATGTAAGGGAGCTGTTGCCTGTAATTGGATGAGCTTACTTTTAGGGGGGATGGGAGGGGATGGGGTTGAGGGTGGGGAGAATGTGTGAATGTCCAGTATCACTAAAGATTACGCGTAAGGTCTGTTACGAATGGTGTATGTGTGAATGTCCAATTTTATGCCTTGCTTCTGTCTGATTGAAGAATCTTCTGTCCTTACCTGGGCTTTTGACAATGCAGGGATGAGATTGTGACCAAGGCTGCGGTTGGTGTTTTGGGAGACTTGGCTGACACTCTTGGAGTCGCTGCTGCTCAGCTGTTTGCCACCCACCGCTTCCACCGGGAGTTCATCGAGGAGTGCTTGAACTCAGACGAATCCATCAAGGAAACAGCAGAATGGGCGCAGAGCAGGATTGCAGCCATCACAGCCGCTTCGAGTTGATAGGGTGGAAGGGTTTGGGGCCTCGTTCTGACATCACGGTCATGCAGGCATCACAGTCGTGCAGGTCTGGAAAAACTTCAGGTCTTGGTGTTTGTCTTGACAGCTTACACTTAGGTTTGTCAAGATGTCAAGTCGAGATGTCATGTGCTTTGCAGTATGACAGTATGCTGTTTTGGTCTAGTCGTCGTCAGTGCTTCACTGTCAGAAAGCTTAGGTGTTAGGTCGGCCTCAACACGTAGGGCCACTGTTGGGTACTGGAGTCTGTCATGTCGATGCATGGGGTCCAGTATGCTAGGAAAGTGGAGTACCTGGTCAAGTGTGTCATGTCCATGCATGCTGTCCATTATTTGTTTAGGTGTTCCCAGTGGGTCAGTTTCAAATTATCTTCTGATGTCCATGGTACACGCGACGCGTAAAACGAGAAAAAGCATGTCACAGCTTGAATTCCCTAGAGCAGATTTGCTGAAAAGGAGACTGTTATGACATGATGTCTAACCAATTTAATTATTTTGAAGGTGCATCTCACTCAATGTTCAAACCATTTTGCTGACTTTTTGTCATTGTGTAATGATTTGATTTTGATGGCAAACGCGTCAGTCCAAACATGAAGCCTGAGGCCCACAGCGGGTCACGGAGTTCATCTCCTATTCAGTTCTAGTGGTTGTGAACTTTGCGGTGCCTATTCCAGCTCCACCACTTTAAACCGTTTTTTACCAGTCTGAACATCCGTACATGAACTGTAAGCAAGCTCTCGTCGTGACCCTTCCCCACAACCACACTAGCCCCGTCACTCCAGGGTTTCGCCGAACAACGCCCTCGAGCCTCCCCTCCCCATCGATGTTCCCAAGGGCCTCTTTCCCAGCAGTCCGTTCTTTGAGGCAAGCTTCACCAACCTAACTGCTTGCTTCGTCAGTGGTATGCCGGAAACGCGAAGTAGTTGCATCTCTCCGTGACTTCAGGGACTTCGCTAGCTTATGATGGACGCTTTCTGTTAGCGTTACAGCGTGACGTATCGAGAGCCGTTATAATACTTGGTTTCAGTGGCGTTTGAAGTGTAAGGACGTAGGTTATTTTTTTTCGCGGGGGAATATATTTTGGCGGTTTTCCGAGTGCATGACAGGCTTGGGAGGTCGATAATGGCTGGAGGTGATCCAGAACCCGAGCCTGCCGCGGTAGATGCCGCGGAGGAGAAGTTAAGATTGGTTGTGAAACATGGTCAGCAGACGCATCAACTGATGATGTCGCCAGGATGCATTGTCAAAGAGTTAATGGAGACATTGGAAGGGCTAACAAATGTGCATTCCAGGGGTCAGAAGCTTATTTACAAAGGTGCGTCTTTCGCGGTCAGATTGGTTATTGCGAGATTTATGAATGCGCTGACGCCTAACTAATTCTGTTGCGATATTTACAGGGAAGATTTTGACCCCTGACATGTCCTTTGAAGAGGCAAAAATCACCAACAATGCGAAGATTATGCTCATGGCAACGGCTGGAGTGCATCAAGGGGTGAGTGACTTACCTCGGTATCATACCTATCCACATGCCTCGCTATCGTTATCGTACCTCGTTACTTACGTCGCTACGATTCAGTACGTCCGCGAATCTTGATTTAAGAATGCGTCGTGTGGTTGTATTGTGTGAAAATGCGTTCCGCTTTTCCAGGCTGGTGGCAACCATTACACTTTGGGACAATCAGCAAGCCACAGATACGGTAGAGGTCTGCAACGGTCGGTTGCAGCCCCATCGCCGGTCGCACTGGGGCAAGAGAAGGCCAGACAACGGATGTGGGTGCAGACAGGGATCGTGTCTTTAAGAGACAGTAACTTGCAGGTACGCGCGCGGTCTGGTTAGCAGCCTTGTACTTACCCCCTCATTTCGTCCCCCTCTTTCCTCCCCCTTCTCCCCCCATCTCTCCCCGCTCCCCGCACCCCCCAACACGAGGGTATACGCATTGTTTCACCTTACCCAAACACGCGCGTGCACGCACGCGCTCGCGCACCCGTTGCATACTCCCGCGCGCTCGCTCACACACGCGCGCCCTGTCAGAGCTGCAATCGCGCACGTACTTACGCGCTCATGCACACGCACACGCTCTCACGCACTGTCGTGAGGACGTGTGCGCATGCACGCGTTCGCTCGCTCATGCGAGCGTATGCGCACAAACGCCCTCACACTCCCACAGTCGCATTCGCTCATCGCATTAGCATCCGCGTTCGCATTCGCACTCGCCTTCGCCTTCGCATTCGCACTCGCCCTCGCATACGCAATCGCATCCGCATTTGCACTCGCAGTCGCACTCGCTCTCGCCTTCGCATCTGCACTCGCCTTCGTACGCGCATTTGCTCTCCCATTCGCACGCGCATTCGCACTCACCCTGGCACTCGCACACGTGCATACAATCACGCATCCTCCTCAAGCCAATCTTACTCCTCTCACGTTGGGTTCAGGCCGTTTGTTAACCAATCTTACTCCCCTCTGGTTGAAGCCTTGACACATTTTAACTTAAACGCTCCTTGAGCCTATCTTTCCCCTCTCTCTCTGGTTTCAAGGTTTTTAATCGTTTTCTTCTTCTAGAAAACACCCTCACTGAACCAATATGAATTCCTTTCTCTTGCTGGGTTCAGGTTGTTCCTGGAGCTGTGTGGGTTGCGGGCCCTGCACTACGTGTTCTGGATCTAGGCGGCAACAGCCTTCGGATCTTTCCACCAGCTGTAACAGCTTTGACCAACCTCCAGGTGAGATATCTGTATGCTTTTCTATTATAAATTATTCACATGTTATTCTCACTCCTTTTCCTTTGTTGCTTATGGTGTAAATATTTGTTGGATGGGTGTATTGTCAAGCAAACCATTCTATCTCCACGTTGTCGGATGCTAATTGGATTTGTTTCGTTTGGTAACGATGCCTCACTGAAACGGGGATGCTGGCCTGATGCTGATGGTTGGTTGCTTGCAGAGGCTACGTCTGAGCCACAACTCGCTGACGGAAAACACCATTGCTTGGGAAGCCCTGACTCGGCTCCCGAACCTCATGGCTCTCGCACTCGACCACAACCAGTATGTGTTCTCCAGGTTTCGGGCTAACTGGGTTCGTCAGGCTAATTTTAGGGTTTCGTTTACTGGCATGTTTGACCAAGGTTTGGTTGGGACGAGAGGTGCACAGCACTTGATTGATAATATACTACCAGCTGTCACCCCTTGCAGCGCCTCTGTGCTAATCCCTCATATTTGAATCATGCACCCCCTCCACCCGCCCTCCACCCGCCCTCTGCCACCCTCCTGCCCCTGCCACCTTGATTTGATCGATGCCCTGACTCTGTTGCAGCATTGGGGTGGTTCCGCGCAACATCGACAACCCTCTAGCCCCTATTAAGCGATCTCCTCTTGAGTATATTCCTGGTTATGTGTCGCAGAATAGGGCTCATTCCGTCCATCATCGTCCAGCTCTCCTCACTGAAACGCCTCGCGCTCAGCCACAATGCCCTGCCCTCTCCTCCCTGCCGCCAGAGATTGGCCAGCTTCTAGCCATGCCTGAAACAATCCCCTTTCCCCTTGGATCCCTTGCTCGGTGCTGCAGAATAGGGCTCATTCCGTCCATCATCGGCCAGCTCTCCTCGCTGAAGAGAC
Organism: Closterium sp. Naga37s-1; assembly: GCA_947471745.1. Classification (NCBI taxonomy): domain Eukaryota; kingdom Viridiplantae; phylum Streptophyta; class Zygnematophyceae; order Desmidiales; family Closteriaceae; genus Closterium; species Closterium sp. Naga37s-1. The sequence goes on from CANJKZ010000147.1 coordinate 704,472, forward strand.
TCGCGCTCAGCCACAACGCCCTCTCCTCGCTGCCGCCAGAGATTGGCCAGCTGAAGAACCTGGAGTGGATCGATGCTGCTCATAACAGGTGACAATAGCCAGGTAGCATGTCAACGTACATTTGAGTGCCTTTTGAGTTTACTCAAAAGTCACAACGCCCTCTCCTCCCTGCCCCCGGAGATCGCTCGGCTGAAGAACCTCGAGTGGATCGATGCTGCTCATAACAGGTGACGACGACAGCCAGGTGGCATTCCGATATACATGGGTGCCCAGCCCAGGTGTCAATTTATTGCTTTTTGTTTGAGTTGCTATTTCAAATTGTTTTTCAATGCCAATTGCCCCACTTGTCTTTATTATCCAGTTGTTATTAGTACCGATTTTTGCTGCTCAGTGATTTTTGCAGCTTGCCTCTTCTTGAAATGAAATATTCGATCCCTTTCCTGTCTCTGTTTGCAGGTTGGGGATCATCCCACCTTCCATGGCAGAATGCACGTCTCTTGCAGAGGTGCTGTTGATCCCTTGCCCAGAATATTACCCTTTCAGCCACTTCCTGTTTCTGCCTTTTGCTGTTGCGTCACGTGTGAATTATAATCTTAGCCTGACTGTGGTTTATGACACCAACCAACCCTGTCCTGCAGGCCAATTTCTCAGCAAACTTCATCTGCCACGTGCCAGCTGCTCTGGGTAGACTCACCAATCTGAAGGTGAGAGTTTGACGAAGTTGGGTTGGAGGAGTGGTGGGGGGAGAAGGAGGAGTGTGGGGGGAGGGGAAGTGAGAAGGTGGGGTGTGATGAGGGAAAGGGAGAAAGTGGGTTGGGGATGACGTCAGAGAATTTTAATTTTGTTAGCAAATTGATTGTATTTTTCATCTGTGTCGTTTTCTGCCGTGCAGATCTTGCTGCTGAGCAACAATGCGATCAAGAACTTCCCCTCGGAGGTGCTAACAGGGTGCACGGAGCTCTTCACTCTCTCCCTGCATGGCAACCAAATCACCATGGACCAACTGCGCGAGGTACAAGAGCTTTTGAATCGATTCAGAGGGTGCACAGAGATGTTTTCACTCTCCCTAATAAGGCTCAAACGGATATTACCTTCTGTATGCGTTTGACGCAACCCACTGACTTGACCCACAACATCGCGCTTGGCAGATTGAGGGTGGGGAGGAGTATGATAAGAGATGAGCTTTGAGGCTCCTCAAAAGTATATTCCTTACGTGACACTTGTGCCTCTTTTCGTCTTCCACCACTCCATGTGCTCTTGACAGAGGGGTGGGAGGAGTACGACGAGAGACGGCGAGCCAAGTACAGCAAGAGGCTCGAGTTGCAGGCACTGGCGTCGTCAAGTGGGTTGGATGCAGGCGCTGATGCCTTACACTTTCCCAAACTTTTGCCATTTTCCCACTTCCATCCACTCCATTTGCACCCGGCAGATTGAGGGGTGGGAGGAGTACGACGAGAGACGGCGAGCCAAGTACAGCAAGAGGCTCGAGTTGCAGGCACTGGCGTCGTCAAGTGGGTTTGATGAGGGAGCTGATGCCCACCTGTGGCACAACTGGTGATCGGATTTCCATGTACGGTATCACTCTGCTATGGTACACAAGAACCTTGATTTTTCCATGGAAACATGATGGTGGGTGATTTTGGGGGGTATGTAGAAAGCACTGGGAAGTTGGGAACGACTGGTGGTCTTGGGGACCTACGGTAGTTCCACCAGAAATAATGAGAGTACTGGTATGCTCGAATTGGCAGCTGGCCGTTCTGAGACAGCAAGTTACCTTGCCCGGAAGTTTACTTGATGCTTGACATTGTTCCAGCATGCTGTTACTACACACCAGCATGGTGTATCCAGTTGTGAATGTTATCATATTTTCTACACAAGGCACCCCGACCCCTAAACTACGTATTACCACTAGACACATCAAATGTGAACATATGAACAAAATATTTTTTGTCTCCTCTCCTGACCATCACAAAGCGACGGCGTATGAGGGCGAAGTTCTCAGCACATCCACCACCACCCCCCTCAGAACCCTCACCCGCTCATTGCCACCAATGCAGATGCCACAGCAGTGACTGGAAACGCGAGACAATGACTTCTACGGAGCCTCAAGTTCCTTGCGACAAGACGTTGTCACGTTGGCGAGACAGATGCTGGAGACGGCATGTGAGGGCAGATGGTGGCGAAGAGCCCTCAACACGTCCACCACCACTCCCCTCAACAACCGCACCCTCTCATTGCTGCTGCTGCTGCTGCTGCTGCTGCTGCTGCTGCTGCTGCTGCTGCTATTGCCACCTCTGACAGCAGCAACTGTAAGCGTGAGACCTTGGCTCCTATGGAGCCACTACTTTATTGCAAAGAGATGTTGGCAAGGCAGATACTGGAGACAGCATGTGAGGGCAAATGGTGGCGCAGAGCCCTCAAAACGTCCACCACCACTCCCCTCAGCACTCGTATTCAGTGATTGCTGCTGCTGCCACTGCTACAGACTGGAAACACGAAATATGACTCAACTCAACGCGTTCACCACCACTCCCAGCACCGCCCGTACCTGCTTGTTGTCCTTATGGCTGCTCCTACGGAGCCTCAATCTCTTTGCGACAAGACATTGGCGAGACAGATACTGGAAACAGCATGTGAGGGCAAATGGTGGCGCAGAGCCCTCAACACATCCACCACCACTCCCCTCAGCACCCGCACCCGCTCATTGCTTCCGCCACTGGTACCGCCACTGCTGCTGCCACCACGTTTTGGACCAGTTTCATCTTCCCAGAACAGGCACTCCTTCTCATCTGACAGCCACGACAGCAGCGACTGGAATCGCGAGACTATGGCTCCCACAGAGCCTCACGCTCTTTGAAAAGCAACGTTGGCGAGACAGATACTGGACACGGCATGGGAGGGCAGATGGTGGCGCAGAGACCACAACACATCCACCACCACTCCCCTCAGCACCTGCACCCGCTGATAGCTACTACTACCATGGCTTGGATCAACCCCATCTTCCCAGAACAGGCACTCCTTCTCATCTGACAGCCACGACAGCAGCGACTGGAAGCGAGAAACTATGGCTCCCACAGTGCCGGCTAGGCCACGCTGGGAGAGGAGAGGAGGGAGGGTGTGCGGCAGGAGGAAGACTGCTGCCGTGGGGCTGGTGGGGAGGAGCAGACGGTCGGGGGAGAGGCGGGCGAGCATGAGTGCAAAGAGCTGAAGAGCCTGCTTGGGAGGGAGGGGCGAAGGGGGAGGGTGGGACAGGAGGGGACAGAGATGAGGGGAAGGTGACGACATGGAGGCAGAGGGATGGCTGGTGGGGAGGAGCAGGCGGTCGGGGGAGAGGCGCGCGAGCATGAGAGAAAAGAGCTGCAGAGCCTGCTTAGGGAGGGTGATGGGGGAGGGGGGAAAGGGGCGGGAAGATGGGAACAGTAATGACACAGAAGCAGAGAAATGGCTGGTGGGGAGGAGAAGGCGGTCGGGGGAGAGGCGTGCGAGCATGAGAGACAAGAGCTGCAGAGCCTGCTTGAAGGGGAGTAAAAGCAGAACAGGAAGGGGGGAACGGAGAGGAAGAAGGGGAAGCTAAGGACATAGAAGCAGAGTGGCTGGTGGGGATGAGGAGCAGGCGGGCGGGGGAGAGGACGGCAGACGATGGGCCTCCGGTGCTGCTCATGTGAACCCTTCATTCTCACCAGACAAAGGGAGGTTCGAGCCTGCTGGTGCTCTTTTGAGGCGCCTCAAAAGGGAGGTTCGAGCCTGCTGGTGCTCTTTTGAGGCGCCTCAAAAGGGAGGTTCGAGCCTGCTGGTGCTCTTTTGAGGCGCCTCAAAAGGGAGGTTCGAGCCTGCTGGTGCTCTTTTGAGGCGCCTCAAAAGGGAGGTTCGAGCCTGCTGGTGCTCTTTTGAGGCGCCTCAAAAGGGAGGTTCGAGCCTGCTGGTGCTCTTTTGAGGCGCCTCAAAAGGGAGGTTCGAGCCTGCTGGTGCTCTTTTGAGGCGCCTCAAAAGGGAGGTTCGAGCCTGCTGGTGCTCTGAGGTACCTAAAAAATGCTCCGAATGAGGCCCCTGATTGCGTTTGAGCAACGCAGCATGCAGGGGGTAGCAGCCTAGTAGGCAGGGAGTAGCATACTGTCCGGGGGAACATCCTGTTATTTGTTCTCTGTGTGTGAGCAGCATACCGTCCAGGGGTGTCGAGCGACTTGGATGGAATCGAGTGTGTCGAGGAGGAAGGGGAGGCGATGCTCCTCTGGTGCTGCTCATGTGAACCCTTCATTCTCACCAGAGCCGCAAACCCTTGTGTCTACCTGTAACCTGTTGGTGGAGGCTCAAGGCGCCGCAAAACTGTTGTGAGGCCCCTGAGCGTATCTAAGCAAGCAGCGTACCGTCCAGGGGTGGCGAGCGACTTGGATGGAGTCGAGTGTGTCGAGGAGGAAGGGCAGGCGATGCTCCTCCGGTGCTGCTCATGTGAACCCTGTGTTCCCTGAGTGTGATGATCAACGTACCGTCCAGGGGTGGCGAGCGACTTGGATGGAGTCGAGTGTGTCGAGGAGGAAGGGCAGGCGATGCTCCTCTGGTGCTGCTGCCACGGCACTCGCTAGCTCCACCAGTAGCCACGTGTAGGTTGCTGCGAGGGGGAGAGGGAGAAAGCGAGGAAGAGGGGAGGGATATGTGTGGTGGGGACACTCAGATATTGTCATACATGTAGATCGGGAGTGCTGCTGCCACGGCACTCGCTAGCTCCACCAGTAGCCATGTGTAGGTTGCTGGTGAAGGATTGGAGTGGGTGGAAGGGGAAAGAGAGGGAAGAGATAGACAGGGGGGACTTTTGAGGCGCCTCAAAAGGATTGGAGTGGGTAGAAGGGGAAAGAGAGGGAAGAGATAGACAGGGGGGACGTCAGGGAAATGTGTTTATGGGGAAGAGATTTGCTGCATGTCCCTGCTATGCTGCATGCATATTTCCAATCTTCTCCCCACATCGTTCAAACGAGGAGGGTTCCCTGCTTTCACGCCAAGTCATCATCCCGAGCTGACCTGGCAGCGGGTGCTCGCAGAGAAACACGCGGCACGGCGCCACGTCAGCAAGGGACAGGTGGCGCGGGTTGATTCGCAGGAGGTGGAGCCGCATGGCGACTGCGCGGACTGCTGCTGGGGAGAATGGGAGGCGGGGGAGGTGGGTACTGGGGGAGGCGGAAGGGGCAGGTGATGCTGCTGCTGCTGATGGTGGTGTTGCTGCTGATGCTGATGGTGTGGGAATCTTGATTATCCCCAAAACGTCTTCTCTCCGCATCACTCCAAGGCACTCCACCGCCGCCCGCCACTCGGGACTCTCGTCCAGCGGCCAGCTGTCGCCCTCCCATTGGCTGCTCGCCCGCACAGCCTCCCTCGAATCCTCCCTCAAGATAGGTACTTGACCTTGATTTTGACTTTGGCCTTGACTTGGGGATATCCGCATGGGGCGTGGCAGGGGGAGGGATCTCAGGAGCTCGCTCACACACGCCCACGCCATTGCCTCCACCATCCCACCCCCAAACTGCACCCCAATGCTGTTACTGGAATATGAATCCCCACCACCCCCACTTCTGCCACCACCACCACTACCAGCAGCATCAGCAGCAGCACCAGCAGCAGCACTATCAGCATCACGCCTCCATGATACCAACGCATGAGCCCTAGAATGTCCCGCTGAGGCCTGTGTTTCTTCCGCTGCCTTCTCTGGTTTGTCTTGAGAGCAAGAAATGGATAGAATGTCCCTTAGTCCCATCCAAGCCCAGACCCTCACAGCAGCAGCTGCTGCTGCAGCCTCCCCTGCACCCACTGCTGCCGCCGCTTCTTTTGCTTTTGCGTTGGCTGCTGGTGCTTCTAAAACAGGTGCGGCTGCTGCTGCTGTTAGTGGCGTCGGCTTTTTCCGGAACCACTCAGAAGTGGCCTCTCCTTGCCCTTCCTCTGAACCATCAGCAGCACCAGCAGCACCAGAAACAACAGCAGCAGCAGCAGCAACAGTAACAGCACCAGTAGCAGAAGCAGCAGTGGCGGCATGAGCACTGCTGGTAGGAGCAGCGGCAGCAGCAGTAGCAGCAGTGGTAGCAGCAGCAGCAGAAGCAGCAGCAGCAGCAGCAGCGGCACCAGAAGCAGCAGCCATATACGTCCTCACCAGCCCCATCACGTCTCTCAGAAGCTTCCGAGATCTTTCCTGGGAAAACAGCCCCACCACGGCCGCCAGGTGTCGCGACAGCAGCGCTCGCTGCACCGCCGGCGCCAGCTGGACGAGCCTGCTGACGTCAGCGGTGAGGTCATCGAGGAAGGGGACGATCCCGCGGTGGGCGGCGAAGTGGAGGCACGCACAGCGTAGTTTGTCTGCATCTGCTGCTGCTCCTGCTGCTGCTGAAATCCCTCCTGCTACTGATGCCTCTACAGACCCTCCTCCCAGTGGCCCTGCTGCCGCTGCTGAAGCAGCAGTGGAGGGAGGGAACAGCAGCAGAGCAGCATGGGAGGCGGGGGGGGTCACAGAGACCCGGCGGATGAAGCGGTGAAGGATGGAGGGCCAGTCCAGGGAGGGGATTCGAGGGGCGTGGGCGAGGAGGGCCAATGAGGACGCGACAGCTGGCACGCTGGCAGTGTCCTGTGTGTTGAGGAGGAGAAGGTGAGGAAGGAGAGGAATGGGGAAGGAGAGGGAAGGGATGAGGAGGGCGGAGAGGAGAGGAGAGGGGGATCGTGGTATTACTTACTTTAATGTGTGCATACACTTTGATGTGTGCATACACTTTGATGTGTGCATACACTTTGATGTGTGCATACACTTTGATGTGTGCATACACTTTGATGTGTGCATACACTTTATTGTGTGCATACATTTATTGTGTGCATACATTTATTGTGTGCATACAGTTATTGTGTGCATACACTTCTCACTCCCTCACACTCTCCCTCTATTCCCCACGTGTGCACTCAGTCAGTCACTCACAGCCCTCACACACTCACCCACAGGCTGACTTTTGAGTCGACTCGACTTTTGAGGTGGCTTTTGAGTCGACTCAAAAGTCACCACGTGCACTCAGTCACCCACTCACAGCCCTCACACACTCACCCACAGGCTGCCCGCTCCTGCCCCCACGTGCAGACTTGTCTATAGCAGCCAAGGTGACAGCAGCCGCACCACACTGTCAGCAGCACATGATTAGATGACAACATTCAACCCCCCATAGTCCTTCCATCCACATACTCACCCACAGGCTGCCCGCTCCTGCCCCCACGTGCAGACTCCTCTCTAGCAGCCAAGATGACAGCAGCCGCAGCACATTGTTGGCAAGGCCTGCGGTTCAAGGCACTGACCCAACACACATTCCACCATAGCCTTTCCATACACTCACCAAGCCCCTTACAGAACTCACCCACAGGCTGCCCGCTCCTGCCCCCACGTGCAGACTCCTCTCTAGCAGCCAAGATGACAGCAGCCGCAGCACATTATCAGCAGGGAGTTGATTCAGCAACCACTGCTTCTCCTCTCCCCCTCCCCTCCTCCCCGCACCCCCTCCTCCTCTCCCTCCTCCCCCTCTTCCTCCTGCTACTCCTCCCCACCCCCCACCCTCCTCCTCCTCATCCTCATCCTCCTCCTCGTCCCCTTCGCCTGAGAGTTTCCGGGAAGCTTCCACACAGAGCGCCAGCGCCCAGCCAGCCTGGCGCTTGACGCTGACGTGGCAGTCGCGCCGGTACGCCTCGACCAATGACTGCAGAGCGTCCCTGACGGATGATTGGACCGCGTCGCTCGGGGAGAAGAGCAGTGGGCCAATCACCAGGATCTGATTGGCTGCTGCTGAGCTGGCGCCACTGGTTGTGACAGTGGTAGCAGCGCCGGCAGCAGCAGGATTAGTTGTAGCACCAGCACCAGCGGCAGCGGCAGCGGCAGGAGCAACAGGAGCAGGAGCGGAAGCAGAGATAGCAGAGGCAGAAGGAGGGTGCTGCTGTGTACGGTGGGCTGGGAGGGGGGTGAGAAGCAGAGGCGCCCCTAGCAGTGCTGCCACTGCCATGCCTGCTGCTCCCCTCACACTGCTGGGTAGCAGTCCCGCTGATGGTGCAGAATCAGTAACAAAACCAGCAGCGGCAGAAGCAGCAGGTTCAGCAGCAGAAGCAGCTTTAAAACCAGCAGAAGCAGTGGCAGGAGAAGCAGCAGAGCCGGTTCCCTTCTCCCCTTTGACAGCAGCCAGCAGGGGAGAGAGGACGTCAGTGATAGCTCCAAGAGGCAAGGCAACGTCAGAGCACAGGGAGGCATGCACCATGGCAGCTAGAGAGAGTGACACTGCAGAGAGGAACACCGGGGGAGGGCCGCGAGATGCTGCCCCGGTGCCTGCTGCTGCTGCTGCTGGTGCGGTGTTGGCTGCTCCCGTACAGTCTGCTTCGGCATAAGCGCCATAAGGGTCTCTGTTCGTGGGGGGGCCAGTGGCTGCGAAATTCTCGCCAAGAGGAAAGAGAACGGAGCCTGAATGTGGCTGCTGGTGGTGGTGGTGCTGCTGCTGCTGTTGGTGCTGACCCAGGTGCTGCTGGTACTGCTGGTACTGCTGCTGGTGCTGCGCGTGCAGCAGCAGCAACGCCTCTTCATCTAACACCGACCCTGCTGGCAGCTGGGGCAGCGGCAACTGCGGCAGGGATAGGAGAGAGAGGGAATCTGCTTGGGATTGGTCTAGAGGTACGGGGAGTAGTAGTGGCTGTCGCTTCAAGTGCATTACTTCTTGAAATGTTCTCCTCAGTCCGTCGGTCCAATCTGCCATCTGCTTTTCCTCGATCCGTTCATCTTGTGACCACTTGAACGGTGCCGAAAAGGACCTTTGAGGCGCCTCAAAAGTCATCTGTTTCTCCTCAATCCGTTCATCCTGTGACCACTTGAAAGGCTTGGAGAAGGACCCTTCCCCACCTCCCTCCTCCACTGGTATACCCCCCATTCCCTCTCTCTCTAGCATTCCCCCTCCTCCTCTCCCTCCCCCTCCCCCTCCCCCTCCCCCTCCCCCTCCCCCTCCCCCTCCCCCGGCCTCTCTCCCCCCCCTCACCCCACACTCTGCTATCAAGGGCAGTGCCAGCGCAGCTGCTGCTGCGAGGACAGGTGGCGGCACATAATTGGCCGAGGGAGAGTCCAGAGAAGATGGCGGGGTGGGTGGGGCGATGGGGTCGCCCCATCCGTCCACTAGCGGGGGAGGTACAACTGAGGAAGGTTTGCCTGGGGAACATACATTCTGGTTTGATGTCAGCGAGTGGGCAAAGGCTTGGGTCCATTGGAAGAGAAGGGAAGCGAAGGAGTAAAGGAGGGCGAGGTGGGGGGAGGAAGGGGAGGAAGGAGAGGAAGAGGAGGAAGGAGAGGAAGAGGAGGAGGAGGAGGGGGAAGAGGTGAAAGAAGTGGTGAGAACAGCAAGGCCTAATAACGCTCCCCCCAAACCCCACTCCTCCCCTTCATCTCCTCCCACATCCAATCCCATTTCTCCCTCGCTCTCCCCCCTTCCAACCTCCCCCTTTCCCCCCTCTGCCTCTGCCAATGCTACAGTGACCGCCCGCCCCATCTCCCCAGGAAGCTTCTTCAGAACCTGCGCCAGCTCCCTGAGAGACTGGCAGGAGGACCGACCAATCACAGAGCAGAGCGTTCGCACTGCTGTTGCTGCTGCTGCTGATGCTGAGTCAGCATTCTTGCCACTGGTACCACTGCTAGTGCTGGTGGTGGTGCCTTCTGTGGTTGACGAATGGGAGAGTGCCACTTGGCGTGCTGCGATGGTCCCGAGGGAGACAGCAGCTGCGAAGCGGAGCGAGCTGTCAGCTCCTGATTGGTTAAGAATCTGGGGCAGGAGGATGGAAGAGTGAGAGGAAGGTTTTTTGGGAAAAAAAAAAACAGTTTTGGTGTGGAACAGAAAGGGTGGAGTAAGGTGGGGGTAAAAAAAGGATTGAGGTGCATCAATCAAACCCCTTAGTAGTCAGTCACGTAAAGGCCTTATCCTCAGTCGCACTTCTGAGTCGACTCAAAACTCGACCCAGTCAGGTGTTCTGGTGACCCCTCTGGCACCCCTCTTACCACTTTCTCACGTCCCCTAGCAATTTGCTCCCACCTTCCTGTTACTTCCTCACACCCTTCTGCCATTTCCTCTGCCATTCCTCCTGCCACTACCACCTGCACTGGTGCCACTGCATCCCACGCTCCAGCCACTACCGCTCGCCCTGCTGCCACTGCATCCCACGCTCCAGCCACTGCCGCTCGCCCTGCTGCCACTGCACCCCACGCTCCAGCCACTGCCGCTCGCCCTGCTGCCACTGCACCCCACGCTCCAGCCACTACCGCTCGCCCTTCTGCCACTGCATCCCACGCTCCAGTCACTGCCGCTCGCCCTGCTGCCACTGCACCCCACGCTCCAACCACTGCCGCTCGCCCTGCTGCCACTGCACCCCACGCCCCAGCCACTGTGGCACTGGCAGCAGGGCGAGCGGCAGTGGCTGGAGCGTGGAATGCAATGGCAGCAGAAGGCGAGCGGCAGTGGCTGGAGCGTGGAATGCAATGGCAGCAGAACGAGCGGCAGTGGCTGGAGCGTGGGATGCAGTGGCAGCAGGGCGAGCGGCAATGGCTGGAGCATGGGATGTAGTGGAAGCAGGGCGAGTGGCAGTGGCTGGGGCGCGGGACACAGTGGCACCAATGCAGGTGGCAGTGGCTGGAGGAATGACAGAGGAAATGGCAGAAGGGTGTGAGGAAGTAGCAGGAAGGTGGGAGCAAGTGGCTAGGGGACGAGAGAAAGTGGTAAGAGGGGTGCCAGAGAAAAATCATTCTGCTCACCAGGGTAAGACCTTTACCTGCTCACCAGGGTATTCTGAGAAGAGCCATTCTGCTCACCCAGCGCTAGAGCATCCATCGGTCACGCATAGCCTCACATGTGAACTGGCTTACCCTGGTGAGCAGAATGGCAATCCTGAGGCGCATGTGGGCGTCAGTGGCATGAAGGCACCCTCCCACAGCCCCCAGCGCTAGAGCATCCGCCCACCCACTCACCGCATGTCTCAGTCAAGCATGAGTCTCACATGTAAATTGGCTTACCCTGGTGAGCAGAATGGCAATCCTGAGGCGCATGTGGGCGTCAGTGGCGTGAAGGCACCCTCCCACAGCCCCCAGCGCTAGAGCATCCGCCCACCCACTCACCGCATGTCTCAGTCAAGCATGAGTCTCACATGTAAATTGGCTACCTCTAGTGAGCACAACGGCTTACCTTGGTGAGCAGAATGGCAATCCTGAGGCGCATGTGGGCATCCGTAGCATGAAGGCACGCTCCCACAGCCCCCAGTGCTAGAGCATCCGCCCACCCACTCACCGCCACCCACCCTGCACCACCCACCCCCCTCCCTTCCCCACCCACTCCCCCTCTCCTCCCCCCTCCTCCTCCCCCTCCCCCTCCCCCTCCCCCTCTCTCCTCTTCCCCTTCCCCCGCCTCCCCCCCGCCCCCTCCCCCGGTCCCCCCATCTTTGAGCCGCCCACGGAGCAGATCAGCTGCAGAGGCGACAAGGGGGTGGAGGGCGGGCGGCAAGGCTTGGCAGAGAGCGGCGAGGGCGAGAGCACTGTTCTCTGCCTGCACTGGAATACCGCTGTCAAACCCTTGGGTTACTGTTGACCATAGCCCCCTTGCTGCTGCTGCCGGCACGTCGCCTGGGGGAACAGGTCCCCCTGCTCCCCCTCCCCCTGCTGCTCCCCCTCCCACTGCTGCAGCAGCTGTAGCAGCACCACCAGCAGGGGAGGCGGAGGCTGTGGCGTGCAGGAGGCGACACCTGGCGCGATACCATTGGCGCATGAAGTGGGTCCAGGCGGCGAGAGAGGAGAGCACCAGCGGGAAGAAGGCCGGGCGGCTGAGAGACTGAGAAGCTTCCAGGAAGATGCGGTGGAAGTGCGCATCCCTTTCCTTGAGAGCCTGGGGAGGAGGGATGAATGAAGAGGGGGAGGGAGGAGAGCGGGGAGAGAGGGAAAACTCATTTAGTTTTTGTGTTCAGTGCACATACTTACAAATGCTCAGCAGCGAAGCACGACCTACAGAGAATCCCAACCAAGCTTTAAAACGGAAATTCCCCACAAATGCCCTGTGATTGGTTCAAATTCTCTGCACCAAACTCTCACAAAGAGATCCCACACCAGCGACAGCACACGCCTACCCCAGTCCCCACCTTCTCCAGGTATACCTGAGCCTGCCTGGCACTGCCAGCAGATGCGGCTCAAAAACAGACCCCCCCTACCACCAGCGACAACACACGCCTACCCCAGTCCCCACCTTCTCCAGGTCTACCCGCGCCTGCCTGGCACTGCCAGCAGATGCGCCTGACAGCGGCTCTGGCGGTGGTGGCGGCACCAGCAGCAAGGCGGCAGCAGGTACATCTGGGGGAGGTTGATCAGAAAAATGGGAGAGAGGGTGAGAGAGAGAATGCAGACTTGAGGCTGCCTAAAAAATACAAGCAAGGAGGCAAGAGGCACATCTGGGGGAGATGGAAAAGGAGGGAAGGGCTAGGTGGTTTTATTTGTTCACAAGCGATTATGGGCAGAAGGCGAAGGGGGCAACGCGTGACAAAGGGCAACCTTCAAGCTGTATACTATACAGAATACGTTGATGCTTCAGCAATCAACCTTACCAAGTCCGTCTTTTCCCTTGCGGCCGCCGAAGCTCTCTGGACACAACAGCCGGGGCAGCGCCGCCAGGAGCTTGTTCGACCGCCACGTGGCGGCACCAGGCGCACCGGCTGACGTGGCAGCAGACGCCACGTCACCCTCTGCCCCCTCTCCTCCTCCCAGCACCACAGCCCTCCGACCCCGGGGTCGGGTCCTGTGTTGATAGTCAGCCAGTTTGGTAAGCAGGGGGAGCATGGCTTGGCGTACTGCAGCAGAGGGCTCTGAGAGAAAGGCTTGAACCAGGTGGGTGCTGGGGTAGGGCCATGTGGCTGTGACGTCATCCACCTGTTGGGAGAGCAGGGGCAGCATGGATTGGCGAACAAAACGAGAGCGCTCTGAGAGGAAGGCTCGAACCAGGTGGGTGCTGGGGTAGGGCCATGTGGCTGTGACGTCATCCACCTGTTGGGAGAGCAGGGGCAGCATGGATTGGCGAACAAAACGAGAGCGCTCTGAGAGGAAGGCTCGAACCAGGTGGGTGCTGGGGTAGGGCCATGTGGCTGTGACGTCATCCACCTGTTGGGAGAGCAGGGGCAGCATGGATTGGCGAACAAAACGAGAGCGCTCTGAGAGGAAGGCTCGAACCAGGTGGGTGCTGGGGTAGGGCCATGTGGCTGTGACGTCATCCACCTGTTGGGAGAGCAGGGGCAGCATGGATTGGCGAACAAAACGAGAGCGCTCTGAGAGGAAGGCTCGAACCAGGTGGGTGCTGGGGTAGGGCCATGTGGCTGTGACGTCATCCACCTGTTGGGAGAGCAGGGGCAGCATGGATTGGCGAACAAAACGAGAGCGCTCTGAGAGGAAGGCTCGAACCAGGTGGGTGCTGGGGTAGGGCCATGTGGCTGTGACGTCATCCACCTGTTGGGAGAGCAGGGGCAGCATGGGTTGGCGCGCAGCAGGGCAGAGCTCTGAGAGGAAGGATAGCGCGAGGTGGGTGCTGGGCCATGTGGCTGTGACGTCATCCAGCTGGGGAGGCGAGGAGGGAGGGAGGGAGGAGCATGAACGGAGGTTTGGAAAAAACGGACAAAGAAAAAAAAAAAAAAAAAAAAAAAAAAACAAACAAACAAAAAACGAATTCATTAGCAGACCCAGGGCATGACCTAGCGAGGCTTCAACAGTGCCTGCCTATCAAGAGGAGCTGGAAGAGTGCGTGGTGGGTGGGGTACCGTGAACGCAGCAAGTGCAGTAAACGCAGCAGCACGAGTCTGCCTCCATTCCCTCTTCCCTTCTCCCCCTCCTCCCCCTCCTCCTTCTATCAGCTCCCCCTCCCTCCCTTTCCTGGCAGCTTCCCACAGGCCCTCCATGATGCCACGTGTCGCGTCGGGATAGGCCGCGGCGTCGAGAGCAGCGGATTGCAGCAGGTGGCACCAGCGGGCGGCCGTGATTGGATGCGCGGGCAGGGAGGGGTGTGATCGGGAAACCACTTTCCACGCCGTAAAGAAATCTGTGGTGGGGGAAGGGAAGGGGGGTACTGATTTGCTTCAGTATTTCTGGATGCGCGGGCAGGGAGGGGTGTGATCGGGAAACCACTTTCCACGCCGTAAAGAAATCTGAAGTGGTTGTTGATTGAGATGGGTTGAAGCGGGAGGGGCAGGGAGAGGAAGTGACGGGTAGGGATGGGGCAAAGCGGGAAGCACAGGGCCAAAGGCAGCACACTTCCTCCCTGTCCACACAATAGCGGATGGGCGAATCAGCAGCAGCATCACACTACCTCCCTCCACCACATGCAACTTTGCCAGACCTGCTTCTGCTCTGAAAGGACCCACCCATGGCGTCGGCAGCACAGAGAGCAGCAAGCGTGCCAAGGTCCAAAGCAGCAACAAGAGGGTTAGGTGACTCGATAGCACTGAGAGCCAGTGGGATGCCGCAGATGCACTGACAGCACACCAGCCGCACTGCACTGCACTGCACCTCCTCCCCAGATCTTACTCATACCTTCACCAGATCTACCCTGCAGTTCTGACAGACTTACCCACAGCATCAGCAGTACAGAGAGCAGCAAGCGCGTCGAGGCCAAAGGCAGCAACAAGAGGGCTTGGCGACTTGAGAGCAGCCTGCACTGACAGCATCAGGCGCACTGCACCTCCCCCACATGCACCTTCACCAAGTCAGACATTCGCTCTAGATGGAGCAAAGGCTTACCCACAGCATCAGCAGTGCAGAGAGCAGCAAGGGCGTCAAGACCCAAGGCAGGAACGAGAGGGTTTGGTGACTCGATAGCAGCCTGCGCTGACAGCACCAGCCGCACCACACTGCCCGGTCCGTGTGATCAACCCCCTCCCTCACATGTACCTTCACTAGAACTACCCTCTGTGCTGAAACAAGGACTTACCCACGGCATCAGCAGCACAGAGAGCAGCGAGGGCGTCGAGACCCAAGGCAGCAACAAGAGGGCTTGGTGACTCGATAGCCGCCTGCACTGACAGCACCAGCCGCACTGCCCGGTCCGTGTCGTGGCTCCCCGTATGCTCGCTGCTGCTGCCAGCACCATCACCTCTCCTCCCCCCACATCACTGCTAGCTGTGCTGCTGGTGTTGGTTATTCTTATGCTTTTGGGGAGGGAGAGGGAGGGCGGCAGCAGCAGCGGCTGCAGGGAGGGGAAGATGCGGTCGGTGATGGCCCAGGCCTGTTGGAGGAGCCGTAGAGCCACCGATGCGAGAAGACTGGAGGGGGGGAAAGCGAAAAAGGGAAAGGTGGGGAGAGAGAGAGAAGATGTGGTCGGTGATGGCCCAGGCTTGCTGCAGCAGCCGCAGAGCCACAGACGCGAGGAGACTGAAGGGAGGGGAGTGGACGGGGCAGGAGGGAGGGAAAATAGAGGGAACAGGGTAAGAGGAGCACGAGCGGCAGCAGCAGCGGCTGCAGGGAGGGGAAGATGCGATCCGTGATGGCCCAGGCTTGCTGCAACAGCCGCAGAGCCACAGGGGGAGGGGGAGGTGGAGGGGGAGGGGAAACAGAGACAGTGGGAGGGAGGGTGGCAGAGTGAGGAAAAAAAAACTCAGAACACAAGGGCTCCAGGGTCTGTCAGGAAAAACGCAGAGGAAATGGAACTACGTACGGGCGGGACTTCTGGCCGGCAAGCTTTGTCAGGACCTGCACCACAGGACCAGCAGCCAGCCAGTGCCTCGCAAGGCTCGGCAGGACGCAGAGCACTTGAAGACAAGACTTGCCGCCCGCGTCACCGCTTCCCCTCCCCCCGCCTTCCTTCACCCCTCTCTCTCCCCCCACCTCTCCCTCCCCGCCCACCACTCCTTGTGCCACGTGGCTCAAACTCCAGAGGACAGCTGGCAGCAGGGAGAGAGCCCAGATAGGCTCACAGGAGGCAAGGCGGGAGAGGGAGAGGAGGGAGGAGGAGCGGAGGGAGGGGGAGGGGTGGAGGGTGGAGAGTGGGAGGAGGAGAGCTGCGAGTGAGAGGATCAGAGATTGACTCATGCCGATGCCTGCTGATGTTTCCCTCCCTGCCTTTCTCACTGTCTCTTTCCGGATCTGATTCAGCTGCTGCTGTAGCGCCAGAAGCCACCTATTAGAGCCTGACACGTGGCACCCATGCACCCCACCTGGTGCTCCTGCCAGCGTGCTTCTCCCGTCTGAAAGCGCCAGCGACTTTGCCACGTCAGCAAGCTCATCATCCACGTCTGCGCTTGGGGAGGACCCAGCGAGGTCATGCTGACGTGGCACAGGCTCATTTGCCCAGGTTTCCGGCGAGTGCCACGTGCCACGCTGCCGTTGGGCCGAGGCGATTGCGACTGGATAGCGAGAGGAAAATGTATGAGGCTGGGAGGAGGTGAGGCAGGTGAAGAGGTGGGCGTACTGACGTGTGTGCCAGAGGTCTGCGTGTCTCCACTGCTGCTGCTGCTGCCGCATGTGCCACAGCTGCTGCTGGTCTGATGCAGCATGCTTACTACTGGCAGATCCAGCAGAGGGCGACAGGGACGAGGAGAGGAGAGGCTGAGTGGCAGTGGCAGTGGCAGTGGCAGTGGCAGTGGCAGTGGCAGTGGCAGTAGCAGCGAGGCAGGCATTGATAGCCCGTGCTGCAGCTTGCTTGAGGGCAGGCGACGGGAAGGAAAGTAGGTGGAGGAGCGGCAGCAGCAGCAGCGGAACAGCGCTCTGTGTGCCGCCACTGCCAGTGCATTTGAGCCCAGACGAGGCGGCTTCACCGGCTTCAGCAGCTTCACGATTCAGCTTGGAAAGGGCCGGCTGCAGCAGCAGAGGAGCCGCGCTCTGTGTACCGCCACCACCACGTGTGCCTTTGTGCCCAGACGATTCAGCGGCTTCAGCAGCTTCACGATTCAGCTTGGAAAGGGTCTGCTGCATTTGAGTCGACTCAAAAGCACTGCCACGTGTGCCTTTGTGCCAAGACGAGGCGGCTTCACGATTCAGCTTGGAGAGGGTCTGCTGTAGCACTGCGAGCACAGCGATGTGGTCTTCGTCTGCTGGTAGCCCGCAGAGCAGCAGGCGCAGCAACCCCACCACCTCTACTGCATCCCCTTCCCCACCCCTCTGCTGCTCCGCTTCCTCCGACTCCCAACTTTCTCTTCCCATCCTTCTCGTTCCTACGACGCCTCCCAGCTGTCCCACACGCATGCTGGAATCTTCCCCTTCTCTTCTCCCCACATCCTCCTTTTCACTCTCTCCCTCCTCTCTCTGACAGTCAATCCGCGCTCGCAGCAGAGAGGCCTTTTGAACGAGGAAGAGGCAAGAGGGCAGCCCCGCAGCAGCACAGGCAGCAGCACTGGGAGCCGCAGCAGCAGCAGCAGAAGACGCACCAGCAGCGGTGGTGGTGCCTGCGGCTTGGAGCTCGAGGGAGAGCGCGAGAGCACAGGCGGAGAGGCGGGTGGCGAGGGAGGGGAGCGAGTGTGGATGGTGGCTGTGGTGGGATTGGTGTGGTTGGTTGCTTTGGGGGATCTGGTGTTGGGTTTGTTGGGATTCAGTGGATGATGACGTGGCATAGGCCAGATCCATGAGCTCGCCCAAGCATGCCAGCATTGACTCTCGATCCTGGTGTGTGGGAGATGGACATGTGCACACACACATACAAACACACACACACGCGTGCGCACAAACACACGCACATGCACGCACGCACGCACGCACACACACACACACACACACACACACACACACGCACGCACGCACGCACGCACACACAAGCAAGCACCCACGCAGTGCCACAACAAGCACAGCAAGCGAGAAGGCAAAACTAAATGTTGTTTTCTTCAAGAGACACACGGGATTGGCGTGTGGTAGAGAGGCAGCAAGACCCAACAATGGCACCCAAAAATGACGCGCCACCACATCACTGCACACTCTCACTGCGAATTCGCCCTCGTCCTCCCACTCACACCGCCACTCACCACTGCTGACGACAGCATGTGCCATGGAAGCAGCGACACCAGCAGCGCCGTGATTGGCTGGAACAGGTCTGCTGACGTGGCAGCCACGTGGACCAATCGCGTGTGGAGGGCGGCCTTGAAGCGGAGGCGGGAGGGCGGGGAGGGGGCGGGGAGGAGGGCTCGGCAGAGGAAAGGGAGGAGGGAGGAGAAAAGAAGAAACCTGTCGTTGCTGCTGCTGCTGCTACTGCCGCCGCTGCTGCCACTGCTGGTGGTTATCGTGGTAATGCTGCTGGTATTGCTAGTAGTGCGGTTTGACTTGGTGGTGGTGGTGGGGGTGGTGGAGAGAGGAGGAGGGGAGATGAGGAGGAGGGTGAGGTGGTGGAGCAGAGGCAGATGCGCCTCGTCTCGTGTCTCCAATAGCTGCTTGCCACGTCATCATGCATGGATGCACACACACAGGCATAGCACATGAGTAATCACAAACAAAAGGGGCAAGGAAAGAGCACGCAGCAGCACAGCACATGAATCGAGATGTGAGACATCTCAAAGAGGGCATGCTCGGGGCTGGCGTTCTTGTTTACAGCTTTACAGCGCACGAACCTGCGAGGAGCAGCGGAAGGAAGCAATCCATCCTTCACAGAGAAGCTTCACCACAGAAGGAGAGCGATGCCCCAAACCTTGTGATTATCATCCACATCATCATCATCATCATCATCATCATCATCATCATCATCATCATCATCATCATCATCATCATCATCATCATCATCATCATCATCATCATCATCATCATCATCATCATCATCATCATCATCATATATATATATATATAAATATATATATATATGCCGGTCATAATTCCTGTGCAAAACACTAATCGCCTTATTGCCGAACACGCTTACCCGTGTGAAGGGGTGTGTGCCCCCCGTCCATCGCCACGGCACCTCCCGTTGTTGTCCTCTCCTCCACTCCTTCTCCCCACTCCCCTCCCTCCCATCCCCGCCCTCCCGTGTATCCGTGTCACCACTTGCAGGCGCCACGTCACCCTTAGCACAGGCCACGTCAGCCCTGACGCACGCCACGTACATCCCGACCACCCCCGCGCACACACTTCCCACCACCTCCCCCCGCACTGCTGGCAGCGCCGCCAGCAGATGCGCCAGCGCTGGGGGGGCGGAATGGGGGGATTTGCAGGGGTAAAGGGGAGAGGGGGAGGGGGAGGACAAGGGGGAGGGGGAGGGCGGTTGGAGGGAAGGGGAGGAAGAGGGGTAAAGGACAGAGGGTGATGATGTTGGGAAGGGTACATGGAAAAGTGGATAAATTCTTGATTCAAATTACAATGTGGAACGATAGTAGAGGTAGAATGCTAAATCTAGAGGGTATTTACCTTCCAAACTGAAAGGTACCTATTGCCTTTCACTAGGAAACCACCACGAACCTTCATCCGCCTTGCAGTGCCCTGATTGGACGAGCCCGCAAAGCGCCGTTACGGATTGGTCCACCACGGCTGACGTGGCATGAGTCAGGCACGCCGTCAGCGCCTCGCGCGCGGGCGCGCAGGTTTGCGGCGCCGTGCTCGGCGCCTTGAATCGCGCGAAGATGGCGTCTACAGTAAATCGCTGCACCGACGGGTGCGGAGCGTTCAAACGGTCCAAAAGCGGCGGGAAAATCTCCGCAGGCCGCGCCATTGCTCCTCAATAGAAGCCGCGATTCAGACCTTGATCCAGACTTCGGTTCAGTCTACAATTCAGGCTGTACTATACGCTTGCAGAGCTAATTCTGGATGTATGCGGGTTCTAAAGAGGGACTCGACGGCACGGAGGAGACAGCAGGCGTGCACTGAAGTGACTCTGCGCCCTGTCCTATAGTTCTCTTATTCCACTACTTCACCATATTACTGCACTTTCCCTAGTACTTTCAGGCAAACAGCCCGGCAAAATCCATGATCCATGTCAGGCTGGGCTGGAACACTAATGATGAACACTGATCCTGTCATCGTCCTCGTTATTGAACCCGCTATTCCAAGAACTAGTAAAACGGATTTCCGCTACAACCAGAATCCAGGTTTCATGTCGTGGCCTTCGCATTCAGGGTTGTTCACGAAGGCTTGTATCACAAAGTACATCTCTCGAAACCAGTTGGAACGACGCTGACAAGACTTCGCGAGATTTCGCAAGTACTGATGTAACTAGTTTCGTGATCGACGACCGTCCTAGAACGATTAGTGCGAGATGCGTTTCAGTTACAGTTAATTTCCGATTGACGAAACACATTCTCCAAATACGCCCCCTTACTCAGCGCCATTGTCCAAATTCCCCTAAAAATATTCTATTGCCCCATTTCAGTAGAGCAATCCAGCTCTTGCACCGCGCATTGCGCCGCTCTTTGCGCAATGGCCACCCGCGCCCTCGCGTATACTCGCTTTTCGTTGCAAGAGTCGCCTGTTTCCGTTAACAATGTGCTTAAAACGAGGGGCAGTGCCTCCATAAGCCGTTCGTTTTCCTCCTTCCCCGCATTTCGCCTTCCCCTACATCACGCAGCTTCCTGGAAATCACGCGCCTTGTCCTTCAACCAGGGAAAGCGAAACACCTCGTCCATGACTGTACGGTCAGCGATCGACCTAGACCTGAATCAACGGCCAGAAATCCTCGTCGCGATCGAGGAGAGCTTATCGCGATGCCTCGTCCAATCAGATTTCGAGGGCGTGCCTGGGGTCGGGCCGAAGCAAGAGGGGAAGGTCCGGGACGTGTACACTGCCAAGCCTGCGGCAGGCTCGGCGGCGAGTAGCGACAGTAACAGCAACACGGACGAAGAACTGCTTGTGGTGGTAACCACAGATCGTCAAAGCGCGTTCGACCGGATTCTCGCGTCCGTACCGTTCAAAGGGCAGGTAAGTCACTCCAACGTGCGTAGCATTAACTGACTCCTGACTTTCTGAATATCACTTCGATCTGAGGCGACTAGAAAGTCCTTCTCACAGCCGTACCTTTGAAATGGCAGGTAAGCCACATTGGAATAACTCACCGACATTCTCGCCGAAATGTCTTTACTCTCTCTCCTCTCTTTTCACTCGGTTGAGTTTACCTGTGTATCTGGCTTAAACCCTGAATCCTTGCTAAACCTGTCCAAGTGGCACTGCAGCAGCCACATGTTTCACCTAAACCCTTGGCTAAACCTCAGCAACCTCTTCGCCTTCATCAGGTGATTTTACAGGCGAATGCGTGGTGGCTAGGGCAGACGCAGACGTCCCCGTTGTCCCCAATCCTATCCCCCCTTGTCTCCCACCTCTTCCGTTCCCGCTCATCCCTCTCCCCTTCCCACTCCAACCTCCCACCTCCGCCCTCCCCTTTGCCCCCTGTCCCCAGGTGCTGAATCAGACGAGCGCGTGGTGGTTCGAGCAGACAGCACCCATCGTGCCCAACGCCTTCCTCTCTTCGCCCGATCCCAATGTCACCATCTTTCGGAAATGCAAAGTCTTCCCCGTGGAGTTTGTTGGTGAGTTTGACCTTTGGACTGACTTTCAGTTCTTACCTCCCTGTTGTTTCTGTGAGGGACATGGCTCTCCTTGTAGATAGGTAATTTTTGAGACGTCTCAGAAATAACATATCTACACCAGTTGTTTCTGTGAGGGACATGGCTCTCCGGCCCATTGCTCCCACCGTGGCTCATCTCTGTGTGCACCCAAGGGTCGTTCTCTCCCATTCCAGTTCTGGCCTTACTCAACTCAACACTCTCTCACATCCCTCCCAACCCCGTTATCCCCCAGTCCGTGGATACATCACGGGGACAACCAGCACGTCGCTGTGGACCGTGTACAACAATGGAGCGCTCCTTTTGTCAGCTCAAGACTTACTCAACGCACCTCTCTCCCACTCCCTTTACCGCTTTTTCTGTCCTCCAGTGCGCGGATACATCACCGGTACAACCAGCACGTCGCTGTGGACAGTGTACAACAATGGGGCTGCACTGCAAAAGAAAAGCTGTACACTCCACTCAAACCCCCCTTTCTTCTCCTCCTTGTCCCTCTCTCCCCTCCTTGCCCCTCAACCCCCAGTGCGTGGATACATCACCGGTACAACCAGCACGTCGCTGTGGACTGTGCAGGGAGTGCCTTCTTAGTCGACTCAACACTCACTCATCTCCCCCTCTCCTTGCGCCCCTATATTGCTCCCTTGCGCCCCTAAATTGCTCCCATGCGCCCTATATTGCTCCCCCGCTCCCTCTCAGTGCGAGGATACATCACGGGCACAACCAGCACGTCGCTGTGGACTGTGTACAACAATGGGGCTCGGTCTTACTGCGGGAACGACCTGCCTGAAGGTGAGTGTGTTTTGGTATTGTCAGGTAAGGATACGGTGCAGCAGAGGGGGTTTGAGACGTCCGGAAGCACAACCAGCACGTCGCTGTGGACCGTGTACAGCAATGGGGCGCGGTCGTACTGTGGAAACGAGTTGCCTGAAGGTGGGTGGGTGAGAGCAGGACAGGAAAGGGAAAGGGAGGAGAGGAGAGGGGAGGAGAGGGGGGCGTTGAGATGTTGCAAAGCACAGCCAGCACGTCGCTGTGGACCTTGTACAACAATGGGGCCCCGCTCGTACTGTGGAAATTACCTGCCTGAAGATGGGTGGATTTTAGAAGAGGAGAGGGGAAATAGAGGGTGTGAACAAGCACCGCCAGCATGTCACGACCCATTGTTGATTCGTGAGGAGGGGAGAGGAAAGCACAGGGGAGGAGAGGGGGGATTTGGGACCTCATGCAAACCAGTACCTTGCTCCTCTGTCCTCCTCCTCCTCCCCCTACCCTCCTCCTCCCACCCTCCTCCTCCCACCCTCCTCCTCCCACCCTCCTCCTCCCACCCTCCTCCTCCCACCCTCCTCTTCCCACCCTCCTCCTCTCCTCCCACTCCTTCTCATCCTTCCCTGCAGGCCTGCGCAAGAACAAGCAGACCACCACCCTGGTCTATCAGCCCCCATACTGACGCCCACCACCAGGCTAGCAAACCACGACGAGCCCTCAAGGCCAACAATCATTCCTGCTTTTCTCTCCCTTTCTTTCCTTACATTCCGTCTCTTTTACTCTCCCTGCTGGCCCCCCACCCCACACCCGGGTTTACGCAAGAACGACCGTCTATCAGAGGACATTGTCACGCCCACCAAGGAAATGACCTGCCTGAAGTGAAGATGGATGGCCCACCAAGGCAGCCTATTTTTGAGGCGCCTCAAAAATGGAAATGACCTGCCTGAAGTGAAGATGGATAGCCCACCAAGCCAGCGGACCACGACGAGCCGGTCACCCCAGAGGAGATCGTCGTCCTCACTACCCTCCCTCCACTCCTTGCTCTCTCTCCTTTTCCTTCCTATGCAGGTCTGCGCAAGAACGACCACCTGGCGGAGAATATTCTCACTCCCACAACTAAAGCAGCGGACCACGACGAGCCGGTCACCCCAGAGGAGATCGTCTCCCGCGGGCTCATGACCCGGGAGGAGTTGCTCTCTGTGTGTCCCTCCCTCCCCCCCACCCCCCCATCTCCTGCTCTTTTGCCCTCCTGTGCAGGCCTGAGAAAGAATGACCGCCTGGCAGCGAACATTCTGACCCCCACCACTAAAGCAGCGGACCATGACAAGCCGGTCACCCCAGAGGAGATCGTCTCCCACGGGCTCATGACTCGGGGGAAGTTCGAGACGACCAGGGGGGTGCTACTGAAGCCCATTCTCGAAGCCCTTCAAGAGTACAAATTCCATTCCTCTCCATCTGTCCATGTCCCTCTCCCCCACACACACCCAGGCCTACGCAAGAACGACCGCCTGGCTGCCAACATTTTGACGCCCACCACGAAAGCGGTGGATCACGACGAGCCGGTCACCCCAGAGAAGATCGCTTCCCGCGGGCTCATGACTCGGGAGGAGTTTGAAACCACCAGAGATCTGGCGCTGAAGCTGTTTGCGTTCGGACAGCAGGTGGCGGGGGAGCATGGTTTGATTCTGGTGGATACGAAATATGAATTTGGGAAGGACTCGGATGGCAACATTCGACTGATTGATGAGGTGAGCTGGCCTGGTCTGTGGACATCGTCACTCGAGGGCTCATGACCTGCGAGGAGTTTGGGACGGCCAGGGACTTGGCGCTGAAGCTGTTCGCGTTTGGGCAGCAGGTGGCAGGGGAGCACGGTTTGATTCTGGTGGACACCAAATACGAGTTTGGGAAGGATTCGAATGGAAACATTCGACTCATTGATGAGGTGGGTATATACCTGCTTGCTAGTGCCCTGCCCTGGGTGAAGCTCACACCGTAAGCAGCAGGTGGCGGGGCAGCACAGGCTCATTCTGGTGGATACCAAGTACGAGTTTGGGAAGGACTCGGACGGGAACATTCGACTCATTGATGAGGTGAGGTGAGGGAGTCTGCTTGCGAGGGCTCTGAGTGCACTCACAGCATGAGCAGCAAGTGGTCGAGCTGCATGGGCTCATTCTGGTGGATACCAAATGCGAGTTTGGGAAGGATTCGGATGGGAACATTCGACTGATCGATGGGGTGAGCCAAGGTGGTCGTGTTGACCCTCAGTCCACCGCCCACAGCAGGTGGCGGGGGAGCACGGGCTCTTTCTGGTGGATACCAAGTATGAGTTTGGGAAAGATTCGGATGGGAGTATTCGACTGATCGACGAGGTGAGGAGGGCTGCTTGCTTGACTTGACTCGACAAGAGGGTTCATGAGTCATGAAGCATGAGGACTCGGACGGGGCAATTTGGGCCCGCGTGTGAGCAGCGGCACACAGTGGGGCTGCAATTCAGCCCTGTTTTTCTCCCTGCCTTCTCTCATTTGGCTATTCCCTTACTCGTCTCCTACTCTCCCTATACCCTTCCCCTTCTCCCCGATTTCTCTTTGTTATGCTATGCCACCCAGGTGCACACACCCGACTCCAGCTGCTATTGGATCGCACCCACATACGAGCAGAGCAGAGGGGCTGCAATTCAACCCTCTTTTCCTCCCTGTCTCTCCTTTTCCTTCCCCTGCTCTTCCCCTTCTAACTCTCTTGCCACTCAGGTGCACACACCAGACTCCAGCCGCTATTGGATTGCATCCACATACGAGCAGAGACACGAAGAGGGGCTAGAGCCGCAGAATATAGACAAGGTGAGGATATGTGGACAAGGTGACCGCTGTTTGCTGTAGAGATTGTGTGTGCTTAGTACTTGTTCTGCGTTCTCTGTTTCCTCAGATGCTTGCAAAGTGCTCCTGTTGCTGAATTAGTTCCTATTGCTCCTCAACCTCCCTTGATCATCAATGCCCCTCTCAATGCTTGTCAACGTGACAACGCCTCGCAACCACCACAGAACGTTTTTTTAGCTTCCCGTGTGCTGCTTAAAGGAACTTATGTGTCTCTGGTTTCGATGTGGCTCCGATGCTTACCCGATTATAGACCCCAATGCCTAAGCTCTGGTTTTGATTCTTCCCTCTCGCTCATGTGCTGCCTGCAGGAGTTTTTGCGGCTTTGGTTCCGGGAAAACTGCGACCCATACAATGACAAGGTGGGTGCTGTCGTGCTGCCAACATGCAAGGGTACTGTCTGTAGCACTGCCGGCATGGCAGGGTACTATAGCACTGCTGGCATGGCATTTGATGGCAAAATACTCGTGGCAGTTCAATGCTACTGCACTGCCAGAACAATTTGTAGTGTGCTTGCACACATAACTGAAGGCTGATGTGCTTGCTTTTTGGCTTTCTCTTTGTCTCTCCTCCTCCTCCTCCTCCCTGGTTCGCCTCCTCCCGCCTCCTTCCCGTTTCTCCTCCCTAATACTTCTCCCTTTTCTTCCTCTGTGCCCTGTTCTGCCCGCAGACTCTCCCTGCAGCGCCCGCTCATCTCATCACAGAGCTATCCTGGCGGTGAGTTCCTTGCTGCTCCCACCGTTCTCTGAAGCGCCTTGAAAAATGCCATTCTTTTAGGCACCTCAAGCGGGCCCTCATCTCATCACAGAGCTATCCTGGCGGTGAGTTCCTTGGTGCCCCCGCCTTCCTTGTGCTCGCCTGCCCGTTGTTTCTTGGTGCTCCCTGCACTGCACTGCACAGTCCACTGCACCTCAGTGCACCATATTGCAGATCACTGCATACGGTATGTTGGTGACCCTTCCACCAAGCCACCCCAGCCATGTGGTTCTGTGAAATATTTACGGAAGTCAGATGTTCCCCCCCCCCATATGAATTCTCCCCCTTGTCCCTCTGTATGCCACCACAACAAATCACTTTGGAGCGCCTCAACCTTCCCATCCTCACAGTTACTTCTGTTCTTCTGCGGGAATAAAATCCCAACTGTTTCCTCCCCTATGTCCCTCTGTATATCACCCCCCACCACCCCCAGCTACATTGCACTGTACGAAGTAATCACCGGGCGGCGCTGCCACCTTCCCGACGTCAAGGTTACTTTTGCTCCTCACCAGGAAAACTATCCCGTGTCATCTTTCCCTCCCCCATGTCCCTCTTTACCAACTCCCACCACCCGCAGCTACATTGCACTGTACGAGGCAATCACCGGGCGGCGCTGCCACTTTCCCAGCCTTGTTGTTACTTTTGTTCCTCACCAAAAAAACTATCCCGTGTCATCTTTCCCTCCCCCATGTCCCTCTTTACCAACTCCCACCACCCGCAGCTACATTGCACTGTACGAGGCAATCACCGGGCGGCGCTGCCACTTTCCCAGCCTTGCTGTTACTTTTGTTCCTCACCAAAAAAACTATCCCGTGTCATCTTTCCCTCCCCCATGTCCCTCTTTACCAACTCCCACCACCCGCAGCTACATTGCACTGTACGAGGCAATCACCGGGCGGCGCTGCCACTTTCCCAGCCTTGCTGTTACTTTTGTTCCTCACCAAAAAAACTATCCCGTGTCATCTTTCCCTCCCCCATGTCCCTCTTTACCAACTCCCACCACCCGCAGCTACATTGCACTGTACGAGGCAATCACCGGGCGGCGCTGCCACTTTCCCAGCCTTGCTGTTACTTTTGTTCCTCACCAAAAAAACTATCCCGTGTCATCTTTCCCTCCCCCATGTCCCTCTTTACCAACTCCCACCACCCGCAGCTACATTGCACTGTACGAGGCAATCACCGGGCGGCGCTGCCACTTTCCCAGCCTTGCTGTTACTTTTGTTCCTCACCAAAAAAACTATCCCGTGTCATCTTTCCCTCCCCCATGTCCCTCTTTACCAACTCCCACCACCCGCAGCTACATTGCACTGTACGAGGCAATCACCGGGCGGCGCTGCCACTTTCCCAGCCTTGCTGTTACTTTTGTTCCTCACCAAAAAAACTATCCCGTGTCATCTTTCCCTCCCCCATGTCCCTCTTTACCAACTCCCACCACCCGCAGCTACATTGCACTGTACGAGGCAATCACCGGGCGGCGCTGCCACTTTCCCAGCCTTGCTGTTACTTTTGTTCCTCACCAAAAAAACTATCCCGTGTCATCTTTCCCTCCCCCATGTCCCTCTTTACCAACTCCCACCACCCGCAGCTACATTGCACTGTACGAGGCAATCACCGGGCGGCGCTGCCACTTTCCCAGCCTTGCTGTTACTTTTGTTCCTCACCAAAAAAACTATCCCGTGTCATCTTTCCCTCCCCCATGTCCCTCTTTACCAACTCCCACCACCCGCAGCTACATTGCACTGTACGAGGCAATCACCGGGCGGCGCTGCCACTTTCCCAGCCTTGCTGTTACTTTTGTTCCTCACCAAAAAAACTATCCCGTGTCATCTTTCCCTCCCCCATGTCCCTCTTTACCAACTCCCACCACCCGCAGCTACATTGCACTGTACGAGGCAATCACCGGGCGGCGCTGCCACTTTCCCAGCCTTGCTGTTACTTTTGTTCCTCACCAAAAAAACTATCCCGTGTCATCTTTCCCTCCCCCATGTCCCTCTTTACCAACTCCCACCACCCGCAGCTACATTGCACTGTACGAGGCAATCACCGGGCGGCGCTGCCACTTTCCCAGCCTTGCTGTTACTTTTGTTCCTCACCAAAAAAACTATCCCGTGTCATCTTTCCCTCCCCCATGTCCCTCTTTACCAACTCCCACCACCCGCAGCTACATTGCACTGTACGAGGCAATCACCGGGCGGCGCTGCCACTTTCCCAGCCTTGCTGTTACTTTTGTTCCTCACCAAAAAAACTATCCCGTGTCATCTTTCCCTCCCCCATGTCCCTCTTTACCAACTCCCACCACCCGCAGCTACATTGCACTGTACGAGGCAATCACCGGGCGGCGCTGCCACTTTCCCAGCCTTGCTGTTACTTTTGTTCCTCACCAAAAAAAACTATCCCGTGTCATCTTTCCCTCCCCCATGTCCCTCTTTACCAACTCCCACCACCCGCAGCTACATTGCACTGTACGAGGCAATCACCGGGCGGCGCTGCCACTTTCCCAGCCTTGCTGTTACTTTTGTTCCTCACCAAAAAAACTATCCCGTGTCATCTTTCCCTCCCCCATGTCCCTCTTTACCAACTCCCACCACCCGCAGCTACATTGCACTGTACGAGGCAATCACCGGGCGGCGCTGCCACTTTCCCAGCCTTGCTGTTACTTTTGTTCCTCACCAAAAAAACTATCCCGTGTCATCTTTCTTCCCCCATGTCCACCTCTATACACCACTCTTTACACCCGCAGCTACATTGCACTGTACGAGGCAATCACCGGGCGGCGCTGCCACTTTCCCAGCCTTGCTGTTACTTTTGTTCCTCACCAAAAAAACTATCCCGTGTCATCTTTCTTCCCCCATGTCCACCTCTATACACCACTCTTTACACCCGCAGCTACATTGCACTGTACGAGGCAATCACCGGGCGGCGCTGCCACTTTCCCAGCCTTGCTGTTACTTTTGTTCCTCACCAAAAAAACTATCCCGTGTCATCTTTCCCTCCCCCATGTCCCTCTTTACCAACTCCCACCACCCGCAGCTACATTGCACTGTACGAGGCAATCACCGGGCGGCGCTGCCACTTTCCCAGCCTTGCTGTTACTTTTGTTCCTCACCAAAAAAACTATCCCGTGTCATCTTTCCCTCCCCCATGTCCCTCTTTACCAACTCCCACCACCCCCAGCTACATTGCACTGTACGAGGCAATCACCGGGCGGCGCTGCCACTTTCCCAGCCTTGCTGTTACTTTTGTTCCTCACCAAAAAAACTATCCCGTGTCATCTTTCTTCCCCCATGTCCACCTCTATACACCACTCTTTACACCCGCAGCTACATTGCACTGTACGAGGCAATCACCGGGCGGCGCTGCCACTTTCCCAGCCTTGCTGTTACTTTTGTTCCTCACCAAAAAAACTATCCCGTGTCATCTTTCTTCCCCCATGTCCACCTCTATACACCACTCTTTACACCCGCAGCTACATTGCACTGTACAAGGCAATCACCGAGCGGCGCTGCCACTTTCCCAGCCTTGCTGTTACTTTTGTTTCTCACCAAAAAAACTATCCCGTGTCATCTTTCTTCCCCCATGTCCACCTCTATACACCACTCTTTACACCCGCAGCTACATTGCACTGTACGAGGCAATCACCGGGCGGCGCTGCCACTTTCCCAGCCTTGCTGTTACTTTTGTTCCTCACCAAAAAAACTATCCCGTGTCATCTTTCCCTCCCCCATGTCCCTCTTTACCAACTCCCACCACCCCCAGCTACATTGCACTGTACGAGGCAATCACCGGGCGGCGCTGCCACTTTCCCAGCCTTGCTGTTACTTTTGTTCCTCACCAAAAAAACTATCCCGTGTCATCTTTCTTCCCCCATGTCCACCTCTATACACCACTCTTTACACCCGCAGCTACATTGCACTGTACGAGGCAATCACCGGGCGGCGCTGCCACTTTCCCAGCCTTGCTGTTACTTTTGTTCCTCACCAAAAAAACTATCCCGTGTCATCTTTCTTCCCCCATGTCCACCTCTATACACCACTCTTTACACCCGCAGCTACATTGCACTGTACGAGGCAATCACCGGGCGGCGCTGCCACTTTCCCAGCCTTGCTGTTACTTTTGTTCCTCACCAAAAAAAACTATCCCGTGTCATCTTTCCCTCCCCCATGTCCCTCTTTACCAACTCCCACCAGCCCCAGCTACATTGCACTGTACGAGGCAATCACCGGGCGGCGCTGCCACTTTCCCAGCCTTGCTGTTACTTTTGTTCCTCACCAAAAAAACTATCCCGTGTCATCTTTCTTCCCCCATGTCCACCTCTATACACCACTCTTTACACCCGCAGCTACATTGCACTGTACGAGGCAATCACCGGGCGGCGCTGCCACTTTCCCAGCCTTGCTGTTACTTTTGTTCCTCACCAAAAAAACTATCCCGTGTCATCTTTCTTCCCCCATGTCCACCTCTATACACCACTCTTTACACCCGCAGCTACATTGCACTGTACGAGGCAATCACCGGGCGGCGCTTCCACCTTCCCGACGTCAAGGTGAGTTCTGCGCAGAACTCTTCGGGAGTTATTTGCAGCTTGCACACGAGTCCATCGCATTCTCCATTTGCGGTGCAGCCAGATGTGTTTCAGGATCGGAGGTTGTGTGAGTTTCGCAACGTCTCGAAGCTCATTTTGTGATCCCAGCCTGTCGCACCTGTGTGTGTTACTACCTGCTTGTTCCGCACTCTACTATTTGGGCAATTTACACTCTGACCTATGGTGTAACATGTGGGTAACATGTGGGTAACATGTGGGTAACATGTGGGTAACATGTGGGTAACATGTGGCTTGCAGGAGGACATTTCGGAGAGAATAAAACGCAATGTGGCCGGCGCTCTTCAAAGCTTGTGAAAGGCAGAGACCCAGAACCCGTCTCAGTCAGCAATTAACTCTTTCTTCAGTTCACTAGCTGGACTGTGCAACTCTGCGGTGCACTGGATCTGAGTTGCCTGTCCAACCAGATCCAGTGGAACTGGAATCATACCGTAATTGGAACCAATCAAGGCTGTCTGTCTGTAGATTCCTGCGAAATATTACATGGAGTCTATATGAGTACAGGCTGCTGCCTGTCAATCTAGCACATAGATTTATCTACACGTGCCAACTGCCATCCACATTCTTCAACACATACCGGTAGTTGAACACATAGAATTTGCACTGTTGAATTATTAAGGCCAATGATTGAGACAATCACCATGGGTTGATTTCATGCGTTGATTTCATGCTGCTGCTGCTGCTGCTGCTGCTGCTGCTGCTGCTGGGTTGCCTTGCGACACCCCTGGTCCAGGAGCATACAGTATACATGCACTGATCTGGGCTACAGAACTGGCACAGGACGAGTTCCTAAACTGTCGACTCTGGTATTTACAATCGCAGTGCATTCACAGAGTCGGCAGCAGCGTCACTCAAGTCGTTGCTGCTGGGGTGTTGGTCCAGCAGTTTGGACACATAGCACCGCTCCGGAGCAGAAGCTATGCGCTGTGCTGGCTGGCATACAATGCCCTAACCTGATTCACTCTCCAGAGCAATATTTCCTAGACTGCTAACTCTGGTATTCACAATCTTAGTGCATTCACCGCATCGGGAGCAGCGTCACTCAAGTCGTTGCTGCTGGGGTGCTGATCCAGCAGCTTGGACACATAGAACCGCTCCGGAGCAGAAGCTATGCGCTGTGCCGGGTCGTACATGTTCTCGTCCCTTAGCGTGTCCAGGATGGCTTCACATGGTAGGTCACTGGGAGAGAGGAGGGGATGGGGCGGGGGGGGGGGGGGACAGGGACAGGGGAAGGCGTTGGTATGCGCTATGCCAGGTCGTACATGTTCTCGTCCCTTGGCGTGTCCAGGAGCATGCCTCAAGATCCATCACTCACCGCACGTGCAGGATGTGGTAGAGCGTCTGCAGGATGGGATGGGGCAGAGCTATGGGACGTCTCAAAAGTCGAGTGCTTGGGAGCATGCCTTGGGAGCACGCCTCAACACTCACCGCACGTGCAGGATGTGGTAGAGCGTCTGCAGGATGGGGCAGAGCTCGATGGGCGCCACAAGGTCGTTGGTTACTGGGTGAGGCACCTTGTAAGCTGGTTCACTCAGCACCGTGTAAAACGCTGCCACTGCTGACACCCCCTGGAGGAAGGGGGGGTGAAGAAAAAGCAGGGGGGACAACGGGGGCAGAATGAGCGTCAGTGTCAGCAGCGAGAAGGCGGAATGGGACAGAGCTGGATGGGCGCCACAAGGCTACTTCTGACCAGGGTACTTCTCACTACTTCTCTTCCTACCAGTCTCACCTGAATCAGCCCCTTGCCTTCCACCATATCGCCCATCTCAGCCGTCAGCTTTCCCTCCGCAAGCTGCTGCCCATACCACGCGTTCCGCCCCTTCAATAGAGTCACATACGTGTCCGCCAATAGCGGCCCGGCGAGCCGCTCTGGCTCTTTTGTTAGCAAGTGTGTAACGAAGATCATTTCGCTCGTGCTATGCGCGAAATACACCGATTTAGACGTCGCGCTGTCCCGAGTCGACCCGGCTACAATCCCCGCTCCGATCGCGTAGACATTCTTGAGACCACCCATAACCTCGTGGGTGACTAGGTCGCTGTTGTCCCATACTGCGAAGTTGCGCTGGCGGAGGAATGCTGCCATGGGAACGCGCCACGTGGCGGCGCCACACAGGCGCGCGTTGGCGTACTCTTTATTGTAAATCTCGGCTGCGATATTAGGGCCTCCGAGGTACAGTATGTTCTCCATAGGGACGCCGGCTGGGGATTAGGGAAAGGGGGGAACAGAAGGCCGAAGAGGGGATGGGAAGGGAACAGTAAATCAATGTGCACTCGCTAATGGCAAAGTCCACTTACAGTATAAAAACCTTCAAGTATACCATTGTTTTACCAGTCACTCTCTCGCTCGATCACCAACCACTCGCTCCTTTCTTCCCCAACAACATAATTAATAATGTTCCTATTTTCACACTCGCGTTATTTTCAAGGTGCTTCAAACAAGACTTACTCTCTTGGTGAATCATGAGCGTCGGTGTCACGATATGCGGCTCAGGCTCCATAGCAGCCTCCACGCCCTTGGCCAATGACACGATGACAGCTGGCGGCCGCCGTCTCTCCCGCCAGAACAGCCCGATCTGGCGGAAAACGGATCTGGTCTCGGTGGACGGTAGGCCGTTGATGATGACGTCAGCATCCCACACAGCTTCTTGCAGATTGGTTACTGTGTTGAGAGGGCACAGGGGCGTGTCGGCTAGGTTGACACAGAAACCGTCCCTGTGTTAGAAAAAAACCAGGGAGGAGGTTCGGAGTAAGGTTCAATCCTTGAGGCGCCTCACAAAGCACCCCACATGGCTTCTTGCAGATTGGTCACCACGTTGAGAGGGCACAGGGGCGTGTCAGCTAGATTGACGCAAAAGCCGTCCCTGTGATAAACAGGCAGGGAGGAGGTCCGGGGAAGGTCCGGGGAAGGTTTAAGGAGAGTAAGGAATTTCAGAAAAAATGGGGCTATAAAAAGAGATCAAGAATGAGCCGGAGGGGTTATGTTACCCTGGTAGACCGCTCGGGTGCGGGCTAGCCTAACAATATCACTTTCCATGAGAAGAGAAAAACATCATGATTACTGGCAATGCAAAAGGAGAATAATTGCAAGTTATCACCTCAGGATCTCATCAGCTAGTAGTACTCTATCCCCCAGCCGCCCCTCCACGTATTTGAGATAAGCGCAGTTGCGTATCAAGCGGCGGAGGATGTCCTCCCTGTCGTTGATCACGTTGAACAACTTCTGTGCGAACGCCTTGTCCAAAGCTCGCCCGCCACGTCGCCAGATTCGCACATCAATCTTGTCCTTGAATTGGCCGTACTTTTCCTGCAAGGACGCAGTTAGGCGGCACACAAGGGAATGATTACTTTTGAGACGTCTCAAAGCCAGATTCGCGCATCGATCTTGTCCTTGAATTGGCCGTACGTCTCCTGCAAGTACCGAGGTGAGACGGCACATGAAACAATTACTTTCGCCATGGATCACGGCATTGAGAAACTATTTGAGGATGTGGGTCCTGTACCAGTAACATGTGCACATTAAGGTCTCAAAGTCACTGTATGAATCCACCCCGTTCCCTTGCACCCTTCCCCACAAGTGGGAATTATAGCCACAGAGACGGGATATAACAACCCGAGCCCTACACCACTGGGGAAAACGGGGGTTGTCCAGAGGTGTTACCAGTGCCAGTGTCTTTCCACCCTTGTGTAGATCCGTGGAAGTTACATGGATTCAACCCTCAATCTCGCTAGTATTGACCTAATCAGGGCCGTCTACGACGTGACTCCCACAAACACATATTCTCCAGATTACACCGTCGATGATCACAACCGTCCACACACCTGTATCATTGCCGTAAAGACGCAGCCCCGGTGAGAATGATTTCGAGGCGCCTAAAAGATCGTCTCACTACACCGTGGATGGATACGCACCTGTATCATTGCCGTGAAGACGCAGCCCCACGCACCGGCGCCAACCCCAGATCCCCGTCCCCCTTCCCCATCCGTCTCCGCAAACGTTATTTGAAGTCAAGCTTCACTCTCGCAGTCATGTCCACACACCTGGATCATTGCCGTGAAGACGCAGCCCCACGCGCCGGCGCCAACCCCAACGACCTTCAACGGATCCCCGTCCGCCTTCCCCATCCGTTTCCGCAGCTCGTCCAAGCGCTCCTCCGCCGTCGGATACACGATCTGACGGTTGGTTCTGTCCAGGCTGGCGCGACGCGGGGTGCCGTTCGCGATGCCATCTAGTCGCGGCGACGGCAGCGTCATTCGGAACGTAACTGCTCGTGAACCCACGTTAGTGTTATTCAGACAAAAGGGGCGAATTCGTGGTGTACTAAGAAGGCGCAGAACGTGAAGACGATGGAATTCACAACTACGAAGAAAATGGAGAGGAACAAGCTCCACTTTGTGGTCGTTGTTCACGAGGGATCGTTGCCAGTGCAACGAAACGCGAACAGGAAATTACAGCTTTGTGAAAGGTGTTGCTGCTGCTGAAATGAATCATGTGGTGCGATCCATCCGAGGCTGCTACCTACTGATTTACTCAACTGAGAGATTTCAAAAATAGGCATCCGCAGTTTCTCGAGTCCAGTTTCATCCCTGGAATCTGACAGTTTCACCAGCCGTCGATTTATCAATAATTGTTGACCGTCAATTAAAATAGTTCTCATGCAGATGGACGGTCAGCAATGGGAGTTAGCGGAGCATTGTTTGTCAGATTACAGCTGAAGCATTCGCGATACTGGGGCCGCTTGCACGAACAAATTCGCTGCAGATTGAGAGTCTAAAAAATGCTTATATTATATAGGAACCAAATGAACATCCTTTTGCTCTTTAGAGATGAAGATACCAGAAAACAAATGTAATTGTAAAGATTAAAAAGACTGTAAAATGAAACAATGCAATATTTTTGTGACTTTGAATGGCTATAAACATATTTGAAGAGTTTTTCATGCGTAAACAGATGCTGGTTTCATTAATATTAAGATTGAACTGACAAAACGGAAGTGTTGTGTAACAGAAGTGAACTTGTGGCTAAACGGGACTTGTTCAGGGATGAGTTCACGTAGAGGGGTGTTTCACATCGAAGATTCTGTAAGGCAACATAGGTATCTTCAAGTGGCAGATCCCCTTCGTTCTAAGACTGCTCTGCGACATAACTCGTCATTTAGGAGGAAGCTGCAGCTCGAGATTCATCCACATTAAGCCTCTAGAGAGTTTTTACTAACCCCTCGTTAAAGTTTTTGTCCCGAGGAGAGTAGGTTTGTCATTGACGTAGCTCTATTTCTTGGCTTGGACTTGACGAGCTATTAGCCATTCGGAACCGAGCTCTACACACGTCGTCCATCGTGTAGCTTCTTTCAGGAGAGTAGGTTCAAAGAATCGCACAGAGAATCCTGTCGTTGTTGACGCGTTGAGTCTAGAGATTGAATTCTAGGGTTCCGGTGGAATTCACTTGATTACTTTGTTTTTTCAGTCTTAGTCTTGCAGTCTCGAATTTGTTGCAGATCGCTTCTTCCGAAGCCCGTAGAAAGCCAGGAAAGCGAGAATTTACTCTCGTGGAGAATCCGCGAATGGACTAGTCCGAGTGGTAACTCGCTACTCGTCGCAAACGATTTCGCGAACCCATGGACCTGGATCCGCCGTCAGGTCCGTCCAGAAATACCGCACGAGCAGCCGACGGAGCTCCGAATTTTGTCGGCGGAAACGGCAGCACACGAGGAGGAGCGAGCGCCGTCGGATTGAAAAATGGAGCTCAGAGCAATTCGTCAGGATCGCAGAAGAACGCGACTGGCGGGCCGCAGCAAGGAAGGAAGCTGGTCATAAAAGCCTTCAAAGGTGCCCTTTTTTCACTCACTTTTTTTTCCACTCCCTCTGATGCCACCGTTTTAGTCAAATCTGGCAGTCGCGTCTGCGATTGCCCTCGGTCTTCCTCAGTCTTCGTTGTGATCACCTGATACATCTAACCGCTCTTTACCTCTCCACCTTTCTATCTCTCCTTGTCAGATTCATCAACCACCCCTTACCCCTTATTCCTTCCCCCTTACCCCTTTATCTCACTCACCGCCTTCACACTTTTCTCTCTTGCTTTATGCTGACATGCACCGCTCTGCATCCCGCAGCACCTTTAAATTGGTGATCCCTGTGGAGCTGCTTGTCCCTATTGAGTTGTTCCTTCTCTCGTGTTGCACTGTGGGCCTTTAGTCATGTGCACACTGAATTTGCGTTTTAAGGCGTTCTCGTTCTCGTCCTTCTCCCGTCCTTCTCCCTCTCCTCCCTATCCGCCCTCTGTCCTTCCCCTCCCTCTCCTCGCCTCCCGGCCCCATCCCCGTCCACCAGCCAAGCCACAGCTGCCTCCAGATTACGAGGAGACGACATGGGCGAAGCTGAGGGAGGCGGTTACCGCCATTCACGAAAAACGAGCGGTTTCGTGCAGCTTGGAGGAGCTGTACCGGGTGAGATGGGAGGAAGTAACTGGGTGAATTGTTGGGAGGGGTGGGGTAAAGCGGGTGAGATGGGGAGATGGTTGGGTGAGATGGGGAGATGGTTGGGTGAGATGGGAAGAAACACCTGGGCGTGATGAGGTGAAGTAATTAGGAGGTGACGCGGGGAAAATGTATCGAGTAAGATTAGGGCAGGTATTTAGGTTGACTGTATTAAATGATTCGGGTGAAGACGTAAAGTAATTTACAAGGGTGACACACCACGCGAATAGGGTGAGATATGTCAGAAGATATTGTAGGCACCTCAAAATGTTTCGCTACGGTGAGATTCCACTCCCCATAGAGTGACCTGGAGAGGAGTGCTTAGACATTCTCCCAACCGTGACGCCCCCAACCGCCAAAACTTGGCCTTCAACAGGTCTCGTCCTTCCCTCCCTTCTCCTCCTCCCTGGTCCCGCCCTTTCTCCCCCCCCCCCCCCCGCAGGCAGTGGAGGGGTTGTGTCTACACAAGATGGCAGCAGGGCTGTACTCTCGCCTGCAGGCCGAATGCGACCGCCACATAGCCGCCAAACTCCACCTCCTCCTCGCCCAGGGCTCCCCCGACCCAGTCCTCTTCCTGAGCTTCGTGCCTGCTCATCTCCTCACCATTTGCCTGCTGATCCTTCTCTCCCTGCTTCTCTTCCTCCCATCCCTTCTCCTTCTTCCGGTCCTGCCTGTTCCCCCCTTGGCAGGCAGTGGAGGGGCTATGTCTACACAAGATGGCAGCAGGGCTGTACTCTCGCCTGCAGGCCGAATGCGACCGCCACATAGCCGCCAAGCTCCAACTCCTCCTCGCCCAGGGCTCCCCCGACCCAGTCCTCTTCCTGGAGCACGTGGCTGCCACGTGGCGCGATTTCTGCGAGCAGATGCTCATGATCCGGTCGATCGCGCTGTATCTGGACCGTACGTTCGCAATGCAGGCGTCGGGCGCGGGCGTGCAGTCGCTGTGGGACATGGGGCTGAGGCTGTTCCGCTCGCACCTGGAGGGGGTGCCTGAGGTTGAAAGGCGGACAGTCACGGGGCTGCTGCAGCTCATTGAGAGGGAAAGGTGGGTGCCGTGTGCTTGCTGCTTCCTCCCCTCCCCCCTCCTCGTTCTTGTTTTGAGGCGTCTCAACTCAATCGGGGTCAAAGGAGGGGCGGGCGTGCAGTCGCTGTGGGACATGGGGCTGAGGCTCTTCCGCTCGCACCTGGAGGGGGTGCCTGAGGTGGAGAGGCGGACAGTCACGGGGCTGCTGCAGCTTATAGAACGCGAAAGGTGGGTGCTTGTTGCTTTTGAGGCGTCTCAACTCAATCGGGGTCGAAGGAGAGGAGGGGTGGGCGTGCAGTCGCTGTGGGACATGGGGCTGAGGCTGTTCCGCTCGCACCTGGAGGGGGCGCCTGAGGTGGAGAGGCGGAGAGTCACGGGGATGCTGTTGCTGATCGAAAGGGAAAGGTGGATTCCGTGTGGTTGCTGCTTCCCCCCTCTCTCCCCTCTCCCGTTGTTGGTTTACGGAGCCTCAAACGAGCGTCGAGGGAGGGGAAGGAGTGGCTGTGGGGCATGGGGCTGAGGCTGTTGGAGAGGAGGGAGTCGCTCGCACATGGAGGGGGTGCCTGAGAGAGCGCCTGGAGGTGGTGCCTGGCGACACAGTTGACCGCTCGCTCTTGAAGAACCTCGTGGGGCATGTTGTCGGCGCTGGGTGTGTACAGCAGCAGCTTCGAGCTGCACATTACCCCAGCCCCTTTTCCTCCCTTCCTCACGGAACTTACTCACGTCCTCCCTCCTTGTGCAGGTCTGGCGACACGGTGGATCGATCCCTCTTGAAGAACCTGGTGGGAATGACTTTTGAGACGTCTCAAAAGTCGATCGCTGCTGAAGAACCTGGTGGGAATGTTCTCAGCGCTGGGAGTGTACAGCAGCAGCTTTGCGCTGAACACCCACCGCTTCCTCCTTCCTCCCTTCTTTACCGGGATTACCTCTTCCCTTCCTTGTGCAGGTCTGGCGACACAGTGGATCGATCGCTCTTGAAGAACCTGGTGGGGATGTTCTCGGCGCTGGGTGTGTACAGCAGCAGCTTTGAGAGGCAATTCCTGGAGGAAACTGCAGAGTTTTATAGTTCTGAGGGCAGCCGGTTCATGCAGCAGACAGACGTCCGTGATTACCTCAAACTCGTGGAGGTGAGTGTTGGGTGATGTGAGTGTTGAGCTGTGGGTGTTGGCGACGTGATTTGTGTACAGCAGCAGCTTCGAGAGGCAGTTTCTGGGAGGAGACAGCGGAGTTCTAGAGCTCTGAAGGCAGCCGGTTCATGCAGCAGACCGACGTGCGCGACTACCTCAAACTCATGGAGGTGGGTGTTGAGCTCTGGGGGTTGGGCTTGGGCATTTGGGCATTCAGCTTTGAGCGAGCCTTGAGTTTTGAGTGGACCAAGGAGCACTTGTCAGGCTGCGGATGATTTGTCCCTAGAGGGGAGCCCGGAGCAATTGACTACCCCTGTGCCCTCTCCCAGACCCGACTGCAGGAGGAGAACGACCGGTGTGTGCACTACCTGCCTAGCAGCACGCGCAAGGCGCTCATCGCCACCACGGAGGCACAGCTGCTGGAGAAGCACACGGGGGCGATTGTGGATAAGGTGGGTGGGCGGCTGACAGGGTACTGTGTATGTAGGTACCCTTGCGTGCATGCACTCGCAAGGCGCTTATCGCCACCACGGAGGCACAGCTGCTGGAGAAGCACACGGGGGCGATTGTGGATAAGGTGGGGGTGTTGGTGCTGTTTGTTGGTGTTTTGGTAGGTGCGTTCATTGGTCTGTGCGTTGAATGGCAAGGTTCTTATCGCCACTACAGACAGAGGCTTAGCTGCTGGAGAAACACACTCGGGCCATCGTGGATAAGGTAAGTGACAGGTTTATATACGCACTGCAATCCTACTTTGGTTAAGGCTATCACTCAGGCCTTCCATTAACCCTTGCTTGCACTGATTGCCGATTCCCCCCGTGCATCATGCCTCAGGGCTTCGGCATGTTGATGGAGGCGAGTGAGTCGGGCGACCTCCACAGAATGTACGCCCTTTTCGCCCGAGTCAACGCCTTGGACGCCCTCCGAGTGGCGCTCTCGTCGCACGTGAAGGCGGCGGGGCAGGCGGTGGTGATGGATGCAGACAAGGACGGCGATATGGGGGCGGGGCTGCTGGGATAACCCTCTCCCTCCCCTCCCACCCCCTCCCATTGCTGCCTGTCCCTGTGCCCTGTTCCCTACCCCTCAGGGCTTTGGCA
This sequence comes from Closterium sp. Naga37s-1, assembly GCA_947471745.1. Lineage (NCBI taxonomy): Eukaryota > Viridiplantae > Streptophyta > Zygnematophyceae > Desmidiales > Closteriaceae > Closterium > Closterium sp. Naga37s-1. The sequence continues at coordinate 744,676 of CANJKZ010000147.1, forward strand.
TGTTGATGGAGGCGAGTGAGTCAGGCGACCTCCACAGAATGTACGCCCTTTTTGCGCGAGTCAACGCCTTGGATGCTCTCCGAGTGGCGCTCTCAGCGCACGTGAAGGCGGCGGGGCAGGCGGTGGTGATGGACTTGGACAAGGACGGCGACATGGTGGCGGGGCTGCTGGCGCTGAAGGCGAGGGTGGACGGGCTGTGGGAGGCCAGCTTCCACCACAACGACGCCTTTGGCATTGCCATCAAGGAGGCGTTTGAGAGCCTTGTTAACATGCGCCAGGTGGGTGGAGAGGGGTGCAGAGGGGTGGACGCAGAGTGGTGAGTGGTGCGGGGATATTGAAGGATCTCAAGACGTGTCTCATCAGTTAGGCATCGCCATCAAGGAGGCGTTTGAGAGCCTCGTTTACATGCGCCAGGTGGGTGGAGAGGGGTGGAGAGTGGAGACAGAGGGGTGGGAGATATGATTGGTAAGCTGAGGGCGGGCAACAGCGGGCTCAGTGACGAAGAGCTGGAGAGGAGAGGCGTTACTCTGTTCTTGTCTTGTCCACAACAACTCGTGTGCTTACTCAACCTCCCTCCCACACCCACTTTCTCTCGCTTCCAGAACCGGCCGGCAGAGCTGATAGCCAAGTTCATAGACGGGAAGCTGAGGGCGGGCAACAAGGGGCTCTCAGATGAAGAGCTGGAGAGCACTCTTGACCGCGTGCTCGTGCTCTTCCGATTCATCCAGGTGTGCAGTGCGGTTCTTACAGGTGCTCTTTCGTTTCATCCAGGTGGGTTAAGTTAAGATGTGGTTGTAGTGCGGTTCATTTGGGGGCTCTCACATGAGGAGCTGGAGAGCACTCTTGACCGCGTGCTCGTGCTCTTCCGCTTCATCCAGGTGGGTCAATGGCTGTTGTGGCATGTTGTGGCACGTGGTATGTGGGGGTGCCGATTCTTGTGAATATCTCACTCGGTCAAACTGCCACTTCACCCTGCTTGTTCTGTGTGTGATCCGTTTTTTTATCCCCTCAATTTTTTGTTTTTCGCTTTGCCGTTGTCTCACTTACCATATGTCCTCCTCTTCACTCCAGGGCAAGGTCGTGTTTGAGGCGTTTTACAAGAAGGACCTGGCGAAGCGATTGCTGCTGATCCTTTCGCCTTTGTCCCTCTATCATGCTGCCACTGTTTTTTTACTCAACCCTTGTCGGTCGCGTTGCTCTCCCCCCTCCAGGGCAAGGACGTGTTTGAGGCGTTTTACAAGAAGGACCTGGCGAAGCGATTGCTGCTGGGAAAGAGTGCATCGATTGATGCTGAGAAGTCCATGATCAGCAAGGTGCATGTGTAGGCATGTGTGCATGTGATCGTGCATGCGTATATGCATGTGAAGTCGGTTGGGCGCACATGCTGCTGGGGAAGAGTGCATCGATCGATGCTGAGAAGTCCCTGATTCGTAAGGTGCGTGCAGTGTGCATGTGCGCTCTCACGTATTTGTTTTACCGTAAACCTTCACTTCCTGCCTTCCCATCACTCCCTTCCCTTGCGTCCTGACGAATCACATTTGTTCATTCGGTTCGAAAACCTACCTGCCAAAAACCGGTCGAGTGCTGGCATTTCCCTGTTGTTATCCTATATCTCCCTCCTTGTTTTGTCACCCTTCTTCCTGTTGAGCAGCTTAAGAGTTTTGAGTCGACTCAAAAGGTGACTTGAAAGTCGACTCAAAAGGTGACCTTAAAGTCGGCTCAAAAGTGACCTCATCCATCACCGCCCATGCTCTTGTTATGTCACCCTTCTTCCTGTTGAGCAGCTTAAGACGGAGTGTGGCAGTCAGTTCACCAACAAGCTTGAAGGCATGTTCAAGGTATCACGTGCCTCTCTTGATCTTTCAACTTTAAAATCGTTTCAGCTCACTCAGAAATCGTTTATCCTTCAAGTCTCCCACCCAAAACCCCTCTCAACGCCCCCCTTCTTCCTTTCAACGCCTCTTTGATCCCTTTCTTCTGGTCCACAGGACACTGAGCCATCCAAAGGGATGTATGAGTCGTTCAGGCATTCACTGCTCTTGAGCTCACTCACAAGTCACTAGGTGCTCGAACAAATATATGTCAACCTCCTCTCGTTCTTCCTATCTTCAGGACATCGAGCTATCAAAGGAGATCAACGAGTTGTTCAGGCGATCATTTTCTTGAGCGTACTTACAAGTCATCAGTTGCTCATGTTTCAGATCAAGCATTCCCGTCCTACTTTCATTCTCCCTCCCCCCACCCCCCAGGACATCGAGCTATCCAAGGAGATCAACGAGTCGTTCAGGCAATCGTCGCAGGCCCGTGAGAAGCTGCCAGCTGGCATCGAGATGAACGTGCACGTGCTCACCATGGGGTGAGTGAGTGAGTGTGCTTGCTCAGCTGAACAGTGTTGACCAGCGTTGACCAGCAATGACCGTGGTGTGAGTGCTTGCCTTATTGACTAGCGTTGACCATTTCTTACCAGTGGATAAGTGACCAGCGTTTCGCATTCCACACCCCGCATTCCCCCCAGCACAGCTACTGGCCCACATACCCTCCTGTGGAGGTACAGCTACCACGTGAGCTAGGAGTCTATCAGGACATATTCCGGGACTTCTATCTGGGCAAGCACAGCACAGCGGGCGCCGCCTCATGTGGCTTCTTTTCTTGTTCTCCTCTCCTCCTCTGCTTTCCTACACTCTCCCCATCCCGGCCATGCCCAGCTACTGGCCCACATACCCCCCTGTGGAGGTGCAGCTACCACGTGAGCTAGGAGTGTATCAGGACATATTTCGGGACTTCTATCTTGGCAAGCACAGCGGGCGGCGACTCATGTGGCAGCACAGCCTGGGGCACTGCGTGGTGCGCGCGGATTTTCCCAAGGGGAAGAAGGAGCTCTCGCTCTCGCTCTTCCAGGTACTGCGCAGTGGTGTGCGATCCTGTGCAGCACGGTGTGGTAGTGTGTGGTACTGCATAGGTAATGCTCCTCTGGTCCTCATGTGGCAGCACAGCCTGGGCCACTGCGTTGTGCGAGCGGACTTCCCCAAGGGGAAGAAGGAGCTCTCGCTCTCGCTCTTCCAGGTACTGTGCGGTGCTGTGTGGTTCGCTGTGGTACTGTGCATTACTGCATAGGACCTGCTGCTCTGGCGCTCATGTGGCAGCATAGCCTGGGGCACTGTGTGGTGCGCGCGGATTTCCCCAAGGGGAAGAAGGAGCTTTCACTCTCGCTCTTCCAGGTACTTTGTGGTGCTGTGCGGTATTGTACAGTAGTGCGTGGTTCTGTGCGGTGCTGTGTGGTGCTGTGCGGTATTGCATAGGTCTCGCTTCTCTGGTGCTCATGTGGCAGCACAGCCTGGGGCACTGCGCGTTGCGAGCAAATTTTCCCAAGGAGAAGAAGGAGCGCTCTTCCAGGTACCGTGTGGTGCTGTGCGGTGCTGTGTGGTAGTGTGTGGTACTGCTAGGTCTCGCTTCTCTGGTCCCCATGGCACAGCAATCCCCCTCCCCCACCCCTCTCACTCGTGGTTGCCAATACCCCCCTTCTCGTGTCAAAACTCCCTGCCATGACTGTCAGACCGTGGTGCTGATGCTGTTCAACGACGCTGACCGCCTGTCGTTTGCGCACATTGATTCCTCCTTGCCCCATTTCTCTCCTATCTTGACGGCACTGCAAGTACCCCCACCCCACCCTTCCCCCAGACCGTGGTGCTGATGCTGTTCAACAGCAAAGGACCGCCTATCCTTAGTGCATGCTCTTCAATCATTCCTCTCTCATCCGACCTCTCCTGATTGCCCCCTTCCCCCAGACCGTGGTGCTGATTCTCTTCAACGATGCTGACCGCCTGTCCTTCGCGGAGATTCGAGATGCCGCGGGCATCACCCTTTGTCCCTCCTCCCCCAACCTGATTGTACCGCACCCACACCTTTTCCCCAGACCGTGGTGCTGATGCTATTCAACGACGCTGACCGCCTCTCCTTCGCGGAGATTCGAGACGCCACGGGCATCACCGACGCGGAGCTCAAACGCACGCTGCAGTCACTGGCATGCGGCAAGACCAGAGTGCTGCAGAAGGTACGGTGCGGTGCATTATGGTGCGGTGCAGTATGGTGCGGTGCAGTGTGGTACGGTGGTGTGTGGTGCGGTACGGTTGCAATGTGGTGCATATTGTGAGCATCATGGGTATCACCGACGCGGAGCTCAAGCGCACGCTGCAGTCACTGGCATGCGGCAAGACCAGAGTGCTGCAGAAGGTGTGTTGTGGTGTGGTCTTGTGCGGTTCAGTGCGGTACCGTGTTGTGCAGTGCAGTTGCAAGTATGTGCATGCTGTAATGGTCGCCACGGGCATCACCGATGCGGAGCTGAAACGCACGCTGCAGTCGCTGGCGTGCAAGAAGACCAGGGTGCTGCAGAAGGTGTGTTGTGGTCTGGTCTTGTGCGGTTCAGTGCGGTACCATGTTGTGCAGTGCAGTTGCAAGTATGTGCATGCTGTAATGGTCGCCACGGGCATCACCGATGCGGAGCTCAAACGCACTCTGCAGTCGCTGGCGTGCGGCAAGACCGGGGTGCTGCAGAAGGTACGGTGTGGTGTGGTGCTGTGCTGTGCAGCGCTGCTGTGCAGTGCAATGAACAGGGTATAATATGAATTTTAAGCATCCCAACTTCTCAACCACACTTCTGTCCCCAATGCACCACACTGCACTTTTCCCCATCTTGCCCCTTTCCCTGCACCTCCTTCACATTTCACATCATTTCATGGTTTGCTGCTGCAGGTTCACTCTCCATTGTGTCTTCTGCAACACAGGTTCACAGGGACTTTGACGTGGCAGACTCCGATTCGTTCCATTCTTAAGTCATACAGGCGTGCGTGTGCTTCTGTCTTTTCCAAACCGTCTACCCACATGCCTGCAGAATCCCAAGGGCCGTGACGTGTCAGACACCGATTCGTTTGAGTTCAACACGGACTTCACAGCATCTCTGTTCCGACTCAAGGTGCGAGCGAGCAACGGATTTCACAGCATCTTTTGAACTCAAAAGTAGTTTGAGTTCAACACGGATTTCACGGCATCTCTGTTCCGACTCAAGGTGCGAGCGAGCAATGGCCTTTGAGGCGCCTCAACTCAAAAGTCGGATTTCACAGCATCGCTGTTCCGACTCAAGGTGCGAGCGAGCAGTGGGATTGACTTTTGAGGCGCCTCATCACTAGTTTGCGTTCAACACGGATTTCACAGCATCGCTGTTCCGACTCAAGGTGCGAGCGAGCAATGGGATGACCATGTGTGGGAAACTTGAAGGGTGAACACGCAAGCACACAGCTTGCACTGTATTTCACAGCATCGCTGTTCCGACTCAAGGTGCGAGCAGTGGGATTGACTTTCGAGGCGCCTCAAATGTAGTTTGAGTGCTTTTGAGAATTCTCAAAAGAACCATCAAAAGTAGTTTGAGTTCAACACGGATTTCACAGCATCTCTGTTCCGACTCAAGGTGCGAGCGAGCAATGGAGTTAGAATGCGCGAGGCAGTTGAGGGGTATACGCGCAAGCTAACACCCTTGACTACGTCTCAATGCAAAACTGTCTCAAGTTATGGTGTGTGTGACCCATTGTGTGTTGTGTTGTCACGTTTTGCTGGTTTGGTTAAGATCACAATGTACAATGCTCTTGCGTGTTCACTGCATGCGTGCGTGTTACATGCATCATTCACGTGTGTGACTGTAGGTGAACGCCATTCAATTGAAGGAGACGCCAGAGGAGTTTTGAGACGTCTCAAAGCTGTGGATACAGATTACAATGCTCCTGTGTGTGTCTACTGCATGTGTGCCTCTTACATGCTTCATTCGTGTGTGTGACTGTAGGTGAACGCCATTCAATTGAAGGAGACGCCAGAGGAGAACACCAACACCACGGAGAGGGTCTTCCAAGACAGGCAATACCAGGTACTCGTTATAGGCAATACCAGGTACTCGTTATAGGCAATACCAGGTACTCGTTATAGGCAATACTAGGTACTCGTTATAGGCAATACCAGGTACTCGTTATAGCCTATAGGCAATACCAGGTACTCGTTATAGGTGGCAGCTGGTAGTCGTTATAGGCAGAATCATACTCTTCAAGGACAAGACCAAGTATTCCTTATAGGCAGTGCCTTCCTTTGATTTTTGCCGCATGAAACAGTCATGTTAGTTGCTGCATGTGCAATGGACTCATGATCGTTCCATCCCAACCCCCCTGAACCGTTTGGCAGATTGATGCAGCTATTGTGCGAATCATGAAGACTCGGAAGGTGCTCAGCCACACTCTGCTCATCACAGAGCTCTTCCAACAGGTGTGTGTTCTTGCGCTCTCATGTGCTGCTCCTTCCTCCTCTTCTCACTCAGTGCGTTTCCCATTTGGTCTACATCCACGACTCCCGGTGCTCAGCCACACGCTGCTCATCACAGAGCTCTTATAACAGGTGGGTGTTCTTAGAGGGAGCGGTGCACTCTCAGGTGTGCCTGAGGTTGTTAATTTGTTGACTCAGAGGGTGGGAACACTCGTAAAGTGCTCAGCCACACGCACTTACGTGTGCTCGCGTGCACGTGTGCTCGCATGCACGTTTACTCGCATGCATGTATTTGTTGCTGTGTCACTGTGTCGTTGTAGTTGTGCGTCTAGATCACTCTCTCTGTCTCTCTCAAATCGTGTGCAGCTCTGAGGTGCTCTGTTAGCTTGTTTCTCAATTTCTTTCTGTTTCTATGTGTGTCCTGTTAGAATTATATATTATAGCATGCTAACGCTTGTGACTGTACACCAAGTGTGGTGTACAGTTGGGTTGGGACTACACCCAACATTGGGTGTAGCCTTGCATGTTGGGGTGCCAATCCAACCCAATTGTGGTGGAGCCCCCAAATGCAACCCAATGGGTCATAGGTCACCTCACTCCCCCAAGTGAGGCCAACCCAACCCATTGGGCCATAGGTTGGCCCACTCCCCCAAGTTCCACCCCCCTCCCTTTCCCTTCCAAGCTTCTCTTCCCATCTATGTATGCTTGCTTGTTACCTAATGAAACTAATGGTTCAATCCCAACTTTCACATGTCCGTGTGCCTATGTGTCCATGTGTGTCTCTCCCTGTCTCCGCAGCTCAAGTTCCCGATCAAGCCAGCGGATCTGAAGAAGCGAATAGAGAGCCTCATCGACCGCGAGTACCTCGAGAGAGACAAGAGCAACGCTCAGATCTACAACTACCTCGCTTGATCCCCCACCGCACTCACCTCTCTGCGTATGCTCCATCAATGCACACACACACACACACACACATATATACCCCCCTGGCGTGATTGCTTAGTGGGCCCGGGCACCGCACACAAACCATGGGGTGCTACAGTCTCATACTACACCTGTCGTACTCCTACCGCACAGTACCATTCCATACCTTACCGTAACGTGCCGTGTGCATACAGCCTGGGACACTTGATTGCTGTTCATTCTACGGAACCGGTACTCGGTTAGGTCACACATTGTCAGCTGACATTCTTGTCAGTGCTGCATGCCTGAGTCCCTGACAATATGAAGTGCCATCATTTTTCAAGTGCTGCAAACTTTAGAAATAATTCCATCCTACAGGTGCCAGTGTGCAAACATTGCTAAAACAGCATCCAATCCTAAGCAATCCAACTCCGGAGGTGCATCTGAGAAGCACCTCTAGGCCAGGCTCAGCAAATCATGATGAATCAGCCGCTGTCTGTCAGTACTCCCTCAGCCAGGCGCTGCCCGGCCACAAGGAGGCATCCATCTCCTCCCCTCGGAGTACACTCGTCGTCATTCCCCATGGTGTCAGCACTGCACACACCCGAGCAGCGTGACCTCAGCAGCTTTGTACAGTAACAGCACACCGCTCCACACCGCCCCACACCACTCCACACCACACCACACCACACCAAACATACCAAAACACCTCTGCCAATATTCCCACAGCTTGGCAATGTGGCTCAACTAAGTGTCCTTCCCCCTCCCCACGCCGCCACCTCAGCTCAGCTCAGCTGCACTCCCTGATAGCCCAGCACTCAGCACCAAACCCCGCCACTACTGCCGGCAGCACTCCCTCAGCTGGGCGATATGGCTCAACAAGGCATCCTTCCCCTCCCCTGTCACCGCACTCGTCATCACCCACGGCGGCAGCTCAGAGTAGCACTCCCTTAAAGCCTAGCACCAAGATTCCACAACACTACCGCCGCCAGTACTCCCGCAATTGGGCAATATGGCTCAACAGAGCATCCTTCCCCTCGCTAGTCACAGCGCTCGTCATCACCCACGGCGGCAGCTCAGCGTAGCACTCTGCCAGCTCAGCGCGGAACAGCGCCGCGTTGACAGCTGGCGGGCGGCCGTTCCTCCTGGCCTTCTTCTGGCGGTCGCACTTGGTGAACACGACCGTGAGGGGGATCTGCCGGGGAAGGGAGGGAAAGGCAGGTGCATGCGGGAGGGGGAGTATTGACACCTGGTGAATGGGAGAGTGGCAGTCTTGCCTCCTGGCCTTCTTCTGGCGGTCGCACTTGGTGAACACGACAGTGAGGGGGATCTGGGGGGGAAGGAAGGGGAGGAGGGGGAGGACAGACAAGGAAATTAGTGTAAGCACCTCTCTTTCTGGTCGCGTGCGCCGTGCCCTTCTGACAAGGAAATTAGTGTAAGCACCTCTCTTTCTGGTCGCGTGCGCCGTGCCCTTCTGACAAGGAAATTAGTGTAAGCACCTCTCTTTCTGGTCGCGTGCGCCGTGCCCTTCTGACAAGGAAATTAGTGTAAGCACCTCTCTTTCTGGTCGCGTGCGCCGTGCCCTTCTGACAAGGAAATTAGTGTAAGCACCTCTCTTTCTGGTCGCGTGCGCCGTGCCCTTCTGACAAGGAAATTAGTGTAAGCACCTCTCTTTCTGGTCGCGTGCGCCGTGCCCTTCTGACAAGGAAATTAGTGTAAGCACCTCTCTTTCTGGTCGCGTGCGCCGTGCCCTTCTGACAAGGAAATTAGTGTAAGCACCTCTCTTTCTGGTCGCGTGCGCCGTGCCCTTCTGACAAGGAAATTAGTGTAAGCACCTCTCTTTCTGGTCTCGTGCGCCGTGCCCTTCTGACAAGGAAATTAGTGTAAGCACCTCTCTTTCTGGTCGCGTGCGCCGTGCCCTTCTGACAAGGAAATTAGTGTAAGCACCTCTCTTTCTGGTCGCGTGCGCCGTGCCCTTCTGACAAGGAAATTAGTGTAAGCACCTCTCTTTCTGGTCGCGTGCGCCGTGCCCTTCTGACAAGGAAATTAGTGTAAGCACCTCTCTTTCTGGTCGCGTGCACCGTGCCCTTCTGACAAGGAAATTAGTGTAAGCACCTCTCTTTCTGGTCGCGTGCGCCGTGCCCTTCTGACAAGGAAATTAGTGTAAGCACCTCTCTTTCTGGTCGCGTGCGCCGTGCCCTTCTGACAAGGAAATTAGTGTAAGCACCTCTCTTTCTGGTCGCGTGCGCCGTGCCCTTCTGACAAGGAAATTAGTGTAAGCACCTCTCTTTCTGGTCGCGTGCGCCGTGCCCTTCTGACAAGGAAATTAGTGTAAGCACCTCTCTTTCTGGTCGCGTGCGCCGTGCCCTTCTGACAAGGAAATTAGTGTAAGCACCTCTCTTTCTGGTCGCGTGCGCCGTGCCCTTCTGACAAGGAAATTAGTGTAAGCACCTCTCTTTCTGGTCGCGTGCGCCGTGCCCTTCTGACAAGGAAATTAGTGTAAGCACCTCTCTTTCTGGTCGCGTGCGCCGTGCCCTTCTGACAAGGAAATTAGTGTAAGCACCTCTCTTTCTGGTCGCGTGCGCCGTGCCCTTCTGACAAGGAAATTAGTGTAAGCACCTCTCTTTCTGGTCGCGTGCGCCGTGCCCTTCTGACAAGGAAATTAGTGTAAGCACCTCTCTTTCTGGTCGCGTGCGCCGTGCCCTTCTGACAAGGAAATTAGTGTAAGCACCTCTCTTTCTGGTCGCGTGCGCCGTGCCCTTCTGACAAGGAAATTAGTGTAAGCACCTCTCTTTCTGGTCGCGTGCGCCGTGCCCTTCTGACAAGGAAATTAGTGTAAGCACCTCTCTTTCTGGTCGCGTGCGCCGTGCCCTTCTGACAAGGAAATTAGTGTAAGCACCTCTCTTTCTGGTCGCGTGCGCCGTGCCCTTCTGACAAGGAAATTAGTGTAAGCACCTCTCTTTCTGGTCGCGTGCGCCGTGCCCTTCTGACAAGGAAATTAGTGTAAGCACCTCTCTTTCTGGTCGCGTGCGCCGTGCCCTTCTGACAAGGAAATTAGTGTAAGCACCTCTCTTTCTGGTCGCGTGCGCCGTGCCCTTCTGACAAGGAAATTAGTGTAAGCACCTCTCTTTCTGGTCGCGTGCGCCGTGCCCTTCTGACAAGGAAATTAGTGTAAGCACCTCTCTTTCTGGTCGCGTGCGCCGTGCCCTTCTGACAAGGAAATTAGTGTAAGCACCTCTCTTTCTGGTCGCGTGCGCCGTGCCCTTCTGACAAGGAAATTAGTGTAAGCACCTCTCTTTCTGGTCGCGTGCGCCGTGCCCTTCTGACAAGGAAATTAGTGTAAGCACCTCTCTTTCTGGTCGCGTGCGCCGTGCCCTTCTGACAAGGAAATTAGTGTAAGCACCTCTCTTTCTGGTCGCGTGCGCCGTGCCCTTCTGACAAGGAAATTAGTGTAAGCACCTCTCTTTCTGGTCGCGTGCGCCGTGCCCTTCTGACAAGGAAATTAGTGTAAGCACCTCTCTTTCTGGTCGCGTGCGCCGTGCCCTTCTGACAAGGAAATTAGTGTAAGCACCTCTCTTTCTGGTCGCGTGCGCCGTGCCCTTCTGACAAGGAAATTAGTGTAAGCACCTCTCTTTCTGGTCGCGTGCGCCGTGCCCTTCTGACAAGGAAATTAGTGTAAGCACCTCTCTTTCTGGTCGCGTGCGCCGTGCCCTTCTGACAAGGAAATTAGTGTAAGCACCTCTCTTTCTGGTCGCGTGCGCCGTGCCCTTCTGACAAGGAAATTAGTGTAAGCACCTCTCTTTCTGGTCGCGTGCGCCGTGCCCTTCTGACAAGGAAATTAGTGTAAGCACCTCTCTTTCTGGTCGCGTGCGCCGTGCCCTTCTGACAAGGAAATTAGTGTAAGCACCTCTCTTTCTGGTCGCGTGCGCCGTGCCCTTCTGACAAGGAAATTAGTGTAAGCACCTCTCTTTCTGGTCGCGTGCGCCGTGCCCTTCTGACAAGGAAATTAGTGTAAGCACCTCTCTTTCTGGTCGCGTGCGCCGTGCCCTTCTGACAAGGAAATTAGTGTAAGCACCTCTCTTTCTGGTCGCGTGCGCCGTGCCCTTCTGACAAGGAAATTAGTGTAAGCACCTCTCTTTCTGGTCGCGTGCGCCGTGCCCTTCTGACAAGGAAATTAGTGTAAGCACCTCTCTTTCTGGTCGCGTGCGCCGTGCCCTTCTGACAAGGAAATTAGTGTAAGCACCTCTCTTTCTGGTCGCGTGCGCCGTGCCCTTCTGACAAGGAAATTAGTGTAAGCACCTCTCTTTCTGGTCGCGTGCGCCGTGCCCTTCTGACAAGGAAATTAGTGTAAGCACCTCTCTTTCTGGTCGCGTGCGCCGTGCCCTTCTGACAAGGAAATTAGTGTAAGCACCTCTCTTTCTGGTCGCGTGCGCCGTGCCCTTCTGACAAGGAAATTAGTGTAAGCACCTCTCTTTCTGGTCGCGTGCGCCGTGCCCTTCTGACAAGGAAATTAGTGTAAGCACCTCTCTTTCTGGTCGCGTGCGCCGTGCCCTTCTGACAAGGAAATTAGTGTAAGCACCTCTCTTTCTGGTCGCGTGCGCCGTGCCCTTCTGACAAGGAAATTAGTGTAAGCACCTCTCTTTCTGGTCGCGTGCGCCGTGCCCTTCTGACAAGGAAATTAGTGTAAGCACCTCTCTTTCTGGTCGCGTGCGCCGTGCCCTTCTGACAAGGAAATTAGTGTAAGCACCTCTCTTTCTGGTCGCGTGCGCCGTGCCCTTCTGACAAGGAAATTAGTGTAAGCACCTCTCTTTCTGGTCGCGTGCGCCGTGCCCTTCTGACAAGGAAATTAGTGTAAGCACCTCTCTTTCTGGTCGCGTGCGCCGTGCCCTTCTGACAAGGAAATTAGTGTAAGCACCTCTCTTTCTGGTCGCGTGCGCCGTGCCCTTCTGACAAGGAAATTAGTGTAAGCACCTCTCTTTCTGGTCGCGTGCGCCGTGCCCTTCTGACAAGGAAATTAGTGTAAGCACCTCTCTTTCTGGTCGCGTGCGCCGTGCCCTTCTGACAAGGAAATTAGTGTAAGCACCTCTCTTTCTGGTCGCGTGCGCCGTGCCCTTCTGACAAGGAAATTAGTGTAAGCACCTCTCTTTCTGGTCGCGTGCGCCGTGCCCTTCTGACAAGGAAATTAGTGTAAGCACCTCTCTTTCTGGTCGCGTGCGCCGTGCCCTTCTGACAAGGAAATTAGTGTAAGCACCTCTCTTTCTGGTCGCGTGCGCCGTGCCCTTCTGACAAGGAAATTAGTGTAAGCACCTCTCTTTCTGGTCGCGTGCGCCGTGCCCTTCTGACAAGGAAATTAGTGTAAGCACCTCTCTTTCTGGTCGCGTGCGCCGTGCCCTTCTGACAAGGAAATTAGTGTAAGCACCTCTCTTTCTGGTCGCGTGCGCCGTGCCCTTCTGACAAGGAAATTAGTGTAAGCACCTCTCTTTCTGGTCGCGTGCGCCGTGCCCTTCTGACAAGGAAATTAGTGTAAGCACCTCTCTTTCTGGTCGCGTGCGCCGTGCCCTTCTGACAAGGAAATTAGTGTAAGCACCTCTCTTTCTGGTCGCGTGCGCCGTGCCCTTCTGACAAGGAAATTAGTGTAAGCACCTCTCTTTCTGGTCGCGTGCGCCGTGCCCTTCTGACAAGGAAATTAGTGTAAGCACCTCTCTTTCTGGTCGCGTGCGCCGTGCCCTTCTGACAAGGAAATTAGTGTAAGCACCTCTCTTTCTGGTCGCGTGCGCCGTGCCCTTCTGACAAGGAAATTAGTGTAAGCACCTCTCTTTCTGGTCGCGTGCGCCGTGCCCTTCTGACAAGGAAATTAGTGTAAGCACCTCTCTTTCTGGTCGCGTGCGCCGTGCCCTTCTGACAAGGAAATTAGTGTAAGCACCTCTCTTTCTGGTCGCGTGCGCCGTGCCCTTCTGACAAGGAAATTAGTGTAAGCACCTCTCTTTCTGGTCGCGTGCGCCGTGCCCTTCTGACAAGGAAATTAGTGTAAGCACCTCTCTTTCTGGTCGCGTGCGCCGTGCCCTTCTGACAAGGAAATTAGTGTAAGCACCTCTCTTTCTGGTCGCGTGCGCCGTGCCCTTCTGACAAGGAAATTAGTGTAAGCACCTCTCTTTCTGGTCGCGAAGGACGAGGCACATGTGGGTCGATTTTTGAGTCGACTCACTACATGTGGGAGGATAAGGATGAGCACCTCTCCGTCTGCGCTTCTGCCCTCCTGCCCTTGTGCCCTTCTTACGTTCCTCCTCGCCTTCTTCTGGCGATCGGACTAGGTGAAGAGGACGGTGAGGGGAATCTGGTGGGAGGAGATGGGAGTTCGTTGGGGAGCAATGGGGACACACACGTGGGAGAGGGGGGTAAGTAAGGGGAAGGATCAACACCGTCCCTCCTGGCCTTCTTCTGGCGATCGGACTAGGTAAAGAGGACGGTGAGGGGGGTCTGGGGAGAGAGAGGAGATGGGGTGCAAATGTGGGAGAATCAAGATAAGCGCCTCGCCTTCTGCCCGTCTGCCATTGTGCCCTTCTAGCTTTCCTCCTGGCCTTGTTCTGGCGATCTCACTTGGTGGAGACAACCGTGAGGGGGATCCAGGGGGGAGGAGAAAGGACGATGCAGCGCCTAGACACCACATGAACACACACGCCCAAACAACACAAGTCCTCAAAAGTCCACATGGACACAAGTGCTCCCGAGTGGACTCAAGTCAACACAAGTCAACACAAGTCAACACAAGCCAACACAAGTCCCCAAAACTCCGCACGGACACATGTGCTCCCAAGTCAACCCAAGTCAACCCAAGCCAACCCGGGTCAATCCAAGTAAACCCGAGTCAACGCTACTCACCTTGTTTCTTCCCAGCCAATCAGCACACTCCACGTCAATGGCTTGAGGCGGAATAGTGGCATCGACCAACAGCAGCACGGAGAGCAGGTTGGTGCGCGACGGTCAACCCAAGTCAACCCAGGTCAACGCCACCTACCTTGTTCCTCCCCAGCCAATCAGCGCACTCCACGTCAATGGCTTGGGGCGGAATAGTAGCATCCACCAGCAGCAGCACGGTGAGCAGGTTGGTGCGCGAGGTGAAGTAGGCCTTGGTAAAAGCGTTCCACTCCGTGCGGATGGCATTGGGGGCAACAGCATATCTGCACGAGTGTGGGGAGGGGGTGTAAGGGAGGGGATAACATAGCACCAGCAGCAGCACGGTTAGCAGGTTGGTGCGCGAGGTGAAGTAGGCCTTGGTGAACACGCTCCACTCCGTCCTTATGGCGTTGGGTGCCACGGCGTACCTGGCATGGGGAGGAACGAGGGGGGGGGGGTAACAGCAGCAGCAGCAGCACGGTTAGCAGGTTGGTGTGCGAGGTGAAGCATGCCTTGGTGAACACGCTCCACTCCGCTCGAATAGCATTGCAGGCTACTACATAGCTGGGGTGGGGAATAAAGGGGATGAAGCAGCAGCAGCAGCAGCACGAAGAGGAAGTTAGTTGGAAAGGCAAAGAACTGAGAAAATACTCACTCACTCACTCACTCACACACAGACACAAACACCCTCACTCACACCTAGGGTTGAGCAAAAAACGAACAGTTCGAGGCGAACCGAACAGGATTGTTTTTTTTGCTTAAAGTGTTCGCCAAACAGTGTTCGCCAAACAGTGTTCGAGGTTCGCCCGAACACGTTCGTGTTCGGGCTGCTGCTGCAATTTGCCCCGCGACGAACACGAACGTGTTCGAGGTTCGCCCGAACACGCCTTCACATGCGAACGGCGAACACCTGTTTTTCCTAAAAGTGTTCGCCGAACCGAACACTGTTCGGTTCGGCAAACGGATGTGTTCGTGTAGGGGCGAACACGAACATGTTCGTGTTCGCCCCTTGCTCATTCCTACTCACACCCACTTGCAAACTCACTCACACACTCACACTGACTCACGCCCTTTTATCCTGGCAAGGCAAGTCCATAAGGCATAATATATATATACAAAATATATATATATATACAAAATATATATATATATATAAAAGTAAAGTCAAGCCTCTAATACACGCCCACTTACTCACCCATAGCCTGGCAGATCCACGAGATACCAGGAGTCGTTGATAAGGAAGTGGTTTATCAGCTGCGTCTTGCCTGCAGGGGAGAAGGGGGTATGGTGGGGATGGGGGGCAGGTGGGAAGGGGGGAACAGGGGGAGTGGATGGGGAGGAGGCAAATCCACGAGGTACCAGGAGTCGTTGATAGGGAAGTGGCTTATCAGCTGTGTCTTGCCTGCAGGAAAAAGGGGGGAAGGGGAGAAGGGTGAAAGAGGAAGTGAGCGAATGTGGAATGATGGAAGGGAGGAAAGGGAGAGGAGGGGGAGAGGAGGGGAAGAGGAGAGGAGAGGAGAGGAGGGGAGGGGAAGAGGAGAGGAGAGGAGAGGAGAGGAGAGGAGGGGAAGAGGAGAGGAGAGGAGAGGAGAGGATAGGAGAGGAGGGGAAGAGGAGAGGAGAGGAGAGGAGAGGAGAGGAGGGGAAGAGGAGAGGAGAGGAGAGGAGAGGAGGGGAAGAGGAGAGGAGAGGAGAGGAGAGGAGAGGAGAGGAGAGGAGGACCTTGACGGTTTGTCAGCGTGTTGATGAGGGACGATTGCGATGGCAGCAAGGGAGGACTCATGTGTAAAACCCGAAACCCTAAATCTCACTAACCCCAAATCCTGTACTCACCTGGTTTCTTGGACGTTTAAGCTAGCCCCTGGTGATTCGTCAGCATGTTGATAAGGGTGGTTACGACCATAGCAGGGGAGGATTCAAGAGTAAAACCCGAAACACTCAAACCCCTCAATTCGAAACTCGAAACCCTAAACTTTGAACTTACCTGGTTTCTTGGACGTCTGTGCAAGCCCCTTGTGATTGGTCAGCATGTTGATAAGGGAAGATTTTCCCACATTCGACCGGCCAATCACAGCAAACTCCGGGATTTTCGTATCCTTAGGGCACTGTGCCACGCTGCTGCTGCTCTTCACAAATACTGCTGATTTCACCCGCGGGGCTTGCCGCCCGGGCGGCAGCACCAGACTGCCCGTGGAAAGCTCCTGTGCTGACTCAGCGAGGGTTCGTTCCACATCAGCATCGCCCACGTCCCATTCGCCCTCGTCCTCTTCCTCCGCCCACTCGTCCTCCTCTTCAAAGTCCCCCTCGTTATAGTCACGTTCTGCAAGCTCCTCGAAACTAATTCCCGAACCTCCGGTGGCTCCTCGCTCCCGAACGTGCATAGAATCAGGCTCGGCGGCGCTAGCCATAATGTATGCAGGATCCGGCCCGTCTTGTTGCTTCGGAGCTGGTCTAGCAGGAGGCTTGGAATTAGGCTTGGCAGAAGGTTTGGGTTTCGCACCAGCCTTGGGATTGCCATGAGGACGGCTCTTAGCACTCTTGGCACTCTTTGCATTCTTAGTAACCTTACTCTTACTGCTGTTGCTGCCCGCACTCTTGGGCCTACTTCCTCCCTTCCCCCCGTCACCCTCGCGAGTGCTTACGCTGCTGCTGCTGCCACTGCTTCTGCCGCTACTGCTCCCACCAGAGCTGTTGCCAAAACCACGGCCGCTGCTGCTGCTGCTGCTGCTGCTTCGGGTGTTTATTCTGGATATACCCAGATTAACCGAAGGTGTTGCGCGGTTAGCTGTTAACACTGGCACTCCCGAAAACGGGGAAGATTTAACGGCCAGAAAGCTATGGAGTGGAGAAAGAGCGTTCGGTTTTGAGGAAATCCCGAGGCTAGGACGACAGTTGAGGTGAGTCGCAGGATTGGCTTGAGCTGACGTGGCAACGGCTGACGTGGAACGACCTAGAGGGTGCGGCGATATTGTTTCACAAGCGGTGTGCGAGTGTTGGAATTGGTTCCAGGGAATCCGCTGAGCCATGGCGTGACTGTAACGGGAGACAGCTTGGTGGGATGGGTGAGACGGGTGGGACGCTACAAATGCTGATGTGGCCGCTACGGCTGACGTGGGCGCTACGACTGCTGACGTGGGCGCTACGACTGCTGATGTGGGCGCTACAGCCGCGTTTCGACGGGTCGTCTCAAGCCAGCACGGCGCGCCGGAAACGGTCGGAACTCGCACAAGCGGGTGCTGCGCGGAGGCAAGCGCGCGCAATGCGGCAGTCACGACGAGAGGCCGCGAATCGCGCAGGAGAGAGCTTGCGGGAACGGCGGCGAGGGATCGTGCGAAGCGAGGGAGTAACATTCAGACGAGCTGGCCGGGATAGTTTGGCGCAAGGGATATCGACTATGGTAGCGCAAGAGGCGGCATCAAATGCGAGTCTAGCCAGACATACCTACAATTGCTCAAGACTAGCTTAGGACAAGTTCCCGACCAATCTAGCAGGAGCTGTTCGAATGAAATTTCGTACTGTGGAATCAGAGTGCCACGTGGCACTTCGTTGTGTGAAAGTTCTCACAACGCAGAGTCGAGCTTTGAGCTTCTTGAATAACAAATACTCGGAAGAATCATGTGTCCACTATCAGCCGTGAGTTACACACAAAGCGAACTATTCTTTCGCCTTTTACTAAAGAATACCGTGTGTGTTCCTCGCTAGGCGGCATACATCAATTTTTGGAGTGCTCCTAAAGGGGCGCAACAAAATAAACTTGAAATAGGATGATGAAGAGGGATTTTTCACACAAACTTCACGTAACACGATTGGCTGTTGTTGAAGCCTAAAGTATGAAGGTTGTGCCAATCGTGAAACTAAAAATGTACCAAGGTGCATGGCCAATTTCCTCTATGGTCATTCAAGTTCTACCACACATGCTAACTCAGCACATTTCCATTCACAAGTAGATTGGTGATGCCACATTAAACATGCTAATACTAGAGTTGGAACCCTAATACTGACAAGATACTAGTTCTAATTCCAGCTCATATCCAACATTTGCTACTACAGGACCTTAGTTGCACAAGCCACCTGGCTGCTGCAACAAAATGTGCTATGTATATCCCCTTCTTTGAAGCTAAGCTGCTCCTGAACTACACCATAAAAGGTGGCAACCACATAATCTCTGTTGCTGGTGCCGCCCACTGTACACCTCATCAAAGCTAGGTTGCTGCTGGACTGATGGCCACAACATCAATAATATCCACCTCGTTATCATCAGCAGCGCCGCGTGCACTGCGCTTGCTGTTAACACCACTGGCACCTTTGTTGTCGCTGCTGCTGCCGCTGTTGGTGCTTTTAGCAGAGGAGCTCTGAGCTTTTCTTGGGGAGCCCCAGCCCTTGGGTGTCCACACCACGTGGTGGCATCCTCGGCAGATCAGCAGCTCGCGACGGGGACCGATGAAACGAACTCCACACGAGGGGCAATCACCCTGGGAAAAGAAGCGAGGACGGGAAGTTGTGAAGGGGGAAACGGAAGAAGAGGACGCTGGTGCACGATCAGAAGCTACCATCAACAACATCGTACTGTGAGGAAAATCACACAGCAAGATTCGGGCAGCAAGCAGCGGAAGAGGGCGATCACACAGCAAAGCCTGGGCTTGAAAATTATAGAAACGATACCTCAACGAAGGCTGCTTTGGCGAGCGCCCTAGCAAGCAGTGGAAGGAGCGGGACAATGCAGAGCGACCAGAGGAAGATCTGAGCTAGCCAGCCTGAGATGAGGAGCCACGCGAACGCCACGAACTGGGGGAGGAAGAAGGGGGAAAGGGGGGGGGAGGGGACGGGGTGGGAGGGACGGGGGAGCAGGAAAGGATATTAATGGCAGTGGGACAATGCAGAGCGACCAGAGGAAGATCTGCGCAAGCCAGCCCGAGATGAGGAGCCACGCGAATGCCACGAACTGGGGGAGGGAGGAGAGAGAGAGAGAGGACCATGTGAGAGAGGGTAGACATGAAAACAAAATCTGAGACGTCTCAAGGCTCGATCAATCCCGAAATGAGCAGCCATGGGAACACCAGGAACTGAGGGAGGAAGGGAAGGCCAATGGCGATTCACAAGAGAGAATGCAAGATCCGCGACGCGGAAAGAGATTGAGGGGATTGGAAAGAGCGTCAAGGGCGTGGAGGAGGAGAAAAGGGGAAGAGGATGGGGAGCGGAGACGACGAGTGGCGGACGAGAATGAGAGTAGCGAGGAGCACAAGACTGGAAGCGCGATGAGAGACAGCAGCAAGGGCGGCAGCGGGATCGGCAGCGGGTTCGGCAGCGAGGGTAGCAGCGAGGGTAAAAGCGACGAGACAGCAGTGCGGGGTTGAAGAGCATACCATGACGAGTTGGCCGGCTGGCGTGGTTGAGCAGCAAGGAGCAAAATAGCAGAGCGATGAGAGACAGCAGAGCGAGAGCAGCTGAATGCAGCAACGAGAGACAGCAGTGAGGGGTTGGAAAGCCTACCATGACGAGTTGGCCGGCTGGCGTGGTTCGGAACTCCGCCCACCGCTTCAGATACTGCGGTGGCACGCGCGGGGGGGGACGAGAACAGACGGGGGGGGGAGCAGGAGAGGGGAGCGGGAGAGGGGAGTCGGGGAAAGAGTGGGCATACGGAGTTGGGTAAGGCGGGAGAAGCCAGGCTGCAGTTGCCAAACAGAGGGAGGCGCTCCAGGAGAAGGAGGCGGAGTCAGAGAAGCTGCAGACGCTCTTCTCCAGCTCCTTGGTTAGCGTGGGAGTGCGGAGAAGGGAAGCAGTGTGCGGACGGTGGTAGGAGGGAACAGCACCGCTTTTAGAGAATCTCCTCTTTTCCCGCAATACCTTTGGTAGTTGGTATTGTATCTCCTTGATCATGTCTCGCATTCTTTGTCGGATCCGCAGGTTACAGTCCACATCGTACGCCGCACCGACCACGACGCGTTTCATCTCCTCCACTCTACTTGAAACCCCGAACTGCGCGTCGAACCGAAACGCGTGCCTCTCCGCCTCGAACGCGACCTCCTCAAACCGCTCGTTCGCCGCGCCCACCGCCTCCCGCGCCTTTCCGCGCAGGTCATTCTCGCGCTCAAACTCCGCCACCTTGCTCTGCGCGCAACGCAGAGCCCCCGCCGTGCCGTCCGCTATTTTGCGCAGCGCCACCTTCGACTGCTTCTTGGCAGAGCGAAAAGCGCGGGAAAGCTCCTCCTGGAGCTCTTCCGGATTGAGATTGAAAGGCGGCTCGTCAGGGCCGGACCCGGCTGCGGGAAAATCGGCGGCGGACGCGGCAGCGGCTGACGCAGCGACGCGGGGGACGGCGGAAGAGGACACGGTGCGGAGGCCGAGAGGAAGCGCGCCAGGGGGAAGCGCGCAAGGCGGAAGCGGGAGGCGGGTTGAGGGTTTGTTGGGCGCTGAGGTCGATTTCGAGAGGCGTGAGGTTGATCCTTTGAAGGGCGGCGACCAGCTGGCTTGACGAGATGCGGACGACGAAAGGCTGGACTGCGACGATTTTAGGGATAGCTTGGACGACGTTATCGGAGACGAGAGGTCTAAACGTGCCGCCATTGCGCTCTTATGCAAGGTGGGTGAGCTATGTGGAAACGATTATCAGGCGAGAAGATCAGCTTTGTTGCTGCGGACCAGCGGACTAAACAGCTCCTAACGATGCCCGCGGTTCAATGAGCACCCAGTGGCCAGCTCCACAGTTCGCCTCCCGTCGTAGCCTAAAATAGCGTTTGCGACAACAATTTTCAATCTCTGGAGCCTACTAATGTAGTTGCTCGAACACTAGAGAGAGAAGTAATTTTGCAATGGGTACCGAAAAGGAGGAACCGAAAGGAAGCGTGTAGAAACCCTCATCATTTCTACGAACCGAAGCGAAGCTGCAACTGCAATCATCTTCAGCTCAGTTTCGCCCTTTGTCGTTAGGCCAGCCATTTTCTTACTGACCCAAGGTCGATATCGTTACCCTTGTTTCGCCATCCTTCGTCTAGCTAGGCTGTGTTTGCACTTCAGGGATTCCAAGCGAATCGCGGTCTGGAAGCTGCTGTCCAAGCCTGGCTGGCATGATCCACCAGAATGGCAGTCACGTGTAACTGCGAAGCGTCACTGGTTCGAACCCGCGACTCTCGTTCCATCCACGTCAGTATTCCCATTGGCTATGAATCCTCTCAATGCTTACTCTGTTCCAACCGTGGCACATGTGGCCGCGTGGACGGATCAATCACTGCCAGACAGATCTTCAGCAGCGTGTGAACCGCGTCAGTACACGTCACTAATCGTAATGTTGACGGAGAAATTCGACTCTGACGAGCCTGGATATCCCTGTGCTGTCGTGGACGTGCCTTGTCGTTGTGTGCTGGTGCGTGATCCATTGAATTCACCAATCGCATATTCGATCAAAGTCCACGTCCTAATACACAACTCAGAAGTACAGCTCGACAGAGCGTACATAAACGAAGGGGGAAAAAAAAAACCTTCATCGCTAAGTGTGGATGGACGAATGAATAGCATCATGATTGGGTGTTATATAAAATACAGAAATCCAATATGATATTGTACTCGATCTTGTGATATAGTTTTTACTGTGTTCAATTCGTAGGTTTCCTATATTATTTTGGACTTACTGCATTCCGGTAGGCAGATAGTGAGAATTTATTTCGTTTCTACTCTTGTAGCGAGGCTTCTTGTCACAATCGCTTGTTATCTTTGGCAACCACGTGGGCGAAATTCCCTTGAAAAGGTCCCACGTGGAAAGCTAGAGTTCTGAACCCACGTGATCACCATCCACGTCGGAACAGGCATTGGGATTTGCTAGGATTCTGTGCTCCTCCAGAACCTGGGAGCATGGAATGCAGAAGCAGGTTCCACTCCTTGTGCTTCTTGTGAGAAGCAGGAACGATTGGCTTGTCCTGGGGTGCGAGCCTGAATCTTTAGTGTCCACTCGCCACAAGTCACTCCTCTCCCACGCCTTCCACCTCCATTGCTTGCATTTCGCCCGATTCGCATCGGCCGCGGCCGATCGGTGTTATCCCGTCCCGATCCCATCCTTTACCACGGGAACCATCCCGAAAAGCTCCACTCAGTTGATCCCGCCATCGCATCTCACCACATACTGCCGCATCTCACTGCATCCCACCGGATTCCGACGTTTCCTGCCGCATCCCATCGCTGTAATTCACGTCTCGCACACGCAAGCAAGACATCATGGCTCCGTCACGCCGGTTGCACACTCTGATCCGACGCGCTCTCAATCACAGCCGCCATAGCCATAGCCACAACCTTATGTCTCGTCACACTCCCGCGCCGCCAGTTTCTTCCGCTGCGTTTGGTGCGCTGCCGGCCGCCGGCCGCGCGCTTCCGCCGTTGTGCCGCGGATTCGCTTCCGCCGCCGCCGCAGGTGGCGGAAGCGGAGCCCCGCGCGCGCCGGTGACGGAGAGCGAGGAGCTGGGCGCGAACCGCGTGGTGGAAGCGTCGTTGACGCTGGTGCGCGAGCGAGCGCGGCTCAAGGTACGGCTCGAAAACGAAGCTTCGTCTCAGAATTTCTCAGCTGTAAAAGCACGCGCGCAACATGGAATGCTCATGAATCTGCAACCTTTCTTGTCCACGTCGTGGCCTTGTTCCCCTGGTACCATGTT
This sequence comes from Closterium sp. Naga37s-1, assembly GCA_947471745.1. Taxonomy (NCBI): domain Eukaryota; kingdom Viridiplantae; phylum Streptophyta; class Zygnematophyceae; order Desmidiales; family Closteriaceae; genus Closterium; species Closterium sp. Naga37s-1. Next base: position 767,406 of record CANJKZ010000147.1, read on the forward strand.
CCTATGTCCCCCTCTCTCCCTGTTCCCATGTCCCCCTGTCCTCATGTCCCCCTCTCTCCCTGTTCCCATGTCCCCCTGTCCTCATGTCCCCTTCTCTCCCTGTTCCCATGTCCCCCTGTCCTCATGTCCCCCTCTCTCCTGTTTCCATGTCCCCATGTCCCCCTGTTCCCCTGTCCCACTTCCCCCTGTCCCCCTGTTCCCATACCTTTCTACCTCCCTGTCCATCTAACCCCCAACCCCTTTATCAACCCAAACCCCCTACCACTCTACCACGCTACCCTTCCTTCCGCCTGCCCCCCTGTCTTGCAACTCCCCTGCCCCCCTGTCCCGTCTCCCCCTACCACCCTACTACCCTGCCCCCCCCCCTGCCCCCGGTTGTTACCATTTGATTGCAGGCAGAGAAGGTGCGCGCAGCAGGGGGAGCAGAGGTGACAGTATGCCTGCAGGGCGCTGCCTTACCCTCCACTCCTATCCCCTTACCCTCCACTCCTATCCCCTTACCCTCCACTCCTATCCCCTTACCCTCCACTCCTATCCCCTTACCCTCCACTCCTATCCCCTTACCCTCCACTCCTATCCCCTTACCCTCCACTCCTATCCCCTTACCCTCCACTCCTATCCCCTTACCCTCCACTCCTATCCCCTTACCCTCCACCGTCTGTGCCCTGCTGTCCTATCTTACATCACAGGCAGAGAAGGTGCGAGCGGCAGGGGGAGGAGAGGCAACGGCATGTCTGCTGGGCGTTCCTCTGGGGCACAACTCCAGCTTCCTTCAACCTCCGCCCCTAATATCCCACTCTGTCCCTTGTCCCTCTGTACCCTTACCCTCCTGCCCCCTGTTGTGCTCGCTCATATCACAGGCAGAGAAGGTGCGAGCAGCAGGGGGAGCAGAGGCGACAGCATGCCTGCTGGGAGTGCCGCTGGGTCACAACTCCAGCTTCCTGCAGGGCCCGGCCTTTGCCCCTCTTATTCCTCTTTCACCATCTCCCCCCTTTGCCCGGTGCCCGTACTGTCCGCTTATGCATCACAGGCGGAGAAGGTGCGAGCAGCAGGGGGAGCAGAGGCCACGGCGTGTCTGCTCGGGGTGCCGCTGGGTCACAACTCTAGCTTCCTCCAGGGCCCTGCCTTCGCCCCTCTTATCCCCCTGCCAACCTCTCCCTCCTTTGCCCCGTGTCCGTGCTCTCGTCTACCACAGGCGGAGAAGGTGCGAGCAGCAGGGGGAGCAGAGGCCACGGCGTGTCTCCTGGGGGTGCCGCTGGGCCACAACTCCAGCTTCCTCCAGGGCCCTGCCTTCGCCCCTCCGCGCATCCGAGAGGCCATTTGGTGTGGCTCCACCAACTCGGCTACAGAGGAAGGTGAGGGGAGAGATAAGTTGACTGGCATTGATTGGTGAAACTGGTGTTGACTCGAGTTGACTAGAGTTGACTGCCTTCGCCCTTCCGTGCATCCGAGAGGCCATCTGGTGTGGCTCCACCAACTCGGCCACGGAGGAAGGTGAGAGTTGACTGGCGTTGACTTGTGTTGACTAGAGTTGACTAGAGTTGACTAGAGTTGACTACCTTCACCCCCTCCCCGCATCCAAGAGGCCATCTGGTGTGGCTCCACCAACTCGGCTACAGGAAGGTGAGAAGAACGAGATGGGTTCGCCAACTGAAGGAAGGCGAGTGAGGAAAGGCAACAACTGCAGCCGCAGCTACGTTTTGGGGGCATTCTCATAAAACGCCTGTAACGACTGGAGCAACAGCTAGCCACCTTTCTTCAGGTAGCAACAGCTGCTGCAGCTTAGCAAATTAACCTTTCCTAACTCCCTTCACTTGATAAGTGATTCACATATGTGAATGGATACTCAACCTTCACATATCCACCATTCACTTATCCACCATTCACTTATCCACCATTCACATGTCCACCGTTCTCCACACCTTTCCCCTGCGCGTCCACTTATCCTCTGCTCTGCCCCAAGCAGGCAAGGATCTGAACGACATCCGAGTGCTCACAGACGTGGGGGATGTGCCCGTGCAGGTGAGGAGAAAGGGGTTACTGGTGCAGGTGGTATCTGGAGCAGGGGGGTTTGGATGCAGGTAGAGCAGAGGAGGCAAGGATCTGAACGACATTTAAAGTTCACAGACGGTGGGATTTGCCCGTGCAGGTGAGGGGGCAGGCGGGTTACTGGTGCAGGTGGTATTTGGTGCAGGTGGTATTTGGTGCAGGTGGTATTTGGAACACCGTGCAGGTAGTATCTGGTGCTCAGCTCACAGACGTGGGGGATGTGCTTGGCCGGTGAGGGGGGTTACTGATGTAGGTGGTAGTGCAGGCAGGCAGTTGCAAATGCAGGTGAAATGTGATGCAGGTGAAATGTGATGCAGGTGAAATGTGATGCAGGTGAAATGTGATGCAGGTGAAATGTGATGCAGGTGAAATGTGATGCAGGTGAAATGTGATGCAGATGAAATGTGATGCAGGTGAAATGTGATGCAGGTGAAATGTGATGCAGGTGAAATGTGATGCAGGTGAAATGTGATGCAGGTGAAATGTGATGCAGGTGAAATGTGATGCAGGTGAAATGTGATGCAGGTGAAATGTGATGCAGGTGAAATGTGATGCAGGTGAAATGTGATGCAGGTGAAATGTGATGCAGGTGAAATGTGATGCAGGTGAAATGTGATGCAGGCAGGAAAGGCATTGGAGTTGCTTCTTACCGTGTTCGCTTGGTCTGTGGGTTGGAAGACAGCTGCCTCATGTGCACCTTGCATGTGCCTCTAACTCCATTCAATCATGCACCATCCATGCATCCCACCCGACCACAACAGGAGATGCGGGACTGTGGGTTGGACGACAGCCGCCTCATGCGCACCGTGTCAGACTCCGTGCGCCTCGTGCTGGCTGAGGTAATAACCCTGATTCCAAGTCTGTTTTACTGGGTATTTACCCTTATCACTGTATCAGATTACTGTGGCTTGGATGACAGTCGCCTCATGCGCACAGTGTCAGACTCCGTGCGCCTCGTGCTGGCTGAGGTAATGCAGCTTGTTACTCATGTGTGGTGATTATTATATGACTTCAGTCATATGGACAGTCAAAGACAAAAAGCCTATTTCAGTCATCTGCGTTTGCGTAGTTGTGATTGGCTGTGGGAGCAGTGAACTGGGACCGCTGTTTCATTCTTTCGTCTGCGCTGAATGTTTTATGATGCGTGTTGCGTGTTTCATGTTGCGTGTTGCATCAGGATCACGCGCTCTCCCATCCCCACTCCCCAATGAAATTTCATCCACCTTGCCCCCCTCCCATTCTCCCCCATTCGCCCCCCCCATTCTCCCCCATTTCCCCCCCAATTTCTCCCATTTCCCCCGCAGTCCCCTCTGGTCCTAGGAGGAGACCATTCCATTTCCTTCCCGGTGGTGCGGGCGGTATCAGAGCATCTGGGCGGGCCAGGTCGACATTCTTCACTTCGACGCGCACCCAGACATCTACCACGCCTCTGAGGGCAACCATTATTTCCCCCTCATTTGCCCCCAATCTCTCCCCATTCTCCCCCATTCCCCCCTATTTCAACCCCTTCTTCTCCCCTCCTCCTCCCATTGTCACCCCTTTTTCTCCCCTCCTCCTGCCACCCAGTCTCCCCTAGCCCCATTGGTCTTGGGAGGCGATCACTCCATTTCCTTCCCGGTGGTGCGGGCGGTATCAGAGCATCTGGGCGGGCCAGTCGACATTCTTCACTTCGACGCCCACCCAGACATCTACCACGCGTTTGAAGGCAACCACTATTCCCACGCCTCGCCCTTTGCTCGCATCATGGAGTCTGGAGCGTGCCGGCGACTCTTGCAGGTGGGATAAACGGTTCAGGTTTTCGGGTTTCGGGTTTAAGATTTTGGGTTGAGGTTCCCTTGAGTTTGTACCCAACCAGACATCTACCATGCCTTTGAGGGCAACCACTATTCCCACGCCTCGCCCTTTGCTCGCATCATGGAGTCGGGAGCGTGCCGGAGGCTGCTGCAGGTGGGATTATATCTTAAATGGTGCCTCTTTGTTCCAGGTTCCCAGGAGGTAATTTCGTTCCACACAAATCTTGACGCGTCCAGAAATCTTGTGATAAAAGTTGAGTTTTGAGACGTCTCAAAAAATGTTGGCCACGCAAATTTTGTGATAATTGACTCCTGGGGTTTCGTTTTGTGAAATTTTGTGCAGCTGTCCGAAATTGAGCATACATGCGATAATTACCTCCTGTATATTTTTCTGCGTATGTATACACAAGCATACATACATTGTATAGATCATTCTCCCACTGTTTTTCCCCGTCCATCCCAAATTCTTTGAATGCTCGCAGGTGGGCATTCGGTCGATCAACGAGGAGGGCCGGGCGCAGGGCAGGCGGTTTGGCGTGGAGCAGTACGAGATGAGGCACTTCCACCGCAACCGAGAGATGCTCGAAAACTTGGTGGGTGGGGTGAGGGGGGAATGTGCTTGTAGTGAGTATGCTTACAATGACAGGCCGGGAGCAGGGCAGGCGGTTTGGCGTGGAGCAATACGAGATGCTGCACTTCCACCGCAAACGAGAGATGCTGGAGAACCTGGTGGGTGGGGAGCGGTGGTGATATGTTGGGTTCGAGCGTGCTCATAGTGATGGGTGTGCTTGTACAGAATGGGACAAGACAAGTTAACTGCACTGACTTCTAGCATGGAGCAGCATGAGATGAGGCACTTCCACCGCAACTGAGCGATGCTGGAGAACTTGGTGGGTGGAGAGTGGTGGAGATGGGTGTGGGGTGTGCTTACAGTGATGGGGGAAACCTCTTATACTGAATGCACCATGTCACATCCAGCATGTCTAGCGTGTGTGGTGGTGCAGCATGAGATGAGGAGGCACGTCCATCACATCCGAGACACTCTTGATAGAATGATGGGTGGGTGGAAGTGCCTGGTATGCGATTTGTGCTTCTCCACGCACCATATTGAACCTGGTGGGTAGAATGATTGTGATTTGTATGGTATGCGCTTACAGTAGTTGGTTGTGCTTGTACCGAATGGAACAGGTCACTTTCACTGACTGCTTGCTTGAATTAGTATGAGATGAGGCGCTTCCACCTCCCGCCTCCCCTCTCATCTCCCCTCCCATTTCCCCTTTCGTCTCTCCAAACAGGAGCTGGGCCAGGGGGTGAAGGGAGTATACGTATCCATCGACATAGACTGCCTCGATCCCGCCTTTGCTCCGGGCGTCTCCCACATTGAGCCGGGCGGTCTCTCCTTTCGCGACGTCATGAACATTCTGCAGAACCTCAAAGGTGAACATTCTCGTAGTAAACTTTCCCTGATAGTTCACTCTAACCTGCACGTTGAGCTGGGCAACCTCTCCTTTCGCGATGTCATGAACATTCTGCAGAACCTCGAAGGTGAATCTTCTGGTGAATGTTCTGGTGGGTATTCTTGTGAACATTCTCCAAAAGTGCATTCAGTAGAAAATCCTTTTCACGATGAAAATCGAGCCAGGCGGCCTCTCCTTCCACGTGAAACGCCAAAATTCTGCAGAACCTCAAAGGTGACTATTGTGGTGAAAGTTCATATCAAGAACTCTCAGTGAAAGTTCATATCAAGCTGCACATTCAGCCGGGCGGCTGAATAATGTGGTGGGGGGTGATGTGGTGGGGGGTGATGTGGTGCAGCTGAACCCGCAGTGTGTATGTCCCGGCCAACCCCATTCCTTCTCACGCCCCCACCTCCCCTGCTTACCCCACCAGGCAATGTGGTGGCCGGTGAGGTGGTGGCCGGTGAGGTGGTGGAGCTGAACCCACATCGTTTGTGCCACTCAACCACCCCCCACCCGACCCCCCTCCCCTCTCATTTCCTTCCCCCCCCTCCCCCCTCCCCGGCTTACCCCACCAGGCTGTGTGGTGGCGGGGGACGTGGTGCAGCTGAACCCACAGCGCACTTGTCCCCACCCCCCTCCTCACCCCCCAAACACATTCCCTTTCCTCTCCCCTCCCCCCCCAAACCCCCTCCCCTCCGCGCACCCCACCAGGCAATGTGGTGGCCGGGGACGTGGTGGAGCTGAACCCACAGCGCGACACGGTGGACGGCATGACAGCCATGGTTGCCGCCAAATTTGTTCGCGAGCTCGCAGCTCGCATCTCCAAGTAGTGGTCGCTGGCGGCTGTTTACTCTAAGCGGTAACTGCTTTCGTGTGTCCAACCTGGACACATGATTTGAAACATGGTAAACACTGGCATGCACTTGCTATCCAGTCACCATGTGCATGAGTTATTCCAAGTTCTGTAGCTGAAGGGACATGTTCTCCTAGTCACTTTCGCATGGTAATTCAAGGTTCCAAAACCCATCCCTCTTTAGTATGTTTTTTTTTTTTTTTTTTGGAGGCCACTAATTAACATTTGCGCTTGATCAATGAGAAGCATACACCCTCACGTCAGAATGCAAGGCGCATTCACTCCCAAAGATCTTTGTTCTGATACGAGGACCCCACAGTGCCCCGCCCGGTCGAAAAGGTTTGCAACGTTGCCCCTTCAAGCCCGTGCCATTGGAACCCGAGTTCCACCGTGTCATGCCTGACAACCAGTGTGGGTACAGCATGGAAAAAATCGTAAGCAGAGATTCCAAGCCTCCCCCTTCGTGAAAACGTTTCCGTTGCTTTCTGTGCATGCATTGCAGTACACAGTGCATATGCTGGTGCGGTGAAACAGTTGTTATAACTTCGATGGAATCGTCAAGATTCGGGAAAATTAGGCTGGTGTCTGGTTGAAAAAACCATTAACGGTTTGCTGCGCAACCTTGTTGATTTTCTCTGAACCTGTCAAAGTCTCCGAGAGGCAGAATGGCCTGAGCGACAAGACTGACGAGTTATTTGTGAGGGTGTCTGATGGGCTCACGTTTGTACCAAGGAATGTCTAAACTAGAAGCGTAACTACCCTTATCCATTTCATATCGTGGCATCCCTCCAACGCACACAACCGCCTTTCTGTGATCCTGCTCTGTTGTCCACCACAATGAAAGCGACCTGAAGCTTGTTCAGCAAGAGATGCACGCAGCGTCTCTCTGAGAATCTTTTGCTATCCAGACTAAGTCGTCCGATCAAAGCTGTTGCCACACGTGCTCACCTTCAGCCCTCCATGTTTAATGTTTAACTCCTATCCCATCGCCTTGCATTCTGCCTGAACTCGCGGGCGGGCCGTACTATTTGGGCTTGTTCTTGAAGCTCGAGTTTTGCAGCTTGTGGAGGAGGATCCTCACTGCTACGCGGAGATCGTCTATATTCACGGAAAGTTGCAAGTGTAGCTAGAGTTTTTCCAGCTCAGTCGAACATCTCCCACTGCTTGTCACTTCGAAATGACGAGTTCGCCTTCATCAAGCGCAGAAGCGCAGACTGTAGTACATGTTAGTATTATCACCTCCACCGCAATGCAGTGATTACAGTAGTCGATTTATTTTCAGCGGCACTGCCCCAGTCCAGAAGTCTGTCGACAAACAGAACCTGCCGTGTCGTTCGTTCCCGAGGACTCGAGGAGCAAGAGATTTGTTCTACTACACTTCTTTTAGACGAAGCACACTCCAGAAAGCACTCCTGGAGTCCAAAATTCGGTCGCCCACTAGCTCCGCGAGCGTAGAGTATCTTCGAACATCGACGAGTTGCCGCCATTATTATGTCGTCTCGTAGTCAGCGCGACGTAGTACTCCGTGGTAGTGCCGAACTTTCCAACGTCTCTGCCAGGGGCGTCGGAGGTTCGGCTGAGACTCGTCATAATCATTCCCCGGCCGCGGACAGCACGTTTCAGTCGCCGAACCTCACGGAGACGCCGCTCGCGGCAATGATGCATCGGCAGCGGACCGCGGTCGAAGCGTGGGTACATCAGCTGCAGCTTGAAGGCAGCAGCACCAATGGCGGCATCGCGCCTCCCGCGGCTCGTGCTGACAAACAGCGGCTTGACGTCTCCGCGACCGAGTCGGCATCGGTAATGGTACCTTTCACCGTCGCCAACGCGGCAATACGAAAGAATGTCGCCGAATCAGCGCAAGGTTACGAGTCGCCGGCCCGTCTCGCCGCTCAAGAGCTTCCGGAGCTGCTCGAACGTTCCGCCGAGGCTGCGCGTTTCGCGCAGCTCAGATTCTCTCCGTCGCGGAAGAAAGAAGCTTCTCTGCGGCAAACGGAGCTGTCGCAAGCGGAAAATCTCCGCTTCCCGCGTCGCGGTCAGTCATGCCCCGCGACGCGGCTTTCTCCGTCAGCGGCAATCCCGCCGCCGCGGCGTCGCACAATGTCGCGGTTACCAGCTCAAACTGTCGCACGCCGGTGTCGCTTGTCTCGTCGCCAAATTCACCGCCAGGTTCTACCGCAAACGCTCCTCCTTCAACTCCAAGTCTCCGCGTCGGCCATGATTTCCGTCAACCCTCGCGATTTCAGCGGCAACCATCAGCTGCCGCCACCACAAAACGCTTTGAAATGGGCGGCACCGAAGAGCTTTCCAAAGGCGATACTACCACTACTAGCATCCCTACAATGGAGGTAGACGGAGATGGTCTCAATGCAGAAATGTTAGGATTGATTTCTTCGGGAAATGCAACTGCCAGCGTTGGCGGCTCGAGCACTCTTCACGGATCAACTTCTACCGGAAAGCATGATCATGGCCGCCTTCGTCATGATAATGGCAGTCACGTGGGCGGCGATGCGAAATACTTGGGGGGTGGCGGCTCATCATCTCAACTTCCGGAAACAACGGAATGGGCTTGTTCACAATCTGGGGACGAAACCCCTTTGGAAGAGTTCCTTCGGAGTATGATGGGCTGGAGTTCGAATCTGCACGTCGGCACAAATTCGGACAGAAATGCTACCGTTTCTGCTCGTCCGGACCTCGCCATTCAGGTAGCACCGGAGCAACGGTCGCACCACATGAGAGGTTTGCAAGCGGAAATCAGCTTGATTCCTGAAATACCGCTTCCAAACCGCGGAGGCTTGGAGGCAAAAACAACACTGCTTGTTACCGAGCCCGCATTGCCAGCTGTGAGTGTCAACGCCACCCAGGACAGAGGTCCAAGAGGACTCGGCACTGGCTCACTGAATGTACCCCGACATGCATCATTAGTTAATACCGGATCGCCTTGTGTCGCCGGATCACCAACCGCTGTCTCTGGTTCACCAAATCTCTCTGAATCGCCTTTGGCGGGATCCGCCGTCCTGTCGACCTCCATGCCGATGCTCTCAGGCGAAATGGCACTGTCTGCAAGGTGTGCAGACAGCAGGCGGACCATCTCACTTCCTGGCGAGAATTGCATCCTCGCAAGCGCGATGGTTGACTTGGAAGAAGAGGCACTGGTGCAGGAGCTTTTGAGGTCTGACTCCAGAGGAGGTCAAACAGGCATGCTGGTCGATGGCGGTGGTTTGGATGGCAGCGGTTCTGCTGCTGCAGCTGGTGTTGAAGCATCTGCGGGTGTATTCAGTGATGGTGGGAATCCTGTGCTAGGCGCATCCAATTCCAGTGGCGATATGGCCGGAGGGTCACAAGCACAGCAAACGAGCCAGGTGCGCCAGCAACTGGGCAGCCCTACAATGGGGGATTGGCGACCACGGACCCGGACACGCTTTGACGCAGAAGCTAAGGAGCGAGGTGTCATAAAACCGAGAAGCATGCGTGAGAGGAAGCGACGAGATAAGATCAGGTAAGGTTGCAGCTCTTAATGCATGACGTTGGCGTTTTTCCTTCGTCACAGTTTTCTAAAATTGTGTTTTACTATGGTTGCAGTGAGGGATTGCAACAACTGCGGCGGATGCTACCAGCAGGAGCAGTTGGGCCTCAAATAGACACTGCTACGATGATTGAGGTGGCGATCTCCCATATCACACACCTTCAGGTAAGAAAGCATGTTCTTGCTCTAGTCTTCAGGCTTTGTTTTGGATGCATTTCCAATATCTCATGACCATGTTTGTCTGATGAGCAGTCCCAGGTAAACAAAATGGAGAGTGCGCTACTGGTGCAGAGTTTGATGGAGCAGAGAGCAAATCAGCAATATCCTAGAAGCGAGTTTAATTTTGATACAGAAAATATGTAGCCCATTAACTCCTTTCACTGGACTGGAGGATGTCTTTGTCCTTGATGTAAATTGGCTCAATTGCATTCTTGCTGTACTTAATCTCTTTTTATGACCTACTGTACTCCATACTTACACCACAAATGAACCGACGTCATACCCAGGAAGACATTTCAGCAAGATTGCTGATGTGGGACAAGAGGAACTGCACACGTACGTGCCCTGGGTCCCACGTTTATCGATGACACGGCACACTCGATGTCCCCTTCTGACAGCCCACAGACATCATCAATTGAGTTGGAAGTTGGAATGTGGAAGTGAGCTAATTTGATTTCCCCAAGGTCAACAAATGATCTCCTCCCTGAGTTATTTGTTTTTTTGCATTACTGGCAGCAATCCGCCGCCATTGTTTCTCTGATCGGATGCGAGTTGAGGCGGCTAAGTCTACACATGGCGGCTGCTGCGTTTGATCTCTCCCTGTTCTTTCAGGCTGTACCCTTGGTCTGCTGAAGGGGCAAGCCATTTCATCCTTTTGCCCTTCAGAAACGACTGGCTGTGAGGATAGTGCGGGATTTGAAGAGAAAGAGCCAGTACCCTGTAACAATCACTTCAGAAATAGCTAGCCACGCCGCCACAGACCTGCTGTGACTTTCCCTAGGAGTCTGATTCGCAATTTTTGTAAATTTACCTTTCCGCGCCACGCGTGCCCCGCTAGCAGCCAGAGAAGCATCCTTGCATACTGCCAGCTGGCAAGCTGCATTTATGTGGATATTAACTCGGTACTGAGGCTCCTCGTTGTTCTCGGTCGCGGTTTTTGGACAAAACAATTACTCCAACTGGCCAAACCTCCAGGTTGAATCCAACGGAATCTGGTCGATTTGTATTCACACCGCAAAACAAGCATCACACACCACCCTACCTCTACGGACCTCCCTGTTTGCGTAACGGACGTCCCATTATTCGTCTGTCTTACTCAATCCTAGAAAGTCGGCTTAGTTTGATGAAGAGCCGTTTGGGCAGCTTGTGACGTCAGCTAGTGATCACGCCACGTCAAGCAAGGTTCAGGTGCCATGGCAGCTCATACAGGATCGCCTTTCACTGCTTGTAGCGTAATATCTCCTTTAACGAGAAGTACGGTCCACTCACCGCATTCTCTCCTCACGGAGGGTAGTACGACGCTTATCCAATGGTCCCAATCCTATCCCCGTTATAAGACGTTCGATTACACGAAAAGGTTACAATACGTTAAGGCGAGGCCGCTAAAATTCCGCTGCCAGGCGGGCTCTGACAGCTCAAGCGGGAATAAAGGAACGAATGACCGGGATAGTAGTTCCCGAAACGGCAGCGGTAATGATCAAGAAGGAAATGACAGGGGAGATAACGACAGCACCAAACGGAAAGACATTGACGGGTCGACGCAGCAACAGGAGGGGTTAATTATTGAGGAGAGACTCGCGAATGCGTCTATACGGAGGTAAATAGATGCCGGGGCGAGTTCGAGCACTTCCCCTCTTGGTTTCCGCGTTCTTCTGCTTGTCTTCAAGCAGTAATCTATGAATGCGGTTCGGGCCTTGATAGAGGGTGTATGCAGTGGTAACCATTCTCAAGGGTGGACTATGCGGTAACCATTTCCAGGAGTTTATCAGTAGTAACCATCCCGTGGATGTACAGACGCAACCCTCCACCCCCCGACCCCCCCAAGATCTCTCAATGGTAATCATTCCCCTGAGGATTTACCAGATAATAATTTTCTATACAATCTGTCGGTGATGAACCTCCAAAGCATTCTGAACCTCACTCCTCAACGACAAATCCCCTCCCCAAAATCTCGTTGTCTGTACCCTAAATCCTGGTGCTCCTCACAACCGCATTACCTGTCACTTCCTTGTAAATCTTCCACCCGCTGTATCACTTCCTCATTTTCCAACACGCCGTTGCATTGTAACCATGGCACTATTCATCTTCAGGGTTTTGGGTTTCCCTTTCATCCCCCTCCCGCCACAACCCCCCTCCCCACCCTTTCCCTCCCTCCCACCCTTTCCCTCCCTCCCTCCCTCCCTCCCTCCCTCCCTCACTCTCTCGCTCCCTCGCCCTGGTTCCTCATTCCCCCTTCCCAGGTATCGCATCAGCCCGTCTCAAGGAGCTGTAAGCGTTGCAGAACCCCCTCCATAACCCTAATCCCCTCTGCCGCTGTGTCTTACGTGCCCTGTTCCCTTATTCGTCCTCCCTGTTTCCTCATTCTCCCTTCCTGTTTCCTCATTCCCCCTTCCTGTTTGTTCATTCCCCCTTCCCAGGTATCGCATCAGCCTGTCAGAAGGAGCTGTGAGCGTTGCAGAACCCCCTACCTCTTCCTCCCCCCCTGCTGTGTCTTCCGCCAATGCCGCCGATGGTGCTTCTAACGAAGGTGACAGTAACGGAGGCGGGGCTGAGCCTACCCGAAGCGGCCGCTTCGACTCTCTGGTCCAGTCGGCAAAGAATTTCTTCCTGCCCGCTGGATACCCGGTCAGCCTGACCAGCGACTACACAAGCTACATGTAAAATCCATTTTTTTGCCAACTTATATCCTCGTTTTCTCCTTTCCTCCAGGCAATTAGCCCTACCTTGTCCCTCGTTCCTCACGCCCCTCATCCCCCGTCCCCAACCCCCCCACGTCCCATCTCCCGCTTCTCGCTTCTCAACCCTTAGTCTCCTCCCTTCCCCTCTCGTCCCCTTTCCTCCCCTCTCTCCTCCCTCCCATTCCCTGTCTTCCTCTCTCATAGCCTTTCTCTTTCTAAACCCCTTTCATCCCCTCTATTAGCCTCTTCCCCTTCTCATCCCGTTTCCTCCCCTCTCCTCCCCTCTCCTCATCATCTTCTCTATCTCATCCCATCTCCTCCCCTCTCCTCCCCTCTCCTCCAATCTCCTCATCATCTTCTCTATCTCATCCACACTCCTCCCCTCTCCTCCAATCTCCTCTCCTCTTCTCCTCCCTTTCCTCCCTCCCTCCCATCAGGCTCTGGCAGTTCCCGGTGCACATAACGGGGTGGGCCTCCTCAACCCTCGTCACATCCACGCTGCTGCAAGCAGTTGGAGTCGGGTCGCTCGTTAAAGCCACAGCCACTGCTGCTGCCGGCACCGCCGCTGCCACTGGTGCTGCTGCTGCTACTGGCGCTGCTACTGGTGCCGCTGCTGGCGCTACTGCTGCTGGTACGGCCGGCACCGTTGCAGCAGGAGCAGCAACCCTCGCAACCACAGCAGCGGCAGCAGCAGCCGCCCTCCCCGCCGTAGACCCCGCCTCTGCTGCCGCCGCCACCGCCGCCATCAAATGGGTGGCAAAGGACGGCATAGGCGCGGTCGGGCGCCTCCTCGTGGGTGGCAGGTTCGGCAGCATCTTCGACGAGGATCCGAAGCAGTGGAGGCTCGTCGCGGACCTAATCGGCTCGGCCGGAGCAATCTTCGAACTAGCCACCCCCCTCGCGCCGACCCACTTTCTCCTCCTCGCATCCCTCGGAAACCTCACAAAGGCCATTGCGAAAGGGCTCAAAGACCCGTCGGCTAGGGTTATCCAGACTCACTTTGCGCTGCAGGCGAATGTGGGGGAGGTGGTAGCGAAGGAGGAGGTGTATAAGGTGATGGCTCAGCTGGTGGGGCTGGGCTGTGGCGTGCTGCTGCTCAGCTCGCCCTACATTGCCGAGTCGTATTGGAGCCTGGTCACCACGTGGGCTGTGATTCGCTCGACTCACCTCACCTTTCGGTTCAAGTCGCTTTCTGTGCTCGAGTTTGACTCTGTGAGCTTCGTGTAGGCGGGGGAAGGGAGGGAGGAAGGGAGGCGGGTAGGGGGGTACGAAGGCGGTTCAGGTGGAGGATGGCGGGGGAAATGGTGGGGAAGTGGAGAAGGGGGAAAGGGAGTGTGGTGTTGGGGTGTGGATGGAGTGGTGCTGAGTTTTCCGTACATAGCCAAGTCTTATTGGAGCATTGTCAGCACATGGCCTCCTTCCCACAGCCTCTTTTCTTCCTTCCCCTCTCCCCCCCCCACAGCTAAGCTTCAAGCGCACGGCTGTCCCTGTCAAAGGGCACGTTGTTCGAGACATCTCAAAAGTCATATTCTGAGACGTCTCAAAAAGCTTCAAGCACACGGCCGTCCTTGTCTCTCCCCTCCTTCTCCTCCCCTCCCCACTCCCCCCTTCTCTTTTCTCCTTGCCACGGCTGAGCTTTCGGCGCACAGCCATCATTGCCCGAGCACACGGCCATCATTGCCCGAGCACACAGCCATCATTGCCCGAGCACACGGCCATCATTGCCCGAGCACACGGCCATCATTGCCCGAGCACACGGCCATGCAGACAGCCAACCGACAGGAGCGCCTCTGGCTGTAATCCCGCCTCTCCTCCCTTCCCAGGAGGCCCAGAGCTCTCCACACGTCTCAGGAGGGGCAGAGCTGCCCTCCAAGCAGGCAGTCAACCGACAGGAGCGCCTCTGGCTGCCTCCCAACTCTCCATCCTTCCCATCCTTCAACACGCCATCCATTCTCCCCCCTCCTTCTCTTCACCGTTCCCCCTGTCCTTTTTCCCCTCTCCGCAGTTGAGTTTCAAGCGCACGCCATCCTTGCCTGAGCGCTCGTCTCAGGGGCGGCAGAGCTGCCCTCATTGCAGGCAGTGAACCACCTCTGGCTTCCCCTGTCCCCGCTCCCTCCTCCCTCTTCCCCTCATCTCAGTTGAATTTCAAGCGCACCGCCATCCTTGCCCGAGCGCATGTCTCAGGGGCGGCAGAGCTGCCCTCAGTGCAGGCAGTGAACCGAAGGGAGCGCCTTTGGCTGCCACGCCGCCTCACGTCCCCTCGCATAAACCTTGGTTGCTCCCTTGCTGACGTGTCCACCCTGCTGGAACAACAGTCGGCCAACCGGATAGTGAGTTTTTCTTTCGTTCTTTCTTTGTTTCTTTCTTTTCCTTTTTTTTTTGGGGGGGGGGGGGGGCGGGGGCTGTCTGTGTGTTAAAGGCTGCCTGCCTGTCTCTTCATCCCACATGAACCCTCCTTGTCTCATCCCCACACGCTCACAGACCTCCTGTCACTTTACCGGGAGGAGCAGCTTATACGACATTTGTGTCGTCTCAAAAGTTGCTCAACAAAGTTCCATTGCATGTTGCAGTCCTTTTCTTTGCATGTCGTGCTTTCCCCATCTGTTTCATCTGTTGTTTCAACTGCGACCTCATGTCATCTTCCAGCCAATCACAGAGCAGCATTTGCTTCTAATGAACGACAACGGCACCCTCCCCGCCCTTCTCATTACTCTCTCTCTGTCTCCTCTATTCCCCGTTGTTTGTAACTGCATGATTGTGTTCGCCTCCAGCCAATCACAGACCTCCTGTCACTCTATCAGGATGAGCAGCATGTGCTTTTAATGGATGACAACGTCACCTTCCCCTTCCCCCTTCTCATTACATCTCTCTCTTCCTCTCCCCGGTGTAACTGCGATGTTTTGTCATATCCAGCCAATCACAGACCTCCTGTCACTGTACCGGGAGGAGCAGCATGTGCTTCTAATGGATGACAACGGCTCCTTTTCTGTCATCTTCAAGGTACCCTATCTTGCCAATTCTACTGTCACACGCACTGGCCATGTCTCTCTCTTTCTCCTGTCTCACCTCCCTCTCCCCTCCCTCCCCCCTCTCCCTAGCCTTTGCTTGCTCGCCACCTTCCAACACTTGCAGTTCTCACACTCGCCGAAACCCGTTCTTACCCTTGCTTTACCTTGCTTTAGCCTCACTCTTGTTCTCAATGGCGTCGACTCAACAGTCGCTCGCACCTCACCCACCCAAACCCGTTTTGCTTCCATCCTTCCGTATCCCCAAATTTGTCATAAGCGCCTTGGCTCCCTTTCTCCTTTTTTCCAGTGAGGTGACTGTCGAGTCGACTCACCCAAAACTCACATGCGCTTCACACACTCACCCAAACCCGTTTTACCTCCACCCTTCCTTGGCCCCCAAACCCTAATCTCCCGCCTCACCCTCTTACTCAACGTTTTTCCACCTTCTCCCAACCCAACTACCGTCCACGACTCACTGCAGCAAGGAGCATCCAAGGGGACGGTTCTGAGGGTTGTGTGGCAGGCGTGCTGGCTGCAGCAGCATTCTGAGTCAGCTCGTTATCCCCTCACCCCCTTAATGTCTTGTTCCACCCTTTCTCCCTGCTAACCTCTCTTACGATTCACTGCAGCAAGGAGCATCCAAGGGGACGGTTCTGAGGGTCGTGTGGCAGGCATGCTGGCTGCAGCAGCAGAGGAGGGAGACGAGCAGACAGCATGGGGCAGATGGGGAGGAGGGTCACTCTGATGCCACCGACAGAAGCAACGGCAGCAGCAGTGGAGACATTAGAGTGACATTAGACATTAGCATTCTGCAGGCATCGTTGGATGCGTTAGGCAGTCGGTTTGAGGGGTTCCTTGCCCAGGCAGCTGCAGCAGGGTGGGACACCAACACTCTCGTGGCCAAGGTGCCTCCCTCCGCCCCTCTGCTCATGCTGTAATTGTTCAGCGACAGAGGCATTGGCATTCTGCAGGCATCGTTGGATGCGTTAGGCAGTCGGTTTGAGGGGTTCCTTTCTCAGGCGGCTGCAGCAGGGTGGGATACCAACACTCTCGTGGCCAAGGTGCCTCCCTCCGCCCCTCTCCTCATGCTGTAATCCTTCAGCGGCAGAAGCATTGGTATTTTGCATGCCTAGATCCACTAGACAGTGGGTTTGAGGAGTTCCTTCCTTGCCAAGGCAGCTGCTGCAGGGTGGGACACCAACACGCTGGTGGCCAAGGTGCCTCCCTCCGCCCCTCTCCTCATCCTGTAACCCGGAGCTGCCTGAGTGAGGGGCATAATTGGTCTTGTGCAAGCCTCTCTACATGCGCTAGGCAGGGAGTTTGAGTGGTTCCTGGCCAAGGTGACTGCCGCAGGGTGGAATAACAACACTCTCGTGGCAAGGTGCCTCCCTCCGCCCCCCTGCTCATGCTGTAAGCCTGCAATCGCCAGGAGTTGCCTGTGGTATTGCTGCTGTGTCTTGGATGACATACCTGGTGTTGCTATGGTATCAGGTAACAGAGCAATCATTACATGCCATATGGCAAAGCATTGCCGCAGCAGCAAAATGTATGTTATTGTGAAATTTGCCATTGCTGGGAAAGTACGGTAGGGGCACTGAAATAATTTTATTCAATACCTTACGTTACCATACGCACCGTAGTTGAATTCATTGTATTTCTTCATTATAGCCTCGGTCAAGCTCAAGGGCCTTGTAAAGCTGAAGATGTGAAGCTTTGAGAATACAGGACTATTGTACTGATTAGGTGCTTCAACTCTTACTGGACCTCACCCCCCCCTTCAACACGAGGGGAGGAAATGAGGCCAACTGTGCTACCGTTTTCAAGAGTCCTAAAACAAAGATGAACGGAAAGCAATATACCTTTCCCAGTCTTCCTAGAACCTCTAGGCAAGCCAACTTTTATGAAATAAAACTATGCAGACTACAGCTTGCAGCAAAGATGTGTGCACAGCACATGTAGGTGTACCGTCAACAGCTGTATCACGTCTCATTGTGACCATCAAATCAACTACCCACGTCAACAACATCTTACAGCGATCGCCAGCACCACAGCCAACATCAGTCAACAGCTGTTCACCATGGTCAACAGCGGTCAACAGTGGTCAACAGCGGCCAACAGTGGTCAACAGCGGTGAACAAGGGTCGAGAGCGGTTAACGTCAGTCAATGGAGGTGAAGATGGCTTCTAGTCGCTCCACAGACGCATACAGCCGCCCCACATTCAGCCCCAGAATGGGCTCCCCTGTTCCCAAGGCTCTGATGATGGGATGCAAGTGGGTGGGTGAATGAAGGGAAAACATAGCAGGGAGGGGAACGACACGAGATAGGCAACGGAACGGAGAAAAAAAAAAAAAACAGAACAGAAAAGCAAACGGCGATTGAGTAGAAGCAAGACGGAATAGCAAAGGGTGATTGAGGACACACGAAGGAAACAGAAACACCAAGACATGTGCTTGGACCAAGCCTTTTAATTCAAGACCCACCCATACATGTCCCCCAAACATCCTCAAAACTCACCCATGTATGTATGCTCCAGAAACGTTTGAAGACTTACCTGTGCGTGTCGGGCGGCACATATTCGCATTCCACCCCACGCGCACATCCACGCCCGGGCACACGGGCAGGTTGTGCTCGCCCCCATTCATGCATGTCCCCCATTCATGCATGTCCCCCATTCATGCATGTCCCCCATTCATGCATGTCCCCCATTCATGCATGTCCCCCATTCATGCATGTCCCCCATTCATGCATGTCCCCCATTCATGCATGTCCCCCATTCATGCATATCCCCCATTCATGCATATCCCCCATTCATGCATGCCCCCCATTCATGCATGCCCCCCATTCATGCATGTCCCCCATTCATGCATGCCCCCCATTCATGCATGTCCCCCATTCATGCATGTCCCCCATTCATGCATGCCCCCCCTTCATGCATGCCCCCCACTCATGCATGCCCCCCATTCATGCATGCCCCCCATTCATGCATGTCCCCCATTCATGCATGTCCCCCATTCATGCATGTCCCCCATTCATGCATGCCCCCCATTCATGCATGGCCCCACTGAAACAAGCCAGTAAGACGACTCACCCATGCATGTCTGGCAACACGTATTCCGCATTCCACCCCACCCACACGTCCACGCCCGGGTACACAGGCAGCATACAGCCTCACCCATGCATGTCATGCCACAACCGTACACCTTAAAGACTTGCCATGCATGTCTGGCAACACGTATTCGGCATTCCATCCCACGCGCACATCCACCCATGCATTTTCTCCAACATGCATGGTCTTAAAATGATCTCCTAGGTTCACCCGTGCATGTCTGGCAGCACATATTCATCATTCCACCCCACCCGCACGTCCACATCCGGACGTACGTGCAGGTTGTGCTTGTACCCCATTCATGCATGTCCCCCACTCATGCATGTCCCCCACTCATGCATGTCCCCCACTGAACAAGCCAGTAAGACTCACCCGTGCATGTCTGGCAGCACGTATTCCGCATTCCACTCCACGCGCACGTCCATTTATGGATGCTGGGCATGTCATGTCATCCATTCATTTCCAAAACTCAAGACTCACCCATGCATGTCTGGCAATACGTATTCCGCATTCCACCCCACGCGCACATCCACACCCGGGCACACGGGCAGGTTGTGCTTATAACGAATCTCTGAGGGCGTGTTCCCATTCAGCGCGGAGGTGAGTTTCCACTTCCACCCCGTCGCATTGTGCTTAAAGTCGTGCCCTATGCCCACCTGTGGGAGAGTAGGGGACGGGTGGGGAGAGAGAAGGGGGGTGGGAAAGGAGAAGGGGGGTGTGGAGATGGGTGGGAAGGGAGAATGGGGGTGGGGAGGGAGAAAGGGGATGAAGTGAGGACTGCAGTGAGTTTCCACTAACACCCCGTCGCCTTGTGCTTGAATTCATGCCCAATGCCCACCTGTAAAGGACAAGGGCCGAGATTAAGAAGGCGGGGTGAAGGCCGAGAGGGGCGAGGGGTGAAATACAGGGGGTTGGGAAGAGGAAAAGGGGGAAAGTGGGCACAGGGGTGAGTTTCCATTTCCACCCCGTTGCGTTGTGTTTGAAGTCATGCCCTATGTCCACCCGTGGGAGAGAAGTTGAGAGAGAGGGGTGGGTGAGGGGTGAGGAAAGGGTGAGGGGTGAGAGAGGAGGAGGAAAGGGATGGGGGCTTGGGGGTTAGGGGAGGGGCCTGGCGCAAGCCGGGGGTGGGGGAGAATAGGAGAGTCAAATCAAGGGATGGTATAACAACCCTACAGGTGCCCACATACCACAACCACAACTGGCCACACTACACCATACAGCACCGCATTCCACCACAGGACACCGCACATGACTGCACTGCACACCTGCAGGTTGAGCAGCCCCATGATGGGGATCTTGCGGGTGAGGAAGCGGATGTCGTCCCGCTGAGGCTCAAAGACGACCTTCCACACCAGCCCCAACCGCACCTGACTGCACTGCACCGCACAGTACCGAACTGCACCATACAGTACAGCATCGCACCACCTTGCACCGCACTGCACACCTGCAGGTTGAGCAGCCCCATGATGGGGATTTTGCGGGTGAGGAAGCGGATGTCCCCCCGCTGAGGCTCAAAGATCACCTTCCACTTCCGATCCGTGATGTTGGGCTTTAACACCAGCTTCAGATTGGCGCTGTTGACCTGCTGAGAGAAAGCGGGTGGAGAGCGGAAAGGGGTAGAAGGCAGGGGGGGGTGGGGAGCAGGAGTGGGTAGAGGGCAGGAGTGGGTAGAGGGCAGGAGTGGGTAGAGGGCAGGAGTGGGTAGAGGGCAGGAGTGGGTAGAGGGCAGGAGTGGGTAGAGGGCAGGAGTGGGTAGAGGGCAGGAGTGGGTAGAGGGCAGGAGTGGGTAGAGGGCAGGAGTGGGTAGAGGGCAGGAGTGGGTAGAGGGCAGGAGTGGGTAGAGGGCAGGAGTGGGTAGAGGGCAGGAGTGGGTAGAGGGCAGGAGTGGGTAGAGGGCAGGAGTGGGTAGAGGGCAGGAGTGGGTAGAGGGCAGGAGTGGGTAGAGGGCAGGAGTGGGTAGAGGGCAGGAGTGGGTAGAGGGCAGGAGTGGGTAGAGGGCAGGAGTGGGTAGAGGGCAGGAGTGGGTAGAGGGCAGGAGTGGGTAGAGGGCAGGAGTGGGTAGAGGGCAGGAGTGGGTAGAGGGCAGGAGTGGGTAGAGGGCAGGAGTGGGTAGAGGGCAGGAGTGGGTAGAGGGCAGGAGTGGGTAGAGGGCAGGAGTGGGTAGAGGGCAGGAGTGGGTAGAGGGCAGGAGTGGGTGGAGGGCAGGAGTGGGTAGAGGGCAGGAGTGGGTAGAGGGCAGGAGTGGGTAGAGGGCAGGAGTGGGTAGAGGGCAGGAGTGGGTAGAGGGCAGGAGTGGGTGGAGGGCAGGAGTGGGTAGAGGGCAGGAGTGGGTAGAGGGCAGGAGTGGGTGGAGGGCAGGAGGGGGTGGAGCAGACACAAAGTTGACCTTCCACTTGTGGTCGGTGATGTTGGACTTTAAACACCTTGCGCTCCCTTCCCCTTCCGCTATCCAGACCCACTTCCCTTCCCCCGACCCCTGCCCTCGTATGCTCACCTGGAAGCCCCACACGGACAGTGCACTGTGCTTGGGCGCAGGAGTTGACTTGGGCGAGGGAGAGAATGTCGACAGCTGTGGGGGGTCGAGCTTGCGCCTGAGCTCAACGTTCGCCCCAAGCTTGTACTGCAGGAAGCGTACAAGCACGGGCTCATACCCCACCTGAGTGCGCCTCACTTTGATGCTCACCTGAAAGCCCCACAACGACAGCGGGTTGTGCTTGGGCGCAGCAGGGGCCTTGGGGGAAAGCGAGGCGGTAGAAAGCTGGGGGGGATCCAGCTTGCGCCTGAGTTCAACATTCGCCCCGAGCTTGTACTGCATGAAGCGCTGGCGGAACTTGAAGAACACCTCCTTGGGCTTCCAGTCCACCTGGTACATCTCCCGCCACCACGCCCACGCCTCCTCCCCCTCCCCCTCCCCCAACCCCTCCGCCTCCCCCGCCACGGATCCCGCCCCGCCCATCCCCCCCCTCCCCTGGCCCCACCCCCCTCCCCCTCCGCCTCCGCCTCCCCATCCGCCTCCGCCTCCGCCTCCCCCGAGCGTCCCCCCGGATAGACCCGAGGCGTCTGGTTCGTTGGAGTAGGAGGGGCTGATGCGGAGGGGTCCGCCTCCCCTGCGCGCCCCTCCCCCTGCCCCTCCCCCTGCACCGCCGGCTACCCCAGCGTAGTACTGCTGCTGCTGGGGAAGGTTAGGGTACTGGGGTTGCTGGTGTGGCTGCTGGTGCGGCTGCTGGTGCGGCTGCTGGTGGGGTTGGTGCTGATGATGGTGGTGGTGGTGATGGCGGTGGTGCTTTCCCCCTGCTCCTCGGCTGCGGGATGAAGGGTAGGCTACACCTGCAGATGCACCTGCAGCAGCAGCAGTAGCTGTAGCAGCAGATGCACCTGCTCCAGAAGTGCCTGCTCCAGGGACGGGGTAACCAGGCGGGTTGGCAGTAGGCGTGTAGCGAGGGTCTTCAGGCTGGAAAACAAATACCCCACACGAGGACGGGGTAATTGGGGAGAGTGCCACTTTGAAAGATTAGTACCCAGGGATACTACTGCGTAGAAACGGCAGGTGGTAGGAGGAGCAAAGGACAGACAGATTTCAGAGAGCTGATAGACTGGCCGCTTGGAATCGCCAGTTGGACTCTGTTTTACCCCAACTAACCAATTACAAATACTGTACAAAAACTACAATACTCTAAACGTGACATTCCCAATACACCGCATTAGGCAATACTTACCACATAGCTAGACGACGCGCCGGGACCACCGAACTGGCCATCCCGCGGAGTGGAAAAATGCACGTTGTCGTACGTCCGATCCCACTGTTCCCATCTCCGCCCTCCGTTCGCCGTCGCCGTTGATCCAACGGCTGTCGACGCGCCGTACTGCGCAGGCGCGCCGCTGGGAGCTTCGGGAGTTCCCGAACCTGATGTGGAGGTTCGTACAGCATCCGCGCTGGGAAATGGAAAGCGAGGTGTCAACGGAAACAGCGAAAGCGGGAGGAGATACTAAGAAAAGCAATACATAGATGACCATCGGGCTGTAAGAATTCGCTCATAGTTATTGTTAACATTGTTCGTTAACGGCTCGCCCGTGACGGTTCGTCCTTAACATTTCCTCACGGCTCGTCGTTCGCGGTTCGTCCTGACGGGGTCCTACTTATCAAGGTACCTTGATTTATCGCGGAACGAGTCCGCTCGGCTCTCCCAGATGGCCAGTCGGCGTCGAACGCCCCAGCCTCCGTCCGCCATGGCGACTAAGAGTCTCAGTTAGACAGTGACGACGCTTTCGCTACGCAGCGGGCGAATGAGAGTGTGCCGAAATAGCGATAGGTGAGTGACAGACAGTTAGCTGGAATAACAGGAAGTGAATGGCCAGCGTCGCTGGGTAATAGATAAGAATATTTTAGGCAACGACCAGCTGCTGTCCACGCAGCAGGCAGGCGGCACGCCACTCGCTGCACGAGGGCGATAAGTGGCGTTTTGGAGCTTCGAAACTTCTCATTGGATGCAAAACATGTCATCAGAGACATACTTTGTCTTACCACTACAGACCACTGGATTAACCGCTGTATCGTTCAAAACCGTACTCGAATTCTCTGAACTCATCAGTGCCAGACCTGATGGTTCGGCAACCTATTTGATGTTGCCGCGCAAAACTCCAGTGTGCGCAGCCTTGAAGTCTACAGATATGCCAAGGGGGAGAGGGGAAATGGCGCACGCGCACAGGTACGTAGGCTTGGCGCAAAGGAACGGTTGGCGGAGTGGAGTCGGCGGTTGAAATGCTGCGGGCGACAGGGCTCATCATCGCCCAAAGACCGTTCCCAATTCGCAGTAACAGGTTTCGCCAATCGCAAACAGTCTCAGTACGAGTGCCCAATCAATGAGGGTCCCTGGGAACTGACCAGACGACGCTCTGCAATTCATTGCTTTCCAAGCCCAAATCAAGCAAGAGTGGTTTAGGGCGCGTTCTTAATCATCCGTGAAGCTGACGTTGTCACCAGAGGAGTTACGGGTTTCGTAGTTCTGACCTAATTACAAGTGATGTGTACAGCTTCGCTGCAAAAAACAGGACAATTTCGATACTCTTTGTGAAACAAATTTAAGAAGCATACGACCCAGGGATATCGCAAAACCAGATTCCAGGAGATTCCGACTTACCTCCCTAACCTAGCCAGCCATGCATGCACCCATCCCATGACTTCCTCCCATCCCAATCTGCACGCACCTATCTACTTCATTGTCATCCATTCTGCTCTCCGTTCACAGCTGCATGCCGTGCCGTACACCACCGACCGTCACCACTCTATTTCCATACATCACCGACCTCATTCCGATCTCACTCCACTTGAGCCGGCCGTTTGAATGTCTGCAGCCCGCATCCAGCGGATAGCTCCGGGGATTCAATCCCTCTTCCGCGCTTCCCCCACCGATACTAGCTATTCCAGACTCCACCAATCGTGCTCTCTAGCCGCTATTGTGGGTTTCAGCCCCTTCTCGTGTCGCCCTTCGTCTGTCGCGTCGCCCGCGCTTTCCCAGACACCAGCCGCCTCGTCGCCGCTTAGCGAAAGCCGCACCGCCGTTGCCGGAGTCGTC
Organism: Closterium sp. Naga37s-1; assembly: GCA_947471745.1. NCBI lineage: Eukaryota > Viridiplantae > Streptophyta > Zygnematophyceae > Desmidiales > Closteriaceae > Closterium > Closterium sp. Naga37s-1. The sequence goes on from CANJKZ010000147.1 coordinate 791,672, forward strand.
CGTCAGTCTCGCGATTCAGATCGAATTGTCCATTCTCTGAGCCCTTGCATTTCTGTTGCAGCTCGACGCGACTCGCGCTTCTCTGCTACGCAAAGCGTCCCCGCGTCTCAAGCCGTCGTCTCCACGTGCACTCGAAGCTTCGCGGCAGCTGCGGCGTTCGGAATGGCGGCGCCCAAGGAGATCTCGTCCAATAAGATGTTCGGCGGCGTGAACAAGCGCTACGAACACGAGAGCGCGACGCTCGGATGCACCATGAAATTCTCCATCTACTTCCCGCCCGCCGCCACCTCTTCACGCGTCCCGGTACGAATTTTGGTAGTTGAGTGAACTAAACAAGTGAACAAGCGCTACGAGCACGAGAGCGCGACGCTCGGGTGCACCATGAAATTCTCCATCTACTTCCCGCCCGCTGCTACCTCCTCGCGCGTGCCCGTGAGTTTTAAGGACACCGCTTTCTTTCCTTAATCTCACGTTTTCTCGTTCGTCTGCCGGTGCACCATGAAGAGTCTCCATCTATTTGCCTCTCGCCGCTACCTCCTCGCGCCGAACAAGCGTATAGAAATCTCACATCGTTGCACGTGTTTCATCCATCTCGAGCAGTCACCTCGTGCGTTGTCCCCACACACCCTCCCCACACACCCTTTTCCCCTTGCAGGTGATCTACTGGCTCTCGGGTCTCACCTGCCCGGACGAGAACTTCATTCAAAAGTCGTTTGCAGGCAGGTTATGTTCCCACTCCGCCACCCTGTTCCTTCCCCTCCTCCTACAGCATTTCCCCTGGCAGGTGATCTACTGGCTGTCAGGTCTCACCTGGACGGACGAGAATTTCATTCAAAAATCTTTCGCACAGAAGTACGCCTCAGAGCATCGCCCTTGCCCTTGCCTTGATGCGTCTGTTCCCTCCCTTCCCCTTTCTCCCTTCCCCCTCTCGCAGGTCATCTACTGGCTGTCAGGTCTCACCTGCACGGACGAGAACTTCATCCAAAAGTCGTTCGCACAGAAGTACGCCTCAGAGCATGGAGTTGCTCTCATTGTCCCTGACACCTCGCCCCGTAAGCCGCATTACCCCTGGCCCCCCCTGTAGCTGCCCCGCACGCTCCCTCTCCGTCTCACAGCGATTCCTGCCTCAGAGCATGGAGTTGCTCTCATTGTCCCTGACACCTCGCCCCGTAAGCCGCATTACCCCTTGCCCCCCCTGTAGCTGCCCCGCACGCTCCCTCTCCGTCTCAAAGCGATTCCTGCCTCAGAGCACGGAGTTGCTCTCATTGCCCCCGACACCTCGCCCCGTAATCGACCCCTCTCCCCTCCCCCTCCCTTCTCTGCGCGTCCCCGCCTGCCAATGTGCTCAAGCCTGCCTCTTAGCATGGGGTGTCTTTCATTGCCCCTGACACCTCGCCCCGTAAGCTGCCCCCCGCCTTCTTTCCCTGAAGTTGTCCCGTATGAATAGACCAATCAAAACAACCTAATACGACGAATCAGAGAAATTACACTCAAATAGACTAATCTGCTTCCTTTAGCGATGCTACGCCTATCCCTCTTGCCGTTTCATTATGTTTTTCTTCCCCTGCAGGCGGGTTGAAGGTGGAGGGAGAATCGGACAGCTGGGATTTCGGCGTGGGTGCCGGCTTTTATGTAAACGCCACGGTTCCCAAGTGGAAGAACTGGCAGATGTACGACTATGTCACAGAAGAGCTGCACCGGATTTTATCCGCGCACTACACTAATCTGGACATGCAGCGGTGCAGCTTAATGGGTCACTCTATGGGGGGACACGGCGCGCTGATTATCTTCTTCAGAAATTCCACCAAGTATAAGGTGAGAGAAGTGACAAAACAGGAACAAAATTATTAAATGCGTTTTTTTCTTATTTCGCCCTCAAACTCTCGCTCTTCCATTGCCCCTCTCCATGTCCATAGCCCGCTTGTCTCTTTTGCCACGTGTCGCTTCCATTGCGCCTCTCTTTGTGTACAGCCCGCTACCTTAATCAACAGTAATCTCCCTCCAATCCCGTTCTCATTTGTTTTTTTAAGCCTATTTTTCAAACTGCCAGCCTGACTGCCCTGTCCTTCCTCCTCCCCTTTTCCCTCTGTTCCCTCCACTCCCCCTAGTCTGTGTCCGCCTTTGCCCCCATCTGCAACCCCACGGAGTGCGCCTGGGGGCAAAAGGCCTTCTCAGGGTACTTGGGAGATGACAAGGCAGCTTGGGAGGTGAGTCCAATAAGTTGGGTTGTGTTAGGTTGGGTTGGGTTGGGTTGGGTTGGGCTGGGTTGCAACCCCACGGAGTGCCCCTTGGGGGAGAAGGCCTTTTCAGGGTGCTTGGGAGATGACAGAGCAGCCTAGGAGCCCCTTCCTAAACACCCCCACACATCCCTTTCCCTTCCGCTGCACACCCCTTCCCCTTTCCCTGCAAACCCCTTCAGCTGCACCTCCTTTCCCTCAACACTCCTTCCCCTGCCTTTCCCTCTCAGGAGTATGACGCTACAGCGCTCGTGAAGCAGTACCCAGGGCTCCCAAATGCACTCTCTTTCTCCCCCCTCCCTCGTCCCCTTCTCCTCCACTCCCCTTCTCCTCCACTCCCCTTCTCCTCCACACCCCTTCCCCTGCACGCCTTTCCCTCTCAGGAGTATGACGCTACAGCGCTCGTGAAGCAGTACCCAGGACCCAAGGTTGACATTCTTATCGACCAGGTAGGGGGTTTAAAGCCCGCTTTCTGTACCTTCAGGTATGTTCTTTGGAAACTCCCCTCTCAGGAGTAATGACGCCACAGCACTCGTTAATCCCCACCCACAGCACAAGGTGGGCGGATATCCCCATGGGTCAGGTGTGTGGGAAGCAAGCAACGCTTATGGGTACAGGTAATGGCCAAGGAGTGTTGCTTCCCACACACCTGATTCATGAGGATATCCACCTGATCCACGCGGTAATGGCTGTTGCCGGGTAGTTGTGCCGAGTTGCCATGCTGAGTCGACACTCAGCTGAGGTGGACATTGAGCATGCTGAGTTACCCACTCCATCCCCTTCAAGCAACAGCACCCCACCCTCGCTATATTCAGAGCGATTTTTACATGTTTTTTTAGAAGCAGCTGCTTTTGAGACACCTCACAAAACGTTTGAGACGTCTCGGAACTGGACACGTGCTATCACGAGAAGCAGCTGCTACCAAAGAGAGTTGGTGAAGCGCCTGGCACTCCTTCATCTCGATCCCCCCCCCCCCCCCCCCCCCTCCGTTGCGCATCCGCAGGGTGACAATGACAAGTTCTACCATGAGAAGCAGCTGCTGTCGGGGAATTTCCGGAATGCGTGCACCGAGGCACAGTTAGACACCACTTCATCCATTGATCTCTTGATTTATCATTTTCTCTTTCGTTTTTCCATATCCACAGGGGGACAGCGACAAGTTCTACCACGAGAAGCAGCTGCTGTGGTGATGGTGAAGCGTCTTAAGACGTTATGTCTTACCTCAATCCCTTCGACCCTTCTCTTGTTGTTCTTCCCCCTGCAGGGCGACAGTGACAAGTTCTACCACGAGAAGCAGCTGCTGCCGGAGAATTTCCAGAAGGCGTGCACCGAGGCAGGGGTGCCGCTGACGCTGCGCTTCCAGGGCGGCTACGACCACTCCTATTTCTTTATTGCATCGTTCATTGGGGACCACATCAAGCACCATGCCAAGGCCCTTAAGGCATGATGGCTTGACCTGAACATTATTAAACCTTTTAAAACCAAAACCACAACAGAGTCATATGTATACTATGTCTTTCAGCTTTACTAATGTTTCTCCAAAACATTCCAGTATTGTGTGGTGAAACGATACACCTGCTGTGGAGGCGTGAGTCTCACACGGCTACCCCTGATTGGCTCAGCTTGCGAATGCGATCTGCTTCACCTGATCGCGAAATGCTGGCTGTGTCTGTGAGGGTGGATGAAAATTGTTCACAGCCCAAACCGTTGTCATCATTTAAAGAACCCTACAGAACCATATTTGAACTCTCTGTAACGTTCTGTCTTTCGAACCCGCTTTCACCCTCGAGTCAGGACGCACAGCACGTTCTCCTGAGCTGGCGCTCCCTCAACCGTGAGGTTGCACCGGCAACGCACATGACTTCAAACGAGTCAGTCCACTCCATCCCCTTCAACCGTGAGGTTGGCGGGAGGCGCCTCACGTCAAGATGCGCTCTTCAAACGAGTCAGTCCACTCAATAACGGGGATGGCGCCTATCTTGTCATGGATGATTCCACTCGTAGATTTGTACACCCTCATTCTCACCTTTCTCACCGTTGGAAGCACTGGCTACAGTGTTTGGACGTAGCGGGCTGGTGCGATAACTCGGTGCGGGCAAAGTCGCACGACGTGACGAACAAGCCTCGGCCCACCCTAAACCGTTTTCCCTGAACCGTTCAAAATATACCAGTACCATTCTAGAACGTATTCAAACTTGACTAAACGCCTTTGGTCAAATTGTCACTATAACGTATGTGATAGGACCTTCCTTGTATCCATTGTACATTTATTTTAGTGTCAATAAAGAGGGAGAATGAGGGGGTACCCAACTATATATGGATCAAACCATTCCTTCTCAAAGACACCTCTCCTGGAAGACACCTCCTTGTAAATACCTCTTATAAAACACCGCGTAGAGCGGGAATCGATGGCTGTCGTCGTCGTGAGTCGCGAATCGTGAGTATTCCAGCCTAGCTTCCTCACTAAGTCGTGCTCACCGTTCCCTACGCCCTTTGACCGCTGCGCTAGCGGGCCTGATTTTTTTAGGCGGCTCAAAAATCGCCTCAAAAGGCGCCTAAAACATACGTCCTTTGACCGCAGCGCTAGCGGGCCTGAAGCTTACCCGTCATGACCTGATGATGGTGTGACTTTACTTCTGCCGTTTGGCTCTGGCTAATTTCAGATTCACTCGTCCAACAAAGCCGCTCCATGGCTGCCTCGGTAGCTCAGGACTCGAAGCCGTCTTGGCTGTCTTTTGTTGCCTTGCTAGCGTTATTCGCGTTAGTGGTAGTTCCGTTACTACTCTTCACCGTCCTCGTAAACTCATACACGATATATGCTGACGCACCAGGCATCCACGTTCGCCCCGGCCAGCTTTCCGCGAACAAACAGGGTAACTCCGACGCTGACGTCGCTGCGAGCCGGGACAAATGCCGGGTTCCAGAAAATTATCCGGTAGGATCCGATCCGGTTTGCTGGTGGTCCGGGGACCATGGCGGGTACGGTAGTAGCGACTCGTCGGGAACCAACAACGACACGATCGAGTCGAATAACGACGGTTCGCATCAGAATGCCTCTACAGCGCAGGACGCTCATGCCAATCAGACTATTTTCGATAATTCTCAAAAGCCGATTGCTGGAGTGCTGGCAGGAATTCAGGAGGAACGGATTAGGAGGCAGAGAAAAGAAGGGGTTCTGATTTTCGGCGGAGGATGCTCCCGCTGCGCGGTGGGTGAGCTGTGCGCCTTCGAGATTGCCGTCAGATCACCCGCGAAATGGGTCGCTCGACCGAGGGGATTCTCCGCCAGCTATAGTGGTAGCGACGGCAGCAGCAACAGTGACAGCAGCAGTGGTAGCGACATCAGCGACAACAGCAGTGGTGGCGCTACCGGTAGTGGTAGTAGCGATAGATTTAGGGTCAGCAAAACGCGGCGGGGCGTGGGTGGTCTGCGCGAGTCGCTGGTGGTGAGGCTGATGGGGCCTGCGTTGGCTGCAGCGGATGTGACTGCAGAGGAGGGTGACGTCACGCGATGGCGAGTGACGTACCGAGTGTGGGACGCTGGAAACTACAGGTGAGGCTTGTGGGTTGCGGGGCGGAATGGGGAAGGTGGTGTGGGGGAGGGAACGAAGGCTGGGAAAGGGGAATGAAAGGGGAATGAAAGGATGAAGAGAAACCTGGACCACGAGGGGATTGGGGGCAATGGGGAGGAGGAATCCGAATTTCTTCCTCCCTGAGTTTGTTCCCCACCTTTCCTCTATTTCCTTGAATCCAACCCTTCAGATGCTCACTACTAGAATCCAAGTAAGTCAAATCTCATTCATCCTTCTTACTCCTTCATCCCTCTACTCCCAACTCCCTGCCCAATCAGCATCCTGGTCCAATCAGAGTGCGACGCGTTGGACTTCGCTCCCGATTTCTTGGAGCGAGTCAACACCACAGGATCACATGTCATGGCACAGTGGAACCTCACAGTCCTTCCACGCATCCAACCAGCCACCGAACCAGCTACTAAGCCAACTACCGAACCAGCCACCGAACCAGCTACCAAGCCAGCTACCGAACCAGCCACCGAACCAGCTACCACTACTTCTGCTGAGTCCCACGCCAGCAGCACATTTCCACGGAATGCAATGGACGGCCCAGATTCGCCCTGCGACCATTCCATCAATGGCCGCTGGCTGCTCGATTCACAGACACAAAACTACACGTGGCAGCTCTACCCATGCGCACACCCCCTCCCTCCCACCTCCCAATGGCTCTCCGCTCTCCAATCTCGGGGTATTTCCGAAATCAACTTTGTCAGGGACTCTCACGTGCGATTCCTATTCCACCATCTCTACTTCCTCCTCACTGGGAAGGCCAATGCGTCCACTTTTCAGTACCATTGGGACATCCGATTGGTTGTGCCGCCTCCTAGCCCGGAACTGCAGCCGCTGAAGCTCAACTTCTATTGGATCGGAGGGATGTTTGTCAACGGGTCTTTTGGCTGCAGGTGAGGTGTGCGAGCCAAGACTGTGTTTTGTTGTTTCTGTTTGTTTCGTTCACATCCATTGTTCTCTTCCTTTAATGTTTTAGACAATTGCTGTCCTTGTACCTGTGTCCAATGTGTGGCCAGATGCAGGAGGGTTTCTGGCTCTGAACTTACTCCATCTGCCGTCTTTTCCCACCATTTCCTGTTTTTTCTCCCCTTCATTATAATCACTGTGCAGGAATGAGAACATTACGTCACTTCAAATGCTCCATTTCCCAAACATCTCCACCACAGCCCACGTGACACTCGTAGATGGCGGCTACTGGACGATATTTTTTTGTGACGAGCCTGAGAACGCCTTTGGGTATTATCTTCCTAATTTCCTGCAGTGGTTTTACTCCAGATTAGAATTAATACAGCTGGAGCATCAACAGCGGCAGCAGCAGCAGCAGCAGCAACAGCAGCAGCAGCAGCAGCAGGGGCAGGTTGAAACTCAAAGGCTGCCCGACAAAGGCCCTTGGTTTCTGTACCGAACCATCCCCCCAAAACGGCTTAACGAGTTCTGTGATAAGGGAACAAACACCCTCATTTCACACTTGAACAAAGTTATTGCGGGGCATTTAGGATGGTACGGGCTGTCTCTTCTTGATGACTGGCTAATTGCTGCCCCAAGGCCTGACGACACTTGTAAAAGTACTGATGTACATTACAGTTGCTTTGCTGAAGCTGAGGAAGATAAGAAGACTACAGAAATTGAGGGAGAGTATTATGGGACTGTCGGAGAGGCGATGGCGTGGAATTTCATGTACCATTTATTGTATGAGCTAAATTGAGATAAATATCATTAGCATCTTCTGAATTTACCGAATGGGTATAATGCCCTATTTATTGCAGCTCGCTTGCTGCATACCACTTACCTCTTGCAACCGAAACTGCAAAATTCTGCAAGCACGTGGCCACCCCCTCCATGCTTACCGCCTTTCCACCCCCTCAATTGGTACATTTCCTAGTCCCCGTCCCCATTTCCCACGCAACCTAGTTTCGTACGTGTTCTCGCAACAGCACTTCCAAGTTGGCGCGTATCACAACTTTTGCAGCAAGCCCAGGCCTTGGAGTGTGAGAACGCAAAACATGACTCCAGCGGGGCAGAACAACATCCGACACCCAAAACGAACCGGAACCGAGGATTCTCCCCTCTCTCCTCACACCGACCTCGGTTCTCCCCGGTTGGTGGAAGGAAATGTCTGAGCTTGGGCTCCCCACCAACCTCATTGAGCATTCTCCTCTGGAGTGACGAGAGAAACGTGTGGAGCACAAAATTTTGTCAAATGACGTACCAATATTCGTTTTTAATTGGTGCGTTACGGTTGAAATCGGTAATGAGTACGAACCGTGTGGAAAACCACTGTACCGCACATGAGGTTGGGCGAACGAGCCTGTGTGATTTCATTTTTGTAACGCCCCTTCCAGCCTTCATCCCACCTCGATTCTTCTCAAAAATACCTCCTGAAATGAATTAGCGCATCATTCAGGCACAACAGATAACATTAGGACGTGTCACATGTCTCTGGTCCACCCTCGGACCCCCATGGTCCTTGCCTTGCGCATGATTTGTCACCGCATCATGGCTATAGATGGTCCTTCAAGGAGTTTTTGCAAGCCGTTTATTTAACGATCTGCGCAGTTCCGCTCTACACTAGCCATTCATTTAGTGCCCAGACGTGTTGATACTCTGCACGCGATATTCACTGCGGTTTACCAACACAGCTGGTCTACAATAATATTTATTTATTTATTTGATAATTTCTGTTTCGGACGAAGCTGCTCGACGAAGCCACTCCATGGCGGCAGGTTCCGTTCCTAATGAATCAAAGCGGTGTTCGGTAGCCTTTCTGGTCTTTCTGTCGCTGTCCGCGTTAGTGGTAGTTCCGTTACTACTCTTCACCGTCCTCGTGGACTCATACACGATATACACAGACGCACCAAGCCTGCAAATCTGGCTCGGCGCGCTATCCGCGTCAAGCCGAACCAGCGAACCGTCCCGTACCACTCACGAACAGGCCAACCCAAACGCTGACGTGGCTGCGAGCCAGGAGAAGTCCATCACTCCGGAAAACCCGGTAGGATCGGATTCGATTTGCTGGTGGTCCGGGGATCACGGCGGGTACAGCGGAGGCGACTCGTCGGGATCCAGCAGCAACATGATAAAATCCAATTTTGGCGGATCGCGTCGGAAGGGAGGAATCTTGATTTTCGGCGGGGGATGCTCCCGCTGCACGGTTGGTGAGCTGTGCGCCTTCGAGATCGCCGTGAGATCGCCCGCGAAATGGGTTGCCACTCGCGAGCGGCCGAGCCTGGGGGGGAGAAAGAGAGGCCGCCGGGCTCTGGCTCGATCACGCGCGCGGGACGGGGAATTAGGCTCGATCAGACCGAGTACGAGTAGTAACAGCAGCCTCGTCAGCTTGAGCGGGTCTGATGGCGGCTTGACCGGCGCGCTGCGGTCAGCTACTAGGAGCGCGTGGAGTAGTGACGCTGCCAGGAACCAATCGAGGAGCAGAAGCGGCCGGTCTTTACGGGAGCCTGGTTCTATAGGTAGTGGCGGCAGCAGTGATAGCGGCAGCTATAGCGGCGGCGGCGGCGGCAGCAGCAGCGCGCGGAGGGGCGTGGGTGGTTTGCGCGAGTCGCTGGTGGTGAGGCTGATGGGGCCTGCGTTGGTTGCAGCGGATGTGACTGCAGAGGAGGGTGACGTCACGCGATGGCGAGTCACGTACCGCGTGTGGGACGCTGGAAACTACAGGTGAGATTTGATGGTTGGGGGTTGCTTGGGAACATGGGAAGGTGAAGGAGAAAATGGAGGGATGGGAAGGGGAGGGGCTGGCGTAGCGCCTGTAGCCGAGGCGATGCTTGAGGGTTGCGGGGGACATGGGGAACGGGGAAGGAAAGAGGAGCGCTGGGGACAGGAAGGAGGGGAGCAGTGAATAAGGGAAAGTGTAAGGAGGGGATGGGAGCAAAGGGAAAGGAAAAGGAGGGATTGTGGGCAAAGGGAGAGGAAAAAGAGGGATTGTGGGCAAAGGGACAGGAAAAGGAGGGATTGGGGGCAAAGGGACAGGAAAAGGAGGGATTGGGGGCAAAGGGACAGGAAAAGGAGGGATTGGGGGCAAAGGGACAGGAAATGGAGGGATTGGGGGCAAAGGGACAGGAAAAGGAGGGATTGGGGGCAAAGGGACAGGAAAAGGAGGGATTGGGGGCAAAGGGACAGGAAAAGGAGGGATTGGGAGCAAAGGGACAGGAAAAGGAGGGATTGGGGGCAAAGGGACAGGAAAAGGAGGGATTGGGGGCAAAGGGACAGGAAAAGGAGGGATTGGGGGCCAAGGGACAGGAAAAGGAGGGATTGGGGGCAAAGGGACAGGAAAAGGAGGGATTGGGGGCAAAGGGACAGGAAAAGGAGGGATTGGGGGCAAAGGGACAGGAAAAGGAGGGATTGGGGGCCAAGGGACAGGAAAAGGAGGGATTGGGGGCAAAGGGACAGGAAAAGGAGGGATTGGGGGCAAAGGGACAGGAAAAGGAGGGATTGGGGGCAAAGGGATAGGGAATGTTGGAGTTCTATCTTTCGGTTTTCTTCCCTCTCCAATGCTCACTCGACCTAAATCCAACCCTTGAAATGTTTTCATTGCCTTGCTTCCCCTTTGTGTTGCTCCCTCTTCTCCCAATTCCCTGTCCAATCAGCGTCCTGGTTCAATCAGAGTGCGACACGCTGGACTTTGCTCCTGATTTTCTGCAACGAGTCAGCAGCACGGGATCGCATGTCATGGCTCAGTGGGTCCTCACGGTTCTCCCATCCACCAATTCTTTCACCGAACCAGTTACCGAACCAGCTGCTTCGGCTGAGGCGCAAGCCAGCAGCAAACCCTCACTAGACGCAGCGGACGGTCCAGATTCGCCCTGTGACCATTCCATCCACGGCCGGTGGCTGTTCACCCCACAAAAGAAAGCCTACATGTGGCAGCTCTACCCATGCGCACACCCCCTCCCCCCCACCTCCCAATGGGTCTACACCCTTCAATCCCGGGGCATTTCCGAAATTAACTTTGTCGGGGACTCTCACTTGCGATTTCTCTTCCACCACCTCTACTTCCTCCTCACTGGCAAGGCCAATGCATCCACTGTGAAACTTCACGGAGACATCCGATTGGTCGTGCCGCCGCCCAGCCCGGAGCTGCTGCCCCTGAAGCTGAATTTCTACTGGATTGGAGGGATTTACGTCGACGGTTCTTTTGGCTGCGTGTGAGCTAATTTCTGGTTATTGTGTGCTCGTGCGTGCATGAGCATGTGCATGCCTGTGCGTGTGGGTGTGGGTGCGGGTGTATGTGTGTGTGTGTGTCTGTAGGTGTGTGTGTGTGCGTGTGTGTGTGTGTGTGCGTGTGTGTGTGTGTGTGTGTGTGTTGTGTGGCTGCATGTGCGTGTCCAATCATTGTCTTCATCCATCATTTTGTGGCATGACCTCTTAATGCATGATTCCTATAGCCCTCCTCCTGCTCGTATCCCGTGTATACACAATCCAAGTGATTTCTCTTTCATCTCATCATTTCCCCATTCTCCCTTAACCCCTTCTGTGCAGGAAAAAGGGCATCTCATCTCTGCGGAGGCTCCAATTCCCTGACATTTCCACCACAGCAGATGTGATGCTTTTCGATGCTGGCTTCTGGACGGCCATTTTCTGTGACGAGCCCGAGAACGCGTTCGGTTACTATCTTCCTAACTACCTCCAGTGGATTTTCTCCCAAATGGAACTGGCTCAGCAGAAGCGGTGGCAGCAGCAGCAGCAGCAGGAACAGCAGCAGCAGCAGCAGGAGCAACAACAACAACAGCAGCCACCGCAGCAGCAGCAGAAACGGAGATTGCAGGAGCAGCAGCCCCTGGGGCAGGTTGAAACCGAGATTCAGCCCACCAAAGGCCCTTGGTTTCTGTACCGAAGCATCCCTCCGAAGCGGCTCAACGATTACTGCGATCTCGGAACCAACACGCTCATTTCGCACTTGAACAAAGTCGCTGCTCGGCACTTGGGACGATACGGGCTGTCGCTGCTCAATGATTGGTTGATTGCGGCCCCAAGGCCCGATGATACGTGTGGGCATAAAGATGTGCACTACACTTGCTTTGCTGAATCTGAATCAGTAGGGAATGATTCGGTAGCAGCAGATGGGAGTATTTTGGGGCTGTGGGAGAGGCTATGGTGTGGAATTTTGTCTACCATATGTTGTATATGCTTGATTTATCATCTCAGTAGTCATATACATGTACTGGTAAGGTATGTGATTGGCAATGTGAATAGTCTCAGCTCAGCACCTCATGGGTACAGGAAGGTTGAAATTACCAGCCAATTTGCATGGAAGACGATTCCTGTAAAGTATGTACGTGTACGTAGTACTTTCAGATTAGTCACCCTGAACAGATTCTAACACCATAAAGATCGGGCACTTTATACACTATGTCAGCATACAAGTGTCCACGTGAGGCTTTCACTCCCATAACTACCGTACCCTCCTGTATTGTACACTAGTATACAGTAAGACATACATCCCTGTTCGTGAACAGCTAAGCTTTATGTTGATTAGTTATTATCATGTTTCAAACCTCCACCCTCATACTAGCATGCTACAGACGTTCTGAACTTCATCCCTTTCTTGCACCCAACTGTGCTTGCAAAGAAGAGGCTTACACATGATTCTTCCACCTTATAGGTGTATCTGCCAACAGGAAAAATAATAGATGCCAAAGGCATGGATGAAGTAGACGAATAAGACTACAAGCTTCACCTGACTTTCTACTCCTAGCAATACGCAAACGCATGAACATGAGTGAAATAGCAGTGTGAGACAAACTGAACGGAAGCAAGAACACAAACGAAGGAGCCAAACCACATTGGAGCAGAAACCTAATTGGGCTAGGACTTCATGACTCACTTTTGCGAGGGCTAACCAGAGTGAGGGAAACTTACTTTCCAAAAAGGGAGGTTGGGGAGAGCATGGTTCCTCGCTGGGATTTCTTCGCGCATACGTCATAATCCCCCTCATCCGCGCCATTGTACTGATACACATTCGCCTTGGTGTTCCAGATGAACACTGCAATTTCAGATACACAAAAGGAACAATAAGCTATGGAAGATCGCGGAACACACAACAAACACTCACACCCCACTGTGAGGGAAAAAAATAATAATAATAATGAAGACGAAGGGATTACAGAAACAATGTGGTGGGGTAATGGATGAGATTGAATGGAATCTCGCTCACACGCTTTCATTGCATGGCCGTGGAAATGCACTATGCAATGCGAAGAGCATAAATTCTCATGGATTACATAGCTTGTCGCCATGGCTTACCGAGCTTGTTGCTATGGCTTACCTAGCTTGTCGCTATGGCCTACCTAGCCTATACACATGAAGAGCTGGGCTTAAAACACCGTAATACACCTAGAGTCATTTGAGACGGGCTTCAACTTATACACCTAGTCGACTTTTGAGTCGACTCAAAGATCAATACACATAGAGTCGGGCTTCAAACACCCCACTCTTCACGTACGGTGTACCCCTAATACACCTAGAGTCAACTGAGTCGGAGTTGACTTTTGAGTCAACTCAAAGGTCAACACATGCAGAGTCGAGCTTCAAACACCTAGAGTCGACTGAGACGAAACACGTTCATCCGGCGCGCACTAAACCTCGTGGTATATCCCAACGGACAACCGACTCCCTCCAGGTTGCTTGCTGCCCATGCTCCACGAGATGACCTTTGACTCGACTCAAAATGAATTCTTGAGTCGACTCAAAACTACATGTTAGACCGCTTTCGGCGTGTTGCAATTGACGTACCGAACTCGTCCCCAACTTTGACTTTAGCCGGAGCGTTCCACTTTTTCTCGTTGCCCACGCTCCACGCGATGTCGTTCGAGTCGAGTCAAAGAATGACCTTTTGAGGCGACTCAAAATTACATTTTCAGACCACTCTGGGCGGCTCACGTACCGAACTCGTCCCCAACTTTGACTTCAGCCGGAGCTTTCCACTTTTTCATATTGCCCACGCTCCACGGATTCATTTGCTTCTTCGACCAAGTGTTCCGCTTCATTAGCTTCATCCCGCCCCCCACATAGTACGTCGTGGCCTGAACGGGTTCGCGCGATAGGGAACACGCAGCAGATTAAAGACGTCTTTTGAGGAACAAGTAGATTAGAGATGGAAGGGGAGAATGATTGGAGGATGATGGGGGGTGAAAGGGAATCAGAGACGTCTTTTGAGGCGCCTAAAAAGCGTTCGAGGTCTTAGCCTGAACGGGTTCTAGCGATAGCGCCAGAGGAACTTTCGACATAGTAATAAATTAAACAACACGCGTAAAACCACGCAGGCGCGGGCATGGGCGAGTTCCAGTGATGGGAGCGGCGCGAACTGTTATCAGGTGAATAAAGAGCGTAGTACGCGACACGGACGTTAGGGATGCGACCCGACTCTAGCGACGCGAGGTAAGTGTAAGGCACGTAAAGAGACGGTAAGGATGGTGGAGAGTTTTGAGTTGACTAAAAAATCGCCAGACTCTAGCGACGTGAGGCAAGTGTAAGGCACGTAAAGAGGCGAGAAGGATGGTGGAGAGGGTTGCTGGGAATGGTGGAAAGGCGGGGCCCGGGAACTGCGAGTCGGACCAGTACACTCGGAAAAAGGAGGAAACTACGAGTTGAAGTGAGTGGGGGATTGGGGGTGTGGGGGGATGGGGGAGAGCGGATGCGGACGGGAGAAGAGCGGATAGTTCGGAAGCGCGCGGAGTGACGTGGAGAGAAGGTGAATTAAGGTCAGAGTATAAGGAGGAAGACTAGCCAGAGGAAGGCTTACCTGTGCTGTTAGAAGAGCTGCGGGAGTGCACACGTCAGGCAGCACCATGCACACGTCAGGCAGCACCATGCACACGTCAGGCAGCACCATGCACACGTCAGGTAGCACCATGCACACGTCAGGTAGCACCATGCACACGTCAGGCAGCACATGCGAAAAGCAAGCATGACGAGGGAGAAGAGAAAGGTAAGTTTGACATCATGTTTACAAAGATCGTCACTCCGTTTGAATAACAGTACACTTGCTTTGAGACGACTCAAATTACCAGCACACTTGGGCGGCAATCCGCTTCTATGAAAAACCGAGAATGAAGCGCGCGGGAAAGAAAGTAAGGGAAAATAAACGTCACGTACAAGCGAGGCCGAGGGCGGAGAGGCACAGAAAGAGCGCTAGACGATGCAACGACATGGTGGCGGCGCCTTTGAAAGGTGACTTCGACTTGAGAGGAATCTCTGTTGTAGGTTTCGTGGACCGCTTTTGCTAGCCTATTTCGAGCAGCTCTAGGTCGAAGCACACTACAAACCACGCTGGAGAGTACAAGGATTGAAAAGCTGGATGCAAACTGAACAAGGATACAGCGAAGAAAGGAAGATCGAGCAGACAGAAGAGAAAGTTGGTTTGCTTGGAATGGAATGATTTTGTTGAGCAGGAGGAGCAAGGCGCAGTGCGCTGAACGAGGAAGAGGGATTCCAAGTGGTGAGAAGTGCGAGCTCAGGACTTCAGGAATATACCGAGGCGTTAATGATCTTGTCGTGGAGTCATGGGTTCGTGCATGCAACACGAGGACTCGAGGAGGGGGGTTGATGTGCAGTCGTGCCAGCCAGGGGGGGTGTGCCAGGTTTGGAGAAACAGCTGAAAAAGCATGCGCCTCCATAACAGACAGCCAATCAGTAACGATTTCAGCAAAGTCCAGGAATCCTCGGTCAATTTGCGGGCCTGGATCTGTCTGAAGGATGAAAACACTGTTACGAAAGGGAAGTTGGCAAAACTATTGCGGTCAGGTGGTTTTGGTCAGGTGGAAATATCGGCTTCAACAACGCCAGCTGAGATGTTTTTACATGTTCTCGAACTGACCAGGAAAAGAAATGTGTCCTCGGTAGGAGCAAACGCGACGAGGAAATGTATCGCGCTTATCTGGATGGGAGCAGGTTCATTCGCTGAAAATATTAATGGTAATCAAACAGTAACAATAAGAATGTCACAACCACACGTGAACAGAAAGGCCCCTCCCACGTTTCCCATGTTCAAGCTGTTTTTTTTTTATCATTTAAATCCGTACAGATAGTCGTGGCAAAAGTGTATGAACAACACCTTTGCTTAGGAAAGCATTGTAGCGTATTGTAACTATTTGCTGGTGTTAGAATGCATAACCTTTTGTGCGAGTGTAGATGTTTTGCAAATCGACCAAATAATCTAGTGATTGTTCATATTTTCCTGTGACTGTACGTAATAGTGCGTATAAGTAGAACGGCAACATGATTTGGCATTCTCTCCCCTGGTTGCCTTATCGCCTACTTTCCGAAGGTCTGGGAGAGACTTCTTGTTGTGTCCTTTACCACACACGTTGACCAAGCCATGACAGATACGGGCCTGGACGATGTCACAATGACGTGGATAATCCGTCGGCCAAGCTTGTTAGGACAACTGGCACAATGGGCTTGGAGGAGGTTTGCGTGCGAAGCCCTACAAGGCTCGTCCCAGGCCGCCTTCAAAAGAACCACACCAGCGAAGGAGGTCTGCAGTGACAAGGCTGAACCCAAACCACAGTTCCTTTTCAACTGTGGAAGCGGCCTCAGCGACTGTGGGAGGCGGGGAGTTTGGCTCTGGGCGAGATTGCTTGCCTAAGCTGATTGAGTTGTGGTTCGGAGACGATCTGGTGTCTGTGGTAAGCTGTACCGAAGCATCTGATGGCCAATGACAAGCCTCACCCACATTCGACTAATCTAAACCTTGAAGTTTTTCAGCTAATAGCGCAGCCTCGATACGAGCCGAACCTCTCACTGTGAAACTCTCCGTGGTACCTTGCCCGAGTGCTTGTTGCTTAGGCTTGTCGGTATGTTCATCAGCCAGTCGTGCCAAGCCTAGTGATGAGGCTTGAAGTCGGCCAAGCTTTGGCTCTTGACCGTGTGCACTCAACAGACCCGAAGTGAACTCAAGTCTTGTTCTAAACGTACGTAATGTTCGATCAGGAGCTCGGGTCAGTTCGTTCGACGTCTCAAAGCTTGAAGCCTCACGCTCTGTGATATCGTTCTGCATCGTTAATCCGTTTCCTATGTGTGCTTCTGATGTAGATCTGCCCTTACCAGATGAAACCATCCTTGCTAAACCATGCCGAACCAATCGAACACCGCCATCCGAACCAGGTAGACGCCGAACCTCCCTGAGCCAACTACGCGTGTTTTGTCCAACGCCGTGTGGGGGACGCAGTGGCGGCCGTTTGCGAAACGTCAGCTCAGCGCAGCAGCACCACTGCACCATCCATCCATGCTGCTGGTCCGTCCGATCTACCGTTCGTAACCTTGGGCGGGTGCGATATGAGATGGGGAATTGGTTGGGATGCGAGAGAGAACCGAGATCGTCCAGCCTGGTTGAGAAGTTCTCACGCGGTAAGTTACGGTTTTCGTTCTTCACCGCTCTTGAACGCTCTTTACCGCCATGAAACAGACTACACCGTGTCTTAGGAATTTGACTGGAGGTGAATGCACATGCACCTCCTCCGTACTATATTAGAGGAAAGCTGGCCTTGGGGTTTCCACTTCTATTCCCTAAATCATAGCAGCTGGCTGGTGGTTGTCTGTGCCTGGTCCGTTTCCATACTTGACTGTCCTGTCACCGACATAGCTGCGTCCTCCCCGCGACTCGGATCTCCTAGCCTTGTTGTCAAGGTCGCGTATAGCTGTTTATATTACGCGGGCTTTGCTCGAAGGGCTAATTACTTATTGACTTCTCTTGTACTGGAAGGAGGCCGACGACGTATTAACGTTTTAATTATCGCTTAAACCGCCTTGAACGAACGAGCCGACTATTCATCAGCGTTTAACGCCTTCTTTCTCTCGGAGTCACAGAAGAATCGCTATCACGCTGAGGAGCTCTATTCACATAAGCCCAGTGATATTGCCTGATTAATCCACTAGACTGATTGATCCTGCGTGACCTCCTTTTCAGCAAGCTGCTTCGAGAATTCTCTTCTGAATGGCCGCCATTTTCTTCCGCTGCTCTGCGCCTGCTTGCGTCTCGCTCACGCCCTCCTCCTCTTCCGCTTCCCGTGGACCTGCTAGCAGCTCCGGCTCCCCTTCCGGTTTCTGCTTAACTTCGCGCCGACCGTTGCTTCCGTCGCCGGAAGGATCCCTTTTGCCTGACTGTACCCGTTCGATCTGCGTTCTCGGTCGCGCAAATTGCCAGAAGAAGCGGAGCAGTTGCTGTGGAATCGGCATCAGCGCCAATCGCGGCGGAACCGTCAGATGCTCCTCTGAGTTGAGGACACCGTTGATTTCCCCAACTTCTTCTCCGACGATTCCCGCCGTTCCCGTGATCTCTACCGCTGGTAGCAGCGGCGGTAACAGCGCCGGGAGCATCGGCTGCAATGTTGATGCGGAGAAAAGGGCGGTGAACGCTGATATTACGAGCCGTACGGAGTCTGTTTATAACGAGTCGTCTTTAATTGGATCCAGAGAAGCCGCTGGGTCTTATGTGGCAGCCAATGGGGAGGATTGTCAGAGCGACGATGGAGCCGCGTTTCGTGAAACCCGGGAAGCAGCTCCGGATGCAGTCTGTTCAATGCAGCAGTTTAACTCCGTGTCGGGACAGCGCGGACCAGACGTTAAGATTGCGGGCGATGGACGCATCAAGACGGCTGGCGACACCAAGAAGTCTGCGGGCGAAGCGAAGAGGACTGCAGGCGACAGGAGGAAGGTCGCAGGGCGACGGAAGAAAGCGGCTAGCAGCGCTCAGCACTCCGAAGCCGCCTCCCGTTCCTCGCAGCTCCTCCGCGCGCTGATGCGAGGGAGGTTCGACGAAGCCGCGTCGCTCGCAACGGCTCCCAGCGCAGAACACGGGGTCCGGGACCCTAAGGAATCGGCTCCCGTGTTTATCCGAGCGGCCGCGACGGCCACCGCAGCCGCCATAGGTCTCAGCATCGTGACCGCGGCGCCTTGCCTCCCCACCGTCTCCCCCGCCTCCGCCGCCGCTTTCAACCGCGTTGCTGACGTGGCGGCCGCGGGGCTGCCGGCGGAGGTTCTGCCGCCGATCGCGGCGGTGAATACGGGCGACGTGTGGCCGTCGCTGTACCACTCGGCGCAGTTCTTCTCGTCGTCGTTCCGCGCGCTGCCCGTTCCGATCACGTTCGACCAAGGAAGCTTCGCGGATCGATCGGGCTTCGCCGCGCCGCCGTTAGTGTACACTTACCCCTCCGCTGACGTCACTACCGACGCGTCGGTGGGGACTAGTAACGAGCCGCTAACGGCTTCCGCAGTCGCCGAAACCTCGGCGGTTCCGGCATCCCTGCCGGCTAATCTACCAGCTGCACTACCAGCCGCCTTACCCGCTTCTCTCCCGGCTGGAACTTTCGCGTTGCCCGCACCTTCCGCTGCGGTTTTGCGCGTGTCCCCTTCTGGGGCTGCGGTGCCCAGTACGCCTGTGTCGCTCAATTACTCCGCCGCTCCCGCCGCATCCGCGGATGCGGGGAAGGAGGCGGCGGGTTCCGCGGGCGCGGCTGCTGACGTGGTGTTCGGCGTCAATGTGTCCGTGTTAAAAGCCGCCTTCGGAACTGTGTTTAAGCTCTTCGGCATCTGTGGTAAGGATGGAGTGCGGTCTTGATTCGCTGTTCTTTTTGTGCCGCTTTCCGTCTTTCTTCCGACTTCCTTCCGGTGTATGCCTCGTCGTTTCTCCCTCCCTGTTAGGTTTTGAGCTTACGACCCTTTCCGCTTTGCATCTCGCTTCCTTTGCCCTCACTCGCTCCCTTCCGCCCTCCCCGTACCCCGCCCTACCTCCCTCCCGTTCTCCATTGCTTGTTGTCATCACATTGCCTCTTGCACTTCGCCCGTCAAGTTTCTTCGCCTCACCTTGTCTCTCTTCCTCCTCCCACCCCCCTCCACCCGCCCCCTTTCTGCCCCTCCGCCCTCCTTCCCCCTCCCCCCCCTCCCCCCCCTCCCCCCTTCCCCCTCCCCCCCCCTCCTCCCCTTCTCCTCCACCCTTTTCCCCCTGCTCCCTCGCGTTGCCATGCGGTTCATGCGTGCGTGTGTGTGCGTGCGAGAGCAGCGTTCGTGGTGTGTCTGCAGAAATCGGGCATTCTACCCAAGTCCACGCCCTCCGTGCTCAGCCAGGTGCGTATTGGGTTTGCGGGTGGCTCTATGTGGGTGAATGTGGGCGTTGGGAGCGTGTAGGATGGTGTGCTTGGGGGGATGCGCCTGTGTGCAATGGGCGTGTGCGGGAGTGTGTGTGTCTTTGCTCTCGATTCTAGAGCACCCACACCTGCAACGGTTACAGTTACACCGGTGCGTGCTTGTGATTCATTTGCAGTTAACAGTGTACGAGTCGGTGCCTTGCTTAGGCGGGCGCCACATCAACACCTGTTAAAAACTCAACATCGTCTCCACTCCAATCATTCTCCCTTCTTCCTCCTGCTCTTCTCTTGATCCTCACCCCATTCCCTCCTCGCTGCTCAGGTCTCCTTTCGAGTGCTCATTCCGTGCTTCCTTATGAGCAAGGTATGCTCCTCCTGACTTTTCTTGCATGTGCTCATCCCACGTGCACCGCCTCTCCGCTTTCCTTGTATGTTTTACTGTCTCGTGCTTGTTTCTTTGCTCCTATACACGCAAAGCACAACGCATCTATCCCGATCCGATTATCCGCCACTGGAGCTCTCTTAAAGCCATATCTGCCACTATCCCTTTGTCTGCTTGTAATCCCGTGGCCGCTAACACTAGCTTCTTCAATCCCCCTATCCGCCCCGTCCCTCCTATTTGCGTCCTTCCCCCTCTCCCTCGCCTCTCTCGCTCCCTACAGGTGGCCGCCACTCTCTCGGGCGAGTCGCTCTCAGCGCTTGCAGTGCTGCCGCTCATTGCTATTCTCCAGGTATGCACCACCTTCCAGACTCAACCGCTTGTACTCCGTCCCAGATTCCGCTCCATTGTTTTGCACGTCAGTTAGGGTTTGCCTCACCTTGATGTCACCTACGAGGTGACTTTTCAGTCGACTCAAAAGTCATCTCAACCGCTTGTATCCCGTCCCAGATGCCGCTCCATTGTTTTGCAACAATGGACATCAATGGACGTCAGTTAGGGTTTGCTTTGCCTCACCTTGGTGTCACCCACTCTTGCGACCCGTTTTTCTTCGCTTTGCAGGTGCTGGTGGGCACGGTGCTGGGCAAGGCTGCGTGCCTCGTGGCATTCCACAAGCCCTCTTCACTGCTGCCCTAATGCCTAATACTGTGCTACGCCTGCTCCCTTTCTTGTGCATACGCGTGTGTTTCCTCTCCAGGTGCTAGTGGGCACGGTGCTAGGCAAGGCTGCGTGCCTCGTGGCATTCCACAAGCCGTCGTCGCTGCTGCCGTCATGCCTCATGCTGTCCTGCTCCCTTCCCACCACCACTCGTATTGTCGTGGCATTCCACAAGCCCTCTTCACTGCTGCCCTAATGCCTAATACTGTGCTACGCCTGCTCCCTTTCTTGTGCATACGCGTGTGTTTCCTCTCCAGGTGCTGGTGGGTACGGTGCTGGGCAAGGCTGCGTGCCTCGTGGCATTCCACAAGCCCTCTTCACTACTGCCATCCGCTGCCCTGCTGCCCTCTCTTGTCACCGGCAACAGCGTCAGCAGCAGCAACCTAAAGCACAGCGACGGAAGCAGCAGAGAAAACCACACTGAGCTTGTTGCCACTGCCGCCGAACCACAATCGCCAGCAGCAACAGCAGCATCGGCGGCGGCAGCGGCGGCGGTACTTAGGACCAAGGAGTCGGTGGTGACAGCAGTGTGTGCGTTCAGCAACTCGCTCTCGCTGCCTCTGGTGTTCCTCACAGCGCTGCTCAGCCAGGTGGATGGCGACAGGGCAGCAGGATACCTCGCTCTCTTTATGATGGGGTGAGTGAGTGTGTGTGTGTGTGTGTGGCATGGTGTCTACCTGTCTTAGTCTCCCTGCCTCTGGTCTTCCTCACGGCGCTGCTCAGCCAGGTGGATGGCGACAGGGCAGCAGGATACCTCGCGCTCTTTATGATGGGGTGAGCGCCTGTTTGCGCGGCTGCCTTTGTATCGTCTCAGCTACTCTATCCTCTTTGAGGCCTATGCCTTCTCACTGCGTCAGTTTGTGACTGTATGTTAATTCCTCCCTTCCCTTTCCCCTCCTCCCACAGCTGGCAGCCGGCGCTGTGGACGATCGGCTACAGCATTCTCAAGGACGCGGGCAAGCCCG
Organism: Closterium sp. Naga37s-1; assembly: GCA_947471745.1. Classification (NCBI taxonomy): domain Eukaryota; kingdom Viridiplantae; phylum Streptophyta; class Zygnematophyceae; order Desmidiales; family Closteriaceae; genus Closterium; species Closterium sp. Naga37s-1. The sequence goes on from CANJKZ010000147.1 coordinate 813,643, forward strand.
CTGGTGGTGTGACCAGCAGCAGCAGCAGCAGCAGCATCAAGGCGACTGCTGCTAGTAACGCTGGTGCTGCTGGTGGTGGTGTTGGGGGCGTGCGTGCGTGGGCGAGCAATGCTGTGGAGTGTGTCTCTGGTGTGGCCAAGAAGGTCTTTAACCCGCCTATGTATGGGGTGAGTTGACGGTTACCTGCATATATGTTGGGTGAGTAGTTTAGGTGCCCACCCACTTTGCTTGCCCGTCTCGCCTCGTTTTTTTTTTTTTTTTTTTTTTTTTTTTTTGCAAGGCCTGTTTCATTCCTGTCGCTTTCTCCATAATTCACCTCCTGCTTTCCTTGTTGTCACCCCCTCAGGTGCTCGTGGGCGTTGTTATCGGCACCACCCCGCTCGGCCATTTCTTCCTGCCCGCTGCTGCCGATGCCGCTGCGGCTGCTACAGCCGCTACTGCTGGCTCAGGCGACCTGCTGTCCTCTCTCCTCAGCCCTGCTACAGCCGGAGTGCTGAACCCTCTGTTTGGGGTGAGTCTGTGCTACATCCATTGTTTAGTGTGATTGGGAACGAGAGGTGTATAATTAGAGGGTTTTGGGTTCAATGGCTGGGACTTCCATATCATTGTGCCCACTCTAACTATATTCTACTACTGCCTTTCCGCCTGCCCCAACCAACCCTGCAGGCAGCAGGCATGCTGGGGGGAGCATGTGTCCCAGTGCAAACCATCGTCCTCTCCTCCTCTCTAGCCGATGCCCTCCCCTCCAACCTCTCCTGGCCCAAGTTCCTCCCGGCTCTCCCCAACCTCCCCACTCCTCCCAACCCCTTCGCAAACCTCCAAAAGTCGCTCTCTGCCAGATTCCCTGCGCCTGTCTTTCCTGCCGGTTCCCCCCCGCTAGCCAACCTCCACCACCTCCTCCAATCCCTCCTCACCCCTTCTTCCTCCTCTTCTTCCCACTCCTCCCCGTCCTCCTTCTCTTCCTCTTCCTCCGATTCTGCCTCCTCACTGTGGCTGCTAGCCCGCTTAGTTCCCCACCAACCTTTCCTTGGGAACTCCGTTCTAGCAGCTTCCTACTCCACTGCTGCTGCAGCTGCAGTCACAGCGTCAGCTGCTTCAGCATCTGTCCTAGCCATTCCAGTGCAAGGGAGGGTGGAGAGGGGCGCGGAGAGGGGTGAGGATGGGTTGAAGGAGGTGCGGTCGTGTGAGGCGGAGAGCAACACAGAGGCGGTGGGAGGGGTGGAGATGATGGGGGGTGGGGACGCGACAGGTGCGCTAGAGGTGAATGGACTCGAGGCATTGGAATTAGAAATGGATCTGAGCATGGGCCAGGGTGCTGCCATGCACCTGGAACGACCAAACGCTGATGCTGCTGCGACAGCGACAGCACTAGCAGCAGCTGTAGTGGGAGAGGAAGCAGAAGCAGCATCTATTCGTCCTGTCGCTCCCACCATGTCTCCTGAACTGGCAGCTGCGCTGGCTCCTGCTACTGCTGCCGCCCTCGCCCCTTCTTCCTCCTCTGTCTTTGCCCGCGCACCAGCACCAACCGTAGCATCAGAATCCACTGTTGCCTCTGTCGCCGCTTCCGCTGCTCCTGCGGCTGCTGTTGCAGCTGCCTCTGCTGCTGTTGCTGCTGCTGTTTCTGCATCAGCCAAGGCAGCAGCAGCGGTGCCTGCCGGGCCGCCAGCAGACCTGCTGGACAATCGGGCGCTGGTGGTGGTGTCGCTCGTGCGGCTCCTGGTCTCTCCAATCGTCGGCATGACCAGCATCATGGTGCGTTCCCAGGGTTTAAGGTTTAGGGTGCCTGCAGGGCCGCCAGCAGACCTGCTGGGCAATCGTGCACTGGTAGTGGTGTCACTTGTTCGTCTGCTGGTCTCTCCCATTGTCGGCATGACTAGCATCATGGTGCGTGCAGCGTTTTCAGGTTTCCGGGTTAAGAGCTTAAGGTGTAGGGTTCATGGCTTAGGGTTCCTTGCTGTTTTCTTTGCTGGCCTGCCACGGCTCATTGCAGCAGTGGCTGCCCTTGGTCTCACCCATAGTTGGCATGACCAGCGTTATGGTGTGTTGTTCATTGTCTTTCTCAGCACGTTTATGTCTTGCACTATCACGAAATTCAAATCCCGTGCCCACTCCCCTGTTTTCTCTGCTTCCCCTTCCGTCTTCCTACTCCTTCCTTCCTCCATTGCTAACCTTGCCTCTCTCTCTGCCTTGCTTCTTTTCCTGCTCTGCCAGGCTCTCTACCACGCCCACCTCATTCCCCAGGACCCTATTTGCGCACTTTGCCTCATGGTAAGCCTGCTGAACGCCGCTAAGCCGTCCTTTTTTTAGGCGCCTCAAAAGTCCTATTTGGGCGCCTTGCCTCATAGTAAGCCTGCTGAACGCCACTAAGCCGTCGGGCCTTATGACTCTCTGCTCATGCTCGTGCATCAATGTGCCTGGTTCTCTCTCTTGTTCCATTTCCACTCATCTCAACTCCTTCTACTCGCTTCTCTCTGCCCTCTCTCTCTGCCCTCTCTCTCTGCTCGTCCCTTTCTCAGGTGCCTACTGCCATGCCGTCATCTCAGAGCCTCGTGGTTCTCACTCAGGTTAGTTGCCTCATCACCCTGCTCTGCTCAATATAACAGGAAACATGTATGTGTATTTTGCTCATGCTTTTCTTCTTTTGTCCTAAGCTGAAGGGGAAACCGCGAAAGCAATATTCCTCATTTCTCTGCCCTTATTTCTCCATCCTAACTCCCTCCATCCTCATTCCTCCCTCCTGTTCTGTGACTGCAGCTGAGCTCCAAGACCCGTCCTCTGGCAGGAGTTCTTGCCTCACTCATGCTTCGACAGGTGAGCCCCTTCCCTTCCTTCTAATATGGATAGTTTGCCCTTTTCTTTTGTTGCAACTCATCTTTCTCCTGGACTTTTCTCTCTGGGCTTATCAACTTTCAATTAAAGCAAGGGTGCACCTTGGGGGGGGTGGAGGCAAAGGTTTATCACTTGCCTCCCCTTCCATCGTCTGTTCCCCCAACCCAACTCGCGGACGAATTCGATTTTGTTCGCCAGCTTATTCTCCAACCCTCGCTCCAGTGTTTCATATGGTTGGACTCTTCGCCAACCATTCGTAGCACCCTAAGGGGTGTACCAAACCAATACACCCGAAAACCACCCCTAGGAATGTGCACCCTTGCTTTAAGGAACTATGCCAGCATCATTTATTGATCAGAATCCATGTCGGATTGGAAGATACGAAAATTCTGGTCACAATAAAAACAACCTGACCACATGTACAACCTCTTGCTGCAAAGGGCAGAGAATTGGTGCGGTAATTGTTCACTTCACTAGGTTCAATGCGGTGCAGCACAGTTCCATCCATGCTTTAAGTGTCTACGAGTGGATAATGTCAATTTCAACTGACAACCAACTTGTCCAGGAAGATTGCTGCCCGGGACAAACAGTAATCCCCACAAAGAACGGCATCAAACCATAACAGCTTGTTTAGGGTTGATGCCTCCTTCAATGGCATGCCATCTGATGTGTTTTTTTCTTCCTGCCCGACAATCAGAGTTAGATATCCGTCTATGGTCCGTTGTCCAGGGTACTTTTTTCTTATCTGTAACTGAACTTTTTTCACTTGATATCATCCATAGACTAATGTTTCTGACCCTTTCCATTACTCCCCATCATTTCCCCACCCCTACAGTACGCCCTGGCCATGCTACCCATCACCATCTGGGTCACCGTTTTCCTCACCATCCTCAACATCCCCATGTGATGACCATCCCTGTGTGGCACTTCACCCGCCACTGTAACTAGCTTTTTCCTCACAACTGTAGCATGGCAGTGTGAGCATGGTCGTTTTGGTTTCCTATAATGAATGAGGTGAGGTAGGCTAGTGAAAACAGTGGAAAGCAGTATAGGTGGTAGCAGGTAGTGATGGTGAAGGTTCCAGAAGCAGCAGCAGCAACAGCCGCAGCAACTGGACAAGCAACTGGACAGCAGCAGCAACAGCAGATGTGATCAGCAGCAACTGCAACGGGCACAGGGATAGTTTCAGACGTTGTGGTGTTGGTCGCATGTGGCGTGGCATGCAGCAGAACTGCAGAAGAGAAGTACAAATGCGAAGAGAACTTGAAGGAAATATTCAAGGTGCATGGCTGAAAGTCAAAGCACGGTGGAATAGTTAGAATCTGGGCTAGTATTTATAGGTGCATTATGATCCTTTCTGCATGCATTGTGAAAAATGTGCAAGAACGCTTTGCATCCTAAATGAGTCCTGTCCACTTATCATTCATATATTTACCTTGTGCGCATGAAGATAGTCTAGGCATGACAATCTTGAGCGCAGACAAATGAGAAGGTGAGGGCCACAGCTGTGAGAGCCCACTGTGGATTATTTTAACCTGTGGGCAGCACGGAGAGAGGCAGGCACACAGCAGCACACTCTCAGTGAAATGCACACCAAGAAAGAATGCACAGAAGCCAAATTAAAAGGTAAAACAAGTCAACTCACCATCCGCAGGAAAGGTAGATGGAGTTGCTGAGTGCATTGTTAGGTAGACTCAGAACTTGACAGCATCCGATCCCCATGAACAGAGAGCTCGCCGCAGGTGCTGGCTGCTGCTGCTGCTGGACAGCTTCTTGTTGTTGACAGTCTCAATAGCCGGCTAGCTGCTGCTGCTGCTGCTGACCCTCAAATGATCAAGGGAATACCCAGGATGAGATGAGAGAGTTGTGGTTGGTTGGTGTTAGCTAGCTGGGCAAGCGACAACTTGGCATGCTGCTGCTGACGTGTCTAACAGGAGCAAGTTAGAGATGAGACCGGAGGTTTGCAGTCTCTGAGGGGTCTGAGTCTGTTATTAAGGCTCCCGTTTGAGTCGGGTGGAGCCAAGTCGATTTAAGTCAAGTCGTATGAAGTCGAGATAGACTTTCCTGTGTTGCTGAGGCAGCTCCGGAGCAGAAGCAGCAGCATCTGTGGGCCGGGTGGGTTTGACCAGTGACACAATGGCTTGCTGCTGCTGGTGATGGGTCTGAGGTGATTCGAGAGATTTGCAGGGGACCAGAGAGGATGGTTACAGGGGCAGCTCCGGTGTAGAAGCAGCAGCATCTCTGGCCCGTGTAGACTTGACAGGTGCGAGGATGGCCTGCTGCTGCTGAGGCTGCTGCAGCTGCTGCTGCTGCTGCTTCTGGGCTTGAGATGGTTTGAGGGGAACGAACGCCATGAGGTTACAGGGGCAGCTCCGGTGTAGAAGCAGCAGCATCTCTGGGCAGTGTAGCCTTGACAGGTGCGAGTATGGCTTGCTGCTGCAGCTGCTGCTGTTGATGATGTTGATGCTGGGCTTGACATGGTTCGAGGGAGGGGACCAGAGAGGAGACGAGCGCCATGAGGTGCAGTGGCAGAGCGGCTGAACCGAGGAACGATGCAGCCTCCATGAAGCAGTGCATGCACCCTGCCATCTCGCCCGCTTGCCATTGCAGCCACGCCAGCAGGGACCCGCTGTCGATCAGCAGAGTACTCGTGTCGACCAGTCCGTCGCCGCCACGTGGCAGCAGGAAGAGTTGACTGAGAGGCGTTGCGCCTATCAAGAGACCTGTGAGAACCTGAGAGCAGGGCAGAGGAGATGGAGAAGAGTCAAGGTGAGTCAAGGTGAGTCAAGGTGAGTCTAGGTGAGTCTAGGTGAGTCTAGGTGAGTCAAGGCGAGTCAAGGCGAGTCAAGGCTAGTCAAGGCGAGTCAAGTAAAGGACACAAGGAGAGGAAGGAGAGACATAAGTGGACAGCAGGACAAAAGATACGAACGCCTGGAGAGGAGGTGAATGAGGCAAAGGTGACGAGGTGAAGGGGAAAGGCATGGATGAATGTGTGAGAAAAGGGGAAGGAAGGGGTGAGAAGGAGAGCAGGAGTAACAACAGGGAAACCGAACTCACTCCAAGAACAGGAGGGGTGAAGAAATGATTCGAAAGCGACGGCCCCGAGGGGCTCGAGGGCAGGCTAGTATCCATTGCATCTGCCTGCTTCTGAGGATTCTCAAAAGCATCTGCCCGCGTTTGGATCCAGAGCAGAGCGTTGCATGCCAGAATGAGTAGCGCCGGCGCCCACCTGTTGATTCGCGCGTTGACGGGACGTGGGAGGTGGGAGGGGGGAGGTGGGAAGGGGGAAGGGGGAGGGGGGAAGGGAAGGGGGAGGGGGAGGGAAAGGGGGTGACGACAGGTTAGTCAACAATGGGAGCTGAGACTAGTGACAGGTGGACACTGGAGAGAGAGGAAGGCGATGCCGTCTCAAGCAGCAAGACAGGACACGAGAGAAAGCAATGCGACTTGCTGAAGCAACGCACTCCACCTCACCTCACTCACCCGCTCTCTCAACCCCCCCTCACTCATTCCCCCTCCACCCAACCTCCCCTCCACCCAACCTCCCCTTCCCCCAGCCCCTCCCACTCGTTCCCACTTCACTCACCCGCCCACGGCAAGCAGCGCCAGCTGTCCCGCCAGCCCGTCTCCCCCTGTCTCGCAGACGGCCGTCATGACGACCAGCAGCAGCAGCGTCATCACCGCTTCGCCGAGCCGTCCGCCGAGATTGCCAGCGGCGGCACTACCGCCTGCGGCTGCAGCAGGTTTGGCGGTTGCTTCGGTGGTTGGTTCGGTGGCCGGTTGGTTGAGGGAGGAGAGAGAGGCGGTGATAGCGGCAGCGAGTTGGTGCAGAGAGGTGGAGGGGCGTGGAGAGAGATGAAGCGGCCGGGGGAGGAATGAGGAGGATGAGGAGGATTGGGAGGAGGATTGGTGAGCGAGGTGACCCAATGAGGCTGCACAGAGAACCTGGATGAGAGAGGGTACGAGGCGGCGAGGACAAGACAGAGAGAGAACGAGGTGGCTTTCGAGTCGACGCAATGGAGAGGAAAGACAAGTCACGAGGTGACCCAATGAGGCTGCACAGAGGACCTGGATGAGAGAGGTTCGGGGCGGCGAGAACAAGAAACACAGAGAGATCCGAGGTGACTTTTCAGTCGACTTATTAGTCACTAAGTGACACAATGGGGCTGCACACACGGGTTCGGATTGAGGGAACGGAAGTCCACAGTGAATAGGACTAACGCCAGGACTGGTCTCACTAGTACTAGAACAAAGAAACACATGTTAGGAGAGCAAATTAGCGTGAATAGAGGGGAAGATGCGAGACAGTGTCAGAGAAAAGAGAAGGCAAGGGAAGAGAAGAGAGGGAAGTGGAGCATACCTGCGCGAACGCAATTAGAGGGAGCGAGGCGACCACCGCCTCGGTCTCACTCGAAACGGCCGACGCCACGTGCACCGCTAAGAAGCACGGGATGAGCACGCGATTCGCCACCTGGAACGAGACACAATACGCAAGGGGGAAGGCGGAGGGCAGAAGGCCGAGGAAATAGAAAGAGGGAGTGCGTAGCAGGGGAGGGAGGTCCGAGTCAGCAACGTGCGTTCAGAGGGAGACAGTTATATCCCCAATCATGGACGGAGAGACAGCGCGTGCTAGCAGCAGAGCGAGAGAGAGCGAGGCAGGGCCCGAAGGCAACGGAGCGAGCGAGAGAGCAAGGCAAGCAAGGGAGAAAGGGAGCGAGAGAGCGCAGCGCACCTGGGTTAGGACGTGGGCTGTGGAAGGTGGCAGAGTGCCGACCCGCTGGAACCAAACCAGCAGCACTGCAAAACGAAAGGACAAACGAAAGGAAACACGCGAAACGAAATGTTACAGCACAATGACGAACGTGAGAATAGGAAACGGAGAGTTTCGAAGTACGCAGGCAACGAGCTCAGGCAAGCAGCCATGAACGGCAACAAATAAACAAATATATATAAGATGCAGAAGGTAGACTTACTGCGAGTAATGAATATGCATCAGATGCAAGCGCACAAAACCCTTACCACAGGCGGCGAGGAGATTCGAACACATCTTGACAACGTCGTGCGACGCCGCGTCGCGTGAAGCCAGCTGCAAAATCGGACCCGACTTGGACACGTCGTAATCATTATCGGAATGTGAGACTACTACCGTGTTGTCTACTATCGAGGGTGCTACTGTAGCGGTTAATAAAGATGGTGTTAACTCGCTAAAGCCTTCCAGCGAAGGCGCTGCGAGCGACGCCGAAGCGAGGATCATGTCCTTCTCCCGCGTGGAAGCATCGAGGAAAGCGACCGATTCCGGTTGAGGGAGCGATCCGAACGAAGTGACGTCAGCGGCTAGAGCAGGAAGAGCGGAAAATACGAGAGCTGCGCTTATGGCTGCTGCTGAGGTGAGCGCGAGAGGACGTTGAAGCGCTGCGCTAAGACTGGGTGGGGGGGTATGACCTGCACCTGGAGAGCCGGAATGTTCGGTGTGATACTGCACTACTGTAGCACTTGTCTTATTTATGTCTAAGCTACAACTGTTGCAACGACGTGAGGCAGTATGTAACGCGGATAAGTTTAGTGGGTTGAATGTTAGCGGCAGTGTTGCGTTGCGGAGAGCGAAGCGGCCGAGAGAAGGCGGTGAGACTTTGTGGAATGGGGAGGAAGCGCGGAGAGAGGAACGTAGCCGATAGACGGAGACCTCGAGGGAGAAACGATGAGCGGCAACTGAGAAAGAGAGTGACGCCATGAGAAGTTGCTTATACGGTAACGGTGGTTGGGTGGTTTCTGCGTTGGAGGAAAACCAACGGCGATAATTAAGCAATCTATTTCTCACGTTCCCTAGAGACTTCTCAGGAAAACACACTATTACGCTAGCTACCACTTCGGTGTTAGCTGCGGTCGATTGAATAGGCTAGAGGAGAGAAACAATTTCAGTTAGCAAAACTGCATAGCTTCCAACTACTCGCATAAATCACGTTGCCACCGAGACGCAACCCTGTCGAGCTGAGGTGCTAGCGCAGGAGATCAGGCGCTCTTGAATGCACTGACAAGGTTCGAATACTTGAGAGAAATGCATTACAGTAACGGGGGAAGCTTGGACCACTGAGCTTTTGAAGCATGGATGAAGCACACGGAGCGTGTGCTGGGAGACTTTTAGGAGTTGGATAACGAGATACAGCCACAGGATTAGGATAACGCTTGTTCCTAGTTGTGTGCGAGCGCACTAGTCAAGCTTTTCCATGGATGATCGGAAGGTAGGCAAGCAAGCAGCTGAAGAATGTGACGAGAAGCAAACACGAGCATCCAGGGGAGAGAGTTGTGCTGCTGCGGCGATTTTTTGCCTTTCTGAAGCTTCACCGTACCGAAACGTACCAGAACGTTTTTTGCCGCGTTTCATCCAGCAAAAAGTTATTAACAAGCCTTGGGAAGTTGTCCTGTGTGCGCAGTTTGTGCTGTACGAGGCAACACGAAGGTGTACTGCAAAATGGGTGGGCGAGCACAAGATCCTAGGTTGCAGTCGCCCAGCCGAGTGCGATGCTGTGCGACGCGAGAGATGCGACCAGCAGATGCGGAAGATGCGGAAGATTCCATATGCGAATCTCGGGCGTGTATTGTTTTACGTCGTAACTCGGTTCTCCTTGGTAGTACATCCTTGCCGAACCATTCGTGTCAAACATGAGCTTTCAACATCATGCCGAAAAATGAAACCGTTTCCAATCGACGGGGCTGTCCCACGTCGGGGTCTCGCAGTGGGAACAGCATCTTCACGTTGACAATGAAAGCGGCGGTTCCAAAAATTCTGGTGGCGGAATATTCCGTCTCAAGCATGTGGGCTGTCGCCCACCAATGTCGGGCAGTCGACTTGCATAACACAGGGTCCACGTAGGCAACGACAGAAAATAATTATGTGCTGTCAAGGTGGCTGGCGTATTGCTGCTGACTCGTCGCCAGCGACATTGACCCTGCTTCGAAGATTGGTCAACTGGCCGCCACCACCACTGAACATGTGGACGATGCCAAGCCAGGCACTTTCACGAGAACAGAATATTCTTGTGGAAGACATATGTTTGGAGGCCCACACCCGCTAAAGCATGACTAACTATAAATGGAATACATGTGTACAGATATATAAGTACCTGCTCAATAAAGAACCATGCTGTAGCATAACAAATGTACATAGTATGGTTGGAAAGGTTAAAAGCGACGGTGCACATTCCTCGTGGTTGAATTAAATATCGAGGCCTAAATTGCGTCATTCTCGTCGTGGCGCGGAACGCTCCTTTTGTGCATCCATCTCTTGTTGTTCGACGAGAAAGGCGGCGCATAGAGACGCTTCTGAGATGGCCCCCTGTTGTAGGAGTAGCGCCTTGCAGGGCCTCCACTCAGGTCTGAGTCTTGCGAGATTGTGCTTGATTGTGCTCAGGTCGCGGGTGCTCCGACAACTGTCCATGTAAGTATTCGCTTTCTCCTCGAGCCCCATTTTCACCTCCATCGGTGTTGGAGGAGTCTTCTCGACAACACGGAATCCTGGGTTGATACAGCTTCGTGAGGTACTTCCAAGCCTCCAGTGCCGGAGCCTAGTTCTGTCAAATTGCATTTGTTATCTCTAGGCTGTAGTGGGGCATACTCTAAGGAGTACAACACCTTAGGTCATTCCTAGTACTTGTACTCACTCTTCCCTACTAGTCAATCATTCCTACGTCCTACTTCTGACATGGTATTCAGAGCGGGTCCATCATCCGTAGGACCGCTCCATTAGGGCCCACCGCTAGTTTAGACCTACCCGAACTGCCCGAACTACCCGTACTGCCCTGCCGAACTGCCCGTACTGCCCTGCCCTGCTTGCGCTGCCCCACGCGCTCTGCCCTGCCCGTCGCGCTGCTCGCTTGCTGCCTAGCGCGCGACCCGCACGCTGCCCTACTCGCGCCCTGCTCGCGCTGCCTGCACAAGCGCTGCCTGAGGCCTACGCGCGCCCTGCTGGCACGCTGCCCGCGCTGCCCGCGCGCTGCTGCTGCTGCCCGCGCGCTGCGTTCTCTGCCCGCGCGCTGCCTGCCTCGCTCGCGCACTGCCTGCACCGGCGGCGCCCTGCCCGTGCACCGCGCGCCCTGCTCGTGCACCGCCCCCACGCCGCTGGTGCCGCCCGCGCGCTGCCCTTACGGCCCGTGCTGCACGCGCTCTGCCCGCACAGCCCGCGCGTGGCCCTACGCGCGCTGCCTGCACGCGCTCTGCACACGCTGCAGCTGCTACTAAGCTGCTGCTGCTGCCAGCGCCGCGCTGCCCCGCCGTGCCCGAGCCGCGCCACACCGCCCGAGCCGTGCCTCCCTGCCGAGCCGCGCCGCCCTGCTGAGCCGCGCCGCGCTGCCTAGCTGCCCGGCCGACCTGCTTTTGCTGCCGCACTGGTGCTACTGCTGCTACTGCTACTGCTGCTGCTGCTACTGCTGCTACTGCTTCTACTGCTACTGCTACTACTGCGGCTAACGATGGCTACTCTTAATGTCCTTGCCTTTGACGCGGAGGGTCGCCCGATTAGGTTTGACTGCTGGCTCGAGGATCTCCAGCTGTACCTGCAGAGCATGGCTAGGGAGGGCTTTTCACTGTTAGAGCACACGTCCGGTACTTGCCTAGCCCCTGAGGATTCAGCTGCGCGTGCTCTTCGTACTCAGTGGCTCACCCGCGATGCTGCTGCCCGCCTTTCTGTCCGCAATGCCCTCCCCCCTGAGGAACGAGTCCACTTCGGCCAGCTTAAGACGGCGAAGGAACTCTATGACGCTGTAGTTGCTCGCTACTCCTCCCCCTCTTCTGCTGCCCTAGGCCGTATCATGCTGCCGTACCTCCATCCTGAGTTGTCTGAGTTCCAGACAGTCGCTGACCTCATGACCCACCTTCGCTCTAGTGACGCTCGCTACCGTGCCGCTGTCAAGCCAGCCTATCTGGCTGCGAACCCGCCTCCGATGTACATCACACTCTACTATCTCGTTACCCGCCTCCCTGACTCCCTCCGCGCCGTTAGGGATCACTTCCTTGCTCTTGACCCCACCGAGATCACCCTTGCCTTGCTGGAGAAGCATCTCTTCAAGGCCGAGACCAATTCGGTCGCTGTCGCTGCCTCTCGTGGCACTCCCCGCCCCCCCTTCTTTGATGGGTGTTCTCCCTCCCTTCTCGCGCCCTCCGTTGCTACTGCTGCTGTTGACTTCCTTCGTACTGAGGAGGTCGGTGCTGCGTCTGCTCCTAGTGGGAGGCGCCGCAGCAGCAAGGGCAAGGGGGGTAAGGGTGGTGGGGGGGGCACTGGAGGGGGTGGTGGCAGGGGTGGTGGCGGTGGTGGTGGTGGGGTAGAGGCGGTGGTGGTGGTGGGGGTGGAGGCGGTGGTGGCGGCAGTGGAGGTGGCTGGGGTGGTGGAGGCGGTGGAGTGGGCGGAGGGGGCTCGGGTGGCGGTCGGGGTGGAGCTGGCAGGGGCGGAGGCTATGGGGCGGCGACTGGTGGTGCAGCTCGTGGCGGCGGAGGCACTGGGGGTGGACAGCAGCAGCAGTCACGCCAGCAGGAGCCACGCACCCCTCAGGAGCTTCGTGAGTGGGTGGTTCAGCATGGCTCCACTGGGGCTAATGTTCGTTGCCCGTATATCAGGCACACGGGTCTCAGGACTGGTGAGCCCTGCGGGAAGACTGGGCACACTGAGTATCGTTGCTTCTGCCGTCTCGAGGATGCCTGGCGCACCGAGTACGGAGATGAGCTGGATGCCCCCAACTGGTTAGCGTTGCTAGGGAAGGGGGTAGATGTGTTTGCTCTTGACTTTGCCAAGATCAATGCTGGAATACATGCTATGTATGCTGGTTCTACTAGTGATGAGAGTGACTGTTACTCGTGTGTCCCGCGCGCTGCTGGTGTAGAGGCTGCTGCTCTAGGTGCTTGTGAGTCTGCTGCCGCAGGTACTGCTTCTGGTGAGGCCTTGCACACCTTCACACTTGACTCAGGTGCGTCTCGCTGTTTCTTTCGCGATTGCACCACATTCACACCGCTCACAGCACCTGTCTCAGTCTCTCTGGCTGACCCCTCTGGGGGCCCAGTCGTTGCACGAGCCTCCACTGTCCTCCCTTGTCCGGCAGTCCCCTCCGGTTCTCTCTCAGGTATCCACATCCCCTCGTTCTCTAAGAACTTGGTGAGTAACGCTGTCAACCAGGACGAGTTGGTCAGTACCTTTACTCCTGGAGGTGAGCGTGTGGCGATCTGTTCGGACTCACGCACTCGCGAGCACCTCGCCACGTTCACTCGGAGGCCTGGGTCTAGCCTGTACACACTGACCACTGAGTCCGCACAGGTGGCTGCGTCAGGTCAGGTGGCTACGTCTGCACAGGTGGCTGCGTCGGGTCAGTTAGCTGCGTCTTGTTCTGTTAGAAACTAAGGATGAACGAGAATGAGTGAACTAGCAGAAAGTTGGGTACAAGTAGGAAACCCTAAGTTTGTTGTACCCCCTAAGGCTAAACCCACTATAGCCTACACAATGTAAACATATAATGTTTGACACACCCCCATAGGCTAAGCGGGAGACAACCAGATGGTCACAAGACCAGTCAAAGCAAAGCAAAGCAAAGCAAAGCTCAGGGTGGATCTCAAGGATACCACACAAATTCCGAGCACAAGCAAGCGGTCACAAGACCAGTTCACATGCAGTTTGATAATAAACAAGAGGTACAGTGATCACAACCTAGCAAGTGTAAGCATGCAGGTATATATATAGAGATCACAGTACAAGCAGAGTCAAGAAGTGAGCAAGTGAGGGACAGTAGGCACAAGGCCTAGAACAGTACAGAAACGCTGATGATCACAAGGCTGAAGCGCCTTGGTGAACACATCAGCAGTGTTGGCCCGAGTGGCCACGTAAGTAAGACGAAGCTGACCACGCTGCTGCAGCTCTCGAGCAAGGAAGTAGCGCAGAGTGATGTGCTTCGTTCTGTGCTCCAGTCTGTGCTCCTGACACAAGGCAAGGGCGGCCTTGTTGTCGACGTACAGCACTGGAGGAGAACGAGGCCGCTCTCCCAGGCCGGTCAGCAGGTAGGTGAGCCAGCGTAGCTCCTGGGCAGCCATGGCTGTGGCGTAGATCTCAGCCTCACAACTGGAGCTGAGAACAGAGGAAGAGCGTGTAGAACGCCAAGAAACTGAGCCAGAGCCAAGGCTGAAGGTGTAACCCTGAGACGACCGCTGAGTAGCCTGGTCGTCAGCCCAAGAAGCGTCTGAGTGTCCAGTGAGGACAACGTCGCGCCGTCCTCCAAGCACAAGCCCCATGCCCGACGTACTGCACAAGTAGCGCAACACCCTCTTAGCGGCATCCATGTGCTCCTTCCGGTGACGGCCAGGAGCGACATAGCGTGCTAGGATGCTAAGAGGGTAGGCTAGGTCAGGTCGAGTGCAGGTCATCAGGTACATGAGGCAGCCCACAAGCTCTGGATACGGGCCACTCGGCTCTACGGACTCATCCGAAGGCAGAGCTGAGAGCGAGTGACCAGTAGGCAGAGGAGTGGGCTGAGGCGAGGAGTACGTGAAGCGGAAGCGCTGAAGGACCTGCTGCACCATGTGTGACTGAGTCAAGGTGATGGTGCGCTGTGCTCTGTCCCGGGTGATCCGCAAGCCAAGATAGCTTGTCATCTCACCCAGGTCTGTGCACGTGTGTCTCTTCTGCAACTCCGACTTCACGTGGGCAAGTGCCTCAGTGTCAGCAGTAGCAAAGACCAGGTCGTCTACGTACACGAGAACGTAGAACGGCGGCAGAGTGGTGTCGGTGCGCAGAAACAGCGACAGGTCAGCAGTAGAAGGAGCAAACCCAAGAGCAGCAAGATTAGTCCTCAGTGTGTCATGCCACTCACGGGGTGCCTGGCGGAGACCGTAGACTGGCCGCCGGAGGCTCCACTGGGTACCAGGAGGGAACGACCCAGTGAAGCCAGGTGGGCGGCGCAGCCAGATCTCCTCGTGCAGGCTGCCCTGTAGGAACGCAGTGCTGAAGTCAAGAGAGTGGAGCTCGTAGTCACGCTGAGCAGTGACGTGCAGCACAACCCGAAGAGTGGTCATCTTCGGGGTCGGGGAGAAGGTCTGGAAGAAGTCAACTCCCTCTCGCTGACTGAAGCCTCGTGCAACGTAACGCGCCTTGAAGACAGGCGGAGAACCCGGCGGCCGCTTCACCCTGAAAATCCACATGCCACTGACGATGTTCGCCCCAGGTGGGGGAACCTCATCGACGTAGGTGCCTGTGGACTTCCAGGAAGCCATCTCTGCGTCCATGGCTGTCTGCCACTGAGAGGAGTAGAGACCCTCCATCGCCTCTGCGTAAGAGCGTGGGGTCGGGATGTCTGGTGCATCCGGGTCTCCCTCAGGGGCAATCAACATGGACACGAGATGAGGTAAAGCAGCGGCAAAGCACTCAAACTCCTCCTGTCTGTCCTCAAGGACGTCCGTGCCAAGAGCACACTCACCCCCGACGAACGGAGGACAGACACACTCAGACTCAGCAACAAGGCTAGCGGCGTAGTCTAGACGACAGGCGGCAGCAAAGTCAACAAGCTCAGCGACTAGAGCAGACGCAGGAGAGGACTCAAAGGTAGGGTCAGTGACAACAGTGGCAATGAGACGCGCGACAGTAGGACTGGCAGCACGAGTAAGGTCTGACGGCGGGTCAGCAACGTCAGGAAGAGAGGACGCAGGAGGAGACGGCAGAGGGACACGCTGTGGAGCAGTGGAAGGACGCAGGGTCATATAGTGAGTGCCAAGGACAGGAGGAGGACGCTGACGCGGAGCACGACGACCAGCGCGGACAGCGCGGACAGGCGACTCTGGACGCGACTCAGGCGACTCTGGACTAGACTCGGGCGACGGAGGACGAGACTCAGGCTCACGACGCTCAGTAAGACTACCCGTCGGCGCAGTGTAAGGAGAAGGACCAGGCAGCGGAGAGGCAGGCTGTAACTGTGACTGTGACTGGACAGGCGGTGGACTCAGTAGGGGAGGAGTAGGACCAGTAGAGGGCGGGAGACCAAGAACCTGCTGAAGGAGCGGAACGTAGTACGGCCGCGGCCGCTCAGCAACTCCAGCTCCAACCCTCTCAGCAGCTCCAGTCCCAGCAGCTCCAGTACCTCCAGTACGAGCACCTCCAGGACCAGCAGCTCCAGCAGCTCCAGCACCAGCAGCACCACCAGCAGCACCAGCACCTCCAGCAGCTCCAGCAGCACCGCCAGCAGCAGCAGTGCCTCCAGCAGCTCCAGCACCAGCAGCACCTCCAGCAGCTCCAGTAGTACCAGCACCAGCAGCACCAGTACCAGCAGCACCTCCAGCAGCTCCAGTAGCACCTCCAGCAGCTCCAGCAGCACCAGCACCAGCAGCACCTCCAGCAGCACCTCCAGCAGCACCAGCAGCACCGCCAGCACCAGCAGCACCTCCAGCTCCAGGGTCCGCGACACTAGTAGCGCCACTCCGGAGACTGCAGCGACGAGCGTACCACTCTCGGAGCCGCTGGGGAGAGGGCAGCTCCCGCCTAGGAGGGGAAGCACGAGCACGAGCTCCAGCAGCACCTCTCTTGAGGCTGCAGTACTGTAAGTACCACTCAGGCAGCTGCTGTGAGGAAAGAGCGCCTCCAGGTGTAGCACTCTCAGTCGCAGCACCCTCTGGCTCAGTACCCTCAGACGTAGCACTCCCAGGCTCAGCACCCCCAGACTCAGCACCCCCAGACTCAGCACCCGCAGGCTCCGCACCCCCAGACTCCGCAACCCCAGGCTCCGCACCCCCAGGCTCCGCACCCCCAGGCTCCGCACGCTCAGGCTCAGCACCCCTAGCAGGACGAGAGTCGACAGCTACCTCGACAGGCTCAACCGGGTCTACCTGGGACACACCTGAGGGAGCGGCACCCTGAGGGGGGAGGGGGTCTACCACAGCAGCACCTGGCGCAAGGAAGAGAGGCGGGGGGGGGAGCGGGGCAGTGCGGTAGGGGAAGAGGCGGTAGTAGGGCACCGACTCGTCAAAAGTGACGTCCTGAGAGGGCAGGACACGGCGCGAGGTGGCGTGGTAAAACTGCCAACCAGACGCGTCCGGGACAAAGCCAAGGAAGACACAAGGAACAGCGCGGGAGGAGAGCTTGTCCGCGGACGTATCGCGGACAAAAGCTCGAGATCCCCAGACCCGGAAACGCGACGCATCGCCAACCTTCCCCGTCCACAGCAGTGTGGGCGAGGTCTCCGGCAAGGAGACCCGGGGCCAGATGTTGAGCTGATGCGCAGCGTACCGGACCGCAAACGGCCACAGAAAGTGGGGGGCAGCCGCATGGATCAAGGAGGTACGAGCAACCTCCATGGTATCGCGAGCCTAGGTCGTAACCTAGGACCGAACGATCGGGCCCACCGTTTCCGCTTAGTCGCGCCCTAGCGCGCCTCGCCTAGTAGCGCCCTCGAGCGCCCTCCTCTCTCCCTCACAGTCGCGCGCCCTAGCGTGCCCCTTGCGATCGGCCCCGCCTAGCCCGCACGCCCTAGCGTGCCCCATGCGATCGGCCCCGCCTTCCTCACACGCCCTCGTGTGCGACCCGTACAGCCCCACGCGCCTAGCCTGCTCCGCGCGCGCCCTTGCGTGCCTAGTGCGGCCCCGAGCGCCAGCTGCCTTACGCGCCCATGCGCGCTCCTTACGAACCGGCCCCGCCTACCCGCGCGCCCTAGCGTGCCCCGAGCGACCGGCCCACACCCACCTGCGCGCCCTTGCGTGCCCCTCGCGTACCGGCCCCGCCCCGCTAGCCCGCTCCTCCGTGCGACGTGCGACCAGGCCCCGCCCCTCTAGCTCGCCCTTGCGTGCCCCGTGCGACCAGGCCCCGCCACGCTAGCCCGCCATTTCGTGCCCCACGCGGACCGGCCCCGCTCTGCCCTGCACGCCCTCGCGTGCCCCACCTCAAGTAGCCGCCGCCTAGCCGAGCCGAGCCGCCCCACCGAACCGAATCGCCCGGCCCGAGCCGCGCCGCCCTACCGAGCCGCGCCGCCCTACCGAGCCGCGCCGCCCTACCGAGCCGCGCCACTGCTGCTGTTACTGCTACTACTACTGCTACTGCTCTTACTACAACTATGGCTAGCCCTGCTGTGCTCGCTTTCGATGCTGAGGGCCGCCCGCTGAAGTTTGACACCTGGCTAGATGACTTGCACCTGTTCCTCCAGCTCACTGCCAAGGAGGATATCTCGCTGTACGATCACGCACTAGGACTCGCTGCTGCCCCTGCTGCTACTGCTGACAGTACTGCCCGCTCACAGTGGCAGACTCGTGACGCCCACGCTCGCTTCGCTATTCGCAACTCTCTGCCGGTAGACGAGCGCGAGCACTTTGGCCAGCACAAAACTGCGCAGGCACTGTACACTGCTGTAGTTGCACGCTACTCCTCACCTGCCTCTGCTGCGCTAGGCCGTCTCTCGCTCCCCTACCTATTCCCAGACCTGTCCGCTTTCTCCACAGTCGCTGACCTCATCACGCACCTCCGCACTAGTGAGGCCCGCTTCCGTGCCGCTATGCCCGCTGAGTTTCTTGCCACCCACCCCCCCCCGCTCTGGCTCACTCTCTACCACCTTGTCACCCGTCTCCTTGACTCTCTTCGTGCGGTCAGGGACCACTTCCTCGCTCGCTGCCCCACTGAGCTCACCGTTGACCTGCTCGAGAAGGAACTGCTTGCAGCTGAGACTAGCATAGTCGCTGTAGGTGCCTCTCGTGGCGACCCCCGCACCCCTTTCTTCGAGGGGTGTTCCCCTTCCCCCCTTCTCCCCTCTGTCGCCTCTGCTGCTGCTGTCGACCTAGTTGGTACTGAGCAGGTCGGGACTGCGTCCACTCCGAGTTGGCGTCGCAGCGGCAAGGGCAAAGGGGGCAAGGGAGGTGGAGGTGACGGCGGGGAAGGCGGTGGCGGCAGTGGGGGTGGTGGCGGGGCGGGAGGGGCTAGTGGCAGCGGTGGGGGTGGTGGCGGCAGCGACGGAGGAAGTGGCCGGGGTGGGGGCGGTGGTTGGGGCGGCGGTGGACGCGGCGGCGGCAGGGGCGGTGGTGGTCGAGGTGGTGGCGGCGGAGGAGGTGGTCGTGGAGGCACTGGCGGTGGCCAGAGCCAACAGCAGACTCCGTCGTCCCAGGAGCTTCGTGAGTGGTACTCTCAGCACGGGGGGGGGGGGTGGCCTTAGCTGCACTTACGTCATCCGCACAGGTGACCGCACTGGCCAGACGTGTGGGAGGGCGCACACCGCGCAGCGCTGCTTCTCCCGCCTCGACGACGCTTGGCGCACTCAGTTCCCTGCTGCCACTGAGCTGCCCCGCTGGGCTGATCTGATGAGGAAGAACATTGATATCTATGCTCTTGACTTTGATGCTATTCTCACTGCCATGTATGTGTTGTCTACTAGTGGAGAGGGTGCTCAGTACCTGCGTGTTCCGCCCGACCCGGGCATTCGGACCAGTGAGGCTGCCGCTCTAGGTGCTAGTGCGTCTGTTGCCCTAGGTGCTGGTGAGGCTGCCGCTCCAGGTACTCGCGTGTCTGCTGCCCCAGGTGCTGGTGAGGCTGCTGCTCTGATACCATGTTAGAAACTAAGGATGAACGAGAATGAGTGAACTAGCAGAAATTTGGGTACAAGTAGGAAACCCTAAGTTTGTTGTACCCCCTAAGGCTAAACCCACTATAGCCTACACAATGTAAACATATAATGTTTGACATGTTCGTGCCGGCTACTCTCGCACAGACTCTCCTCTGGCACCACCGTCTTGGTCACCCCTCCCTGCCGCGCCTGCGTGGCATGCACTCGCGTCTCCTTGTCTCTGGCCTCCCCAGGTCCCTGCCCCCGCTCCCGCGCTCGCTTGCACCACCGCGCCTTCCATGCGTCGAGGGGCGGCAGCGCGCCGCTCCTCACTCCTCCTCGTTTCTGCCAACCACTGCTCCTCTGCAGACTCTCCACATGGACGTGTGGGGCCCATCCCCCGTCCGTGGACAGGACCAGGAGCGCTACTTTCTGCTGGTTGTTGACGACTTCACGCGCTACACCACGGTCTTCCCCTTGCGGAGCAAGGCGGATGTCCGCGGTGTTTTGATCGACTGGATCATCGCTAGTCGTCGCCAGCTGAGCGCTCGGTTTGAGCAGGACCTCCAGGTCCTGCTACTGCACTCTGACAGAGGCGGTGAGTTTTCCTCCGGCCTCCTTCGGGAATTTTGTCGTGCGAAGGGCATCGCCCAGTCGTTCACGCTTCCGGCCTCTCCACAGCAGAATGGGATTGCTGAGCGTCGCATTGGCTTGGTCATGGAGGTTGCTCGCACCTCCATGATTCATGCGGCTGGTCCCCATTTTCTGTGGCCGTTTGCGGTCCGATACGCTGCGCATCAGCTCAAGCTCTGGCCCCTTGTCTCAGTGCCAAAGACCTCGCCTACACTGTGTTGGACGGGGGAGGTTGGCGATGCGTCGGCGTTTCGGGTCTGAGGCGCGCTCTTCATTGTCCGCGATACCACCGCGGGCAGGCTCTCTCCTCGCACTCTCCGCTGCGTCTTCCTTGGCTTCCCCACCGACGCCCCGCCCTGGCAGATTTACCACCCTGCCTTGCGCCGCGTCCTGTCCTCACAGGACACCACCTTTGACGAGTCGGTCTGCTTCTACCGTCTCCACCTGCACGCGTCTTCCCCACTCTCCCCGCCGCCCCTCTTCCTGGTCCCAGGTCCCCCCCCGCTAGACCTCCTCCCCCCACAGGGTCCTGCTCCCTCAGGTGTGTCTCAGGTCGACCCACCCCCCTTGGTTGAGCCTTTGGAGGTCTCCTCTGACACCTCTGGCCCAGCTGAGGGGGGTGACCCCGCTGCTGACGACACGGCGGCTACTCGCCGCTCCCCGCGCTTGGAGACCCCTCCTGGTTTTCCGCCTTGGCCGTCTTCGCCGCCTCCGCAGCCTGTCGTTGTGGACTCTAATGCTGCTGGGGGTGGTGACACTGGGGGTGCGGACTCTGGAGGTGTTGGTCATGAGGTTGCTGACTCTAGGGGTGCTAGTTATGGGGATGCCGATTCTAGGGGTGCTGACACTGGGGGTGCTGCGAGTCCTAGTGGTGGTGGAGTCGTGGGTGCTCCTGGAGGTGCTAGAGCTGCTGGTGCTGGAGGTGCTAGAGCTGGAGGTGCTGGAGGTGCTGGAGCTGTTGGTGCTGGAGGTGCTGGAGGTGCTGGTGCTGGAGGTGCTGGAGCTGCTAGTGCTGGAGGTGCTGGAGGTACTGGAGCTGGAGGTGCTGGAGGTACTGGAGCTGCTGGTGCTGGAGGTGCTAGAGCTGCTGGTACTGGAGGTGCTGGAGCTGCTGGTGCTGGAGGTGCTGGAGGTGCTGGAGCTGCTGGTGCTGGAGATGCTGGAGGTACTGGAGTTGGAGGTGCTGGAGGTACTGGAGCTGCTGGTGCTGGAGGTACTGGAGCTGGAGGAGCTGGAGGAGCTGGAGGTACTGGAGGTGCTGGAGCTGGTGGTTCTGGAGGTACTGGAGGTGCTGGAGGTGCTGGAACCGCGGACGGCACGGGCACTGCGCCGCGCCGACTGTTTTTCTACCCGCAGCCGCAGTCGTCCCTACCACCACCTGACTCGGCACTTCGTCAGGTTCTTAGTCTTCCGTCTTCCACTGGCCTTACTCCGCCTCTCCTGTGTCCTCCGCCTGACCAGTCATAGCCGCAGTTACTGCATGGCTCTCCACTGCCTGCTCCTTCTCCCTACCATGCACAGACAGGCTCCCTGACTGAGCGTCGTGAGCCTGAGTCTCGTCCTGCCTCCCCTGTTTGCACTGTAAGTCGTGCTCGTCGTTCTCGTCCTCCACCTGTCCCCGGCACGCACGCTATGGCACTTCGTCCTTCCTCTGTTCCACAGCGTGTTGCTCTGCCATCTCCTCCGGCGTCCTCTCTTCCTGACGTTCCTGACCCTGAGTCCGACCTTACTCGTGCTGCTAGTCCTATTGTGACTCGTCTCCTCGCCACTGTTGTCACTGACCCTTCCTTTGAGTCTACTGCTGCGTTTGCCCTAGTTACTGAGCTAGTCGACTTTGCTGCTACCCGCCGTCTCGACTACGTCGCGAGTCTTGTTACTGAGTCTGAGTCTGTCTATCCTCCGTCCGTAGGGGGTGAGCTTGCCCTTGGCTGTGACGTCCTTGAGGACAGGCAGTTTGAGCTCGAGTGTCTCGCGGCCGCTTTACCTCGTTTCACGTCCATGCTGCTTTGCCCTGAGCGAGACCCGGATGCACTTGACATCCCCACCCCGCGCTCTTACGCAGAGGCGATCACGGGTGAGTACTCCTCTCAGTGGCAGACAGCCATGGACGCAGAGATGGCTTCTTGGAAATCTACGTCGACGAGGTTCCCCCTCCTGGGGCGAACATAGTCGATGGCATGTGGATTTTCAGAGTGAAGCGGCCGCCAGGTTCTCCGCCTGGCTTCAAGGCGCGTTACGTTGCGCGAGGCTTCAGTCAGCGATATGGGGTCGACTTCTTCCAGACCTTCTCCCCCACCCCGAAGATGACTACTCTTCGGGTGTTTCTGCACGTTGCAGCACAGCGTGACTACGAGCTGCACTCCCTCGACTTCTCCACAGCTTTCTTGCAGGGCAGCCTTCACGAGGAGATCTGGCTGCGCCGCCCACCTGGCTTCACTGGGTCGTTTCCTGAGGGTACCCAGTGGAGCCTCCGGCGGCCAGTCTACGGTCTCCGCCAGGCGCCCCGCAAATGGCACGACACAGTGAGGACGACACTTGCGGCTCTTGGGTTTTGCTCCTTCGACTGATGACCCGTCGCTGTTTCTGCGCACCGACCCTACTCTGCCACCGTTCTACATCCTCGTGTACGTTGACGACTTGGTCTTTGCCACTGCTGACACTGAGGCGCTGACCCTTGTGAAGGCGGAGCTGCAGAAGAGACATACTTGCACTGACCTGGGTGAGCTGCGTAGCTATCTTGGCTTGCAGATCACCCGGGACAAAGCACGGTGCACCATCACTCTGACTCTGTCGCACATGGTGCACCAGGTCCTTCAGCGCTTCGGCTTTCGGTTCTCCTCGCCACAGTCCACTCCTCTGCCTACAGGCCACTCGCTCTCAGCTCCACCTTCGGACGAGTCCGTAGAGCCGAGTGGCCCGTATCCAGAGCTTGTGGGCTGCCTCATGTACCTGATGACGTGCACACGACCTGACCTCGCGTACCCTCTCAGCATCCTTGCTCGCTTCGTCGCCCCCGGGAGACACAGGAAGGAGCACTGGACAGCTGCGCAGAGGGTACAGCGTTACTTGTGCAGTACACCGGGCATGGGGCTCGTGCTTGGAGGACGGTGTCCAGTGGTACTCACAGGACACTCCGACGCTTCTTGGGCAGGCGACTCAGCGGTCGTCACTGGGTTACTCTTTCAGTCTCGGCTCCGGTTCTGTCTCGTGGAGGTCCACTCGTTCGTCCTCTATGCTTGGTTCCAGCTGTGAGGCCGAGATCTACGCTGGGGCTATGGCTGCATAGGAGTTACGCTGGCTGACCTACCTGCTGGCCGACTTGGGTGAGCGGCCTCGTTCTCCTCCGGTTCTGTACGTCAACAACAAGGCCATGATTGCCTTGTGTCAGAAGCAGAGACTAGAGCACAGAACGAAGCACATTGCTCTTCGTTACTTTCTTGCTCGGGAGCTGCAGCAGCGTGGTCAGCTGCGCCTTGCTTACGTGGCCTCTCGGGCCAACACTGCTGATGTCTTCACCAAGGCCCTTGGGTCTGGTGATCATCAACGTTTCTGCACTGCTCTAGGCCTTGTGCCTACTCTGCCTCACCTGCTGGTTGCTTGACTTGTCTTGTACTGTGATCTATAAATATACATATACCTGCATGCTTGCTCTTGCTAGGTTGTGATCACTGTACTACTTGTGTTTTTAAACTCTGCATGTGAACTAGCCTTGTGGCCGCTTGCTTGTGCTCAGAATGCGTGGTGATCTTGAGATCCACCCTGAGCTTTGCTTTGCTTTGTTCTCTTGCTTGACTGGTCTTGTGACCGTCCGTTGTGTTTGCTATCCCCCACTTTGCCTATGGGATTGTGTCAAATTGCATTTGTTATCTCTAGGCTGTAGTGGGGCATACTCTAAGGAGTACAACACCTTAGGTAATTCCTAGTACTCTAGGTTGAATAAGTTTATGCCGAGTTGCTCAGTTGGCGACATTTTGCGTAAAAGTACGCAATACGCAATATACGAATTGTTATAGCACTGCACTCTGGCGTCGTCGGAGTCTGTATTGGGCATGCGTAACTTCCATCAAAATAATGGTAGATTTGCGCGTTCTGCAACAGTAGCTCTATCTCAAAGCTCCGAGTATAAGAAATATTTACTGTCAAGTACGGTGCTTGTGAGAATTTTGGAGATGTTGAGAAACTGGGACTAAGCTGAGAGGATTGCACCATCACTTGGAGATATGGGGGCTTTCGGTAATGATACATTTGTGTCGTGGGAGAAAGTTAGCGGGGCGTGGTCAGTTGTGACCGTTTGTGGGGGCTGGGAGGAGGTTCCCACGTCGCCACTTCGCAAAGTTTTGGAATCCCCTCTCCAATGTTGATAGTCGCTGCATTCATTGCTCGAGGGCGAAAGTGCTGATCGTCGTTGTCGCCGCTGAGTTCGCCGCTGTCAGATTTGTACGACCTCCCGATCCTCCGACCATCTTGACGCGAGAGCGTGTGCTGGTCGCCCCTTTCGGTTCGTGATAACATTCGGAAGTGGGGGTGCGAAAAAATCATTGAGTCGCTCTCGTACCATGTTACAGTCCTACGGGAACTTAGCAAGGATCTTGCTCAGGATTGATCTCAGGGAGATTATAACTGTCAAAGTGAAGAGAAGTACTCAAAAGCAATTCAAACATTCGGTAGAGTTATAGTATTGTCGTAGTAGAGTTATAGTATTGTCGTAGTCAAGTTATAGTATTGTCGTAGTATTACTACAGCTTTGTGTTACTATAGCATGTCTCCTTTTCGCGAGTGTACCATGCAGTAGCGCGAATAGTATCGTGAATATTCGCGTGACACTACAGTAGGGGAAGTGCCCTTTGAGCAACGACTCGGTAAAAGCTCGATTTAATAAACAGGTACATTACCAAATAGGTACTTTCCTAGGACTATCAGTTATTGTTCTCACAATTACCAGTATAGGAATTCCTACTTCCGCTGCAACTATTTTACTAAGGACAAGTATTTAAAACGATCCTAGGGCTTAGCCCAACAATAACAACGCCTTACATCCGTTTATATTTGATTACAAAAGGGAATTCGAAGACTCCTAGCTAGCCATCTAAGGGGTACATTCCTTGCATCTGAACTGTGCGACGCGGGAACTTGTTTCAAACCGATTCCCGCCTTTTACCTTTGGGGTGTTTCTGCCACCAATTGCCTTCAGTCACAACCGATTGCGGTTGTTGGTTTCTTCGTGCCTCTTCGCCATCGTACTCGGTAAGGTTTGCTCTTATTACATTCAGGGGTTTTTAGTGCAATTTCCTTTAGTAAAATTTGGGAGTGGTAGCCTAACATAGCGACTTGGATGCCGACATGCTACTGGATGATCAATCAATCAAGCATATACAGCATACCGTGTCACCCCGGATATAGGTGCAAGCCTATTATAAGCACATATGCTTCTCTATAGAGCACTACGCTTATATCCGCCCGACCGTTATACGCGCACCCCCAAAAATTACGTGATTTATTATAAGCGCATGCTCATTTTAAATTTGAAAGCATGTCAAAAACACTCTAACGAGTTTCACATTAGCAGGCTGACAATTTTCAAATACTTCTCCTTTCACTCTCCTCACACTCACAATCTGCGCGTCCAGTCAGCATATGCTGTCAGGGGCGCCTGGTGACTCACATTGACAATATGTGCTGGTAGGGAATCTTTCCCAACCAACTTGAGAGAGATTTCCATTCACGACCCCATTCATTAAAATGGCAAGGACGAGACCTACATTTTTGTGCTATAATATATAAATATGTATTTGTCAGAATCCCAACCACTAGACCATTGGGATAAAAGGGCTTGTTTAAGTAGCGGGTCAGTGCGCCCATAACCCCCCAGGCCAACGTGCCTGTAACCCTTCCCTAGGATCAATCGGGGATCACCAGTGGACCTCTGACACCCCCCCGCACTGGGATGCCCGAAGTGCATACACCGGGATTCGAACCCGAGACCTTCGCTCTGATACCATGTCAGAATCCCAACCACTAGACCATTGGGATAAAAGGGCTTGTTTAAGTAGCGGGTCAGTGCGCCCATAACCCCCCAGGCCAACGTGCCTGTAACCCTTCCCTAGGATCAATCGGGGATCACCAGTGGACCTCTGACAGTATTTGTCATTATATAAGCGCATGCTCTTATAATTTATACTCAAATAGAAGCGCACCATTGCCATGTGCGCTTATATCCGGGGTAATACGGCATGATAAACAGAATTCCACACCATTTCCCTCCCTCTGGTTCAAACTACCTCTCATCAGGGCTCTCTTTTGAAGGGTGTTTTATCTAGCTTGCCCTGCCAAACCAGGTGATTTTTTTTTTAAACAGTTGAAGCCAGCTTGCCATCGTTATAACTCGGATGTGAAGAGTTCCTTCGCAAAGAACGCAACCATTTTGCGTTGCGTACGTGTTTCTGGGATTTTAATTTCAACCAATGAAAAACCCCCTAAACAAATATTCAGATGTCCCTTATTACACGTTTCCCTCTCTCCATCTGTGTTATTTATTCAGAAATCAAAGTACCGAGGCACGCACAGACAGCTGTAGAGCGGTGCTGTGACCTTATTGGGTTGTTTTGGCAAACTACATATGTGTTGTAAAGATTCAAGTATAGAGACTCGCAAAAACAGATGTAGAGCGAGCCAGATACAACACAAACAACAATTCTCGAATTGTGACAAGTCGTCAACTCTCACACGGGTGAGAGCTAGCTAGCTAACTCTACTCTACTCTCAACGAACACAATCCAGTCAAAGGCTGTCCTCTAGTGCATGCTTTCCCTCCCTCTCTGTGTCAAATCAGAGACACCGACCCACGAGTCCAGTCCAGCGCCATCCTGCACGACACCTGCCTAGCCAAGCTTTCCGTTTCCCTCTCTCCATGGGACTCTGACCTTTTATTGTCAGAGGCTGTTAACGCCCATTTCTAACAATTTTAGTGCAAGAGATCTCCTGGAACAGAGTCACGCCGCCAGCTATTGCGTTTCCGCGGCACATAACGAGAATTCCCCATTACGTGGCGTGTCGCACTGTCAAACTTATATGCTGCTTATTGTGTATACTATAGTGGGGTAGCCCACATGGGGTACAACCCAATTAGGGTTTCCTACTTGTACCCATCTTGCTGCTAGTTCATCCATTCTCGTTCATTATTCTGACATGGTTTCAGAGCAGGTCCTCTCCTAGGACCGCTTTTTTTTAGGGCCCACCGAATCGCGCTACCCCACGAGTCGCGCCGCCATGTTCGCGCCGCGCTGCCCTGTCCTGCCCTGCGTCGCGCTGCCCGCGCACGCCCTGCCCTGCCCTGCCAGCGCGCAGCTCATTGCTGCGCCGCCGCCCTGCCCGCGCGCCGCTCACTGCCGCGCGCCCTGCCTTGCCCGCGCGCCACGCGCCGCCGCGTCGCCCTGCCCGCGCGCCGCTTGCTGCGCCGCGCCGCCCTGCCCGCGCGCCGCTCACTGCAGCGCGCCCTGCCCTGCCCGCGCGCCGCCGTGTCGCCCTGCCCGCGCGCCGCGCGCCGCGCCGCGCCGCCCTGCCCGCGCGCTGCCCGCCGCCGCGCGCCCTGCCCTGCCCGCGTGCCGCTCACTGCCGCGCGCCCTGCCCTGCCCGCACGCCGCGCGCCGCCGCGTCGCCCTGCCCGCGCGCAGCTCGCCGCGCCGCGCCGCCCTGCCCGCGCGCTGCTCGCCGCCGTGCACCCTGCCCTGCCCGCGCGCCGCTCGCCGCCGCGCGCCCTGCCTTGCCCGCGCGCCGCTCGCTGCCGCGCGCCCTGCCCTGCCCACGCGCCGCTCGCCGCCGCACGCCTTGCCCTGCCCGCGCGCAGCTGGCCGCCGCCCGGCCCTGCCCTGCCTGCGCGCCGCCCTGCTGGCAACCGCCCTTCCCTGACCGTGCGCCGCCCCGACCTACCCTAGTGCCTGCTCGCCGCCCTGCCTTCCCTGCGGGCTGCCGTGCTGGTCGCACATCTCCTTCCTTTTCCCGCTATGACATCTCTTCGTGGTAGCGGTGGGAGTGGTGACGGCGGTGGTGGCAGCAGTGGGAGTGGTGGCGGCGGCCGTAGTGGCAGTCTCGGTGGAGCTGTTCGGTGGGGAGTTTCTGGCGGTGGCCAGATGCAGCTCCAGCGACGTCCGCGCGAGTCCCTCACGCCCCAGCAGCTTCGTGAGTGGTACGCTAGTTGGGGTAGTGGAGGCGGCCGTCGTGGCAGTCGCAGTGGAGCTGTTCAGTGGGGAGTTTCTGGCGGTGGCCAGATACAGCTGCAGCGGCGTCCGCGCGAGACCCTTACGCCCCAGCAGCTTCGTGAGTGGTACGCTCAGAGTAGGGGGTCTCAGAGTACTGCTCGCTGCCCGTACGTCATTCGCACATGTTATCGGGCTGGTCAGACTTGCGGGACAGTTGGTCACACACAGTCCCGCTGCTTCGCCTGTCTGAGCGACGCCTGTCGTGCAGAGTTTGGCGACGCGGCTGAGCTCCCCCACTGGCTGGAGCTGCTTAGGCAGAGGGTGGATATCTTGCCTCTTGACTATGATGCTATCCTCACTGCCATGTATGCCTTGCCTGTTAGTGCTGAGGGTGCCTGTTACCTGTGTGTGCCGCCCGACCCAGGTATAGAGTCTGCTGCTCTAGGTGCTGGTGAGGATGCTGCTCTAGGTGCTGGTGAGCCTGCTGCCCTAGGTGCTGGTGAGGTTGCTGCTCTAGGTGCTAGTGAGTCTGCTCTCTCTGGTACTGCGCCTGCTGAGGCCTTGCACACCTTCACGCTTGACTCAGGTGCGTCCTGCTGTTTCTTTCGCGACAGTACCGCACTCACACCGCTCCTTGCACCTGTTGCTGTCTCTCTGGCTGACCCCTATGGGGGCCCAGTCCTTGCACGTTCCTCCACTGTTCTCCCGTGTCCAGCGGTTCCGTCTGGCTCAATGTCAGGTCTTCACCTCCCCTCGTTCTCTACGAACTTGGTGAGCAACGCCGTCCTTCAGGATGTATGGGTTGACACCTTTACTCCAGGAGGACAGCGTGTGGCGATCTGTACGTGCTCCCGGACTGGCCGGCACCTGGGCACGTTCACCCGTGCGCCTGGCTCAAGTCTGTACACACTTACTACTGTGTCTCCTCAGGTAGCTGCGTCTGCGTCTACGTCAGGTCAGCTAGTGGCCCCCTGCTCGTGTCGCGCCCTGTCGCACCGGACCCTCCTTTGGCACCACCGTCTTGGTCACCCCTCAGTGCAGCACCTCCGTGGCATGCACTCTCGTCTCCATGTCTCAGGTCTTCCTGAGTCTCTACCTCCACTCCCACCCTCGCCTGCCCCTCCCTGCCTTCCCAATGTCGAGGGGCGGCAGCGCGCCGCTCCTCACTCCTCCTTGTTAAACCCGACGACTGCTCCCCTGCAGACTCTCCACATGGACGTGTGGGGCCCAGCCCGCGTCCGTGGACAGAGCCACGAGCGCTACTTTCTGCTGGTCGTTGACGACTACTCGCGTTACACCACGGTCTTCCCCTTGCGCAACAAGGGGGAGGTCCCTGATGTTTTGATCCCTTGGATCCGCGCTGTCCGTCTCCAGCTCCGCGAGCGGTTCCACACGGACCTTCCGGTCCTGCGTCTGCACTCTGACAGAGGTGGTGAGTTTTCCTCCGACCTCTTGCGCGACTTTTGTCGTGGGGAGGGCATTCTCCAGTCGTTCACGCTTCCGGCCTCTCCGCAGCAGAATGGGTTTGCTGAGCGCCGCATTGGCTTAGTCATGGAGGTCGCTCGTACCTCCATGATCCATGCGGCTGCCCCCCATTTTCTGTGGCCGTTTGCGGTCCGGTATGCTGCGCATCAGCTCAACCTCTGGCCCCGTGTCTCCTTGCCGGAGACCTCGCCTACACTGCGTTGGACGGGGAAGGTTGGCGAAGCGTCGGTGTTCCGGGTCTGGGGTTCTCGTGCCTTTGTCCGCGATACGTCTGCGGACAAGCTCTCTGCCCGCGCCATTCCCTGCGTCTTCCTTGGTTATTCCCCTGACGCGCCTGGCTGGCAGTTTTACCACCCCACCTCGCGCCGTGTCCTGCCCTCTCAGGACGTCACGTTAGACGAGTCGGTTCCCTTTTACCGTCTCTTCCCCTACCGCACTGCCCCTCTCCCCCCCGCGCCGCTCTTCCTCGCACCAGGTCCTCCTCCGGTAGACCCCCTCCCCCCTCAGGGTCCTGCTCCCTCAGGTATGTCTCAGGTAGACCCTGTCGAGCCTGTCGAGGTCGCGGTCGACTCTGGTGCTGCTGCTGGGGGTGGTGCTGCTGGGGGTGCTGAGCCGGAGCGTGCGGAGCCTGGGGGTGCTGAGCCTGAGCGTGCGGAGCCTGGGGGTGCTGAGCCTGAGGTTGCTGAGTTTGGGGGTGCTGAGCCTGGGGGTGCTGAGACTGGGGGTGCTGAGCCTGCGGGTGCTGAGACTGGGGGTTCTGAGCCTGGGGGTGCTAAGTCTGCTGGAGGTCCTACAGGTGCCTCGTCCCGGCGGGAGTCTCTCTCTCCACCGCAGCTGCGCGAGTGGTTTGCTCGGCGCTGGAGCCTTCGGAGCGGCGCTGCTGGAGCCGGGGGGCCTGCCGCTGGAGGCCCTGGAGCTGGAGGTACTGGAGCTGCTGGAGCTGGAGGTGCTGCCGGCGTTGGAGCTGGAGCCGCTGGAGTTGCTGGAGCCACTGGTCCCGGAGGTGCTCGTACTGGAGGTACTGGAGCTGCTGGTGCTGGTGGTGCTGCGGGCGTTGGAGCCGGAGGTGCTGGAGCTGCTGGTCCTGGAGGTACTGGAGGTACTGGAGGTTCTCCGGGTGCCTCGTCACAGCGGGAGCCTCTCTCCCCACCGCAGCTACGCGAGTGGTTTGCTCGGCGCTGGAGTCTTCAGAGTGGAGCTGCTGGAGCTGGAGGTGCTGCCAGCGTTGGAGCTGGAGCTGCTGGAGGTGCTGGAGCCGCTGGTCCCGGAGGTGCTCGTACTAGACGTACTGGAGCTGCTGGAGCTGGAGGTAGTACAGGAGTTGGAGCTGGAGGCGCTGGAGTTGGCGCTGCTAGTGGTGCTGGAGCCCCTGGTCCCGGAGGTGCTCGTACTCGAGGTACTGGAGCTGCTGGAGC
The DNA here is from genome assembly GCA_947471745.1 of Closterium sp. Naga37s-1. NCBI lineage: Eukaryota > Viridiplantae > Streptophyta > Zygnematophyceae > Desmidiales > Closteriaceae > Closterium > Closterium sp. Naga37s-1. The sequence goes on from CANJKZ010000147.1 coordinate 844,735, forward strand.
TGGAGGTGCTGCAGGAGTTGGAGCTGGAGGCGCTATAGCTGGAGCCGCAAGAGGCGCGGGAGCTGGAGCTGCTGGAGGTGCTGGAGCTGGTGGTACTGCAGGCGTTGGAGCTGGAGACCCTGGAGCTGGGGGTACTGGTGCTGTCAGTGCTTGTTCTGGAGGCACTGTGCGGCCGCGACCGTACTTCGTTCCACTGCTTCAGCAGGTTCTTGGTCTCCCGCCTTCTACTGGCCCTACTCCTCCCTTACTGTGTCCATCGCCTGACCAGTCGCAGTCGCAGTTACAGCCAGCCTCCCCACTGCCTGCTCCTTCTCCTTACACTGGGCCGACAGGACTGAGTCTCGTCCTGCGTCGCCTGTTCGCACTGGTCGTCGTGTTCCGCGTCAGCGTCCTCCTCCTGTCCCAGGCACGCACCAGATGGCACTTCGTCCTTCCTTTGTTCCACAGCGTGTCCCTCTGCCGTCTCCTCCTGCGTCCTCTCTTCCTGACGTTGCTGACCCGCCGTCCGACCTTTCTCGTGCTGCCAGTCCTAATGTCACACGTCTTCTAGCCACTGTTGTCACTGACCCTTCGTTTGAGTCCACTGCTGCGTCTGCTCTAGTTGCTGAGCTTGTTGACTTTGCTGCTGCCTGTCGCAAAGACTACGCCGCTAGTCTTGTTGCTGAGTCTGAGTCGGTCTGTCCTCCGTCCGTCGGGGGTGAGTGTGCTCTTGGCACGGACATCCTTGAGGACAGGCAGGAGAACTTTGAGTGTTTTGCAGCTGCTTTACCTCATCTCGTGTCCATGTTGATTGCACCTGAGGGAGACCTGGATGCACCAGACATCCCGACCCCGCGCTCTTACGCAGAGGCGATTACGGGTCCCTACTCCTCTCACTGGCAGATAGCTATGGACGCAGAGATGGCTTCCTGGAAGTCCACAGGCACCTACGTCGACGAGGTTCCCCCACCTGGGGCGAACATCGTCAGTGGCATGTGGATTTTTAGGGTGAAGCGGCCGCCGGGTTCTCCGCCTGTCTTCAAGGCGCGTTACGTTGCTCGAGGCTTCAGTCAGCGACAGGGAGTTGACTTCTTCCAGACCTTCTCCCCTACCCCGAAGATGACCACTCTTCGGGTGCTGCTGCACGTCGCCGCACAGCGTGACTACGAGCTTCACTCTCTTGACTTCAGCACAGCCTTCCTATAGGGCAGCCTGCACGAGGAGATCTGGCTGCGCCGCCCACTTGGCTTCACTGGGTCGTTTCCTGCAGGTTCCCAGTGGAGCCTCCGGCGGCCAGTCTACGGTCTCTGCCAGGCACCTTGCGAGTGGGACGACACACTGAGGACGACGCTTGCGGCTCTTGGGTTTGCTCCTTTGACTGCTGACCCGTCGATGTTTCTACGCACTGACACTTCTTTGCCGCCGTTCTACATCCCCGTGTACGTCGACGACTTGGTCTTTGCCACTGCTGACACTGCCGGACTGGCCTTTGTGAAGTCGGAGCTGCAGAGGAGACACACGTGCACAGACCTGGGTGAGTTGCGCAGCTATCCTGGCTTGCAGATCACCCGGGACAGAGCACAGCGCACCATTACCTTGAGCGCTTTCGCTTCACGTACTCCTCGCCACAGTCCACTCCTCTGCCTACCGGTCACTCGCTCTCAGCTCTGCCTTCAGATGAGTCCGTAGAGCCGAGTGGCCCGTATCCAGAGCTTGTGGGCTGCCTCATGTACCTGATGACCTGCACTCGACCTGGCCTTGCTTACCCTCTTAGCATCCTGGAACGCTACGTTGCGCCCGGGAGACACCGACCAGAGCACTGGGAGGCCGCTAAGAGGGTGATGCGCTACTTGTGCAGTACGTCGGGCATGGGGCTCGTGCTTGGAGGACGGGCTCGAGTTGTCCTCACTGGTCACGCATACGCTTCTTGGGTTGACGACTTGGCTACGCAGCGGTCGTCACAGGGTTACACCTTCAGCCTTGGCTCCAGCTCTGTTTCTTGGCGGTCTACCCGCTCGTCTTCTGTTCTCAGTTCCAGTTGTGAGGCTGAGATCTACGCAGGGGCCATGGCTGCACAGGAGTTACGCTGGCTCACCTACCTGCTGACCGACTTGGGAGAGCCGCCTCGTTCTCCTCCAGTTCTGTACGTTGACAACAAGGCCATGATTGCCTTGTGTCAAGAGCATAGACTGGAGCACAGAACGACGCACATTGCTCTGCGCTACTTCCTTGCTCGAGAGTTGCAGCAGCGTGGTCAGCTTCGTCTTGCTTACGTGGCCTCTTGGGCCAACACTGCTGATATCTTCACCAAGGCACTTCAGCCTTGTGATCATCAGCGTTCTGTACTGTTCTAGGCCTTGTGCCTACTTGACCTCACTTGCTCACTTCTTGACTTTGCTTGTACTGTGATCTATATACTTATACCTGCATGCTTACACTTGCTAGGTTGTGATCACTGTACTGCTTGTTCTCTTTTACATAACTCTGCATGTGAACTGGCCTTGTGACCATTTGCTTGTGCTCAGAATGCGTGGTGACTTCGTGATCCACCCTGAGCTTGCTTTGCTTTTCTTGACTGGTCTTGTGACCTCTTGTTTACCCCCACTTTGCCTATGGGGGTGTGTCAAACTTATATGCTGCTTATTGTGTAGGCTATAGTGGGGTAGCCCACATGGAGTACAACCCAATTAGGGTTTCCTACTTGTACCCATCTTGCTGCTAGTTCATCCATTCTCGTTCATTATTCTTACACGCACCATCTCTACCTGATCGTCGCCGTTCCGCTCCGCCTTTCGCGCAAACATTTAGCAATGCCAGCGCCACGTTGAATTCATACCAAGGTAGGGTCAAGCCATCCTTCTCATACCCTGTTCATGGCCTTGTTTATATCTAGGGTACCTGCCACACATTCATGTCAGAATAACTGTGCAGGAATGATTGGATTAGCAAGAGTTGGGGTACAAGTACTAACCCTAGAAGTGCTGTACCCCAGCAGGGCGGCGCGCAGGCAGGGCAGGGCCGGGCGGCGGCCAGCAGGGCGGCGCGCAGGCAGGGCAAGGCAGGGCGGCAGCCAGCAGGGCGGCACGCGAGCAGGGCAGGGCGGCGCGGCGGCGAGCGGTGCGCGGGCAGGGAAGGGCGGCGCGGCGGCGAGCGGCGCGCGGGCAGGGCAGGGCGGCGCGGCGACAAGCAGCGTGCGGGCAGGGCAGGGCGGCGCGGCGGCGAGCGGTGCGCGGGCAGGGCAGGGCGGCGCGCGGCGGCGAGCGGCGCGAGGGCAGGGCAGGGCGGCGCAGCGGCGAGCAGCGCGCGGGTAGGGCATGCGCGGGCGGCGCGATGCAAGGCAGGGCGTGCGTGGGCGGCGCGACGCGGGCCAGGGCGCGCGCGGGCGGCGCGACGCGGGGCAGGGCAGCGCGGCGCGACGGGTAGGGCAGGGCAGCGCGAGGCCAGCAGTGCGGCGTGACGGGTGGGGTAGCGCGATACGGGCAGCGAGCTATACCTTGGGCCCTAAAAAAAAACGGTCCTAGGAGAGGACTTGCTCTGAAACCATGTCAACAGAGTAAGCGAGAATGAATGAACTAGAAACAAGGTGGGTACAAGTATTAACCCTAATTGGGTTGTACCCCATATGGGCTACCCCACTATAGCCTACACAACACACAACATAACAGTTTGACAGATTACTGGGTTTTTTTGCCCAATGTGGGCTGCTCATAAATGATACATTCTTTGGTAGCACTAATGCATCATATTCCAACTACCCAAAATATTGTGATTATTATCACGGTTGATTAGAAAGTCGTAATGCAGTGCCGACACAGCTCCCCGTCCAGCTGCATGACACCATATGCGTGAATCCCAGTTTCAATATTACACTTCTATGTGAACTTACTGTGCATCATTTATTATCTACTGGAAATTTGACCTATACAACCATTCTATCTGTTTATAAATAACAATAATAGAAAAATAAACTGTATCCGTCCTTGGCACGTAACGGTATGCGTGCGCGATAACATCGAACCCTAAGCCCGGTCAATGGACCGTTCATATACGCGTCGGATTTCGACCAGTCTTATGCTCGTGCGTATATGACCGGTCATATGCGCGGGTGTATATGACCAGTCATTTGTTCGTGTGTGTATTACTGGTCAAATGGGGCTGCTGTATATGGCCGGTCATTTGTTCGTGGGTATTTTATTGGTCGAGAGCGTAGTGTATATGACCGGTCATATGGGGTATCATTAATGTACTACTTGTTGCCTACTGTCAAAAGGTCGCCTATATTTATCTAGAAGCAAAGAACATGCAGCTTACCACACTCCCTAGTAGTCAACACTCAGCAATCTCTCGCTCCCCATACCACTAGTTTGCTACATTATACACCCCTGACCCCCCATATTTTCCCTTACACTTCTTCCTGGTATGCTGAGTCGACCCACAGTCGCCACACTTGTATGTCCGTTTTGGCGCTTCCCTCCTTCGGTTAGATTGTGGCCGCCCTGATCCTCTTTGCACAAAAACAGGGGCATCACAAACTCCCTCCTCAACCGGCTCGGTTTCCGCAATAACAGTGTCTACACACGAATACGGAATGAGCGTCACGTAAGTCCTTCTCCAGTTCTCCGTCTTCCAATACCACTCGCACAATCTCTCTCCCACATCATTGTTGAAGGAGAGAGGCCGTTGATCCAAAACACTCCCCTTGTTCCGAACCCTTGCCTCGTTTGGACCGTTACGGGTGACTCTGTAACCTCGGCTTCGGTTTTTTTTCAGCTCGAACCGCTTCTCAGCTTCGACCGTCAGTGCATGCTGCCAGTTTGAAGACTTCCGCTGCCCATCCGAGTACATCTTTGCCATCCAATCTCACATGCCCGCCATTACGTAGGATTTAGGCAAGATACGGATCTTCTTGATAGCGTTGTTAATGGACTCCACCATTTGGCTGCTGTAGATGCCAAACCGACAGGTGGGGGCATAACACCGTGCCCATTGCTTGATGAAGACTGTGATTTTCTTTTTTCCTCTTATATCTCGGTCCATCCTGGCCCGTGCGAACAATAATACCCGCCCCTTCCTCCATGTTGTCACTGTCCTCTTGCTCAGCAACCGCACTGCCCAACCCACCCAATCCCGTCCCTACAGTGTGGTTGACGTCCGCAACCCTTGTGGCTTCGTTGGCCCAACCCATGGCTTGGGTAACACCCTGCTGCGGTGTTGGCTGACGGACAGTTTGACTCCCTTGCGTTGGGAGCTGTGCTCCTGGTGATTCGGCGCGTTCTAAACCTCTTGCACCTCCCTCTCTTGCATTCCGCTTCCCCCTAATAATCTCCATCCGTCGTTGGCGTCTCATGGTCGCTTGTTGCGCTGCTGTGGTGGATAGTTGTTGAGATGTAGTAGTGTTGGCATGTGAGCAGTGGCCCATGTCTGTACACTCCTCAAATTCATCATCCTCCGATTCCTCCCCGCAGCTGATTTGGCTCCCATCCTCCACGTCGAAGTGCTCATTGAACACTTTTGCTGTGGTATCGTCCCCCGCTTGACTGTCGGACATGGTTGTACGGATATCTCCCACATACTCGCCTGCATACGAAGGGAGCTCGGATGGTGTTGCTGTCACATGATCAGACGGATGAACGTTGTCGCCAGCCGTAGATTGAGGCCGTAGCTCAAAGGGGCGGCCAAGAGTCTGATTTGCAGTTGGCATGGGTCCGAAACCACGGTCCCTATGGGGCTGTTGGATTGGTGGCTGCTGAGATGGTGGCTGCTGAGATGGTGGCTGCTGAGATGGTGGCTGCTGAGATGGTGGCTGCTGAGATGGTGGCTGCTGAGATGGTGGCTGCTGAGATGGTGGCTGCTGAGATGGTGGCTGCTGAGATGGTGGCTGCTGAGATGGTGGCTGCTGAGATGGTGGCTGCTGAGATGGTGGCTGCTGAGATGGTGGCTGCTGAGATGGTGGCTGCTGAGATGGTGGCTGCTGAGATGGTGGCTGCTGAGATGGTGGCTGCTGAGATGGTGGCTGCTGAGATGGTGGCTGCTGAGATGGTGGCTGCTGAGATGGTGGCTGCTGAGATGGTGGCTGCTGAGATGGTGGCTGCTGAGATGGTGGCTGCTGAGATGGTGGCTGCTGAGATGGTGGCTGCTGAGATGGTGGCTGCTGAGATGGTGGCTGCTGAGATGGTGGCTGCTGAGATGGTGGCTGCTGAGATGGTGGCTGCTGAGATGGTGGCTGCTGAGATGGTGGCTGCTGAGATGGTGGCTGCTGAGATGGTGGCTGCTGAGATGGTGGCTGCTGAGATGGTGGCTGCTGAGATGGTGGCTGCTGAGATGGTGGCTGCTGAGATGGTGGCTGCTGAGATGGTGGCTGCTGAGATGGTGGCTGCTGAGATGGTGGCTGCTGAGATGGTGGCTGCTGAGATGGTGGCTGCTGAGATGGTGGCTGCTGAGATGGTGGCTGCTGAGATGGTGGCTGCTGAGATGGTGGCTGCTGAGATGGTGGCTGCTGAGATGGTGGCTGCTGAGATGGTGGCTGCTGAGATGGTGGCTGCTGAGATGGTGGCTGCTGAGATGGTGGCTGCTGAGATGGTGGCTGCTGAGATGGTGGCTGCTGAGATGGTGGCTGCTGAGATGGTGGCTGCTGAGATGGTGGCTGCTGAGATGGTGGCTGCTGAGATGGTGGCTGCTGAGATGGTGGCTGCTGAGATGGTGGCTGCTGAGATGGTGGCTGCTGAGATGGTGGCTGCTGAGATGGTGGCTGCTGAGATGGTGGCTGCTGAGATGGTGGCTGCTGAGATGGTGGCTGCTGAGATGGTGGCTGCTGAGATGGTGGCTGCTGAGATGGTGGCTGCTGAGATGGTGGCTGCTGAGATGGTTGGCTGCTGAGATGGTGGCTGCTGAGATGGTGGCTGCTGAGATGGTGGCTGCTGAGATGGTGGCTGCTGAGATGGTGGCTGCTGAGATGGTGGCTGCTGAGATGGTGGCTGCTGAGATGGTGGCTGCTGAGATGGTGGCTGCTGAGATGGTGGCTGCTGAGATGGTGGCTGCTGAGATGGTGGCTGCTGAGATGGTGGCTGCTGAGATGGTGGCTGCTGAGATGGTGGCTGCTGAGATGGTGGCTGCTGAGATGGTGGCTGCTGAGATGGTGGCTGCTGAGATGGTGGCTGCTGAGATGGTGGCTGCTGAGATGGTGGCTGCTGAGATGGTGGCTGCTGAGATGGTGGCTGCTGAGATGGTGGCTGCTGAGATGGTGGCTGCTGAGATGGTGGCTGCTGAGATGGTGGCTGCTGAGATGGTGGCTGCTGAGATGGTGGCTGCTGAGATGGTGGCTGCTGAGATGGTGGCTGCTGAGATGGTGGCTGCTGAGATGGTGGCTGCTGAGATGGTGGCTGCTGAGATGGTGGCTGCTGAGATGGTGGCTGCTGAGATGGTGGCTGCTGAGATGGTGGCTGCTGAGATGGTGGCTGCTGAGATGGTGGCTGCTGAGATGGTGGCTGCTGAGATGGTGGCTGCTGAGATGGTGGCTGCTGAGATGGTGGCTGCTGAGATGGTGGCTGCTGAGATGGTGGCTGCTGAGATGGTGGCTGCTGAGATGGTGGCTGCTGAGATGGTGGCTGCTGAGATGGTGGCTGCTGAGATGGTGGCTGCTGAGATGGTGGCTGCTGAGATGGTGGCTGCTGAGATGGTGGCTGCTGAGATGGTGGCTGCTGAGATGGTGGCTGCTGAGATGGTGGCTGCTGAGATGGTGGCTGCTGAGATGGTGGCTGCTGAGATGGTGGCTGCTGAGATGGTGGCTGCTGAGATGGTGGCTGCTGAGATGGTGGCTGCTGAGATGGTGGCTGCTGAGATGGTGGCTGCTGAGATGGTGGCTGCTGAGATGGTGGCTGCTGAGATGGTGGCTGCTGAGATGGTGGCTGCTGAGATGGTGGCTGCTGAGATGGTGGCTGCTGAGATGGTGGCTGCTGAGATGGTGGCTGCTGAGATGGGTGGCTGCTGAGATGGTGGCTGCTGAGATGGTGGCTGCTGAGATGGTGGCTGCTGAGATGGTGGCTGCTGAGATGGTGGCTGCTGAGATGGTGGCTGCTGAGATGGTGGCTGCTGAGATGGTGGCTGCTGAGATGGTGGCTGCTGAGATGGTGGCTGCTGAGATGGTGGCTGCTGAGATGGTGGCTGCTGAGATGGTGGCTGCTGAGATGGTGGCTGCTGAGATGGTGGCTGCTGAGATGGTGGCTGCTGAGATGGTGGCTGCTGAGATGGTGGCTGCTGAGATGGTGGCTGCTGAGATGGTGGCTGCTGAGATGGTGGCTGCTGAGATGGTGGCTTGCTGAGATGGTGGCTGCTGAGATGGTGGCTGCTGAGATGGTGGCTGCTGAGATGGTGGCTGCTGAGATGGTGGCTGCTGAGATGGTGGCTGCTGAGATGGTGGCTGCTGAGATGGTGGCTGCTGAGATGGTGGCTGCTGAGATGGTGGCTGCTGAGATGGTGGCTGCTGAGATGGTGGCTGCTGAGATGGTGGCTGCTGAGATGGTGGCTGCTGAGATAGAGGCTGCTGAGATGGTGGCTGCCGAGATGGTGTCTGCTGCTCTCCCCTGCGACCACTCCTCCTTTGCCGCCGCACTTCCATCCTTGCCATTCTGGCTCTTTGTGCCGCACCCGTCCGGCTCCGTAACCCATCCCCGGCCTCTGACTCCCTTGCACCATGGTCAGCTCCGCGTCCGCCACGGGTCTGCTACGCACGGGCCTCTTCGACCCCAAAGAGGTAGTTCGCCATTGCAGCGCACTGGGCCCGGCATCTCCTCACGAGTTTGCCAAACTTCTGCTTGGTGCGGCAGTTTGCGAGCTTCTTGAAGAGTTCAGAGGCGTTAGGGCCAAACTTCAGCACATTCTGCTCCAAATGCCAGCTGCAAAAGTAGTGGGGGAACTGGGATGGGAACACTTCTTTATCCGCCGGTATTAACCCCTTATCACGATCACTGATAAGGGAGGCATTCTGGGTAGCCGGCCACGAAGGAAAATGCTTCAACAAGTTCTCACAAAACCACTTCCAACTGTCTTTATTCTCGCTCTCGCACAGACCGTAAGCGAGTGGAACAAGCTGGTTGTTTCCATCCTTAGCAGCCGCAACCAAGAGCGTAGCCCGCTGCGCCCGAATGAGAATGTACCATCCATACCAATGACCGGTCGGCAGAACCTTAGAGCAGTTTTTGATGCCGATGGGCCGGCAAAAGCCCGGAAGAAAGCGTGATCCCTCGTCACAAGGTCGAGCGTTGAATCAGGGTCAATCTCTCTGAACCGTTCCAACACCCGAGGAATGTAGCGGAAAGAAGTTTTCCAATCTCCAAAGCGCTCCTTCAGCATATTTTCCTTGAGCCTGCAATGACGGATGACGATGTGCGAGAAACGATAGGCACGTTGAGAAAACAGAAGGTGAATGGTGTGCTTAAGAATGTGCATGTGACAATGGAAGCCATATGGAGAGAATGTTCTGAGACGTACCGCCATGATTGGTGATAATTGATATCCAGACCACCGGTCGACGCAATCTGATCCTTGTACGTCCCGGGAGGGTGATGTGGTGCAGCATGGACAAGGTTGCCATGATGACGCTGTAGATATGACACTTTATTTGTTGTATGCTTCACGTAGCGCTCCTGATCAACGGGTGAGCAGCAATGAGATGATGGGGCGGACAGTTTGTCAACACGCCAAAACCCACCCACTCCGTCAGTGGAGTACTCACACCGCCACCTGCACGCTGGTTTAAGACACTCATGTTGACTCATGCACATGGCTTGGACTCTGTTTCGCCTACTCCTCGTAACCCTAAATCCGAAGTTGCAAGCTACCGAATAGTCTTCTAGTGCTTCGTACAAAAAATGCTTAGAGGAGTATAGTTGACCTTCACACAACGGGGCTCGATCGTCTATCACAATTTTGTCAAACTATCATGTTGTGTAGGCTATGGTGGGGTAGCCCATATGGGGTACAACCCAATTAGGGTTTGCTACTTGTACTCTTGCATGCTGTTAGTTTCACCATACTCGTTCATTATTCTGACATGGTTTCAGAGCAGGTCCTCTCCTAGGACCGGTTTTTTTTTTTGGGCCCACCGTATACCTCGCTGCCCGTGTCGCGCTACCCCACCCGTCGCGCCGCCCTGCTAGTGCCGCGCTGCCCTGCCCTGCCCCGCGTCGCGCCGCTCGCGCACGCCCTGCCCTGCCCGCGCACCATTCGTCGCCGCGCCGCGCCGCCCTGCCCTGCCCGCGCGCCGCTCGTCGCCGCGCCGCGCCGCTCGTCGCCGCGCCGGGCCGCTCGTCGCCGCGCCGCGCCGCCCTGCCCTGCCCGCGCGCCGCTCGTCGCCGCGCCGCGCCGCCCTGCCCTGCCCGCGCGCTGCTCCTCGCCGCGCCGTGCCACCCTGCACTGCCCGCGCGCAGCTTGCTGCCGCGCCGCCGTGCCCTGCCCGCGCGCCGCTCGCCGCCGCGCCGCACTGCCCTGCCCGCGCGCCGCTCGCTTCCGCGCCGCCCTGCCTTGCCCGCGCGCCGCTCGCCGCCGCGCCGCCCTGCCTTGCACGCGCGCCGCTCGCCGCCGCGCCGCCCTGCCCTGCCCGCGCGCCGTGCGCTGCTCGCCGCCGCGCCGCCTGCCCTGCCCGCGCGCCGCTCGCCGCCGCGCCGCCCTGCCCTGCCCGCGCGCTACGTGCCACCGCGCCGCCCTGCCCTGCCCGCGAGCTTCTCGCCGCCGCGCCGCCCTGCCCTGCCCGCGCGCTGCTTGCCGCCGGCCCGCCCTGCCCTGCTCGCGAGCCGCCCTGCTGGCCGCCGCCCGGCCCTGCCCTGCCTGCGCGCCGCCCTGCTGGCCGTCGTCCTGCCCTGCCAATTGCACCGCCCTGCCCTGCCAATTGCGCCGCCCTGCTCAGGCCGCGCGCCGCCCGACCTACCCTAGTGCCTGCTCGCGCCCTGCCTTCCCTGCGTGCTACCGTGCTGGTCGCACACCTCCTTGCTTTGCCCGCTATGACGTGTCTTCGGGGTAGCAGTGGGAGTGGTGGTGGCAGTGGTGGCAGCAGTGGGAGTGGTGGCGGCGGCTGTAGTGGCAGTCTCGGTGGAGCTGTTCGGTGGGGAGTTTCTGGCGGTGGCCAGATGCAGCTCCAGCGACGTCCGCGCGAGACCCTCACGCCCCAGCAAATTCGTGAGTGGTACGCTAGTTGGGGTAGTGGCGGCGGCCGTAGTGGCAGTCGCCGTGGAGCTGTTCAGTGGGGAGTTTCTGGCGATGGCCAGATGCAGCTGCAGCGGCGTCCGCACGAGACCCTTATGCCCCAGCAGCTTCGTGAGTGGTACGCTCAGCATGGAGCGTCTCGGAGTACTGCTCGCTGCCAGTACGTCATTCGCACAGGTGATCGGGCTGGTCAGACTTGCGGGACAGTTGGTCACACACAGTCCCGCTGCTTCTCCTGTCTGAGCGACGCCTGGCGTGCAGAGTTTGGCGACGCGGCTGAGCTCCCCCGCTGGCTGGAGCTGCTTAGGCAGAGTGTGGATATCTTTGCTCTTGACTATGATGCTATCCTTACTGCCATGTATGCATTGACTGTTAGTGCTGAGGGTGACTGTTCCCTGTGTGTGCCGCCCGACCCAGGTATAGAGGCTGTTGCTCTAGGTGCTAGTGAGTCTGCTCTCTCTGGAACTGCGCCTGCTGCGGCCTTGCACACCTTCACGCTTGACTCAGGTTCTTCCCGCTGTTTCTTTCGCGACAGTACCACAGTCACACCGCTCCCTGCACCTGTTGCTGTCTCTCTGGCTGACCCCTCTGGGGGCCCAGTCCTTGCACGTTCCTCCACTGTTCTCCCGTGTCCGGCGGTTCCGTCTGGCTCACTGTCAGGTCTTCACCTCCCCTTGTTCTCTACGAAATTGGTGAGCAACACCGTCCTTCAGGATGTATGGGTTGACACCTTTACTCAAGGAGGGCAGCGTGTGGCGATCTGTACGTGCTTCCGGACTGGCCGGCACCTGGCCACGTTCACCCGTCGGCCTGGGTCGAGTCTGTACACACTGACTACTGAGCCTCCTCAGGTAGCTGCGTCTGCGTCTGCGTCAGGTCAGCTAGCGGCCCCCTGCTCGTGTCGCGCCCTGTCGCACTAGACCCTCCTTTGGCACCACCGCCTTGGTCACCCCTCAGTGCAGCGCCTCCGTGGCATGCACTCCCGTCTCCTTGTCTCTGGTCTTCCCACGTCTCTGCCTCCCCTCCCACCCTCGCCTGCCCCTCCCTGCCTTCTTTGTGTCGAGGGGCGGCAGCGCGCCGCTCCTCACTCCTCCTCGTTTCCCCCGACGACTGCTCCCCTGCAGACTCTCCACATGGACGTGTGGGGCCCAGCCGCGTCCGTGGACAGGGCTGCGAGCGCTACTTTCTGCTGGTTGTTGATGACTACACGTGTTACACCACGGTCTTCCCCTTGCGCAGCAAGGGGGAGGTCCCTGATGTTTTGATCCCTTGGATCCGCGCTGTCCGTCTCCAGCTCCGCGAGCGGTTTCGTGAGGACCTTCCTGTCATGCGTCTGCACTCTGACAGAGGTGGTGAGTTTTCCTCCGACCTCTTGCGGGAATTTTGTCGTGGGGAGGGCATTCGCCAGTCGTTCACGCTTCCGGCCTCTCCGCAGCAGAATGGGGTTGCTGAGTGCTGCATTGGCTTAGTCATGGAGGTTGCTCGTACCTCCATGATCCATGCGGCTGCCCCCCATTTTTTGTGGCTGTTTGCGGTCCGGTACGCTGCGCATCAGCTCAACCTCTGGCCGTGTGTCTCCTTGCCGGAGACCTCGCCGATACTACGTTGGACGGGGGAGGTTGGCAATGCGTCGTTGTTCCGGGTCTGGGGCTCTCGTGCCTTTGTCCGCGATACGTCCGCGGACAAGCTCTCCTCCCGCGCCATTCCCTACGTCTTCCTTGGCTTCCCCCCTGACGCGCCTGGCTGGCAGTTTTACCACCCCACCTTGCGCCGTGTCCTGCTCTCTCAGGACGTCACGTTAGACGAGTCGGTTCTCTTTTACCGTCTCTTCCCCTACCGCACTGCTCCTCTCCCCTCCCCCGCCGCTCTTCCTCGCACCAGGTCCTCCTCCGGTAGACCCCCTCCCCCCTCAGGGTCCTGCTCCCTCAGGTGTGTCTCAGGTAGACCCTGTCGAGCCTGTCGAGGTCGCTGTCGACTCTGGTGCTGCTGGGGGTGGTGCTGCTAGGGGTGCTGCGTCTGGGGGTGCTGAGCCTGAGCGTGCGGAGCCGGGGGGTGCTGAGCCTGAGCGTGCGGAGCCTGGGGGTGCTGAGCCTGGGGTTGCTGAGTCTGAGGGTGCGGAGCCTGGGGGTGCTGAGCCTGAGCGTGCGGAGCCTGGGGGTGCTGAGCTTGGGGGTGCTGAGCCTGAGCGTGTTGTGCCTGGAGGTACTTTGTTTGCTGGAGGTTCTCCGAGTGCCTCGTCACGGCGGGAGACTCTCTCTCCACCGCAGCTGCGCGAGTGGTTTGCTCGGCGCTGGAGCCTTCGGAGTGGCGCTGCTAGAGCTGGGGGGCCTGCCGCTGGAGGCCCTGGAGCTGGAGGCACTGGAGCTGCTGGTCGTGGAGTTGCCGGAGGTGTTGGAGCTGCTGGTCCTGGAGGTGCTGGAGGTATTGGAGGTTCTCCGGGTGCCTCGTCACAGCGGGAGCCTCTCTCTCCACCGCAGCTGCGCGAGTAGTTTGCTCGGCGCTGGAGTCTTCAGAGAGGCGCTGATGGAGCTGGGGGGCCTGCCGCTGGAGGCCCTGGTCCTGGAGGTGCTGGAGGTGCTGGAGCCGCTGGTCCCGGAGGTGCTCGTACTGGAGTTACTGGAGCTGCTGGAGCTGGTGGTGCTGCAGGCGTTGGAGCCGGAGGTGCTGGAGGTGCAGGTCCTGGAGGTGCTGGAGGTGCTGGAGCCGCTGGTCCCGGAGGTGCTCGTACTGGAGGTACTGGAGCTGCTGGAGCTGGTGGTGCTGCAGGCATTGGAGTTGGAGTCCCTGGAGCTGGAGACCCTGGAGCTGGAGCTGCTGGTCCTAGGGGTGCTGGTGCTGTCAGTGCTGGTTCTGGAGGCACTGTGCGGCCGCGACCGTACTTCGTTCCACTGCTTCAGCAGGTTCTTGGTCTCCCGCCTTCTACTGGCCTTACTCCTCCCTTACTGTGTCCACCGCCTGACCAGTCGCAGTCGCAGTTACAGCCAGCCTCCCCACTGCCTGCTCCTTCTCCTTACACTGAGCCGACAGACTCTCTTACAGAGCGTTGTGAGCCTGCGTCTCGTCCTGCGTCGCCTGTTCGCACTGTTCGCACTGGTCGTCGTGTTCCGCGTCAGCGTCCTCCTCCTGTCCCAGGTACGCACCATGTGGCACTTCGTCCTTCCTCTGTTCCACTGCGTGTCCCTCTGCCGTCTCCTCCTGCGTCCTCTCTTCCTGACGTTCATGACCCTGCGTCCAACCTTGCCTGTGCTGCCAGTCCTACTGTCACACGTCTTCTAGCCACTGTTGTCACTGACCCTTCGTTTGAGTCCACTGCAGCGTCTGCCGCAGTTTCTGAGCTTGTTGACTTTGCTGCCGCCTGTCGCCTTGACTACGCCGCTAGTCTTGCTACTGCGTCTGAGTCTGACTGTCCTCCGTCCGTCGGGGGTGAGTGTGCTCTTGGCACGGACGTCCTTGAGGACAGGCAGGAGGACTTTGAGTGTTTTGCAAATGCTGTACCTCATCTCGTGGCCATGCTGCTTGCACCTGAGGGAGACCCGGATGCACCAGACATCCCGACCCAGCGCTCTTACGCAGAGGCGATTACGGGTCCCTACTCCTCTCAGTGGCAGACAGCCATGGACGCAGAGATGGCATCCTGGAAGTCCACAGGCACTTACGTCGACGAGGTTCCCCCTCCTGGGGCGAATATAGTCAATGGCATGTGGATTTTCAGGGTGAAGCGGCCGCTGGGTTCTCCGCCTGTCTTCAAGGCGCGTTACGTTGCACGAGGCTTCAGTCAGCGACAGGGAGTTGACTTCTTCCAGACCTTCTCCCCTACCCCGAAGATGACCACTCTTCGGGTTCTGCTGCACGTCGCCGCTCAGCGTGACTACGAGCTTCACTCTCTTGACTTCAGCACAACTTTCTTCAGGGCAGCCTGCACGAGGAGATCTGGCTGCGCCGCGCACCTGGCTTCGCTAGGTCGTTTCCTGTAGGTACCCAGTGGAGCCTCCGACGGCCAGTCTACGGTCTCCGCCAGGCGCCTTGCGAGTGGCAGGACACACTGAGGATGACGCTTGCGGCTCTTGGGTTTGCTCCTTCGACTGCTGACCTGTCGCTGTTTCTATGCACCGACACTTCGCTGCCACCGTTCCACATCCTCGTGTACATCGACGACTTGGTCTTTGCCACTGCTGACACTGAAGGACTGGCCCTTGTGAAGTCGGAGCTGCACAAGAGACACACGTGCACAGACCTGGGTGAGCTGCGCAGCTATCTTGGCTTGCAGATCACCCGGGACAGAGCACGGCGCACCATTACCTTGACTCAGTCACACATGGTGCAGCAGGTCCTTCAGCGCTTCCGCTTCACGTACTCCTCGCTGTCAAATATAATAGTTATAGGCTGTAGCGAGTTGCATTCTAGAGGGTACAGATGCTAGGGTTTCCTTTTGTATCCAACACTTTGCTAGTTCATACATTCCGCTGTGTTTAGATTCTGAGATGGTATCCGAGTAGGTTCCGTTCCTAGCTCCCCGCCCTACCCTAGCCTAGCCTAGCCTAGCGCCTTCGCGCCTTAGCGCCCTCCGCGCCCTCTGCGCCCTCCGCGCCCTCTGCGCCCTCCGCGCCCTCCGCGCCTCCTCGCCTTAGCGCCCTCCTAGCCTGGCCGCGCCCTCCGCGCCTTCGCGCCCTCCTAGCGCCTCTGCCCACGGTCGACCGCCCCTCCTCACTGTCGTGCACGCCCTCCTCACCGCTCCGCGCCCTTAGCCCGTTGCCCAGGCCCGCGCCCTAGCCCGTCGCCCAGGCCCGCGCCCTAGCCCGTCGCCCAGGCCCGCGCCCTAGCCCGTCGCCCAGGCTCGCGCCCTAGCCCGTCGCCCAGGCCCGCGCCCTCGCTCGTCTCCCAGGCCCGCGCCCTAGCCCGTCGCCCAGGCCCGCGCCCTAGCCCGTCGCCCAGGCCCGCGCCCTAGCCCGTCGCCCCAGCCCGCGCCCTAGCCCGTCGCCCCGGCCTACAGTCCACTCCTCTCCTCTCGCCACAGTCCACTCCTCTGAGACTCGCCACAGTCCACTCCTCTGCCTACCGGTCACTCGCTCTCAGCTACACCTTCGGACGAGTACGTAGAGCCGAGTGGCCCGTATCTAGAGCTTGTGGGCTGCCTCATGTACCTGATGACCTGCACTTGACCTGACCTTGCCTACCCTCTTAGCATCATGGCACGCTACGTTGCGCCCGGGAGACACCGACCAGAGCACTGGGAGGCCGCTAAGAGGGTGTTGCGCTACTTGTGCAGTACGTTGGGCATGGGGCTCGTGCTTGGAGGACGGGCTCGAGTTGTCCTCATTGGCCACGCAGACGCTTCTTGGGTGACGACTTGGCTACGCAGCGGTCGTCACAGGGTTACACTTTCAGCCTTGGCTCCGGCTCTGTTTCGTGGCGGTCTACCCGCTCGTCTTCTGTTCTCAGTTCCAGTTGTGAGGCTGAGATCTACGCTGGGGCCATGGCTGCACAGAAGTTACGCTGGCTCACCTACCTGCTGACCGACTTGGGTGAGCGGCCTCGTTCTCCCCCAGTTCTGTACGTCGACAACAAGGCCATGATTGCCTTGTGTCAAGAGCACAGACTGGAGCACAGGACGAAGCACATTGCTCTGCGTTACTTCCTTGCTCGAGAGTTGCAGCAGCGCGGTCAGCTTCGTCTTGCTTACGTGGCCTCTACTGCTGATATCTTCACCAAGGCACTTCAGCCTTGTGATCATCAGCGTTTCTGTACTGTTCTAGGCCTTGTGCCTACTTGGTCTCACTTGCTCACTTCGTGACTTTGCTTGTACTGTGATCTATATACATATACTTGCATGCTTACACTTGCTAGGTTTTGATCACTGTACTGCTTGTTCTCCATTATATCACTCTGCATGTGAACTGGCCTTGTGGCCATTTGCTTGTGCTCAGAGTGTGTAGTGACTTCGTGATCCACCCTGAGCTTGCTTTGCTTTTCTTGACTGGTCTTGTGACCCCTTGTTCTCCCCCACTTTGCCTATGGGGGTGTGTCAAACTATAATGTTGTGTAGGCTATAGTGGGGTAGCCCATATGGGGTACAACCCAATTAGGGTTTGCTACTTGTAGTTCTGCATGCTGTTAGTTTCACCATTCTCGTTCATTATTCCCACAAATTTGTGGCAAGCGGTCCTCGTCGACGACCATTTCCCGGAGCAACCCACGGTACATATCACTTTGTTTGGGCTCTCCAGTTCCAACGAAGCAAAACTCTGTGTCTTCATCGCCTGAGTCGGACTCTGTGTTAGAGGTGTAAGACATCGAACCCATTGCGGCTAATAGGAACGTTCAAGCCGGAAAAGCTCCTAGAAGAACCTCCTATAAGGACCTAAGTGGTCTAATCGAAGGCTAAGTTAGATGTCAACCCTAAAACAACGAGAGGAAATGGTGTGAGCGATCTGTAGCATATGTTTCAAATAATAACGCGCGGGAAGATGATACAGGCGTACCAAACCAGATTGAGCGTTTTCATTTGAACCTAATTGGCCAGAGTTTATGTTTGTGCGAGTGTTTTTACCATAGATCATATAGTAAATTGAGTTTCATTTTGCGCGGTCAAATATGGTTGCAATCCATAATGATGGCACCTGATTGGACGCGCAATGCCAACAATCGCACCGCGCATATTATTGACGAATCATGCGCGGTCGTTAGGGGTGTTGCGGTTTGATGCTGGTCAATTGAGGTTTATGATCGCAGATTTATATGCTCGAGCGCTTATTGGTTACGAATTAGTTTTACCGCGCGCTCATTGGTCGCGCATTGGGCCGAAAATGACCGCGCATGTACTGTTGGTCGTGCATATTTGTCGGTTTTGTGTACAAAGTGTGGGCCACGTTCGCGCCTGTGAAGATAAAAGCGAGGAATGAATGAACTAGCAAGCAGGTGGAAAACCTAGAAGTGTTGTACCCCATATGAACTACCCCACTACAGCCTACACAGACTATAGAATATAAGTTTGACACACACCCATAGGCAAAGTGGGGGAGAACAAGAGGTCACAAGACCACTCAAGTAAGGCAAAGCAAGCTCAGGGTGGATCACGACGTCACCACGCATTCTGAGCACAAGCAAATGACCACAGGGCCAGTTCACATGCAGAGTTATATAAAGGAGAACAAGCAATACAGTGATGACAACCTAGCAAGTGTAAGCATGCAGGTATATGAATAGAGATCACAGTACAAGCAAAGTCAAGAAGTAAGCAAGTGAGGCCCAGTGGGCACAAGGCCTAGAACAGTACAGAAACGCTGATGATCACAAGGCTGAAGTGCCTTGGTGAAGACATCAGCAGTGTTGGCCCGAGTGGCCACGTAAGCAAGACGAAGCTGACCATGCTGCTGCAACTCTCGAGCAAGGAAGTAGCGCAGAGCGATGTGCTTCGTTCTGTGCTCCAGTCTGTGCTCCTGACACAAGGCAATCATGGCCTTGTTGTCGACGTACAGCACTGAAGGAGAACGAGGCAGCTCTCCCAGGTCGGTCAGCAGGTAGGTGAGCCAGCGTAACTCCTGTGCAGCCATGGCCCCTGCGTAGATCTCAGCCTCACAGCTGGAGCTGAAAACAGAAGACGAGCGGGTAGACCGCCAAGAAACAGAGCTGGAGCTAAGGCTGAAGGTGTAACCCTGTGACGACCGCTGAGTAGCCAAGTCGTCAGCCCAGGAAGCGTCTGCGTGACCAGTGAGGACAGCTCGAGCCCGTCCTCCAAGCACGAGCCCCATGCCCGACGTACTGCACAAGTAGCGCAACACCCTCTTAGCGGCATCCATGTGCTCCTTCCGGTGTCTCCCAGGAGCGACATAGCGTGCCAGAATGCTAAGAGGGTAGGCAAGGTCAGGTCGAGTGCAGGTCATCAGGTACATGAGGCAGCCCACAAGCTCTGGGTATGGACCACTCGGCTCTACGGACTCGTCTGAAGGTGGAGCTGAGAGCGAGTGGCGAGTAGGCAGAGGAGTGTGCTGTGGCGAGGAGTACGTGAAGCCGAAGCGCTGAAGGACCTGCTGCACCATGTGTGACTGAGTCAAGGTAATGGTGCGCTGTGCTCTATCCCGGGTGATCCGCAAGCCAAGATTGCTGGTCAGCTCACCCAGGTCTGTGCACGTGTGTCTCTTCTGCAACTCCGACTTCCCGTGGGCGAGTCCCTCAATGTCAGCAGTAGCAAAGACCAAGTCGTCGACGTACACGAGAACGTAGAACGGCGGCAGAGAGGTGTCGGTGCGTAGAAACAGCGACGGGTCAGCAGTGGAAGGAGCAAACCCAAGAGCAGCAAGAGTCGTCCTCAGTGTGTCGTGCCACTCACGGGGCGCCTGGCGGAGACCGTAGACTGGCCGCCGGAGGCTCCACTGGGTACCAGCAGGAAACGACCCAGTGAAGCCAGGTGGGCGGCGCAGCCAGATCTCCTCGTGCAGGCTGCCCTGTAGGAAAGCAATGTTGAAGTCAAGAGAGTGAAGCTCGTAGTCACGCTGAGCGGCGACGTGCAGCAGAACCCGAAGAGTGGTCATCTTCGGGGTAGGGGAGACGGTCTGGAAGAAGTCAACTCCCTCTCGCTCACTGAAGCCTCGTGCAACGTAACGCGCCTTGAAGACAGGCGGAGAACCTGGCGGCTGCTTCACCCTGAAAATCCACATGCCACTGATAATGTTCGCCCCAGGCGGGGGAACCTCGTCGACGTAGGTGCCTGTGGACTTCCAGGAAGCCATCTCTGTGTCCATGGCTGTCTGCCACTGAGAGGAGTAGGGACCCTCTATCGCCTCTGCGTAAGAGCGCGGGGTCGGGATGTCTGGTGCATCCGGGTCTCCCTCAGGTGCAAGCAGCATGGACACGAGATGAGGTAAAGCAGCGGCAAAGCACTCAAACTCCTCCTATCTGTCCTCAAGGACGTCCGTGCCAAGAGCACACTCACCCCGGACGGACGGAGGACAGACAGACTCAGACTCAGACTCAGCAACAAGACTAGCGGCGTAGTCTAGACGACAGGCGGCAGCAAAGTCAACAAGCTCAGCAACTAGAGCAGACGCAACAGTGGACTCAAACGAAGGGTCGGTGACAACAGTGGGCAGGAGACGCGTGACAGTAGGACTAGCAGCACGAAGGGAGTCAGACTCCGGGTCCGGACCGTCAGGAAGAGAGGACGCAGGAGGAGACGGCAAAGGGACACGCTGCAGAGCAGTGGAAGGACGAAGTGCCATCAGGTGTGTGCCGGGGACAGCAGGAGGACGCTGACGCGGAACACGACGACCAGTGCGGGCAGCGCAAACAGGCGACGCATGACGAGACTCAGGCGACGTAGGACGAGACTCAGGCTCACGACGCTCCGTAAGACCTCTAGTCGGCCCAGTGTAAAGAGAAGGACCAGGCAGTGGAGAGGCTGGCTGTAACTGCGAGTGCGACTGGTCAGGCGGTGGACTCAGTAAGGGAGGAGTAGGACCAGTAGAAGGTGGGAGGCCAAGAACCTGCTGAAGGAGCGGAACGTAGTACGGCCGTGGCCGCGCAGCGCCTCCAAAAACAGCAGAGACAGCACCAGTACCCCCAGCTCCAGGGTCTCCAGCTCCAACTCCCGCAGCACCACCAGCTCCAGCACCTCCAGCAGCTCCAGCTCCAGCAGCACCTCCAGCAGCAACAGCTCCAGCACCTCCAGCTCCACCTCCTGCAGCACCACCAGCCCCAGCAGCTCCTGTACCTCCACTACGAGCACCTCTGGGACCAGCGGCTCCAGCACCTCCAGCAGCTCCAGCACTAGCAGTACCTCCAACAGCTCCAGCAGCTCCAGCTCCACCAGCAGCTCCAGCACCAGCAGCACCTCGCTGGAGTCTCTAGTGGCGAGCAAACCACTCGCGCAGCTCCGATGGAGAGAGAGGCTCCCGCCGAGACGAGGCACCTGCAGGAACTCCAGCAGAGTCAGCACCCCCAGTCTCAGCAACCGCAGGCTCAGCACCCCCAGGCTCAGCACCCCCAGGCTCAGCACCTCCAGGCTCAGCACCCCTAGACTCAGCACCCCCAGGCTCCGCACGCTCAGGCTCATCACCCCTAGGCTCCACACGCTCAGGCTCAGCACCCCCAGGCTCCGCACGCTCAGGTTCAGCACCCCCAGCAGCACCACCCCCAGTAGCAGCACCAGAGTCAACCGCTACCTCGACAGGCTCGACAGCGTCTACCTGGGACACACCTGAGGGAGCAGGACCATGAGGGGGGAGGGGGTCTACCGGAGGAGGACCTGGTGCAAGGAAGAGCGGCGGGGGGGGGAGAGAAGCAGTGCGGTAGGGGAAGAGACGGTAAAAGGGAACCGACTCGTCGAACGTGACGTCCTGAGAGGGCAGGACACGGCGCGAGGTGGGGTGGTAAAACTGCCAGCCAGGCGCGTCAGGGACAAAGCCAAGGAAGATGCAGGGAATAGCACGAGCAGAGAGCTTGTCCGCGGTAGTATCGCGGACAAAGGCACGAGAACCCCAGACCCGAAACACTGACGCATCGCCAACCTTCCCCGTCCAACGTAGTGTGGGTGAGGTCTCCGGCAAGGAGACACGGGGCCAGAGGTTGAGCTGATGCGCAGCGTATCGGACCGCAAACGGCCACAGAAAATGGGGGGCAGCCGCATGGACCATGGAGGTACGAGCGACCTCCATGACTAAGCCAATGCGGCGCTCAGCAATCCCATTCTGCTGTGGTGAGGCCGGGAGCGTGAACGTCTGGCGAATGCCCTTCCCACGACAAAAGTCCCGCAGAAAGTCAGAGGCAAACTCACCACCTCTGTCAGAGTGCAGACGCAGGACGGGAAAGTCCGTCCTAAACCGCTCGCGGAGCTGGAGACGGGCAGCGCGGATCCAAGGGATCAAAACATCAGGGACCTCACCCTTGGTGCGCAAGGGGAAGACCGTGGTGTAACGCGTGTAGTTGTCAACGACCAGCAAAAAGTACCGCTCGTGGTCCTGTCCACGAACGCGGGTTGGGCCCCACACGTCCATGTGGAGGGTCTACAGGGGAGCAGTCGTCGGGGGAAACGAGGAGGAGTGAGGAGCGGCGCGCTGCCGCCCCTCGACACAAGGAAGACAGGGAGGAGCAGGCGAGGGTGGGAGGGGAGGGAGAACCCTGGGAAGACCAGAGACAAGAACACGTCGGTGCATGCCACGGAGGCGCTGCACCGAGGGGTGACCAAGACGGTGGTGCCAAAGGACTGTCTGGTGCGACAAAGCGCGACACGAGCAGGGGGCCGCTAGCTGACCTGACGCAAACGCAGACGCAGACGCAGCTACCTGAGGGGACACAGTAGTCAGTGTGTACAAACTCGAGCCAGGCGCTCGGGTGAACGTGGCCTTGTGCCGACCAGTCCGGGAGCACGTACAGTGGGTCACACGCTGACCTCCAGGAGTGAACTGGTCAACCCACACATCCTGGAGGTCAGCTCCACTCACCAAGTTCGTAGAGAACGAGGGGAGGCGAAGACCTGACAGTGAGCCAGACGGAACCGCCGGACACGGCAGAACCGTGGAGGAGTGCACAAGGACCAAACCCCCAGAGGGGTCCGCCAGGGAGACTGCAACCGATCGACTGAGCGGCGTGAGTATGGTGCTGTCTCGAAAGAAGGAGCGGGAAGCACCTGAGTCAAGTGTGAAGGTGTGCAAGGCCTCAGCAGGCGCAGTACCAGAGAGAGCAGACTCACCAGCACCTGGAGTAGCAGACTCACTAGCACCTAGAGCAGCAGCCTCACCAGCACCTAGAGCAGTAGACTCTATACCTGGGTCGGGCGGCACACACAGGTAACAGTCACCCTCAGCACTAGTAGACACAGCATACATGGCAGCAAGGATGAAAATCAAAGCCTAGAGCAAAGATATCAACATTCTGCCTAAGCAGATCAGCCCAGCTAGGGAGCTCAGGAGCATCAGGAAACTGCGCGCGCCAGGCGTCAGACAGGCGACCGAAACAGCGCTGCGACGTGTGTGGCCCTCCGCACGTCTCCCCACGGCGCCCGCCTGTGCGGAGAACGTAAGTGCAGGGACCAGCACCCCCAGACCTCCCACGCCCAGCGTACCACTCACGAAGCTGCTGAGGCGACGGGGTCTCACGGGAACGCTGCTGCTGGCGCAGGCTACCGCCGAAGCCTCCACGCTGTGCAGCTCCACCCCGACCAGCACCACCGCCGCCGCCACCTCCAGCTCTGCTGCCACCGCCTCCACCACCGCTGCCGCTGCCTCCACCACCGCTGCCGCTGCCTCCACCACCTCCACCGCCACCACCGACACCCCCACCCCCGCCACCACCCTTGCCTCCACCGCCACCCCCTCCTCCTCCTCCACCGCCACCACCGCCGCCCCCGCCGTCCCCTCCACCACCCTTGCCCCCCTTGCCCTTGCCGCTGCGGCGCCTCTCACTAGGAGCAGACGCAGCCCCGACCTGCTCGGTGCCAACGAGGTCGACAGCAGCAGCAGAAGCAACAGAGGGCAGAAGAGGAACGGGGGAACACCCCTCAAAGAAAGGGGCGCGAGGGTCGCCGCGAGAAGCACCTACAGCAACTATACTCTTCTCAGCTGCAGTGAGGCGCTCCTCCAACAGGTCAACGGTGAGCTCGGTGGGGCAAAGGGAGAGAAAGTGGTCCCTGATTGAGCAAAGGGAGTCAGGGAGACGGGTGACTAGGTAGAAGAAGGTGATGTACATGGGGGGGGGGGGGTTCTTGGCGCAGAACTCGGAGGGAAGGGCAGCGCGGTAGCGGGCGTCACTAGTGCGGAGGTGGGTAATGAGGTCAGCGACTGTGGCAAAGGCGGCCAGGTCAGGGAACAGGTACGGTAGCATGAGGCGGCTGAGGGCAGCAGTGGCAGGGGAGGAGTAGCGCGCTACAACAGCGTCATACAGAGACTTAGCAGTCTTGTACTGACCAAAGTGCGCGCGCTCAGCAGAATGCAGGTGACTACGAACAGCAAGGCGAGCAACAGCGTCACGAGTAGTCCACTGCGAGCGAACTGTACTGTCAGCATCAGCAGCAGGTGCAGCAGAGGCGCCGGGCGTGAGATAAAAAAGTGAGACTCCGTCCTTAGAATCGCACTGAAGAAACAGCTGCAGATCATCTACCCAGACATTGAAGTCAACTGCACGGTGGGGCAGGCGCACGGCGGGCGGCTGCAGGGTAGGGCCGCGACGGGGCGGCTGCAGGTCAGGGCCGCGACTGGGCGGCGGTACAGCAGGGCCGCGACGAGCGGCTGAGGGCAGGGCCGCGATAGGTGGCGGCAGGGCAGGGCCGCAACGGGCGGCGAGGTCAGGGCCGCGACGTGGGGCGGCAGGGCAGGGCCGCGACGGGCGGCTGGGTCAGGCCGCGACGTAGGGCGGCAGGGCAGGGCCGCGACGTAGGGCGGCAGGGCAGGGCCGCGACGTAGGGCGGCAGGGTAGGGCCGCGACGGGCGGCAAAGCAGGGCCGCGACGGGCGGCGGGTCAGGTCGCGACGGGCGGCGACAAGGCAGGGCCGCGACGGGCGGCTAGGTCAGGGCCGCGACGGGCCGTTAGGGCAGGGTCGCGACGGGCGGCAGCAGGGCAGGGCGCGCGACGGCGCAGGTGAGGCAGCCGCGACAACGAGCTTCGGGCAGGTAGGAAAAAATTTCGTGATGGGCCCTAAAAAATCGTTCCCACTAGGGAACCTGCTTAGAAACCATGTGAAGATAAAAGCGAGGAATGAATGAACTAGCAAGCAGGTGGGTACAAGTAGGAAAACCTAGAAGTGTTGTACCCCATATGAACTACCCCACTACAGCCTACACAGACTATAGAATATAAGTTTGACAGCGCCTGCCACCCACCCGAAATTTTCGGGTGGGGAATAGTACGAAACACTACCGCGGGATGAGACTCGTGCGAATGAGGAATTCCGGGGATACAAACCCTTGTAGGGTAATGTGCCAGGGGAAAAAAACATCTCGAAAATCCCCTGGCGTGGCCACTCGAGCAATTATCACTGATTTGGATGGCCGCGCGAGCAATTCGGGGCCATGTGGGCAAGACCAAATCACCAAACAAGGCCCTGGAGTAATTCTCTCCAGTTTCTAGCAGCGTGAAACAGAGCCCGTGGGGCTGCGATGGGCCAATCATATGCATATCGCCCGTGCCGACAGAGCCAAACTGGTTCCAGAATTGCCGTTTCGGAAAGATGCTTCGGTACAGAAGGAAACCAAGGACCTTTGGTGGGGTGCATTTCGGTTTCTTTGTAGTTCCCGTTTGCTCGTGAGTTTCTCTTTTTCTTCGGCCTACTAGAATCTCGCATCGTTTAAAGCGACGGGCAACTTTTGGCAGTGTTGGGTTCAGAAGTTTTTTTTTTTGAACCAGGCTTGCCAGCGCGAAAGTGCTGGCTGGCGAAAACCAGGATTTCGTGCGGACACTTTCCATCCGCAGTAACAGTTCGCCAGGGTTCCGGGTTTTGGGTGGCAAATGTGCACCGTCGCTTTAAGAGACTGCCGAGCCCGTCGCCGCCGCCGTCGTCATAGGCATGGACAGTAGCATTTCCCTCAACTTGTTCCCATCGAATCACCTGCCAAGAACATTAATCTGCACTGTTCTGCTCCAGACGTCGCCATACTTGCTCCTCCTCAGAGGCCTCTGGTCTTAGTATACTAAGTCTAGTAGTATCTACGAAGCCACTCCATGGCAACAGTTTCCGTAGCCCGTGACTCGAAGCGCTCTTCGCTAGCTTGTGTGGTCGGGCCTTTAGCCGCGTTAGTGGTAGGTTCGTTGCTATTCACCATCCTCGTGGGCTCAGGTACGACGTATCCGGACGCACCAACCCTACACGAACCGTCCCTGAACGCGAACGAACAGGGTAACTCAGAAGCTGGCGTGGCTGCGAGACAGGCGAAACCCCAGAATCAGAAAATCCCGAAAGGATCCGTACCGATCTGCTGGTGGTCCGGGGACCATGGCGGTTACCGCGGGGGCGACTCGTCGGGAACGAGCGACCTGCCAACATACTCTTATGGCGGGGCGCGGCAGAATGGTTCAACACAGCAGCATGATCGCACGCAAACACCCACTGCCACTGCCAATGGCCAAACCGAAAACGAGGAGGAGAGCAGTATTCGGAGGCAGAGGAAGGGAGGAGTTTTGATTTTCGGCGGGGGGTGCTCCCGCTGTACGGTGGGTGAGCTGTGCGCCTTTGAGATCGCCGTCAGATCGCCCGCGAAATGGGTCTTTGAGAGTCGAGCAAAGGGTCGGGACAGCCGTAGTGTTAACCCCAGCAGCAGCAGCAGCAGCTGCTGCAGCAGGAGTAGCAGCAGCAGCAACAGCAGCAGCAGCAGCAGCGCGCGGAGGGGCGTGGGTGGGATGCGCGAGTCGCTGGTAGTGAGGCTGATGGGGCATGCGTTGGTTGCAGCGGATGTGACTACAGAGGAGGGTGGCGTCGCGCGATGGCGAGTGACGTACCGCGTGTGGGACGCTGGAAACTACAGGTGAGACTTGCGGCATGCGGGGAGACATGGGGTGGAGAGGGGGAAGAGGGTAGGGGAGGAGGTGAGAAGGGGTTACCGCATGTGGGACGCTGGAAACTACAGGTGAGACTTGAGGCTTGCGGGGAGACAAAGGGAAGGGGGAATAGGGAGGGAGGATGGGCGAGGACAGGGTAGGGGGAGGGGTAGGAGGGGGGAAGGGGTGGGAAGCGAAAGGGAAAGGGAAAGGGGAAGCATGGGGATAGGGAAGGGGAAGGGGAAGGAGGGGAAAAAAGGCTGCCGTGAATTAGGGGATGGGGCAAAAGGGGAGGGAGGGGATGCGATCTGGGAAGATCCCCGCATTTCATTCCCTTCCTGACCCTCTCGCCGTTTACATTATACAAGGTTGGTTTTGAGACGTCTCCGCTTTAAGTGGTCACTTGTACCTCTCAAAAACAACTTCATATCACCTGACCCGCTCTCCGCTTTCATCTATGTTTTTCAGGCGCTTACTAAACAAGCCCCATCCCATTTATCCTTCCGTCTTCTCTCTCCCCCTTCTCCGACTCCCCGCCTAATCAGCGTCCTGGTCCAATCAGAGTGCGACACGCTGGACTTTGCTCCCGATTACTTGGAGCGAGTCAGCAGCACGGGATCGCATGTCATGGCTCAGTGGGTACTCACGGTCCTCCCACCCGCCGAACCACCCACCGAACCAGCCACCGAATCGGCTAATTCTGCCGAGTTCAAACCCAGCAACGAATCTTCTCAGGACATAGCGGACGGTCCAGATTCGCCCTGCGACCATTCCATCCAAGGCCGCTGGCTGTTCACCCCCCAAAAGCAAGCCTACACGTGGCAGCTCTACCCCTGCGCACACCCACTCCCCCCCACCTCCCAATGGGTCTCCACCCTCCAATCCCGGGGCATTTCCGAAATCAACTTTGTCGGGGACTCTCACGTGCGCTTCCTCTTCCACCACCTCTACTTCCTCCTGACCGGCAAGGCCAATGCATCTACCATGGTTTTCCACGGGGACATCCGATTGGCCGTGCCGCCCCCAAGCCCAGAGCTGCAGCCTTTGAAGCTTAACTTCTATTGGATCGGAGGGATTTACATCGATGGACCGTTTGGCTGCAGGTGCAGTATGGGAGCTTTAATCGGGTTTCTCTCTCTCTCTCTCTCTGTTTTCGTCCCCTCAGTTCTTGGCTTTAGCTCTTGGTTGAGTTCTCCATTTGGTCCCCTAATCCTTGTACCTGTATACCGTATGTGGCTCGACTTTGGGGAACCCCTGGCTCTAAACCACTCCAAGTGCCTTCTCCCTCTCTTTCCCTCATTCGTGCTATATTCCCTTTCACTATAATCACTGTGCAGTAATAAGCACATCTCGTCACTACAAAGTCTCAAGTTCCCAGATATTTCCACCACAGCAGATGTTACGCTTGTAGACGCTGGCTTCTGGACGGTTTGTTTTTGCCATGAACCTGTGAACGCGTTTGGGTACTATCTTCCGAACTACCTCGAGTGGATTTACTCCCGAATGGAACTGGCTCAGCAGGAGCGGAAGCAGAAGCAGCAGCAGCAGCAGCAGCAGCAGCAGCAGCAGCAGCAGCAGCAGCAGCAGATGCAGCAGCAACAGCAGCAGCTTCAGGGGCATGTCGAAACCAAGACATTGCCTGCCAAGGGCCCTTGGTTTCTGTACCGAAGCATCCCTCCTAAACGTCTCAACGACTTCTGTGGAGCGGGAACCAACACCCTCATTTCACACCTGAACAAAGTTGCTGCGGGGCACTTGGGACGTTATGGGCTGTCGTTTTTCAACGATTGGCTCATTGCAGCCCCTCGATCCGATGATACTTGTGGGCATAACGATATTCACTACACTTGCTTTGCCAGAGATTGGAGAAGCCAAATAATGTTTTGGAGTAGGGATACGGATGGAAGTTATGAGGGGCGTGTGGGAGAGGCGA
This sequence comes from Closterium sp. Naga37s-1, assembly GCA_947471745.1. Taxonomy (NCBI): domain Eukaryota; kingdom Viridiplantae; phylum Streptophyta; class Zygnematophyceae; order Desmidiales; family Closteriaceae; genus Closterium; species Closterium sp. Naga37s-1. Next base: position 873,302 of record CANJKZ010000147.1, read on the forward strand.
TGGTTTTGAACTTTGTTTACCATCTCTTGTATATGCTTGATTAAATTATGGGGTAAACATAGTGCAACTATCGCGATCACTCAACTGCACTCGTAGCAACATCAGACATTTGATGTATATTCGCGAAGCCGAAGGCCTGTTTCTCTGTGTGGTACCAGATTGCGAAAGAAATTACTTTCGCCTGCTTAGGGGCGAGCGTAAGCGAATGTTGCGTTACCATGCAGAGTAGACCTTCGCTTCACACCATTCTGTTCTGTCTGTGACCAAGTTCATGATCAATTTCCGCAGTGCGTCCGCACCGCACATAGTTGCCTCCCTTCTGACTAATAATCTCGAGTGTGTCATAATAGTAGCACATAATATATCCGGAACGGAGGAATGCAGCAAGTTTTTGTCGCGTCGCGACCACTCTTAAAGCCACGCCTGTGTGCTTCAAGTGGGCCCTCGCCTGATGCTTGTAGCGTGATTTAGTGCATTCTTCTACCCCGCCATTACTCTCGCGTTCTTCTCACCTGAGTTCAGACGGGTTCAATTGCTCGCAGTTTCCCTTCGCGAAGTGCCGTAGCTTACTCCCTCCGTCGTAATTTTCCTCTTGCGCGATTCCGTCGTCTTATTTGACACCGTTGACATCGGGTCGACGCGCTTCGGCGAGTGGTGACACGCGCAATCGTTTGTAGGGCTTATTCGGCGGCAGGAAAACCTTCTTCGTGATTCCATAGCGACTGTTAGCGAAAGGTGCTCGTGAGCTGTACAGCTAGATACCGCACCGAATTCAAGTTGCCAGCGACGTTCGGCTTTCGACGATTTCGACTCTCGACGATTTCGACTTGCGCTCGGACTTCCCTTCAGTCTGGCCCTCGCTGCGACAAAACGGAATCCGTCATAAAGATGGTCAGCCTCCGTCGGAGAATCGTCGCATTATAGTAGCGTCCATGCATGAGATAGACGGATTTTTGTCCTAATTGGATTGATCCGATTCGATTCATTGACAAACGGCACCGATTGAGCAACATTACGCCATGTTCCCGATGCTTCCAGGAACCTGTACTCTGACACCAACTCCTAATCCAGCCACTCACGCCACGCCACATGTACTGTACACACCACACGCTGCGGAGGCAATTTCAAATAATATCCGTCCTTGTTCCGCCATCTCGGCTCGACCAATCAGAATCAGCCACGCACGGCGTTCTCTCAGCCAGAGTTCTCTCGCCGTCACACCCAGCACCAGCCGTCTAGTTAAACACCCTGCCGGCAATGATTGCAGATTCCGACGGTCGTTTCTCGGGAACGCGGGAGCGCTTCGCTGCAAAGGCAGTTCCGCCAATGGCCCGTCCGTCAGCCGTCCGTCAGTCAGCGCCACGTCAGCTGGCTGGATTAGCCGTCCGTCAGTCATCGCCACGTCAGCTGGCAGGACTATCCACGTCATCACGGCTGCAGCAGTGGTGGCGGGGGGAATCATGGCTGCGCCAGCAGCAGCGGGAACAGCGGGGGCAGGGGTAGGAGCAGCAGCAGCAGCAGCGGCATCATCATCATCATCATCATCATCATCATCATCATCAGCAGCAGTGGGAGCGTTGCTCGCCGCGTGTGGTGTGAACACGTCTGTGCTGCGAGCGTCCCTGGGAGCCTCGTTCAAGCTCTTCGCCATGTGCGGTGAGCCGTTGGGAGCTGTGCCGTATGCCTCATGCTCACCCCATTTGGCTAGTCGGTCCTGAAAATTCCTGCTGTGCTGCGCGCTTCCCTCCCTGGGAGCCTCGTTCAAGCTATTCGCCATGTGCGGTGAGTCAATGCGAGCGCTGCCTCATGCTCACCCGCATTCGCTGTGCTCCGAGCGTCCCTGGGAGCCGCGTTCAAGCTCTTCGCCATGTGCGGTGAGCCGCTGCCTATCGCTCCCTCATGCTGACCCCTCATGCTGACCCCTCATGCTGACCCCTCATGCTGACCCCTCATGCTGACCCCTTATGCTGGCAAGTGCCGAGAATTCCTGCTGTGCTGCGAGCGTCCCTGGGAGCCGCGTTCAAGCTCTTCGCCATGTGCGGTGAGTCGCTGCCTATCGCTCCCTCATGCTGACCCCTCATGCTGACCCCTCATGCTGACCCCTCATGCTGACCCCTCATGCTGACCCCTCATGCTGACCCCTCATGCTGACCCCTTATGCTGGCAAGTGCCGAGAATTCCTGCTGTGCTGCGAGCGTCCCTGGGAGCCGCGTTCAAGCTCTTCGCCATGTGCGGTGAGTCGCTGCCTATCGCTCCCTCATGCTGACCCCTCATGCTGACCCCTCATGCTGACCCCTCATGCTGACCCCTCATGCTGACCCCTCATGCTGACCCCTCATGCTGACCCCTTATGCTGGCAAGTGCCGAGAATTCCTGCTGTGCTGCGAGCGTCCCTGGGAGCCGCGTTCAAGCTCTTCGCCATGTGCGGTGAGTCGCTGCCTATCGCTCCCTCATGCTGACCCCTCATGCTGACCCCTCATGCTGACCCCTCATGCTGACCCCTCATGCTGACCCCTCATGCTGACCCCTCATGCTGACCCCTTATGCTGGCAAGTGCCGAGAATTCCTGCTGTGCTGCGAGCGTCCCTGGGAGCCGCGTTCAAGCTCTTCGCCATGTGCGGTGAGTCGCTGCCTATCGCTCCCTCATGCTGACCCCTCATGCTGACCCCTCATGCTGACCCCTCATGCTGACCCCTTATGCTGGCAAGTGCTGAGAATTCCTGCTGTGCTGCACGCGTCCCTGGGAGCCGCGTTCAAGCTCTTCGCCATGTGCGGTGAGTCGCTGCCTATCGCTCCCTCATGCTGACCCCTCATGCTGACCCCTCATGCTGACCCCTTATGCTGGCAAGTGCCGAGAATTCCTGCTGTGCTGCGCGCGTCCCTGGGAGCCGCGTTCAAGCTCTTCGCCATGTGCGGTGAGTCGCTGCCTATCGCTCCCTCATGCTGACCCCTCATGCTGACCCCTCATGCTGACCCCTCATGCTGACCCCTCATGCTGACCCCTCATGCTGACCCCTCATGCTGACACCTTATGCTGGCAAGTGCCGAGAATTCCTGCTGTGCTGCGAGCGTCCCTGGGAGCCGCGTTCAAGCTCTTCGCCATGTGCGGTGAGTCGCTGCCTATCGCTCCCTCATGCTGACCCCTCATGCTGACCCCTCATGCTGACCCCTCATGCTGACCCCTTATGCTGGCAAGTGCTGAGAATTCCTGCTGTGCTGCACGCGTCCCTGGGAGCCGCGTTCAAGCTCTTCGCCATGTGCGGTGAGTCGCTGCCTATCGCTCCCTCATGCTGACCCCTCATGCTGACCCCTCATGCTGACCCCTTATGCTGGCAAGTGCCGAGAATTCCTGCTGTGCTGCGAGCGTCCCTGGGAGCCGCGTTCAAGCTCTTCGCCATGTGCGGTGAGTCGCTGCCTATCGCTCCCTCATGCTGACCCCTCATGCTGACCCCTCATGCTGACCCCTCATGCTGACCCCTTATGCTGGCAAGTGCTGAGAATTCCTGCTGTGCTGCGCGCGTCCCTGGGAGCCGCGTTCAAGCTCTTCGCCATGTGCGGTGAGTCGCTGCCTATCGCTCCCTCATGCTGACCCCTCATGCTGACCCCTCATGCTGACCCCTCATGCTGACCCCTTATGCTGGCAAGTGCTGAGAATTCCTGCTGTGCTGCGCGCGTCCCTGGGAGCCGCGTTCAAGCTCTTCGCCATGTGCGGTGAGTCGCTGCCTATCGCTCCCTCATGCTGACCCCTCATGCTGACCCCTCATGCTGACCCCTTATGCTGGCAAGTGCCGAGAATTCCTGCTGTGCTGCGCGCGTCCCTGGGAGCCGCGTTCAAGCTCTTCGCCATGTGCGGTGAGTCGCTGCCTATCGCTCCCTCATGCTGACCCCTCATGCTGACCCCTCATGCTGACCCCTCATGCTGACCCCTCATGCTGACCCCTCATGCTGACCCCTTATGCTGGCAAGTGCCGAGAATTCCTGCTGTGCTGCGCGCGTCCCTGGGAGCCGCGTTCAAGCTCTTCGCCATGTGCGGTGAGTCGCTGCCTATCGCTCCCTCATGCTGACCCCTCATGCTGACCCCTCATGCTGACCCCTCATGCTGACCCCTCAGGCTGACCCCTTATGCTGGCAAGTGCCGAGAATTCCTGCTGTGCTGCGAGCGTCCCTGGGAGCCGCGTTCAAGCTCTTCGCCATGTGCGGTGAGTCGCTGCCTATCGCTCCCTCATGCTGACCCCTCATGCTGACCCCTCATGCTGACCCCTCATGCTGACCCCTTATGCTGGCAAGTGCTGAGAATTCCTGCTGTGCTGCGCGCGTCCCTGGGAGCCGCGTTCAAGCTCTTCGCCATGTGCGGTGAGTCGCTGCCTATCGCTCCCTCATGCTGACCCCTCATGCTGACCCCTCATGCTGACCCCTTATGCTGGCAAGTGCTGAGAATTCCTGCTGTGCTGCGCGCGTCCCTGGGAGCCGCGTTCAAGCTCTTCGCCATGTGCGGTGAGTCGCTGCCTATCGCTCCCTCATGCTGACCCCTCATGCTGACCCCTCATGCTGACCCCTTTTGCTGGCAAGTGCCGAGAATTCCTGCTGTGCTGCGAGCGTCCCTGGGAGCCGCGTTCAAGCTCTTCGCCATGTGCGGTGAGTCGCTGCCTATCGCTCCCTCATGCTGACCCCTCATGCTGACCCCTCATGCTGACCCCTCATGCTGACCCCTTATGCTGGCAAGTGCTGAGAATTCCTGCTGTGCTGCGCGCGTCCCTGGGAGCCGCGTTCAAGCTCTTCGCCATGTGCGGTGAGTCGCTGCCTATCGCTCCCTCATGCTGACCCCTCATGCTGACCCCTCATGCTGACCCCTTATGCTGGCAAGTGCCGAGAATTCCTGCTGTGCTGCGCGCGTCCCTGGGAGCCGCGTTCAAGCTCTTCGCCATGTGCGGTGAGTCGCTGCCTATCGCTCCCTCATGCTGACCCCTCATGCTGACCCCTCATGCTGACCCCTCATGCTGACCCCTCATGCTGACCCCTTATGCTGGCAAGTGCCGAGAATTCCTGCTGTGCTGCGCGCGTCCCTGGGAGCCGCGTTCAAGCTCTTCGCCATGTGCGGTGAGTCGCTGCCTATCGCTCCCTCATGCTGACCCCTCATGCTGACCCCTCATGCTGACCCCTCATGCTGACCCCTCATGCTGACCCCTTATGCTGGCAAGTGCCGAGAATTCCTGCTGTGCTGCGAGCGTCCCTGGGAGCCGCGTTCAAGCTCTTCGCCATGTGCGGTGAGTCGCTGCCTATCGCTCCCTCATGCTGACCCCTCATGCTGACCCCTCATGCTGACCCCTCATGCTGACCCCTTATGCTGGCAAGTGCTGAGAATTCCTGCTGTGCTGCGCGCGTCCCTGGGAGCCGCGTTCAAGCTCTTCGCCATGTGCGGTGAGTCGCTGCCTATCGCTCCCTCATGCTGACCCCTCATGCTGACCCCTCATGCTGACCCCTTATGCTGGCAAGTGCTGAGAATTCCTGCTGTGCTGCGCGCGTCCCTGGGAGCCGCGTTCAAGCTCTTCGCCATGTGCGGTGAGTCGCTGCCTATCGCTCCCTCATGCTGACCCCTCATGCTGACCCCTCATGCTGACCCCTCATGCTGACCCCTCATGCTGACCCCTTATGCTGGCAAGTGCTGAGAATTCCTGCTGTGCTGCGCGCGTCCCTGGGAGCCGCGTTCAAGCTCTTCGCCATGTGCGGTGAGTCGCTGCCTATCGCTCCCTCATGCTGACCCCTCATGCTGACCCCTCATGCTGACCCCTTATGCTGGCAAGTGCCGAGAATTCCTGCTGTGCTGCGCGCGTTCCTGGGAGCCGCGTTCAAGCTCTTCGCCATGTGCGGTGAGTCGCTGCCTATCGCTCCCTCATGCTGACCCCTCATGCTGACCCCTCATGCTGACCCCTCATGCTGACCCCTCATGCTGACCCCTCATGCTGACCCCTCATGCTGACCCCTTATGCTGGCAAGTGCCGAGAATTCCTGCTGTGCTGCGAGCGTCCCTGGGAGCCGCGTTCAAGCTCTTCGCCATGTGCGGTGAGTCGCTGCCTATCGCTCCCTCATGCTGACCCCTCATGCTGACCCCTCATGCTGACCCCTCATGCTGACCCCTTATGCTGGCAAGTGCTGAGAATTCCTGCTGTGCTGCGCGCGTCCCTGGAAGCCGCGTTCAAGCTCTTCGCCATGTGCGGTGAGTCGCTGCCTATCGCTCCCTCATGCTGACCCCTCATGCTGACCCCTCATGCTGACCCCTCATGCTGACCCCTCATGCTGACCCCTCATGCTGACCCCTTATGCTGGCAAGTGCCGAGAATTCCTGCTGTGCTGCGCGCGTCCCTGGGAGCCGCGTTCAAGCTCTTCGCCATGTGCGGTGAGTCGCTGCCTATCGCTCCCTCATGCTGACCCCTCATGCTGACCCCTTATGCTGGCAAGTGCCGAGAATTCCTGCTGTGCTGCGCGCGTCCCTGGGAGCCGCGTTCAAGCTCTTCGCCATGTGCGGTGAGTCGCTGCCTATCGCTCCCTCATGCTGACCCCTCATGCTGACCCCTCATGCTGACCCCTCATGCTGGCAAGTGCCGAGAATTCCTGCTGTGCTGCGCGCGTCCCTGGGAGCCGCGTTCAAGCTCTTCGCCATGTGCGGTGAGTCGCTGCCTATCGCTCCCTCATGCTGACCCCTCATGCTGACCCCTCATGCTGACCCCTCATGCTGACCCCTTATGCTGACCCCTTATGCTGGCAAGTGCCGAGAATTCCTGCTGTGCTGCGCGCGTCCCTGGGAGCCGCGTTCAAGCTCTTCGCCATGTGCGGTGAGTCGCTGCCTATCGCTCCCTCATGCTGACCCCTCATGCTGACCCCTCATGCTGAACCCTCATGCTGGCAAGTGCTGAGAATTCCTGCTGTGCTGCGCGCGTCCCTGGGAGCCGCGTTCAAGCTCTTCGCCATGTGCGGTGAGTCACTGCCTATCGCTCCCTCATGCTGACCCCTCATGCTGACCCCTCATGCTGACCCCTTATGCTGGCAAGTGCCGAGAATTCCTGCTGTGCTGCGCGCGTCCCTGGGAGCCGCGTTCAAGCTCTTCGCCATGTGCGGTGAGTCGCTGCCTATCGCTCCCTCATGCTGACCCCTCATGCTGACCCCTCATGCTGAACCCTCATGCTGGCAAGTGCTGAGAATTCCTGCTGTGCTGCGCGCGTCCCTGGGAGCCGCGTTCAAGCTCTTCGCCATGTGCGGTGAGTCGCTGCCTATCGCTCCCTCATGCTGACCCCTCATGCTGACCCCTCATGCTGACCCCTTATGCTGGCAAGTGCCGAGAATTCCTGCTGTGCTGCGCGCGTCCCTGGGAGCCGCGTTCAAGCTCTTCGCCATGTGCGGTGAGTCGCTGCCTATCGCTCCCTCATGCTGACCCCTCATGCTGACCCCTCATGCTGAACCCTCATGCTGGCAAGTGCTGAGAATTCCTGCTGTGCTGCGCGCGTCCCTGGGAGCCGCGTTCAAGCTCTTCGCCATGTGCGGTGAGTCGCTGCCTATCGCTCCCTCATGCTGACCCCTCATGCTGACCCCTCATGCTGGCAAGTGCCGAGAATTCCTGCTGTGCTGCGCGCGTCCCTGGGAGCCGCGTTCAAGCTCTTCGCCATGTGCGGTGAGTCGCTGCCTATCGCTCCCTCATGCTGACCCCTCATGCTGACCCCTCATGCTGGCAAGTGCTGAGAATTCCTGCTGTGCTGCGAGCGTCCCTGGGAGCCGCGTTCAAGCTCTTCGCCATGTGCGGTGAGTCGCTGCCTATCGCTCCCTCATGCTGACCCCTCATGCTGACCCCTCATGCTGACCCCTCATGCTGACCCCTCATGCTGACCCCTCATGCTGACCCCTTATGCTGGCAAGTGCCGAGAATTCCTGCTGTGCTGCGCGCGTCCCTGGGAGCCGCGTTCAAGCTCTTCGCCATGTGCGGTGAGTCGCTGCCTATCGCTCCCTCATGCTGACCCCTCATGCTGACCCCTCATGCTGGCAAGTGCTGAGAATTCCTGCTGTGCTGCGCGCGTCCCTGGGAGCCGCGTTCAAGCTCTTCGCCATGTGCGGTGAGTCGCTGCCTATCGCTCCCTCATGCTGACCCCTCATGCTGACCCCTTATGTTGGCAAGTGCCGAGAATTCCTGCTGTGCTGCGCGCGTCCCTGGGAGCCGCGTTCAAGCTCTTCGCCATGTGCGGTGAGTCGCTGCCTATCGCTCCCTCATGCTGACCCCTCATGCTGACCCCTCATGCTGACCCCTCATGCTGACCCCTCATGCTGACCCCTTATGCTGGCAAGTGCTGAGAATTCCTGCTGTGCTGCGCGCGTCCCTGGGAGCCGCGTTCAAGCTCTTCGCCATGTGCGGTGAGTCGCTGCCTATCGCTCCCTCATGCTGACCCCTCATGCTGACCCCTCATGCTGACCCCTCATGCTGGCAAGTGCTGAGAATTCCTGCTGTGCTGCGCGCGTCCCTGGGAGCCGCGTTCAAGCTCTTCGCCATGTGCGGTGAGTCGCTGCCTATCGCTCCCTCATGCTGACCCCTCATGCTGACCCCTCATGCTGGCAAGTGCTGAGAATTCCTGCTGTGCTGCGCGCGTCCCTGGGAGCCGCGTTCAAGCTCTTCGCCATGTGCGGTGAGTCGCTGCCTATCGCTCCCTCATGCTGACCCCTCATGCTGACCCCTCATGCTGACCCCTCATTCTGACCCCTCATGCTGACCCCTCATGCTGACCCCTTATGCTGGCAAGTGCCGAGAATTCCTGCTGTGCTGCGCGCGTCCCTGGGAGCCGCGTTCAAGCTCTTCGCCATGTGCGGTGAGTCGCTGCCTATCGCTCCCTCATGCTGACCCCTCATGCTGACCCCTCATGCTGACCCCTCATGCTGGCAAGTGCTGAGAATTCCTGCTGTGCTGCGCGCGTCCCTGGGAGCCGCGTTCAAGCTCTTCGCCATGTGCGGTGAGTCGCTGCCTATCGCTCCCTCATGCTGACCCCTCATGCTGACCCCTCATGCTGACCCCTTATGCTGGCAAGTGCTGAGAATTCCTGCTGTGCTGCGCGCGTCCCTGGGAGCCGCGTTCAAGCTCTTCGCCATGTGCGGTGAGTCGCTGCCTATCGCTCCCTCATGCTGACCCCTCATGCTGACCCCTCATGCTGACCCCTCATGCTGGCAAGTGCTGAGAATTCCTGCTGTGCTGCGCGCGTCCCTGGGAGCCGCGTTCAAGCTCTTCGCCATGTGCAGTGAGCTGTTGTTGAGTGCCGCCTCATGCTGACACACCCGCATCCATCACGGCTTTTGAAAGCTCTCGCTGTGCTGCGAGCATCCTTGGGAGGGAGCCACGTTCAAACTGTTTGCCATGTGCGGTGAGCCATTGCGAGCTCTGTCTGATGCCTCATCCTACTACCTTCTCTTCCCACCTCCTACCCATTCTCCATGCTCCCTGCAGCCTTCATCGTGTGGCTCATGAAGGCCAACGTCCTTGCTAAATCCACCAACACCCATGATGTGATGTGCCTCGTGGTCACCCCACCTCCCCCCCTTCCCTCCCTTGTAATCGCAAACACCCTACCTAGTAGTACCTCCCTACTCCCCCCTGTCCCCTCCCCTCCATGCTCCATGCAGCCTTCATCGTGTGGCTCATGAAGGCCAACATCCTTCCTAAAGCCACCATCATACGTCGTGTGATGCGCCGTGTGTGCCCTTTGCTTGCTTTCTTCTCCCTCCCACCTCCCCCGCTCTCGCCCTCCTCTCTCTCCCCCTCCCACTATCCTCCCCCACAGCCTTCATCGTGTGGCTAATGAAGGCCAACATTTCTTACCCAAAGCCAGCACCATCCATGATGTGACCGCACCCACCCACCACCCTATTCCCTCACCACCCCTCCCCGCTCCATATCCCCCCCAGCCTTCATCGTGTGGCTCATGAAGGCCAACATTCTTCCTGAAGCCACTCCCTCGGTGCTCAGCCAGGTGGGATTCAGGTGTATCGTCAGGTGGGGTTCAGGTGTATCGTCAGGTGGGGTTGAGGTGTGGAGTCACGCGTGGCTCAGATGTCTAGTCAGGTGTTGTTGTTCAGGTGTCCTTCCTCTCGTTTGCACCGACTCAAAAGCCCCCCTCAAGCTGGTCAAAGGTCACATATAATTGCTCCTCACCTCATCACCCATACCATATCATTGCTCCTCACCTCATCACCCATACCATATCATTGCTCCTCACCTCATCACCCATACCATATCATTGCTCCTCACCTCATCACCCACACCATATCATTGCTCCTCACCTCATCACCCATACCATATCATTGCTCCTCACCTCATCACCCATACCATATCATTGCTCCTCACCTCATCACCCATACCATATCATTGCTCCTCACCTCATCACCCATACCATATCATTGCTCCTCACCTCATCACCCATACCATATCGTTGCTCCTCACCTCATCACCCATACCATATCATTGCTCCTCACCTCATCACCCATACCATATCATTGCTCCTCACCTCATCACCCATACCATATCATTGCTCCTCACCTCATCACCCATACCATATCATTGCTCCTCACCTCATCACCCACACCATATCATTGCTCCTCACCTCATCACCCATACCATATCATTGCTCCTCACCTCATCACCCATACCATATCATTGCTCCTCACCTCATCACCCATACCATATCATTGCTCCTCACCTCATCACCCATACCATATATCCTTCTCCTCCACCCCCTCTAACCCCTCCAGTTTTGAGACGTCTCAAAACAAAAGCCCCCCTTAAGCTGGTCAAGGGTCACATATCATTGCTCCTCATCTCATCAACCATACCATATCTCCTTCTCCTCTGCCCCTCTCTAACCCCTCCACGGCCGTCTCAACCCTTTGTCCCCCCACCTCCTTTCTCTCAGGTGGCCTTCCAAGCGCTCATCCCTTGCTTCCTCATGATCAAGCCAAGGTCGCCTCTACTCTCGCTGTGCAACCTCTTACGGCCTTTTGACTCTCAATGTCATGTCGCCCCTCCCCACCCCCTCCATTCCACCCCTCCAGGTGGCCTTCCAAGCGCTCATCCCCTGCTTCCTCATGACCAAGCCAAGGTCGCCTCAGCTCCCTTTTAAGTCGAATTTAGAACCCTTCTCCTCTCCCTTCCCCACCCTCCTTCCCCCAGGTGGCCTTCCAAGCGCTCATCCCCTGCTTCCTCATGACCAAAGTCGCCTCTACTCTCACTGTGCAACCTCTCATCTCATCATCTCACCCATGTCGCCACCCCCCTCAACCGCTCTCCACCCCTCCAGGTGGCCTTCCAAGCGCTCATCCCCTGTTTTCTGATGACCAAGGTCGCCTCTACTCTCGCCGTTCAACCACTCTCCTCGCTCGCTGCGCTACCCCTCCTCGCCGTCCTTCAAGTGGGCTGCACCGCTCTCCACTCCACTCCACCCCACGCCACTCCACTCCACCCCACTCCACTCCACTCCACTCCACTCCACTCCACTTCACTGCACCCCATTCCACTCCTCTTCAACCCTCTCCACTCCCTTCCACTTCTCTCCACACCATTTCCCTCCTCCTCCCACACAATGTTCCATTCTCCTTTCCTCACACCACTCTACTAACTATCACATGCTGATATCACTATTCCACACACATATCCCTTTTTCCCCATTCGTACTCCCATCCACCCCCCATCCTCATCCCTGAACCCAATGACACTCCTATCCTTTCCCATTGCATGACTTGGCCAACTAATATTTACCAATGTTTGTGCATCTCCGTGTATCAAGCTACCTTCCCTTAGGAACCTTTTGTTTTTTTTTAGTGTCACAACGCTTTGTTGGGAGCATCACCCGTATTCCCCTCCCACACACCTCCACCTCACCTCACTCACCCCTTCAACCCCTCACCTCCTCCCCCCACCCTATCCATCCCCTTCACCCCTCCCAAATCCTCTGTGGAGCAGCTCTAAGCAAGCTCGCCTGCACCATCGCCTACCACCGTCCTTCCTCGCTCTCCTCGCTCACTTCTGTACTGCCTTTTTTCTCCAGTTCTCCTTATAAACTCCTTCCACCCAACCCCACCCCACCCCACCCCACCCCACCCCACCCCACCCCACCCCACCCCACCCAACCCAACTCCCTGTCCCCCTCCCAAATCCTCAGTAAGGCAGCTCTAGGCAAGCTGGCCTGCACCATCGCATACCGCCGTCCCTCCTCGCTCTCCTCGCTCGAGTCTGTACAGCTTTTGTTCTCCAGTTCTCCTTATAAACTCCTTCTACCCCACCCCACCCCACCCCATTCTGCCTTCTTCCCCAGATCCTGTGTGGAGCAGCGCTAGGCAAGCTAGCCTGCACCATCGCCTACCGCCGTCCCTCCTCGCTCTCCTCGCTTCCCTCCCCTCCTGCCGCCCGCCACATCGCCTTCTCGGTCGCCCAGAGCCTCGGCCTCTCCCCCTCTACTGCCGCCCTCCTCTCAGGCCTCCCCCCTCCTCCTCCTTCTCCCCCTTCTTGTGACAACGAATCCGAAACTTTTGTGCAGTGGGGAAGGGGGAGGGGAGGGGAGGGAGGGGAACGGGAGGGGGGAGTGGAGGGGAAGGTGGGCAGTGGGAAGGCGGTGCCTGGGCAGGGCGTTTTGTCTGCACCTGGGATAGTTGGGGCGGCAGAGCGGGCGGCGGGGAGGAAGGAGTCCGTGGTGATGTCAGCATGTGCGTTTGGCAACTCGCTCACTCTGCCTCTGGTGTTTCTGGCAACGCTGCTGACTCGCGCTGATGCTGACAGGGCTGCTGGGTACCTCGCACTCTTCATGGTTGGGTGAGTACACTCTTGAAGGTTGTGTAACATTACATTGTACCCATCCATGCTGAAAGGGCTGCTGGGTACCTGGCACTCTTTCATGGTCGGGTGAGTATACCTTTACACCTTGCTGTGTTGGGTATATCGGCACTGTACTTATTCTAACAGGGCTGCTGGGTACCTGGCACTGTTCATGGTGGGGTGAGTACACTCTTGAAAGTTGGGTGACACTACATTGTACCCATCCATGCTGACAGGGCTGCTGGGTACCTGGGGGTATTCTTGCTGCGGTGAGTACACCTTTCTGTGCTGGGTATGTTAGAACTCTACCCATGTGACCTTGGGTTACAGCATGTTCACAGGAGGGGATGCTGCTGCCGCTCCTCTTCCCACACTTTTCTCGGCCCTCGCCTATGCTGTCCTTTTTTCGAGCATCCTCCTTTCCAGCTGATCACCCACCTCTTGGACTCGTGGTTGCTGCATGTTCACAGGGGGGGGGGCAATGCTGCTCTTCCCACTCCTCTCTTCTCCCGCCCCTCACCCATGCTTCCTCCCCTGCTTGCATCCCCCTTTCCAGCTGGTCCCCCACGTTCTGGACTCTGGGTTACAGCATGGTCACAGGGGGGGATGCTGCTGCTTCTCCTCTTTCCACTCTTCTCTCGCCCCCCGCCCATTCTCTCCCTCTGCACCCCCCAACTCTGCACCTGGTCCCCCACGTTCTGGACTCTGGACTACAGCATGTTCACAGGGGGGGATGACAAGCAGGAAGAGAGGGAGCGGGTGGGAGGAGGGGGGGGAGAGAGTGATGACACACCATTTATTCCCCTCTTCCCACTCCCCTCCCCCACCCTTCCAGCTGGTCGCCCACCTTCTGGACTTTGGGTTACAGCATGTTCACAGGGGGGGATGCTGCTGCCGCTCCTCTTCCCACTCCTCACTCGCCCCTCCCCCCATGCTGTCCACCCCCCGGATTCCCCCTTTCCAGCTGGTCCCCACCTTCTGGACTTTGGGTTACAGCATGTTCACAGGGGGGGGGTGCTGCTGCCGCTCCTCTTCCCCCTCTTGCCCCACCCACCCATGCTCCCTGCATTCTCCCTTCCCCTTCCAGCTGGTCACCCACCTTCTGGACTCTGGGTTACAGCATGTTCACAGGGGGGGATAACAAGCAGGAGGAGGGTGAGGGGGAGTGGGGAGAGTGATGGCAAACCATATATTCCCCTCATGCTACTCCTCCCCTCCCTCCACCCTTCCAGCTGGTCACCCACCTTCTGGACTCTGGGTTACAGCATGTTCACAGGGGGGGATAACAAGCAGGAAGAGAGGGAGCGGGCGGGGGAAGAGGCGAGTGCAGCAGTGGCAGCGGCAGCAGAAGCGATGGGAGTGACGGGGCTTGACCGTGCTGTCAGCCGTGTGATGGCGGTCATTCAGAAAGTGCTCAATCCACCTATTTATGGGGTGAGTTTCTAAAAATGGAATTGATGGGAGTGCCGGGGTTTGACCTAGTATGGGTGGAGTTCCAATTATTGCTCTTCCCTCCCACTCCCCCTTCTCCCCTCATCCTCCCATCAAGTGCGGTTCTAGCAGGTCTGCTAATAGGAGCCACCCCGCTCGCCCACCTCTTCCTCCCATCCCCTCATCTTCCCATCCCTTCAACCCCGCACGCATTCCCCTCTCTCCTCCCCACCCCCACCCCACCCCATCAGGTGCTAGCAGGTCTGCTAACAGGAGCCACCCCGCTCGCCCACTTCTTCCCCTCATCCCCCCATCCCCCCACTCCCCCGTCTCCCATTCATCCCTCCATCCCCCCTCTCCCCCTCTCCCCATCATCCCCCCATCAGGTGCTAGCAGGTCTGCTAATAGGAGCCACACCTCTCTCCCATTTCTTCCTCCCCGCCTCCTCCTCCTCCTCTGCTGCTGCAGCCGCCTCCCTCCCAGCCTCCGCCTCAGCGTGGCTCTTCAGCCCTGCCACTGCTGGCATTCTGCACGGCGTCATGGAGGTGAGTGGGGTAGGGGAGGTGAGGCATGCGTCATGGAGGTGAGCTGTGCAGTGACCTGACAGACAGCTATCATGGGGGGTGAGTGTGCGCCCTTGCTCATCTGCCACTGCCGGCATTCAACACGGCGTCATGGAGATGAGCGAGGGGTAGGCGAGGCAAGGCATGCGGCATGGAGGTGAGCTCTAATCTAAGACGTCTCAAAGGTCATGTATGCGAGTGGTGCTCAAAGGCCAACGGAACTCCCAAAGACAGATCTAATATCGACTTTCAAAACAAGGGAAGGGAGAACAATTTTCTTCTGTTTGTCAAACGGATGGGGCGTTTTCGAGAATTCTCTTCACCGCACAGCATGCCTCACCACTCAACCACCTTCCTCCCTCCCTCCCTCCCTCCATCCATCACCCAGGCAGCAGCTATTCTCGGGTCAGCCTGTGTGGCTGTGCAAGCAGTGGTTCTCGCCTCCTCTCTCGCCTCCTCCATCCCCTCCCGCATCTCCCTCTCTTGGCCCAAACCCTCCTCCTCCCCCTCCTCCTCCCCTTCCTCGTCTCCTTCCTCCTCCCCACCATCTCCCACTTCCTCTCCCACCTCTGCTGCTGCAGCAGCGGCTGTGACAGCAGCAATTGAACAGCTGCTACCACCAGCAGCCAACACCCAAGTCACTGCTCTCGTGCCCATGCCTACACCAGGTGCGTTTTGGTCTTCCCCTTCCTCCTCCCCAGCCTCTGCAGCAGCAGCGGCGGCTGTGGGTGTCATAGTCATGCGTGCTTCTGTGTCGCAGAAATGCTAGGCTGAAGCTGATATTCCCCCACAAGTTACAGCTTTAGCCAAGCATCTCTGCGCCACCCACGCTTGCAAGCAGCAGCAGGAACAGCAACCCCTGCTCCGTTGTTCCCGTCAGCTGCAATCAAGTGCTGTTGAGTCTTTTATAGCCGTTTCACTCCTCAGGGCCGTTCCAGTTTTGAGACGTCTCAAAACTGGTCTTTTGTAACCAATTTGACATCTAAGTAGTACAGGAGGATTTTTTACTGTCTATCCTTTGCTTTAAGTCCTAGTTAAGTTTGCAGCCCGCTGAGAATTATGTCACAAGACGTCTCAAAACTAGTCTTTTGTATCCAATTTGACTCCTCAGAGCCGTTCCAGTCCAGACTTATTCAGCCGTTTGAGTGCTTTTGAGAATCTTTTTTTTTGCATATCTTGTATATGTTTTTCCAAGTTTGAAGCCTGTTGATTCGAATCAGAAAGGCTACTGGTTGTGGTAGTTGAGAGTGGAAAGCTGTTTCGTGTGGAATGCACTGCTACACGTAGCAGTGTTGGTGTTACTTTTGAGAATTCTCAAAGCTACACGTAGCAGTGTTGGTGTTACTTTTGAGAATTCTCAAAGCTACACGTAGCAGTGTTGGTGTTACTTTTGAGAATTCTCAAAGCCACACGTAGGAGTTTTGGTGTTACTTTTGAGAATTCTCAAAGCTACACGTAGCAGTGTTGGTGTTACTTTTGAGAATTCTCAAAGCTACACGTAGCAGTGTTGGTGTTACTTTTGAGAATTCTCAAAGCTACACGTAGCAGTGTTGGTGTTGCTTTTGAAAATTCTCAAAGCTACACGTAGCAGTGTTGGTGTTACTTTTGAGAATTCTCAAAGCCACACGTAGCAGTGTTGGTGTTACTTTTGAGAATTCTCAAAGCTACACGTAGCAGTGTTGGTGTTACTTTTGAGAATTCTCAAAGCCACACGTAGCAGTGTTGGTGTTACTTTTGAGAATTCTCAAAGCCACACGTAGCAGTGTTGGTGTTACTTTTGAGAATTCTCAAAGCCACACGTAGCAGTGCATACATGTATGCACCCAAATGCACATAAGTGCACTGCTACACACCCATATGTAAATATATTTGTCTGTACGTACATATGTGGATATGTGTACATGTATATACATAAATATGTATCTAGACAAATGTTTATATGTATAGAAGTAAATACACTCAATGCAAATTCACCCCCTGCCCTTCTCCCTTCCCCCCCTTCCTCCCAGGCAGCACCCCCTCCTCTCTCGTTCTCTTCAATCCAAACCAGCTGCCGGCCCTCTCAGGCCTGGGCATGAGAGAAATAAGGGTGGAGCCATGCCCCTCTGCTGCTGTCGCTGCACCTCATGTCAATGGTCCTGCTGGTGGTGGGATAGGAGGAGGTGTGGTCACAGGTGGTGGGAACAGCGGGAGTCTTTCTGCTTCTTCTGCTTCTTCTCCCTCTGCTGCTTCTGCACTGCCCTCCTTGCTGGATGATAGGGCGCTCTGGGTGGTGTGTGCTGTGCGCCTGCTGCTGCTGCCCATGCTTGGGACCATTGGAATCATGGTGAGGCTTGGTCCTCTTCCTCCTTCAATCTTCCAACCCTTCCCTCTCCGTCCTCTCCTCTTCCTCCCTCTCACTTCCAACCTCCCCCCTTCTGTCCTCTCTCACACTTCCAACCCCCCCCTTTACTAACTCCCCTTTCCGCGCTCCCCTTGCTTCACAGGCACTGTACAAAGCCAAGTTGATTCCACAGGACCCCATCTGTGCTCTCACCCTCATGGTCAGTATAGTCCTTTCTCTCCCACCCTGTGGCTATTGGCTTGGCTCTCATTGCCCTGTCATCTTCTAATTTTCTTCCGCACAGCTTTGCCTTATATTGATCCTATCGCTGTGGAGTGGAGTCACTTTCCTCGTGTGATTCGCCTGCCCTCCTTCTGCGCCATGCGAATGTCCCTTATCGCAAAGAACGTTCGCTTCCCGCCTCATGTCCACATTCATTGAATCTCATCTCAGCTTCATGTCCTCATCTCTCCTCCACTTGCCTCGCCTCCAAGCTACTAGCAAAAATGCTGGCCTCGATTCTTCATTATTTCGTCTCCTCTCTCCACCTCTCCTCTCCTTTCCCCTCCTCTCCCCTCCTCTCCCCTCCTCTCCCCTCCTCTCTCCTCCTCTCCCCTCCTCTCTCCTCCTCTCCTCTCTCCCCACAGATCCAAACCGCCATGCCATCGGCCCAGAACCTTGTCCTCATGTCGCAACTCAGCCCCGCCACCAAGCCCCTCGCAGGGATGCTGGCGTCCCTGATGCTGCGACAGGTGGGTGTGTGTATGGAAGGATTTTGGGTGGGGGGTAAGGGGTAGGGGGAAAGAGAGAGAGGGGGGATGGGGGGGGAGGGGGAGGAGGGGATGTATTGGGACGTGTGGGGGGTGTGGGATGTGGAACGGTGGGCTCTGTCTGTCTGTACTGTGTGCTCATGGCGCAGTTCAGCCATGCCAGCAAGCCCATTTTGTTTGAGGTTGATTTTGAGAATTCTCAAAATCAACCCCTCTCTTGCATCCCTCCCCTCCGTCCCCTGCCGTATGATAGTGCCATGCTCCCCATATGCCTTTCAAACCCCCGCCTCTCGCCCTCCCCTACAACCCTCCCCTCCATCCCCTGCAGTATGCAATATCCATGCTCCCCATCACGGTGTGGATCACAGTTTTCCTCTCACGCCTCAACATGACGATCTGAGGGTGTGAGAGCATATCCACCTGATGGCATGGGAGCATGAGCCGACTATAGGTGCCTCAGTCGTCGCTTCGCTTCCTCTCATACCTGAACATGACTAACTGACGACAGAAAATCAATAGATGGTTTTTGGTTTCTAGTGACCCGCCGGGCCGCCGTAGGGGTGCACCGTAATTCGATCACCTTGCTTGCCTATGATGCCGGACAGAAATACGCTTAGCTGTGCATATTCCCCCTATTTTCTGTAGTGTTTTCTCTGCTCCCTGAGAATATGGTCTCATAACATGACACGCATCTTCCAAAATACTACATGCTCTACTCCAACTTCATTTATACTTCACTGGACATATCCTTTACATCAGCAACTATGGGTGTACCCTAACGGGTTTTTTTGTTGGTGATCCAACTTCAGCGCTCGGTTGAGGTGTCTGCTTTGCGTTGACCCACACAGCTCAAAACCAGTCGAAGAATTTCAACGCCTTGTTCAACCGTCTTCACTGGACCTCCTCATCAGGTTCGTCACAATCTTGAGCCGATATGCTGTCACTGACACGCCCAAACCAAACCATACAAGCCAAACCAAGCCACGAAATGGCATCCATGCCGAACCTATACCTCAAGGCTCATCACGCAAATCGCGACTGTCTCCAACGACTTGTTGACCAGTTCTCTCGCGTCTCGGGAAAATGCTGCTTTCATCAGTCAAACCCCGAACCGAGTCGAGGAATGAATGAGAAAGCTGCCTATAAATTCCTCCCCTTGTTCAATCTCTTCCCAACTGACATTTTCCGCTCTGCAATCTCTCCTCCATCCAGCCTCGATCAGTCTCGTTTCGATAGAAAATCACTTTCCTTTCTAAATCTGATTACATCATGGCAGCCAGAGGAATTCTTATCGTTTGCATTGCGCTTCTCCTTGCGACTTCCGCGGCGGCGCAGCGTGGTCCGCCTGGCGGAGGCCCTCCGGGAGGCCAGCAGCCTGGGGGGGCGCGCGGAGGACCTGGCGGACCGGGCGGGCCGGGCGGGCCTGGTGGGCCTGCTGGTCCGCGCGGTCCTCCGTTCAACTTGACGGCCGTCGGCAATCTGACGGCGGACGTCGGCGCGCGATTGGCCAACTGCTCCGCGGACCAGACGTTTCTTGACGGTCGCTTTCACCTCGCCATCTTTAAGTGAGCTTCGGAATAATTTGCCGACGAAACCCTAAATTTCGTGCTGCTGTAATTGTCGCCGCGCGTTCTCTCCGTCATTTGACCTCGCATACTGTGCCGCATTCTTTTCTTCACTTCAGCCAGGAACGCGTTTACCATCGTTCCTCCATTCACTCACCACCGTCCTCCCCCTTTTCACCCTTCCGCCACGCTTCCCCACTTCCCCACTTCCCCCTCCGCCAGGAACGCGAGCGGCAATTACAACCTGGCGGTCGACGCGCTCCTCGTAGGCGCCACGGGCGGGCCGCCCGACTCCCTCGCGATCGTGAAGGGCGCCGTCTGCGACTCTTCCGCTTCCGCCGCCGCGATCCTCGCGATTCCGGCGGCGGCGTCCGACTGGCAGCAGCGAGAAGGCTGGTGGCTGCTGCACGCGGAGGCGCGGCTCGACGCGTTCCTCGAGAACGCGGACGCCGCCACCGTCGAAGCGCTCCTCGCGCTCCTCCCCAACGCGACGCTCCCGGCGGCGCGCGGCAGCGGCGGACGCGGAGCCAGCTCGGGGGGCGCGCGCAGCGGTCAGGGCAGCAGGCGCATGGGGCTGGGCATGGGGAGGGAGCTGCTGATGCGCGCAGCGGGACGCGTCACTGGCGCGAAGAAGGGCGGGCAGCAGCAGGGAACGCCGGGTGCTGGGGGTGCGGGGGGGATGATGGGGGGCAGTGGCGGGGTGAACGCGACTGTGAGTGGATATGCCGTGTTGGCCACTGCCACTGCGGGGGGTGTGGCGTGGGGCGGCCAGCTCATGGGCGTCAAACTGCCCTCCATTGCTGCCTGATGTGATGTCGATGCTGCAGATGCTGCCGCAGCCGCTGCTGCTGCCACGGCGGCAGATGCTGCCGCAGCCGCTGCTGCTGCCACGGCGGCAGATGCTGCCGCAGCCGCTGCTGCTGCCACGGCGGCAGATGCTGCCGCAGCCGCTGCTGCTGCCACGGCGGCAGATGCTGCCGCAGCCGCTGCTGCTGCCACGGCGGCAGATGCTGCCGCAGCCGCTGCTGCTGCCACGGCGGCAGATGCTGCCGCAGCCGCTGCCACAGCCGCTGCTGCTGCCACAGCCAGGTTCTGTTCCTTGATGGGGATGGAGTGGGAGATCTCAATTCAGGGTTTTTTTTTTTAGCTTGAGTTATGCGGTGCTTTTGATAGGAATGAGCATCAGGGGCAGGAATGCTGGCAAGACACCAGGCCTGTTTCCACCAGCTGACTTGCCAGTCTTCCTGCCCTTGCCTTTGCTTTTGCTCTCCACATGATGTAATTCTCCTTCGAAAATGCCTTTCAAGGTGATGGGATCATGCGTTCAGTAGTCTACACTACACTCTTCTGCAGAATCTGCACTGTACAAAAGGCTGAAACATGAGGGCCTGGTTTTGCCCTATTCTTAGAATGGGACACTCACATGCTTCACACGTAGCGCCGCAATTGCAACGTGTAGCTATTTTGTGGTCTAGATTCCGTCGGTAGAAAAATAAATATGGATCAAATTTAATTATGAAAAATAATTATGATCAAATTTAGCATTTTCCTACTTTAGGGAACATTCCTGTGTCGACATTTGTGTCTCAAAACCCATTTTACAGAGTCGCGTCGAAACATTTTGTCGATCTCGCGTCATAAAATATGAATGTATCGCGACACTAGGCGACCAGGCGAAATGCACAGTTGTGCGCATTTGATTGGGTGAAACGAATGACTGTGCGCATTTGATTGGGTGAAACGAATGACTGTACACCCGTTTCTTCAATCGCTCGGCTGTATTTTTTTCCGCGCGAAATTCGCTTTGCAGGCTATCCAGATGCATTGACATTTCGAACCGCATGCGATTTTCTAACAATGACGAGTCGGTTTACAATTCGTCAGCGACGTCAGCGCGTTTCACGCTGGCCAATGAAAAATACAGTAATGGTTGCTGAAAGCCGACTCGCATTTGGGACACACTACAGTTTTTGCTGTTTTTGGGTGTCACAAAGCGATTGAGACATTTGTGTCGACACAGGAATGTTCCCTTAATATGCATGCTTCCATGTGAGGCCTCTTTTTGTGATGCTTGTTTGTAGGAATGTACCCCGAAATGCACCGATAAATGCCTCGTGGCTATCCATCACAGGCGCTTTCATCTACTCAGATGGCCATGTTGAGGCGTGAGAGGAAGACCGTGATCCACACTGTGATGGGGAGCATGGCAATGGCATACTGCAGGGGGTGGAGGGAGGGGAGGATAGGAGGTAATGGAAGGATAGGAGGGCAGAGGGTGAGAGGGAGAGGAATAGGGAAGATGGATGTGATCCACACCGTGATGGGGAGCATGGCGATGGCATACTGTAGGGGGCGGAGGGGAGGGTTGCAAGAGAGGGGGAGGGGTGGAAGTTTTTGAGGCACGTGGATTGCAGGGGGAGAGTGTGATCCACACTGTGATGGGCAGCATGGCAATGGCATACTGTAGGGAACGGAGGGGAAGGTAGATCAGGAGGCAAGGGAGGGCGAGGGATGGGGGTTTGGAAGGCCTGTGGGTTGCACTGGGAAGACCGTGATCCACACTGTGATGGGAAGCATGGCGATGGCATACTGTAGGGTAAGGAGGGGAAGAGAGGGGATGGAAGGATAGGAGGGCGGAGTGAGGGGGAAGGAGGGAAGGAAATGTTGCGATGCAGACTGTGATTGGGAACATGTATATGGCATAATGCAGGGGAAGGAGAGTAGGGCAGAGAGTGTGAGGGAAAGAGAGCAACAGTGTGATCCATACAGTCATTAGGACCTGCAGAGAGAACGACAGTGGGGTCCACACTGTGACTGACACTCCCAGTGGCTCGGTGGCTGGGCCGAGTCGCGCCGTGAGCACACATATAGCCTCAGCCTCCCCAACAACCCAATACCCCCCTATTTCACTCACCTGTCGCAGCATGAGCGAAGCGAGCATTCCAGCCAGAGGTTTGGTGGCCGGGCTGAGCTGCGCCATGAGAACAAGATTTTGTGCCGATGGCATGGCGGTTTGGATCTGAGAGGAGAGAGGGAGAGAGAAGAGACGAGGGGTTAGGGTTGGGGTAGAAGAGAAGGGAGGGGCGAGATATGAGCACGAGATTATGTGCCGATGGCATGGCGGTTTGGATCTGCGGGAGGGAAGGGGAGAGAAGGAGGAGAGAGGAGTAGGGAGGGTACGACGTGAGTGAGTGAATCCTGGCTTGGTGGCTGGGCTGAGCTGTGCCATGAGCACTAGATTCTGCGCCGATGGCATGGCGGTTTGGATTTGCGGGGAGAGAGAGTTAGAGGAGGGTTCAGGTGTAGTGGAGAGATGAGGGTTCAAGGTTTAGGGTAGAGCTGTGCCATAAGCACTAGATTCTGCGCCGATGGCATGGCGGTTTGGATTTGCGGGGAGAGAGAGTTAGAGGAGGGTTCAGGTGTAGTGGAGAGATGAGGGTTCAAGGTTTAGGGTAGAGCTGTGCCATAAGCACTAGATTCTGCGCCGATGGCATGGCGGTTTGGATTTGCGGGGAGAGAGAGTTAGAGGAGGGTTCAGGTGTAGTGGAGAGATGAGGGTTCAAGGTTTAGGGTAGAGCTGTGCCATGAGAGTTAGAGGAGGGTTCAGGTGTAGTGGAGAGATGAGGGTTCAAGGTTTAGGGTAGAGCTGTGCCATAAGCACTAGATTCTGCGCCGATGGCATGGCGGTTTGGATTTGCGGGGAGAGAGAGTTAGAGGAGGGTTCAGGTGTAGTGGAGAGATGAGGGTTCAAGGTTTAGGGTAGAGCTGTGCCATGAGAGTTAGAGGAGGGTTCAGGTGTAGTGGAGAGATGAGGGTTCAAGGTTTAGGGTAGAGCTGTGCCATGAGAGTTAGAGGAGGGTTCAGGTGTAGTGGAGAGATGAGGGTTCAAGGTTTAGGGTAGAGCTGTGCCATGAGAGTTAGAGGAGGGTTCAGATGTAGTGGAGAAATGAGGGTTCAAGGTTTAGGGTAGAGCTGTGCCATGAGAGTTAGAGGAGGGTTCAGGTGTAGTGGAGAGATGAGGGTTCAAGGTTTAGGGTAGAGCTGTGCCATGAGAGTTAGAGGAGGGTTCAGGTGTAGTGGAGAGATGAGGGTTCAAGGTTTAAAGTAGAGCTGTGCCATGAGAGTTAGAGGAGGGTTCAGGTGTAGTGGAGAGATGAGGGTTCAAGGTTTAGGGTAGAGCTGTGCCATGAGCACTAGATTCTGCGCCGATGGCATGGCGGTTTGGATTTGCGGGGAGATGGCAGGGGGGAGAGACGATGAGAGGGGAGGGTTAGATGAGGGGGATGGTTCTTATTCCTGTTAGCAGACCTATGATGCAGAGACGATGAGAGGGGAGGGTTAGATGAGGGGGATGGTTCTTATTCCTGTTAGCAGACCTATGATGCAGAGCTGATGAGAGGGGAGGGTTAGATGAGGGGGATGGTTCTTATTCCTGTTAGCAGACCTATGATGCAGAGACGATGAGAGGGGAGGGTTAGATGAGGGGGATGGTTCTTATTCCTGTTAGCAGACCTATGATGCAGAGACGATGAGAGGGGAGGGTTAGATGAGGGGGATGGTTCTTATTCCTGTTAGCAGACCTATGATGCAGAGACGATGAGAGGGGAGGGTTAGATGAGGGGGATGGTTCTTATTCCTGTTAGCAGACCTATGATGCAGAGACGATGAGAGGGGAGGGTTAGATGAGGGGGATGGTTCTTATTCCTGTTAGCAGACCTATGATGCAGAGACGATGAGAGGGGAGGGTTAGATGAGGGGGATGGTTCTTATTCCTGTTAGCAGACCTATGATGCAGAGACGGTGAGAGGGGAGGGTTAGATGAGGGGGATGGTTCTTATTCCTGTTAGCAGACCTATGATGCAGAGACGATGAGAGGGGAGGGTTAGATGAGGGGGATGGTTCTTATTCCTGTTAGCAGACCTATGATGCAGAGACGATGAGAGGGGAGGGTTAGATGAGGGGGATGGTTCTTATTCCTGTTAGCAGACCTATGATGCAGAGACGATGAGAGGGGAGGGTTAGATGAGGGGGATGGTTCTTATTCCTGTTAGCAGACCTATGATGCAGAGCTGATGAGAGGGGAGGGTTAGATGAGGGGGATGGTTCTTATTCCTGTTAGCAGACCTATGATGCAGAGACGATGAGAGGGGAGGGTTAGATGAGGGGGATGGTTCTTATTCCTGTTAGCAGACCTATGATGCAGAGCTGATGAGAGGGGAGGGTTAGATGAGGGGGATGGTTCTTATTCCTGTTAGCAGACCTATGATGCAGAGACGATGAGAGGGGAGGGTTAGATGAGGGGGATGGTTCTTATTCCTGTTAGCAGACCTATGATGCAGAGCTGATGAGAGGGGAGGGTTAGATGAGGGGGATGGTTCTTATTCCTGTTAGCAGACCTATGATGCAGAGACGATGAGAGGGGAGGGTTAGATGAGGGGGATGGTTCTTATTCCTGTTAGCAGACCTATGATGCAGAGACGATGAGAGGGGAGGGTTAGATGAGGGGGATGGTTCTTATTCCTGTTAGCAGACCTATGATGCAGAGCTGATGAGAGGGGAGGGTTAGATGAGGGGGATGGTTCTTATTCCTGTTAGCAGACCTATGATGCAGAGACGATGAGAGGGGAGGGTTAGATGAGGGGGATGGTTCTTATTCCTGTTAGCAGACCTATGATGCAGAGACGATGAGAGGGGAGGGTTAGATGAGGGGGATGGTTCTTATTCCTGTTAGCAGACCTATGATGCAGAGACGATGAGAGGGGAGGGTTAGATGAGGGGGATGGTTCTTATTCCTGTTAGCAGACCTATGATGCAGAGACGATGAGAGGGGAGGGTTAGATGAGGGGGATGGTTCTTATTCCTGTTAGCAGACCTATGATGCAGAGACGGTGAGAGGGGAGGGTTAGATGAGGGGGATGGTTCTTATTCCTGTTAGCAGACCTATGATGCAGAGACGATGAGAGGGGAGGGTTAGATGAGGGGGATGGTTCTTATTCCTGTTAGCAGACCTATGATGCAGAGACGATGAGAGGGGAGGGTTAGATGAGGGGGATGGTTCTTATTCCTGTTAGCAGACCTATGATGCAGAGCTGATGAGAGGGGAGGGTTAGATGAGGGGGATGGTTCTTATTCCTGTTAGCAGACCTATGATGCAGAGACGATGAGAGGGGAGGGTTAGATGAGGGGGATGGTTCTTATTCCTGTTAGCAGACCTATGATGCAGAGCTGATGAGAGGGGAGGGTTAGATGAGGGGGATGGTTCTTATTCCTGTTAGCAGACCTATGATGCAGAGACGATGAGAGGGGAGGGTTAGATGAGGGGGATGGTTCTTATTCCTGTTAGCAGACCTATGATGCAGAGACGATGAGAGGGGAGGGTTAGATGAGGGGGATGGTTCTTATTCCTGTTAGCAGACCTATGATGCAGAGACGATGAGAGGGGAGGGTTAGATGAGGGGGATGGTTCTTATTCCTGTTAGCAGACCTATGATGCAGAGCTGATGAGAGGGGAGGGTTAGATGAGGGGGATGGTTCTTATTCCTGTTAGCAGACCTATGATGCAGAGACGATGAGAGGGGAGGGTTAGATGAGGGGGATGGTTCTTATTCCTGTTAGCAGACCTATGATGCAGAGACGATGAGAGGGGAGGGTTAGATGAGGGGGATGGTTCTTATTCCTGTTAGCAGACCTATGATGCAGAGACGATGAGAGGGGAGGGTTAGATGAGGGGGATGGTTCTTATTCCTGTTAGCAGACCTATGATGCAGAGACGATGAGAGGGGAGGGTTAGATGAGGGGGATGGTTCTTATTCCTGTTAGCAGACCTATGATGCAGAGACGGTGAGAGGGGAGGGTTAGATGAGGGGGATGGTTCTTATTCCTGTTAGCAGACCTATGATGCAGAGACGATGAGAGGGGAGGGTTAGATGAGGGGGATGGTTCTTATTCCTGTTAGCAGACCTATGATGCAGAGACGATGAGAGGGGAGGGTTAGATGAGGGGGATGGTTCTTATTCCTGTTAGCAGACCTATGATGCAGAGACGGTGAGAGGGGAGGGTTAGATGAGGGGGATGGTTCTTATTCCTGTTAGCAGACCTATGATGCAGAGACGATGAGAGGGGAGGGTTAGATGAGGGGGATGGTTCTTATTCCTGTTAGCAGACCTATGATGCAGAGACGATGAGAGGGGAGGGTTAGATGAGGGGGATGGTTCTTATTCCTGTTAGCAGACCTATGATGCAGAGACGATGAGAGGGGAGGGTTAGATGAGGGGGATGGTTCTTATTCCTGTTAGCAGACCTATGATGCAGAGACGATGAGAGGGGAGGGTTAGATGAGGGGGATGGTTCTTATTCCTGTTAGCAGACCTATGATGCAGAGACGATGAGAGGGGAGGGTTAGATGAGGGGGATGGTTCTTATTCCTGTTAGCAGACCTATGATGCAGAGACGATGAGAGGGGAGGGTTAGATGAGGGGGATGGTTCTTATTCCTGTTAGCAGACCTATGATGCAGAGACGATGAGAGGGGAGGGTTAGATGAGGGGGATGGTTCTTATTCCTGTTAGCAGACCTATGATGCAGAGACGATGAGAGGGGAGGGTTAGATGAGGGGGATGGTTCTTATTCCTGTTAGCAGACCTATGATGCAGAGACGGTGAGAGGGGAGGGTTAGATGAGGGGGATGGTTCTTATTCCTGTTAGCAGACCTATGATGCAGAGACGATGAGAGGGGAGGGTTAGATGAGGGGGATGGTTCTTATTCCTGTTAGCAGACCTATGATGCAGAGACGATGAGAGGGGAGGGTTAGATGAGGGGGATGGTTCTTATTCCTGTTAGCAGACCTATGATGCAGAGACGATGAGAGGGGAGGGTTAGATGAGGGGGATGGTTCTTATTCCTGTTAGCACACCTATGATGCAGAGCTGATGAGAGGGGAGGGTTAGATGAGGGGGATGGTTCTTATTCCTGTTAGCAGACCTATGATGCAGAGACGATGAGAGGGGAGGGTTAGATGAGGGGGATGGTTCTTATTCCTGTTAGCAGACCTATGATGCAGAGCTGATGAGAGGGGAGGGTTAGATGAGGGGGATGGTTCTTATTCCTGTTAGCAGACCTATGATGCAGAGACGATGAGAGGGGAGGGTTAGATGAGGGGGATGGTTCTTATTCCTGTTTGCAGACCTATGATGCAGAGACGATGAGAGGGGAGGGTTAGATGAGGGGGATGGTTCTTATTCCTGTTAGCAGACCTATGATGCAGAGACGATGAGAGGGGAGGGTTAGATGAGGGGGATGGTTCTTATTCCTGTTAGCAGACCTATGATGCAGAGACGATGAGAGGGGAGGGTTAGATGAGGGGGATGGTTCTTATTCCTGTTAGCAGACCTATGATGCAGAGACGATGAGAGGGGAGGGTTAGATGAGGGGGATGGTTCTTATTCCTGTTAGCAGACCTATGATGCAGAGACGATGAGAGGGGAGGGTTAGATGAGGGGGATGGTTCTTATTCCTGTTAGCAGACCTATGATGCAGAGACGATGAGAGGGGAGGGTTAGATGAGGGGGATGGTTCTTATTCCTGTTAGCAGACCTATGATGCAGAGACGGTGAGAGGGGAGGGTTAGATGAGGGGGATGGTTCTTATTCCTGTTAGCAGACCTATGATGCAGAGACGATGAGAGGGGAGGGTTAGATGAGGGGGATGGTTCTTATTCCTGTTAGCAGACCTATGATGCAGAGACGATGAGAGGGGAGGGTTGGATGAGGGGGATGGTTCTTATTCCTGTTAGCAGACCTATGATGCAGAGACGATGAGAGGGGAGGGTTAGATGAGGGGGATGGTTCTTATTCCTGTTAGCAGACCTATGATGCAGAGCTGATGAGAGGGGAGGGTTAGATGAGGGGGATGGTTCTTATTCCTGTTAGCAGACCTATGATGCAGAGACGATGAGAGGGGAGGGTTAGATGAGGGGGATGGTTCTTATTCCTGTTAGCAGACCTATGATGCAGAGACGATGAGAGGGGAGGGTTAGATGAGGGGGATGGTTCTTATTCCTGTTAGCAGACCTATGATGCAGAGACGATGAGAGGGGAGGGTTAGATGAGGGGGATGGTTCTTATTCCTGTTAGCAGACCTATGATGCAGAGCTGATGAGAGGGGAGGGTTAGATGAGGGGGATGGTTCTTATTCCTGTTAGCAGACCTATGATGCAGAGACGATGAGAGGGGAGGGTTAGATGAGGGGGATGGTTCTTATTCCTGTTAGCAGACCTATGATGCAGAGACGATGAGAGGGGAGGGTTAGATGAGGGGGATGGTTCTTATTCCTGTTAGCAGACCTATGATGCAGAGACGATGAGAGGGGAGGGTTAGATGAGGGGGATGGTTCTTATTCCTGTTAGCAGACCTATGATGCAGAGACGATGAGAGGGGAGGGTTAGATGAGGGGGATGGTTCTTATTCCTGTTAGCAGACCTATGATGCAGAGACGGTGAGAGGGGAGGGTTAGATGAGGGGGATGGTTCTTATTCCTGTTAGCAGACCTATGATGCAGAGACGATGAGAGGGGAGGGTTAGATGAGGGGGATGGTTCTTATTCCTGTTAGCAGACCTATGATGCAGAGACGATGAGAGGGGAGGGTTAGATGAGGGGGATGGTTCTTATTCCTGTTAGCAGACCTATGATGCAGAGACGGTGAGAGGGGAGGGTTAGATGAGGGGGATGGTTCTTATTCCTGTTAGCAGACCTATGATGCAGAGACGATGAGAGGGGAGGGTTAGATGAGGGGGATGGTTCTTATTCCTGTTAGCAGACCTATGATGCAGAGACGATGAGAGGGGAGGGTTAGATGAGGGGGATGGTTCTTATTCCTGTTAGCAGACCTATGATGCAGAGACGATGAGAGGGGAGGGTTAGATGAGGGGGATGGTTCTTATTCCTGTTAGCAGACCTATGATGCAGAGACGATGAGAGGGGAGGGTTAGATGAGGGGGATGGTTCTTATTCCTGTTAGCAGACCTATGATGCAGAGACGATGAGAGGGGAGGGTTAGATGAGGGGGATGGTTCTTATTCCTGTTAGCAGACCTATGATGCAGAGACGGTGAGAGGGGAGGGTTAGATGAGGGGGATGGTTCTTATTCCTGTTAGCAGACCTATGATGCAGAGACGATGAGAGGGGAGGGTTAGATGAGGGGGATGGTTCTTATTCCTGTTAGCAGACCTATGATGCAGAGACGATGAGAGGGGAGGGTTAGATGAGGGGGATGGTTCTTATTCCTGTTAGCAGACCTATGATGCAGAGACGATGAGAGGGGAGGGTTAGATGAGGGGGATGGTTCTTATTCCTGTTAGCAGACCTATGATGCAGAGACGATGAGAGGGGAGGGTTAGATGAGGGGGATGGTTCTTATTCCTGTTAGCAGACCTATGATGCAGAGACGATGAGAGGGGAGGGTTAGATGAGGGGGATGGTTCTTATTCCTGTTAGCAGACCTATGATGCAGAGACGATGAGAGGGGAGGGTTAGATGAGGGGGATGGTTCTTATTCCTGTTAGCAGACCTATGATGCAGAGACGGTGAGAGGGGAGGGTTAGATGAGGGGGATGGTTCTTATTCCTGTTAGCAGACCTATGATGCAGAGACGATGAGAGGGGAGGGTTAGATGAGGGGGACGTTTCTTATTCCTGTTAGCAGACCTATGATGCAGAGACGATGAGAGGGGAGGGTTAGATGAGGGGGATGGTTCTTATTCCTGTTAGCAGACCTATGATGCAGAGACGATGAGAGGGGAGGGTTAGATGAGGGGGATGGTTCTTATTCCTGTTAGCACACCTATGATGCAGAGCTGATGAGAGGGGAGGGTTAGATGAGGGGGATGGTTCTTATTCCTGTTAGCAGACCTATGATGCAGAGACGATGAGAGGGGAGGGTTAGATGAGGGGGATGGTTCTTATTCCTGTTAGCAGACCTATGATGCAGAGCTGATGAGAGGGGAGGGTTAGATGAGGGGGATGGTTCTTATTCCTGTTAGCAGACCTATGATGCAGAGACGATGAGAGGGGAGGGTTAGATGAGGGGGATGGTTCTTATTCCTGTTAGCAGACCTATGATGCAGAGACGATGAGAGGGGAGGGTTAGATGAGGGGGATGGTTCTTATTCCTGTTAGCAGACCTATGATGCAGAGACGATGAGAGGGGAGGGTTAGATGAGGGGGATGGTTCTTATTCCTGTTAGCAGACCTATGATGCAGAGACGATGAGAGGGGAGGGTTAGATGAGGGGGATGGTTCTTATTCCTGTTAGCAGACCTATGATGCAGAGACGATGAGAGGGGAGGGTTAGATGAGGGGGATGGTTCTTATTCCTGTTAGCAGACCTATGATGCAGAGACGATGAGAGGGGAGGGTTAGATGAGGGGGATGGTTCTTATTCCTGTTAGCAGACCTATGATGCAGAGACGATGAGAGGGGAGGGTTAGATGAGGGGGATGGTTCTTATTCCTGTTAGCAGACCTATGATGCAGAGACGATGAGAGGGGAAGGTTAGATGAGGGGGATGGTTCTTATTCCTGTTAGCAGACCTATGATGCAGAGACGATGAGAGGGGAGGGTTAGATGAGGGGGATGGTTCTTATTCCTGTTAGCAGACCTATGATGCAGAGACGATGAGAGGGGAGGGTTAGATGAGGGGGATGGTTCTTATTCCTGTTAGCAGACCTATGATGCAGAGACGATGAGAGGGGAGGGTTAGATGAGGGGGATGGTTCTTATTCCTGTTAGCAGACCTATGATGCAGAGACGATGAGAGGGGAGGGTTAGATGAGGGGGATGGTTCTTATTCCTGTTAGCAGACCTATGATGCAGAGACGATGAGAGGGGAGGGTTAGATGAGGGGGATGGTTCTTATTCCTGTTAGCAGACCTATGATGCAGAGACGATGAGAGGGGAGGGTTAGATGAGGGGGATGGTTCTTATTCCTGTTAGCAGACCTATGATGCAGAGACGATGAGAGGGGAGGGTTAGATGAGGGGGATGGTTCTTATTCCTGTTAGCAGACCTATGATGCAGAGACGATGAGAGGGGAGGGTTAGATGAGGGGGATGGTTCTTATTCCTGTTAGCAGACCTATGATGCAGAGACGATGAGAGGGGAGGGTTAGATGAGGGGGATGGTTCTTATTCCTGTTAGCAGACCTATGATGCAGAGACGATGAGAGGGGAGGGTTAGATGAGGGGGATGGTTCTTATTCCTGTTAGCAGACCTATGATGCAGAGACGGTGAGAGGGGAGGGTTAGATGAGGGGGATGGTTCTTATTCCTGTTAGCAGACCTATGATGCAGAGACGATGAGAGGGGAGGGTTAGATGAGGGGGATGGTTCTTATTCCTGTTAGCAGACCTATGATGCAGAGACGATGAGAGGGGAGGGTTAGATGAGGGGGATGGTTCTTGTTCCTGTTAGCAGACCTATGATGCAGAGACGATGAGAGGGGAGGGTTAGATGAGGGGGATGGTTCTTATTCCTGTTAGCAGACCTATGATGCAGAGCTGATGAGAGGGGAGGGTTAGATGAGGGGGATGGTTCTTATTCCTGTTAGCAGACCTATGATGCAGAGACGATGAGAGGGGAGGGTTAGATGAGGGGGATGGTTCTTATTCCTGTTAGCAGACCTATGATGCAGAGACGATGAGAGGGGAGGGTTAGATGAGGGGGATGGTTCTTATTCCTGTTAGCAGACCTATGATGCAGAGACGATGAGAGGGGAGGGTTAGATGAGGGGGATGGTTCTTATTCCTGTTAGCAGACCTATGATGCAGAGACGATGAGAGGGGAGGGTTAGATGAGGGGGATGGTTCTTATTCCTGTTAGCAGACCTATGATGCAGAGACGATGAGAGGGGAGGGTTAGATGAGGGGGATGGTTCTTATTCCTGTTAGCAGACCTATGATGCAGAGACGATGAGAGGGGAGGGTTAGATGAGGGGGATGGTTCTTATTCCTGTTAGCAGACCTATGATGCAGAGACGATGAGAGGGGAGGGTTAGATGAGGGGGATGGTTCTTATTCCTGTTAGCAGACCTATGATGCAGAGACGATGAGAGGGGAGGGTTAGATGAGGGGGATGGTTCTTATTCCTGTTAGCAGACCTATGATGCAGAGACGATGAGAGGGGAGGGTTAGATGAGGGGGATGGTTCTTATTCCTGTTAGCAGACCTATGATGCAGAGACGATGAGAGGGGAGGGTTAGATGAGGGGGATGGTTCTTATTCCTGTTAGCAGACCTATGATGCAGAGACGATGAGAGGGGAGGGTTAGATGAGGGGGATGGTTCTTATTCCTGTTAGCAGACCTATGATGCAGAGACGATGAGAGGGGAGGGTTAGATGAGGGGGATGGTTCTTATTCCTGTTAGCAGACCTATGATGCAGAGACGATGAGAGGGGAGGGTTAGATGAGGGGGATGGTTCTTATTCCTGTTAGCAGACCTATGATGCAGAGACGATGAGAGGGGAGGGTTAGATGAGGGGGATGGTTCTTATTCCTGTTAGCAGACCTATGATGCAGAGACGATGAGAGGGGAGGGTTAGATGAGGGGGATGGTTCTTATTCCTGTTAGCAGACCTATGATGCAGAGACGATGAGAGGGGAGGGTTAGATGAGGGGGATGGTTCTTATTCCTGTTAGCAGACCTATGATGCAGAGACGGTGAGAGGGGAGGGTTAGATGAGGGGGATGGTTCTTATTCCTGTTAGCAGACCTATGATGCAGAGACGATGAGAGGGGAGGGTTAGATGAGGGGGATGGTTCTTATTCCTGTTAGCAGACCTATGATGCAGAGACGATGAGAGGGGAGGGTTAGATGAGGGGGATGGTTCTTATTCCTGTTAGCAGACCTATGATGCAGAGACGATGAGAGGGGAGGGTTAGATGAGGGGGATGGTTCTTATTCCTGTTAGCAGACCTATGATGCAGAGACGATGAGAGGGGAGGGTTAGATGAGGGGGATGGTTCTTATTCCTGTTAGCAGACCTATGATGCAGAGACGATGAGAGGGGAGGGTTAGATGAGGGGGATGGTTCTTATTCCTGTTAGCAGACCTATGATGCAGAGACGATGAGAGGGGAGGGTTAGATGAGGGGGATGGTTCTTATTCCTGTTAGCAGACCTATGATGCAGAGACGATGAGAGGGGAGGGTTAGATGAGGGGGATGGTTCTTATTCCTGTTAGCAGACCTATGATGCAGAGACGATGAGAGGGGAGGGTTAGATGAGGGGGATGGTTCTTATTCCTGTTAGCAGACCTATGATGCAGAGACGGTGAGAGGGGAGGGTTAGATGAGGGGGATGGTTCTTATTCCTGTTAGCAGACCTATGATGCAGAGACGATGAGAGGGGAGGGTTAGATGAGGGGGATGGTTCTTATTCCTGTTAGCAGACCTATGATGCAGAGACGATGAGAGGGGAGGGTTAGATGAGGGGGATGGTTCTTATTCCTGTTAGCAGACCTATGATGCAGAGACGATGAGAGGGGAGGGTTAGATGAGGGGGATGGTTCTTATTCCTGTTAGCACACCTATGATGCAGAGCTGATGAGAGGGGAGGGTTAGATGAGGGGGATGGTTCTTATTCCTGTTAGCAGACCTATGATGCAGAGACGATGAGAGGGGAGGGTTAGATGAGGGGGATGGTTCTTATTCCTGTTAGCAGACCTATGATGCAGAGCTGATGAGAGGGGAGGGTTAGATGAGGGGGATGGTTCTTATTCCTGTTAGCAGACCTATGATGCAGAGACGATGAGAGGGGAGGGTTAGATGAGGGGGATGGTTCTTATTCCTGTTAGCAGACCTATGATGCAGAGACGATGAGAGGGGAGGGTTAGATGAGGGGGATGGTTCTTATTCCTGTTAGCAGACCTATGATGCAGAGACGATGAGAGGGGAGGGTTAGATGAGGGGGATGGTTCTTATTCCTGTTAGCAGACCTATGATGCAGAGACGATGAGAGGGGAGGGTTAGATGAGGGGGATGGTTCTGATTCCTGTTAGCAGACCTATGATGCAGAGACGATGAGAGGGGAGGGTTAGATGAGGGGGATGGTTCTTATTCCTGTTAGCAGACCTATGATGCAGAGACGATGAGAGGGGAGGGTTAGATGAGGGGGATGGTTCTTATTCCTGTTAGCAGACCTATGATGCAGAGACGATGAGAGGGGAGGGTTAGATGAGGGGGATGGTTCTTATTCCTGTTAGCAGACCTATGATGCAGAGACGATGAGAGGGGAAGGTTAGATGAGGGGGATGGTTCTTATTCCTGTTAGCAGACCTATGATGCAGAGACGATGAGAGGGGAGGGTTAGATGAGGGGGATGGTTCTTATTCCTGTTAGCAGACCTATGATGCAGAGACGATGAGAGGGGAGGGTTAGATGAGGGGGATGGTTCTTATTCCTGTTAGCAGACCTATGATGCAGAGACGATGAGAGGGGAGGGTTAGATGAGGGGGATGGTTCTTATTCCTGTTAGCAGACCTATGATGCAGAGACGATGAGAGGGGAGGGTTAGATGAGGGGGATGGTTCTTATTCCTGTTAGAAGACCTATGATGCAGAGACGATGAGAGGGGAGGGTTAGATGAGGGGGATGGTTCTTATTCCTGTTAGCAGACCTATGATGCAGAGACGATGAGAGGGGAGGGTTAGATGAGGGGGATGGTTCTTATTCCTGTTAGCAGACCTATGATGCAGAGACGATGAGAGGGGAGGGTTAGATGAGGGGGATGGTTCTTATTCCTGTTAGCAGACCTATGATGCAGAGACGATGAGAGGGGAGGGTTAGATGAGGGGGATGGTTCTTATTCCTGTTAGCAGACCTATGATGCAGAGACGATGAGAGGGGAGGGTTAGATGAGGGGGATGGTTCTTATTCCTGTTAGCAGACCTATGATGCAGAGACGATGAGAGGGGAGGGTTAGATGAGGGGGATGGTTCTTATTCCTGTTAGCAGACCTATGATGCAGAGACGGAGGGTTAGATGAGGGGGATGGTTCTTATTCCTGTTAGCAGACCTATGATGCAGAGACGATGAGAGGGGAGGGTTAGATGAGGGGGATGGTTCTTATTCCTGTTAGCAGACCTATGATGCAGAGACGATGAGAGGGGAGGGTTAGATGAGGGGGATGGTTCTTATTCCTGTTAGCACACCTATGATGCAGAGCTGATGAGAGGGGAGGGTTAGATGAGGGGGATGGTTCTTATTCCTGTTAGCAGACCTATGATGCAGAGACGATGAGAGGGGAGGGTTAGATGAGGGGGATGGTTCTTATTCCTGTTAGCAGACCTATGATGCAGAGCTGATGAGAGGGGAGGGTTAGATGAGGGGGATGGTTCTTATTCCTGTTAGCACACCTATGATGCAGAGCTGATGAGAGGGGAGGGTTAGATGAGGGGGATGGTTCTTATTCCTGTTAGCAGACCTATGATGCAGAGACGATGAGAGGGGAGGGTTAGATGAGGGGGATGGTTCTTATTCCTGTTAGCAGACCTATGATGCAGAGCTGATGAGAGGGGAGGGTTAGATGAGGGGGATGGTTCTTATTCCTGTTAGCAGACCTATGATGCAGAGACGATGAGAGGGGAGGGTTAGATGAGGGGGATGGTTCTTATTCCTGTTAGCAGACCTATGATGCAGAGACGATGAGAGGGGAGGGTTAGATGAGGGGGATGGTTCTTATTCCTGTTAGCAGACCTATGATGCAGAGACGATGAGAGGGGAGGGTTAGATGAGGGGGATGGTTCTTATTCCTGTTAGCAGACCTATGATGCAGAGACGATGAGAGGGGAGGGTTAGATGAGGGGGATGGTTCTGATTCCTGTTAGCAGACCTATGATGCAGAGACGATGAGAGGGGAGGGT
The DNA here is from genome assembly GCA_947471745.1 of Closterium sp. Naga37s-1. NCBI lineage: Eukaryota > Viridiplantae > Streptophyta > Zygnematophyceae > Desmidiales > Closteriaceae > Closterium > Closterium sp. Naga37s-1. Next base: position 909,693 of record CANJKZ010000147.1, read on the forward strand.
TAGATGAGGGGGATGGTTCTTATTCCTGTTAGCAGACCTATGATGCAGAGACGATGAGAGGGGAGGGTTAGATGAGGGGGATGGTTCTTATTCCTGTTAGCAGACCTATGATGCAGAGACGATGAGAGGGGAGGGTTAGATGAGGGGGATGGTTCTTATTCCTGTTAGCAGACCTATGATGCAGAGACGATGAGAGGGGAAGGTTAGATGAGGGGGATGGTTCTTATTCCTGTTAGCAGACCTATGATGCAGAGACGATGAGAGGGGAGGGTTAGATGAGGGGGATGGTTCTTATTCCTGTTAGCAGACCTATGATGCAGAGACGATGAGAGGGGAGGGTTAGATGAGGGGGATGGTTCTTATTCCTGTTAGCAGACCTATGATGCAGAGACGATGAGAGGGGAGGGTTAGATGAGGGGGATGGTTCTTATTCCTGTTAGCAGACTTATGATGCAGAGACGATGAGAGGGGAGGGTTAGATGAGGGGGATGGTTCTTATTCCTGTTAGCAGACCTATGATGCAGAGACGATGAGAGGGGAGGGTTAGATGAGGGGGATGGTTCTTATTCCTGTTAGCAGACCTATGATGCAGAGACGATGAGAGGGGAGGGTTAGATGAGGGGGATGGTTCTTATTCCTGTTAGCAGACCTATGATGCAGAGACGATGAGAGGGGAGGGTTAGATGAGGGGGATGGTTCTTATTCCTGTTAGCAGACCTATGATGCAGAGACGGTGAGAGGGGAGGGTTAGATGAGGGGGATGGTTCTTATTCCTGTTAGCAGACCTATGATGCAGAGACGATGAGAGGGGAGGGTTAGATGAGGGGGATGGTTCTTATTCCTGTTAGCAGACCTATGATGCAGAGACGATGAGAGGGGAGGGTTAGATGAGGGGGATGGTTCTTATTCCTATTAGCAGACCTATGATGCAGAGACGATGAGAGGGGAGGGTTAGATGAGGGGGATGGTTCTTATTCCTGTTAGCAGACCTATGATGCAGAGACGATGAGAGGGGAGGGTTAGATGAGGGGGATGGTTCTTATTCCTGTTAGCAGACCTATGATGCAGAGACGATGAGAGGGGAGGGTTAGATGAGGGGGATGGTTCTTATTCCTGTTAGCAGACCTATGATGCAGAGACGGTGAGAGGGGAGGGTTAGATGAGGGGGATGGTTCTTATTCCTGTTAGCAGACCTATGATGCAGAGACGATGAGAGGGGAGGGTTAGATGAGGGGGATGGTTCTTATTCCTGTTAGCAGACCTATGATGCAGAGACGATGAGAGGGGAGGGTTAGATGAGGGGGATGGTTCTTATTCCTGTTAGCAGACCTATGATGCAGAGACGATGAGAGGGGAGGGTTAGATGAGGGGGATGGTTCTTATTCCTGTTAGCAGACCTATGATGCAGAGACGATGAGAGGGGAGGGTTAGATGAGGGGGATGATTCTTATTCCTGTTAGCAGACCTATGATGCAGAGACGATGAGAGGGGAGGGTTAGATGAGGGGGATGGTTCTTATTCCTGTTAGCAGACCTATGATGCAGAGACGATGAGAGGGGAGGGTTAGATGAGGGGGATGGTTCTTATTCCGGTTAGCAGACCTATGATGCAGAGACGATGAGAGGGGAGGGTTAGATGAGGGGGATGGTTCTTATTCCTGTTAGCAGACCTATGATGCAGAGACGATGAGAGGGGAGGGTTAGATGAGGGGGATGGTTCTTATTCTTGTTAGCAGACCTATGATGCAGAGACGATGAGAGGGGAGGGTTAGATGAGGGGGATGGTTCTTATTCCTGTTAGCAGACCTATGATGCAGAGACGGTGAGAGGGGAGGGTTAGATGAGGGGGATGGTTCTTATTCCTGTTAGCAGACCTATGATGCAGAGACGATGAGAGGGGAGGGTTAGATGAGGGGGATGGTTCTTATTCCTGTTAGCAGACCTATGATGCAGAGACGATGAGAGGGGAGGGTTAGATGAGGGGGATGGTTCTTATTCCTGTTAGCAGACCTATGATGCAGAGACGATGAGAGGGGAGGGTTAGATGAGGGGGATGGTTCTTATTCCTGTTAGCAGACCTATGATGCAGAGACGATGAGAGGGGAGGGTTAGATGAGGGGGATGATTCTTATTCCTGTTAGCAGACCTATGATGCAGAGACGATGAGAGGGGAGGGTTAGATGAGGGGGATGGTTCTTATTCCTGTTAGCAGACCTATGATGCAGAGACGATGAGAGGGGAGGGTTAGATGAGGGGGATGGTTCTTATTCCTGTTAGCAGACCTATGATGCAGAGACGATGAGAGGGGAGGGTTAGATGAGGGGGATGGTTCTTATTCCTGTTAGCAGACCTATGATGCAGAGACGATGAGAGGGGAGGGTTAGATGAGGGGGATGGTTCTTATTCCTGTTAGCAGACCTATGATGCAGAGACGATGAGAGGGGAGGGTTAGATGAGGGGGATGGTTCTTATTCCTGTTAGCAGACCTATGATGCAGAGACGATGAGAGGGGAGGGTTAGATGAGGGGGATGGTTCTTATTCCTGTTAGCAGACCTATGATGCAGAGACGATGAGAGGGGAGGGTTAGATGAGGGGGATGGTTCTTATTCCTGTTAGCAGACCTATGATGCAGAGACGATGAGAGGGGAGGGTTAGATGAGGGGGATGGTTCTTATTCCTGTTAGCAGACCTATGATGCAGAGACGATGAGAGGGGAGGGTTAGATGAGGGGGATGGTTCTTATTCCTGTTAGCAGACCTATGATGCAGAGACGGTGAGAGGGGAGGGTTAGATGAGGGGGATGGTTCTTATTCCTGTTAGCAGACCTATGATGCAGAGACGATGAGAGGGGAGGGTTAGATGAGGGGGATGGTTCTTATTCCTGTTAGCAGACCTATGATGCAGAGACGATGAGAGGGGAGGGTTAGATGAGGGGGATGGTTCTTATTCCTGTTAGCAGACCTATGATGCAGAGACGATGAGAGGGGAGGGTTAGATGAGGGGGATGGTTCTTATTCCTGTTAGCAGACCTATGATGCAGAGACGATGAGAGGGGAGGGTTAGATGAGGGGGATGGTTCTTATTCCTGTTAGCAGACCTATGATGCAGAGACGATGAGAGGGGAGGGTTAGATGAGGGGGATGGTTCTTATTCCTGTTAGCAGACCTATGATGCAGAGACGATGAGAGGGGAGGGTTAGATGAGGGGGATGGTTCTTATTCCTGTTAGCAGACCTATGATGCAGAGACGATGAGAGGGGAGGGTTAGATGAGGGGGATGGTTCTTATTCCTGTTAGCAGACCTATGATGCAGAGACGATGAGAGGGGAGGGTTAGATGAGGGGGATGGTTCTTATTCCTGTTAGCAGACCTATGATGCAGAGACGATGAGAGGGGAGGGTTAGATGAGGGGGATGGTTCTTATTCCTGTTAGCAGACCTATGATGCAGAGACGATGAGAGGGGAGGGTTAGATGAGGGGGATGGTTCTTATTCCTGTTAGCAGACCTATGATGCAGAGACGATGAGAGGGGAGGGTTAGATGAGGGGGATGGTTCTTATTCCTGTTAGCAGACCTATGATGCAGAGACGGTGAGAGGGGAGGGTTAGATGAGGGGGATGGTTCTTATTCCTGTTAGCAGACCTATGATGCAGAGACGATGAGAGGGGAGGGTTAGATGAGGGGGATGGTTCTTATTCCTGTTAGCAGACCTATGATGCAGAGACGATGAGAGGGGAGGGTTAGATGAGGGGGATGGTTCTTATTCCTGTTAGCAGACCTATGATGCAGAGACGATGAGAGGGGAGGGTTAGATGAGGGGGATGGTTCTTATTCCTGTTAGCAGACCTATGATGCAGAGACGATGAGAGGGGAGGGTTAGATGAGGGGGATGGTTCTTATTCCTGTTAGCAGACCTATGATGCAGAGACGGTGAGAGGGGAGGGTTAGATGAGGGGGATGGTTCTTATTCCTGTTAGCAGACCTATGATGCAGAGACGATGAGAGGGGAGGGTTAGATGAGGGGGATGGTTCTTATTCCTGTTAGCAGACCTATGATGCAGAGACGATGAGAGGGGAGGGTTAGATGAGGGGGATGGTTCTTATTCCTGTTAGCAGACCTATGATGCAGAGACGATGAGAGGGGAGGGTTAGATGAGGGGGATGGTTCTTATTCCTGTTAGCAGACCTATGATGCAGAGACGATGAGAGGGGAGGGTTAGATGAGGGGGATGATTCTTATTCCTGTTAGCAGACCTATGATGCAGAGACGATGAGAGGGGAGGGTTAGATGAGGGGGATGGTTCTTATTCCTGTTAGCAGACCTATGATGCAGAGACGATGAGAGGGGAGGGTTAGATGAGGGGGATGGTTCTTATTCCTGTTAGCAGACCTATGATGCAGAGACGATGAGAGGGGAGGGTTAGATGAGGGGGATGGTTCTTATTCCTGTTAGCAGACCTATGATGCAGAGACGATGAGAGGGGAGGGTTAGATGAGGGGGATGGTTCTTATTCCTGTTAGCAGACCTATGATGCAGAGACGATGAGAGGGGAGGGTTAGACTTGAGTGAGTGAATAGTGGTGGCTTGGTGGCTGGTCTGAGTTGAGACATGAGCACGTTATTGCGTGCTTATGGCTCATAGAAAAACAGTTTCAACCTGGATCCACAGGTAACAGATACCCTGTGGATCCAGGTCGAAACTGTTTCACTATGAGCCATAAGCACGTTATTGCGTGCTTTTGGCTTGGCTGTCTGGATCTGAGGGCAGGGACGAAAGGAGAGAAGCGAGAGGGGAGAGGAGGGGATAGGAGGGGAGAGAAGAGAGGAGAGAGGAGAGAGGAGAGAGGAGAAAGGAGGGTGGGGGGCCTAACAGTGACCAGTGCTTACTTAGGGCCAGGTGTCGTGTACAAAGTGATTTGAGACGTCCCAAAACTTCACTTTTTGCACGGGGCCTAACACTGACCAGTGCTTAGGTTACAGTCGAGTCGACTCAAATGTCATGAGGGGTGGGGAAGAGAGCGTGAGACTGACCATGCGGGTGAGTGCACAAATGGGTTCATGTGGAAGCCGCATTGCTGAACATGTTCTTTGAAAACTCGTAAAAGATGCCTACTACAAGAAGGCTGAAGGGGTGGGAGAGAGAGGGTAACACTGACCATGCACGAGAGCAGCACTAACCATGAGGGTGGGTGCACAGATGGGGTCTTCTGGAATAGGTTTGGCACTGTAGACAGTACAGTGCCTAGGTTACACTTGAGTGGAGTCTAAATTCATTAGGAAGGGGGAGAGGAGAGCATTACTGACCATGAGGGTGAGTGCACAGATGGGGTCTTGGGGGATCAACTTGGCGTTGTAGAGTGCCTGTGGGGCAAGGCGAGGGCGGAAATGGGAGGGCGGAAAGGGGAGGGCGGAAAGTGGGAGGGCGGGAAGGGGAGGGCGGAAAGGGGAGGGCGGAAAGTGGGAGGGCGGGAAGGGGAGGGCGGAAAGGGGAGCATGGAAAGGGGAGGGCGGAAAAGGGGAGCATGGAAAGGGGAGGGCGGAAAAGGGGAGCATGGAAAGGGGAGGGCGGAAAAGGGGAGCATGGAAAGGGGAGGGCGGAAAGGGGGGTGCAGAAAGAGGAGATTGTGAAGGGGAAGGGTGGAAGTGAGAGTGACGAATAGGAGAGGGTTTAAGGGAGGGGGTGGGAGAAAAAGGGAGGGGGTGGAAGAGAGAGGGAGGCCGAGGAGACGACGGAAAGAGAGGGGTTGGAAGAGAGACGGAGGATGATGAGAGGATGGAAAGAGAGGGAGCGGAAGAGAGAGGGAGGAGAAGGAGAGGGTGGAAAAGGAGGGAGTGGAAGAGAGAGCGAGGAAGAGGAGAGGACGGAAAGAGAGGGGTTGGAAGAGAGAGGGAGGAAGAGGAGAGGCCGGAAAGAGAGGGAGCGGAAGAGAGAGGGAGGAGAAGGAGAGGGTGGAAAAGGAGGGAGCGGAAGAGAGAGGGAGGACGAGAAGAGGACGGAAAGAGAGGGAGGAGTGGAGAGGACGGAAAGAGAGGGGTTGGAAAAGGAGAGGGAGGAAGAGGAGATGGAGGAGGAGAGAGGGAGGAAGCATGGGCAGGGAAGGGACCTCCCCTCTCCTCTATTTCAAATGCTAAGGACAATGTGCCTCACCGTGACTGCGACGGTGCCAAGCATGGGCAGCAGCAGCAGGCGCACAGAGCGGAGAGGAAGGAAGGGGAGAGGATGGAGGGTGAGAGGATGGAATGGGGGATGGAGGAAGGGACAAAAACTCACAGTGACTGCGACAGTTCCAAGCATGGGCAGCAGCAGCAGGCGCACAGCACACACCACCCAGAGCGCCCTATCATCTTGCAAGGAGGGCAGTGCGGCAGCGGGGGAGGGAGAAGCAGCAGCAGACGAAGCAGACGAAGAAAGAGTCCCGGCTGCTGCTTGACTCGCAATGCTGCCACCCCCACCATCTCTTGATCCACCAGCACCACTCGTAACTCCTTCTTCACTCCCACCACCCCCACCCCCACCACCTCCTCCTCCCCCTCCACTCCCACCACCAGTAGCAGCAGCAGCACTGGCACCAGGTGCAATGACAGCAACAGAGGGGAGTGGCTCCACTATTATTTCTCTCATGCCCGGGTTGGAAAGGGCTGGTAGAGGAGGGGAGGAGGAGGGTTTGAACCAGGACAGGGAGATGCGGGAGGGGATGGAGGAGGCGAGCGAAGAGGCGAGCACGACTGTTTGCACGGCCACACAGGCTGACCCGAGAATGGCTGCTGCCTGGGAAGAAGAGGAAGGGGGACAAGGGAAGGGAATGGAAGGAAAGGTTAGGACAGAGGAGTTGAGGCAGAGGAGGCGAGGGAAGAGGAGGCGAGCAGTGCTACCTTCTTGCACAGCCACACAGGGTGATCCAAGAATGATTTCTAAGGGCTGTATAAAGGCCCACCTCGAAGCCGACTTTCGAGTCACCTCAAGCTCAAGCTCAACCTCAACCTCACCTCGACCTCACCTCTATCTCACATGCCTTGCCTTGCCTACCCCCCTCACCTCCATGACCTTTTGCGACGTTTCACAGCTCACCTCCATGACGCTGTGCAGGATGCCGGCAGTGGCAGATGAGAGCAAGAGAGTGCACTCACCGCCATGGGAGAAAGAGAGCGCACTCACCGCCATGGGAGAAAGAGAGTGCACTCACCGCCATGGGAGAAAGAGAGCGCACTCACCGCCCATGGAGGCTCTTGAATCACCTCATAGCTCACCTCACCTCCATGACGCCGTGCAGGATGCCGGCAGTGGCAGGGCTGTAGAGCCACAGGGCCTGCCACTGCGGGCATCTCGACTCACTGGTACTATGCCCGAGGATTTGCTCACCTCCATGAGGCCGTGCAGAATGCCGGCAGTGGCAGGACTGAAGAGCCACGAGGAGGCTGGGAGAGAGGAGGCAGCAGCAGCAGAGGAGGAGGAGGCAGCAGCAGCAGAGGAGGAGGAGGCAGGGAGGAAGAAGTGACCGAGTGGTGTGGCTCCTATTAGCAGACCTGCTAGCACCTGATGGGGGCATGGGGAGGAGAGGATTGGGGGGATGAGGAGCAGAGGGGGAAGTGGGGGAATGGGCGGATAGGAGGAAGAAGTGACTGAGTGGGGTGGCTCCTATTAGCAGACCTGCTAGCACCTGATGGGGGGGCAAGGGGGATCGGGAGTGGGGGGAGTGGGGGTGTGGGGGTATTAGGGGATGAGGCCATGAGGAGATGGGGGTAAGGAATGGGCGAGAAAGGTGGCTCCTATTCCTATTAGTAGACCTGGGATGGGGAGATTGGTGCAGAAAGGAAAGAGTACGAGGCAAGTAGAATTGATTGCACTAAATTGCACAAGGGGGTGTAGCTCACATGGTAGAGCGACCGCTTCGCATGCGATAGGTAAGGGGATCGATACCCCTCACCTCCACCTTGACAATAAATGTTTTGTTTGTTTGAGATTGTGCCTTGCGCGAAGTGACTAGCAGCACGTCGATATTCCAACCAGGACCTACTCGAATCCCATGGAGCGTGATGCGGTGCTTCTATTGCTCGTTGCTCGATCGTATCGCTCGTACGTCTCCGTGTCTTGACCTACCATCGCTGCCATTCATGTAGTCGTCTTCTGTTGCGTTTTGAGTTGACTCAAAACATGACCCTTCTGCGACCCTGTCCATTGTGGGTTGTGGCTGAGTCCTCCTCATCTGTTTTGTTTCGAGACGTCTCAAGATTATGTGGATGGGTCCTCCATATCTTGGTTGTCCTCGATTGTATAGAATTCGTTAATCGCCATGCCGCACCTCCATGACAGCACGGTGAAACTGTGTCACTCCCTCTAATTCCAATTTTAGAAACTCACCCCATAAATAGGCGGGTTGAGCACTTTCTTTGCCATCTCCATAACACGGCTGGCAGCACGTTCCAACCCTGTCGCTCCCATCGCTGCTTCCGCCTGTGCTGCTGCACTCCCCTCTCCCCCCTCCTCGTCGTCCTCTTCTTGCGCATCACTCCCCCCTCTGAACATGCTGTAACCCAGGGTCCAGAAGGCAGTCGATCCGCTGGAAGAGTGGAGGGGGGGGAGTGGAGGGTGGGGGAGAAAGACGGGACACAAGGGAGGATGCAAAGAGGGCAGCATGTCCCTGTTACTCCCCCCTCTAAACATGCTGTAACCCAGGGTCCAAAAGGCAGTCGATCCACTGAAAGGGTGGAGGGGTGGTGGGTGGGGGAGAAAGAGGGGACACAAGGGAGGATGCAAAGCGGGCGGCATGTCCTTGTTACTCCCCCCTCTGAACATGCTGTAACCCAGGGTCCAAAAGGCTGTCGATCCGCTGGATGGGGTTGAGGGAGCGGAGACAGAGGGGGAGGAGAGCATGCAGCAGGGTGTGTTTGAGAGGGTCCAGAAGGAAAATGAGGGGAAGGAGAGCATGCAGCAGGGAGAATTCTCAAAAACACCCTGCAGGAAAATGAGAGGAAGAAACTTTTGAAACTTCTCAAAAGGGTCTCACACTTATGATCATGCTGTAGGCGAGGGTCCAGAAGGTGGTGGGGAGAAGGGGAGAAAGCAGGGAAGGAGGGGAAGCAATAGCGAGGAAATATTGCATATTATAGCATGAGTGGATAGGCTTGTATATGTACAAATGGGGTGAATGTAATCACTCCACGCTAGTCTCTTATTAGGTGGAAATGCTATGGGCTTGGATGCAACTCATGAGAGCCAGAGGAACGTTTGATTGAAATTGCAGTTCAGTCCTACATGGACGACATGTTCCGATGAGCTGCCTCACAACCAGTGGACGGTGTTCATCCTGGTCGTAATGCGACACGGCGTGCTTGAAGCATTTGTCATAAAAAGCACCCAAGGAAAAATCAGTAACAATTTAGCAAGTTGGAGATGGGACGTGAAGAACGAGTTTAGGAATGCGTTACACTACTCCTCCCCTAGGTGGCAACGTCCACGTCCCTGTTGCCATATGGTGGTTCTAGCATGACGTTCCACATTACGACCAAGGTCAACACCGTCCACTGGTTTTGAGGCAGGTAGTTCATGGTCGGTCATGGCAACCTGGCCGAGCTAAATCTTCTGATTGAACGGCCAGGTTGTCCAGGTTTGATAGGTTTCATGGCAAACGTCTGGAACCCAGTCAAGAGAATTGTCAGCATCAGCTCTATTCAACACCATTACCAAGCAAAAAAGGTATCGGTTTTTAACTTACCACAATAAGGAGTGCATTCACCCCACCATGAAGTGCACCCACCAGGTACCCAGCCAATAGCCTTCTCAGCGTCCGCTGTATTTAGCACTATTGACAGAAGCCCGAAACACAAGAGGCGGTAATCTGTGGATTACCCTTCCGTAACGAGTGTACTAACCCTACCTTAAAGACCGCCAGGTACCCATCAGCCCTGTTCAAATGGGTAGGGTGCTAATATATTCAACACACAAAACAAGGTGTACAGGTATACTCACCCAACCATGAAGAGTGCGAGGTACCCAGCAGCCCTGTCAGCATCAGCGCGAGTGAGCAGCGTTGCCAAAAACACCAGAGGCAGAGTGAGCGAGTTTCCAAACGCACATGCCGCCATCACCACCGATTCCTTCCTCCCCGCCGCCCGCTCCGCCGCCCCGACCATCCCAGGTGCAGACAAAACTCCCCGCCCAAGCACCACCTTCTCGCCGCCTGCCGTCCTCTCCTCTCCCCCATCCCGTTTCGGAAGGGGGAGGCCTGAGAGGAGGGCGGCAGCAGAGGGGGAGAGGCCGAGGCTCCGTGCGACCGAGAAGGCGATGTGGCGGGCGGCAGGAGGGGAGGGGAGTGAGGAGAGCGAGGAGGGGCGGCGGTAGGCTATGGTGCAGGCTAGCTTGCCTAGCACTATTCCGCACAGTATCTGGGGAAGAAGGGGGAATGGGTGGGTGGGTGGAGGGGGTGGGGGTTGGAATGAGTTTTCGAGGAGAAAAGGCAATGCAGAAGTGAGCGAGAGTGGGAAGATGGACGGTGGTAGGCGAGGGTGCAAGCTAGCTTGCCAAGTTGTTGCACAGAGGACCTACGAAGACAGAAGGAAACGAAAATGGGAAAGGAAGGGGGAAGGAGGGAGATGGGACGGACAGCCAAACAGAAAGCCATACGGACAACCACGCAAAGCCATACAAGCCATTTGGACAGTCACGCAAAGCCATACCAAGCCATATGGAAAGGCATACCGAAAGTTATAACACATTGCAGAGGTGCCCGAGGGGAGAGGGGCTAGCTTGCGAAATGGACATTGGTATGCGAAAGAGCAGGCTAGCTTGCCTGGAGCTGCTACTCTACTCCACAGAAGACCTGAGAGGGGGGAAGGGTGGGGTGGGTTTAAAAGCAGTGCAGAAGTGAGCGAGGAGGTGCGGTGGTATGCGAAAGAGCAGGCTAGCTTGCCTGGAGCTGCTACTCTACTCCACAGAAGACCTGAGAGGGGGGAAGGGTGGGGTGGGTTTAAAAGCAGTGCAGAAGTGAGCGAGGAGGTGCGGTGGTATGCGAAAGAGCAGGCTAGCTTGCCTGGAGCTGCTACTCTACTCCACAGAAGACCTGAGAGGGGGGAAGGGTGGGGTGGGTTTAAAAGCAGTGCAGAAGTGAGCGAGGAGGTGCGGTGGTATGCGAAAGAGCAGGCTAGCTTGCCTGGAGCTGCTACTCTACTCCACAGAAGACCTGAGAGGGGGGAAGGGTGGGGTGGGTTTAAAAGCAGTGCAGAAGTGAGCGAGGAGGTGCGGTGGTATGCGAAAGAGCAGGCTAGCTTGCCTGGAGCTGCTACTCTACTCCACAGAAGACCTGAGAGGGGGGAAGGGTGGGGTGGGTTTAAAAGCAGTGCAGAAGTGAGCGAGGAGGTGCGGTGGTATGCGAAAGAGCAGGCTAGCTAGCCTGGAGCTGCTACTCTACTCCACAGAAGACCTGAGAATAGGGGGGTTTGGGGTGGGGTGCGGTGGGGTGGGGTGCGGTGGAAGGAGTAGCCAAGGAGAACAAAAACAGTGCAGAAGAGAGTGAGGAGAGGGATGATGGGTGGTGGTAGGCGAGAGAGCAGGCTAGATTGCCTAGAGTTGCTCCATAGAGGATCTGGGAGGGAGCACAGGAGGAGGGGTGAGAGGGATGGAAGAGGATGCATGTCATACACAGCATACACAGCATACACAGCATACACAGCATACACAGCATACACAGCATACACAGCATACACAGCATACACAGCATACACAGCATACACAGCATACCACAGCATACACAGCATACACAGCATACACAGCATACACAGCATACACAGCATACACAGCATACACAGCATACACAGCATACACAGCATACACAGCATACACAGCATACACAGCATACACAGCATACACAGCATACACAGCATACACAGCATACACATCATACACAGCATACACAGCATACACAGCATACACAGCATACACAGCATACACAGCATACACAGCATACCCAGCATACACAGCATACACAGCATACACAGCATACACAGCATACACAGCATACACAGCATACACAGCATACACAGCATACACAGCATACACAGCATACACAGCATACACAGCATACACAGCATACACAGCATACACAGCATACACAGCATTACACAGCATACACAGCATACACAGCATACACAGCATACACAGCATACACAGCATACACAGCATACACAGCATACACAGCATACACAGCATACACAGCATACACAGCATACACAGCATACACAGCATACACAGCATACACAGCATACACAGCATACACAGCATACACAGCATACACAGCATACACAGCATACACAGCATACACAGCATACACAGCATACACAGCATACACAGCATACACAGCATACACAGCATACACAGCATACACAGCATACACAGCATACACAGCATACACAGCATACACAGCATACACAGCATACACAGCATACACAGCATACACAGCATACACAGCATACACAGCATACACAGCATACACAGCATACACAGCATACACAGCATACACAGCATACACAGCATACACAGCATACACAGCATACACAGCATACACAGCATACACAGCATACACAGCATACACAGCATACACAGCATACACAGCATACACAGCATACACAGCATACACAGCATACACAGCATACACAGCATACACAGCATACACAGCATACACAGCATACACAGCATACACAGCATACACAGCATACACAGCATACACAGCATACACAGCATACACAGCATACACAGCATACACAGCATACACAGCATACACAGCATACACAGCATACACAGCATACACAGCATACACAGCATACACAGCATACACAGCATACACAGCATACACAGCATACACAGCATACACAGCATACACAGCATACACAGCATACACAGCATACACAGCATACACAGCATACACAGCATACACAGCATACACAGCATACACAGCATACACAGCATACACAGCATACACAGCATACACAGCATACACAGCATACACAGCATACACAGCATACACAGCATACACAGCATACACAGCATACACAGCATACACAGCATACACAGCATACACAGCATACACAGCATACACAGCATACACAGCATACACAGCATACACAGCATACACAGCATACACAGCATACACAGCATACACAGCATACACAGCATACACAGCATACACAGCATACACAGCATACACAGCATACCACACAGCATACACAGCATACACAGCATACACAGCATACACAGCATACACAGCATACACAGCATACAACAGCATACACAGCATACACAGCATACACAGCATACACAGCATACACAGCATACACAGCATACACAGCATACACAGCATACACAGCAACAGCATACACAGCATACACAGCATACACAGCATACACAGCATACACAGCATACACAGCATACACAGCATACACAGCATACACAGCATACACAGAATACACAGCATACACAGCATACACAGCATACACAGCATACACAGCATACACAGCATACACAGCATACACAGCATACACAGCATACACAGCATACACAGATACACAGCATACCACAGCATACACAGCATACCAACCAGCATACACAGCATACACAGCATTACACAGCATACACAGCATACACAGCATACACAGCATACACAGCATACACAGCATACACAGCATACACAGCATACACAGCATACACAGCATACACAGCATACACAGCATACACAGCATACACAGCATACACAGCATACACAGCATACACAGCATACACAGCATACACAGCATACACAGCATACACAGCATACACAGCATACACAGCATACACAGCATACACAGCATACACAGCATACACAGCCTACACAGCATACACAGCATACACAGCATACAAAGCATACACAGCATACACAGCATACACAGCATACACAGCATACACAGCATACACAGCATACACAGCATACACAGCATACACAGCATACACAGCATACACAGCATACACAGCATACACAGCATACCACAGCATACCACAGCATACACAGCATACACCAGCATACACCGCATACACAGCATACACAGCATACACAGCATACACAGCATACACAGCTATACACAGCATACACAGCATACACAGCATACACAGCATACACAGCATACACAGCATACACAGCATACACAGCATACACAGCATACACAGCATACACAGCATACACAGCATACACAGCATACACAGCATACACAGCATACACAGCATACACAGCATACACAGCATACACAGATACACAGCATACACAGCATACACAGCATACACAGCATACACAGCATACACAGCATACACAGCATACACAGCATACACAGCATACACAGCATACACAGCATACACAGCATACACAGCATACACAGCATACACAGCAACAAAAGCATACACAGCATACACAGCATACACAGCATACACAGCATACACAGCATACACAGCATACACAGCATACACAGCATACACAGCATACACAGCATACACAGCATACACAGCATACAACAGCATCCACAGCATACACAGCATACACAGCATAACAGCATACACAGCATACACAGCAATACACAGCATACACAGCATACACAGCATACACAGCATACACAGCATACACAGCATACACAGCATACACAGCATACACAGCCTACCAGCATACACAGCATCACAGCATACACAGCATACCACAGCATACACAGCATACACAGCATACACAGCATACAGCATACACAGCATACACAGCATACACAGCATACACAGCATACACAGCATACACAGCATACACAGCATACACAGCATACACAGCATACACAGCATACACAGCATACACAGCATACACAGCATACACAGCATACACAGCATACACAGCATACACAGCATACACAGCATACACAGCATACACAGCATACACAGCATACACAGCATACACAGCATACACAGCATACACAGCATACACAGCATACACAGCATACACAGCATACACAGCATACACAGCATACACAGCATACAACGCATACACAGCATACACAGCATACACAGCATACACAGCATACACAGCATACACAGCATACACAGCATACACAGCATACACAGCATACACAGCATACACAGCATACACAGCATACACAGCATACACAGCATACACAGCATACACAGCATACACAGCATACACAGCATACACAGCATTACACAGCATACACAGCATACACAGCATACACAGCATACACAGCATACACAGCATAACACAGCATACACAGCATACACAGCATACACAGCATACACAGCATACACAGCATACACAGCATACACAGCATACACAGCATACACAGCATACACAGCATACACAGGCATACACAGCATACACAGCATACACAGCATACACAGCATACACAGCATACACAGCATACACAGCATACACAGCATACACAGCATACAACAGCATACACAAGCATACACAGCATACACAGCATACACAGCATACACAGCATACACAGCATGACACAGCATACACAGCATACACAGCATACACAGCATACACAGCATACACAGCATACACAGCATACACATAACGCATACACAGCATACACAGCATACACAGCATACACAGCATACACAAGCATACACAGCATACACAGCATACACAGCATACACAGCATACACAGCATACACAGCATACACAGCATACACAGCATACACAGCATACACAGCATACACAGCATACACAGCATACACAGCATACACAGCATACACAGCATACACAGCATACACAGCATACACAGCATACACAGCATACACAGCATACACAGCATACACAGCATTAACACAGCATTACACAGCATACACAGCATACCACAGCATACACAGCATACACAGCATACACAGCATACACAGCATACACAGCATACACAGCATACACAGCATACACAGCATACACCAGCATACACAGCATACACAGCATACACAGCATACAACACGCATACACAGCATACACAGCATACACAGCATACACAGCATACACAGCATACACAGCATACACAGCATACACAAGCATACACAGCATTACACAGCATACACAGCATACACAGCATACACCAGCATACACAGCATACACAGCATACACAGCATACACAGCATACACAGCATACACAGCATACACAGCATACCAACAGCATACACAGCATACACAGCATACACAGCATACACAGCATACACAGCATACACAGCATACACAGCATACACAGCATACACAGCATAACAGCATACACAGCATACACAGCATACACAGCATACCAACAGCATACACAGCATACACAGCATACACAGCATACACAGCATACACAGCATACAGCATACACAGCATACACAGCATACACAGCATACACAGCATACACAGCATACACAGCATACACAGCATACACAGCATACACAGCATACACAGCATACACAGCATACACAGCATACACAGCATACACAGCATACACAGCATACACAGCATACACAGCATACACAGCATACACAGCATACACAGCATACACAGCATACACAGCATACACAGCATACACAGCATACACAGCATACACAGCATACACAGCATACACAGCATACACAGCATACACAGCATACACAGCATACACAGCATACACAGCATACACAGCATACACAGCATACACAGCATACACAGCATACACAGCATACACAGCATACACAGCATACACAGCATACACAGCATACACACCCGTCACACCCGTCATACCCGTCATACCCGTCATACCCGTCATACCCGTCATACCCGTCATACCCGTCATACCCGTCATACCCGTCATACTCGTCATACTCGTCATACTCGTCATACTCGTCATACTCGTCATACTCGTCATACTCGTCATACTCGTCATACCCGTCATACCCGTCATACCCGTCATACCCGTCATACCCGTCATACCCGTCACACCCGTCACACCCGTCACACCCGTCACACCCGTCACACCCGTCACACCCCTCACACCCCTCACACCCATCACACCCATCACACCCATCACACCCATCACACCCATCACACCCATCACACCCATCACACCCATCACACCCATCACACCCATCACACCCATCACACCCATCACACCCATCACACCCATCACACCCATCACACCCATCACACCCATCACACCCATCACACCCATCACACCCATCACACCCATCACACCCATCACACCCATCACACCCATCACACCCATCACACCCATCACACCCATCACACCCATCACACCCATCACACCCATCACACCCATCACACCCATCACACCCATCACACCCATCACACCCATCACACCCATCACACCCATCACACCCATCACACCCATCACACCCATCACACCCATCACACCCATCATACCCATCACACCCATCACACCCATCACACCCATCACACCCATCACACCCATCACACCCATCATACCCATCATACCCATCATACCCATCATACCCATCACACCCATCACACCCATCACACCCATCACACCCATCACACCCATCATACCCATCATACCCATCATACCCGTCATACCGATCATACCCGTCATACCGATCATACCCGTCACACCCGTCATACCGATCACACCCGTCATACCGATCACACCCCTCATACCGATCACACCCGTCATACCGATCACACCCGTCATACCGATCACACCCGTCATACCGATCACACCCGTCACACCGATCACACCCGTCACACCCGTCACACCCGTCACACCCGTCACACCCGTCACACCCGTCACACCCGTCACACCCGTCATACCCGTCATACCCGTCATACCCGTCATACCCGTCATACCCGTCATACCCGTCATACCCGTCATACCCGTCATACCCGTCATACCCCTCATACCCGTCACACCCATCACACCCGTCACACCCGTCACACCCATCACACCCGTCACACCCATCACACCCGTCACACCCATCATACCCGTCATACCCATCATACCCGTCATACCCATCATACCCATCATACCCATCATACCCATCACACCCATCATACCCATCACACCCATCACACCCATCACACCCATCATACCCATCACACCCATCACGCCCATCACACCCATCATACCCATCATACCCATCATACCCATCATACCCATCATACCCATCATACCCATCACACCGATCATACCCATCACACCGATCATACCCATCATACCCATCATACCCATCATACCCATCACACCGATCATACCCATCATACCCATCACACCGATCATACCCATCACACCCATCACACCCATCACACCCATCATACCCATCACACCCATCACACCCATCATACCCATCACACCCATCATACCGATCATACCGATCATACCCATCACACCCATCATACCCATCATACCCATCATACCCATCATACCGATCATACCCATCATACCCATCATACCGATCATACCCATGACACCCATCATACCGATCACACCCATGACACCCATCATACCCATCACACCCATCATACCCATCATACCCATCATACCCATCATACCCATCATACCCATCATACCCATCATACCCATCATACCGATCATACCCATCATACCCATCATACCCATCATACCCATCATACCCATCATACCCATCATACCCATCATACCCATCATACCCATCACACCCATCATACCCGTCATACCCGTCACACCCATCATACCCGTCACACCCATCATACCCGTCACACCCATCATACCCATCACACCCATCACACTCGTCATACCCGTCACACCCATCACACTCAGTCACACCCATCACACTCGTCATACCCATCACACTCGTCATACCCATCATACCCATCATACTCGTCACACCCATCATACCCATCATACCCATCATACCCATCATACCGATCACACCCATCATACCCATCACACCCATCATACCCATCATACCCATCATACCCATCATACCATCATACCCATCATACCGATCATACCCATCATACCCATCATACCGATCATACCCATGACACCCATCATACCGATCACACCCATGACACCCATCATACCCATCACACCCATCTTACCCATCATACCCATCATACCCATCATACCCATCATACCCATCATACCCATCATACCCATCATACCGATCACACCCATCATACCCATCATACCCATCATACCCATCATACCCATCATACCCATCACACCCATCATACCCGTCATACCCGTCACACCCATCATACCCGTCACACCCATCATACCCGTCACACCCATCATACCCATCACACCCATCACACTCGTCATACCCGTCACACCCATCACACTCAGTCACACCCATCACACTCGTCATACCCATCACACTCGTCATACCCGTCACACCCATCATACCCGTCACACCCATCATACCCGTCACACCCATCATACCCATCACACCCATCACACTCGTCATACCCGTCACACCCATCACACTCAGTCACACCCATCACACTCGTCATACCCATCACACTCGTCATACCCATCACACTCGTCATACCCATCATACCCATCATACTCGTCACACCCATCATACCCATCATACCCATCATACCCATCATACCGATCACACCCGTCACACCCGTCACACCCGTCACACCCGTCATACCCGTCATACCCGTCATACCCGTCATACCCGTCATACCCGTCATACCCGTCATACCCGTCATACCCGTCATACCCGTCATACCCATCATACCCGTCACACCCATCACACCCGTCACACCCGTCACACCCATCACACCCGTCACACCCATCACACCCGTCACACCCATCATACCCGTCATACCCATCATACCCGTCATACCCATCATACCCATCATACCCTGGGTTCTAGGTCCCCCCAACCACGGAATGGGATGGGGTGGGTGGACGGGGGAGGAGCGTGATATTGGAGTATCGTGGAGTGGAGTGAGGTGGAGTGGGGCGGAATGGGCTGGTCTGGGGTTAGAGCTTGAGATGGGGCAAAATGGAGAGGAATGGAGTGGAGTGGAGAGGAGAGGAGAGGAGTCAAGAGGAGTGGAGAGGAGTGGGAGGGGTGCAACGCACCTGAAAGATCGCGAGGAGAGGCAGGAAAGCGAGCGAGGAGAGAGGCTGTACGGAGAGAGTAGAGGCGACCTTGGTCATCATGAAGCAAGGGATGAGCGCTTGGAAGGCCACCTGGGGAATAGACAGGGGGTTTAATTTGAAGGGAACAACGTGTGTCTGGGTCATGAGGAAGCAATCAGGGGATGAGCGCTTGAAAGGCCACCAGGAGGGTGGAGAGGGGGTGAGGACATGACATGGGTGATTGAAAAAGCACCTGAAAATGCACCTGAGAAAGCACCTCGGGAGCACCTATCATGACATCTACAGTGATTCGTGTACCAGCACACTCCATCATGCGGTTCACCTGAAAGCACCGAGACAGATCGGCACTATATATTCTACCTGCCTAGACACCTGAGCCGAACCTGACTAAAACCCTGAATCACATCTTGATGGCACACTGAATACACTGAGCCCCACCTGGCAACACCTGAACCCCACCTGATGATAAACCTGAACCCCACTTGATGATACACCTAAACCCCACCTGGCACACCTGAACCCTACCTGAAGATACACCTGAACCATACCGGAAAGTATACCTGAACCTCACCTGAGGATGCACCTGAACCCCACCTGACGATACACCTGAACCCCACCTGACAATACACCTGACCTGAACCCCACCTGGCTGAGCACCGAAGGCGTGGCTTCAGGAAGGACGTTGGCCTTCATTAGCCACACAATGAAGGCTGTGGGGAGGATAATGGGAGGGGAGGGGGAAGGAGGGAGCATGGAGGTGGGGTGAGTGCGATCAGTAGTGGAAGGTGGTGACATTGGGGGAAGGACGTTGGCCTTCATTAGCCACACGATGAAGGCTGTGGGGAGAAAATGGAGAGGGGGAACACGACCAGAATCGCGACCCGAATTGCAACGAGAACTGCGACCAGAAGTGCGTTCCAAATAGCCAAACGCATTGACTCACCGCACATGGCGAATAGTTTGAACGACGCCCCCAGGGATGCGCGCAGGACAGGCGTGTTTACGCCACACGCGGCGAGCAATGCTCCCACTGCTGATGATGATGATGCCGCTGCTGCTGCTCCTACCCCTGCCCCTGCTGTTCCCGCTGCCGCTGGCGCAGCCACGATCCCCCCCACCACCACCGCTGCAGCCGCTGCTGCTGCTGCTGCTGTAATGACGTGGCTAGTCCTGCCGGTTGGAGTGGCGCCAACTGACGGACGGTTAATCCTGTCTGCTGACGTGGCGCTGACTGTCGGACGCCTGACGGACGGGCCATTGGCGGAGGTGTCTTTGCAGCGAAGCGCTCCTGCATTCCCGAGAAACGAACGTCGGAACCAGCTATCCTTGCCAGCAGGGCGTTTGACTAGACGGTTTCTGCAGTGTGTGACGGCGAGAGAACTCAGGCTGATTTTGATTGGTCGAACCGAGATGGCGGAACAGGGAAAAAACCTATTTGAAATTGCATTCTCGGCGGAAGCGACACGTGGCGAGGCGTGAGTGGCTGGACAGGGAGTAGATGTCAGAATGCAGGTTCCTGGAAGCATCTGGACCATGGCGTAATGCAGCTCGATCAGTGCCGCTTTATCAACGAATCGAATCGGATCAAACTAAATCGCCAATTTCCTTTTTACAAACGCTGTAAGGGGCAGTCTGAAGGTCCCGTTCGGATTACAAGCCAAAAGTCGAAAGTCGTTGACGAAGCACGAATTGCGTGCCACGAAAAACCGCAGTGCGGTATCCTAATGTACAGCCGCTGTTGTGATGTACCGGCATGCGAGCTCCTTTCGCCAACAGTCGCCTATAAATTGCGAAGCCAAAGTCTTTGGGATTGTTGTGCAGCGTAGTTTGGCGAATGTAGGTACCTCGGCTCCGTGAGTGAGATCAAGCGGTCCAAAACGATTATTTTCCAGCCGATCAAGCCCTAAGCACGCCGATAAAGCAGTTAGCACCGCTTGGGCGTGTCAGCACTCGCCGAATCGCGACGACGGGATGTCAACGGTCAAATACGACGATCGAATCGCGCAAGAGAGCAAATACGATGTAGGGTGTAAGCGACGGCATATCGCAAAGGGAAACTACGAGGAAGGGAGACGAACGCGAGCAACGAGTGACAGTAATGACAGGTTAGAATGTAGTAAATTCTCGCCGTGAAGCTTCAGGCTAAGGGGCTAGGGCCCGTTAGAAGCACTCGGCCGTTGCTTCAGGAGTGGTGGCGACGCGACGGGACAAGAGATTGCCAGAATTCGTCCAGCGAAACGATAATTTGTGTGCTAGTGTGTGACACTCACTGAGGGCGTGTCCAGCTCGTTCATTTCGGGAAATTTAATACTTCCTCACGATCCGGGGTTCATAACTGATCACTGTACCTATAAACGAATACGACCTGCGTCGAGTCCACCCTTTGTCAATTCTAGCGCGCGGACACATTCCCCCCACACAGACTTCAACAGTGCAGGGGCCGTGTGGAAACGAGGTAACCGATTCCCTCGTCAACCAAAGCGTTGGACTTTTCGCCAAGCCAACACTTCCACTACTGGTTTTGGCGAGTGTCATGCGGCAGTGGCGAAATCGAGCGCGCGATACGATGGGCACTCACTGTAGTGGGCAGGACGCGGCTCTGTACCATTGTTCAATGCGCACGCTGATTTCTGTAACGTGCGTCACACGATTCGAAGTACGTGCAGGGGGTGTGCCGTATCGTGAACGGGAGCTGATCGTGTCTGGCATTTTTGT
This sequence comes from Closterium sp. Naga37s-1, assembly GCA_947471745.1. Taxonomy (NCBI): domain Eukaryota; kingdom Viridiplantae; phylum Streptophyta; class Zygnematophyceae; order Desmidiales; family Closteriaceae; genus Closterium; species Closterium sp. Naga37s-1. Next base: position 932,513 of record CANJKZ010000147.1, read on the forward strand.
AAAACTCAGTGTTACAAGACAAAATCTGGTAACTGAAGGGCTTTACGAACAGTAAATGAAGGAGCTGGACACCCCCTGAAGATATCTTGGTGCACACTTCACTGCTGCCCCCATCGATGGCATCTTGATGCTCAGCCAGAAGCAATCGATGGGGGCAGCATTCCACGGTCAGGGGCAACGGAACGGCCCACAGTTCACGGGCCCACGACGAGCCACTCATTTTCTTGACCGCGAGTACGTTACCCCAATTTTACCATGCAAAACACGTCAGGCTACCCAACATTTTGGAACTGTAGTTCAGGTGGTAACCCTCACTACGCTGAGGCCCAATTTGCCCCTACGTGCCACAAAACGTTATGTGACGATGCGTGGTAACCTAGCCTTTCGCATACAATCGCCCTCATGAACCGAAGAAGCGAAGGATTTTGTTTCGCAATCCAGCATCGTGTTTCCGCTGTCAAGAGCAGATATTGAGTACACTTCAGAAACACACAACTTCACACCCTGTAACTCCTTAACATAAAAGACAAAGAACAGCAAATTTACAAGCGAAGGGCAGGAAGATTGGCAAGTCTGCTCTTGAAGAGAAGCATGGTGGTTTGCCAACATTCCTGCCCTGATGCTCACTCCATACTAAGGTACTCTAGAACTTCTACATGAAAGAACCCCAAACACCTGATGGTAAGTTGCTAGCCACACAACAAAACCCTTCCCACAGGCCCTCAGCTACTCTGTATTCAGCAAGAACCAGAATAGCAGTGCAAAGCCAACAGCAGCACCGCCATCACATCAGGCAGCGGTGGAGGGCAATTTGACGCCCATGAGCTGCCCGCCCCACGCCACACCCCCCGCAGTGGTAGTGGCCAACACGGCATATCCACTCACAGTCGCGTTCACCCCGCCCCCCCCCATCATCCCCCCCGCACCCCCAGCGCCTGGGTAACCACCTGAGAAACCACCTGCAGGCGGCTGCGGCGCCCCCTGCTGCTGCCCCCCCTGCTTCGCGCCAGTGACACGCCCCGCTGCGCGCATCAGCAGCTCCCTCCCCATGCGCCTGCTGCCCTTCCCGCTGCGCGCGCCCCCCGCGCCGCTCCCGCCTCCGCTGCCGCTGCCGCGCCCGCCACTGCCGCGCGCCGAAGGGAGCGTCGCGTTGGGGAGGAGCGCGAGGAGCGCGTCGACGGTGGCGGCGTCCGCGTTCTCGAGGAACGCGTCGAGCCGCGCCTCCGCGTGCAGCAGCCACCAGCCGTCGCGCTGCTGCCAGTCGGACGCCGCCAGCGGAAGCGCGAGAATCGCAGCGGCGGATGCGGAAGAGTCGCAGACGGCGCCCTTCACGATCGCGAGGGAGTCGGGCGGCCCGCCCGTTGCGCCCACGAGGAGCGCTTCGACCGCCAGGTTGTAATTGCCGCTCGCGTTCCTGGCGGAGGGGAAGTGGGGAAGCGTGGCGGAAGGGTGAAAGGGGGGAGCAGGGGGGTGAGTGAATGGAGGAAAGATGGTAACGCGTCCCTGGCTGAATGGAAAGAAATGAATGCGGCACAGCATCTGCGACGCCGAAGATAAAATGACAGTGAGTACGCGCGGCGACAATTATAGCCTCACGGAATTTTAGGGTTTCGTGAGAACTCGCGGCGACAATTATAGCCCGAAGCTCACTTGAAGATGGCGAGGTGAAAGTGGCCGTCGAGAAACGTTGGGTCCGCGGAACAGTTAGCCAAACGCGCGCCAACATCCGCCGTCAGATTGCCGACGACCGTCAAGTTGAGCGGAGGACCGCACGGACCAGCAGGCCCGCCAGGACCGCCCGGCCCGCCAGTCCCGCCTGGGCTGGATCCGCCAGGTCCTCCGCGCGCCGCCCCGTGCTGCTGGCCTCCCGGAGGGCCTCTGCCAGGTGGACCACGCTGCGCCAGCGCAGAAGTCGCAAGGAGGAGCGCAATGCAGACGAGAAGAAATCCCCTAACTGCCATGGTTTTCAGAAACGAATAATTCAGGTTCTAAGAGGAGTTTGATCAGAGGTTGTGGGTGAAGGCAGAGCGGAAATTGTGAGATGGGAAGAGCTTGAACATGGGAGCAATTTATGTGCAACAGCTCGCTCACATTCCTCGAGTCGGGGGTTGACTGACGAGAAGGAAAATTCCCGAGACGCGAGATGACTGGTCAACAAGTGGTCGGAGGCAGTCGAGATTCGTGTAGTGAGGCTTGACAGACGTGGTGTGGTATGGTTCCATTTTCGTGGTTGGCCCAACCGACAAGGCGTTGAAATTCTTCAACTGGTTTGGGGAGCTGGGTCAACGTGAAGCACACACCCGAGGTTTGTCAGCTGATGAGCACACGTATAGAACATGTAGATGTATGTTACGAGTGCAATTGAGTGAACGAGCGAGAATTGCACTATCGAAGCAAGAGTACAATGAGCGAAGGCATGAGCGAAGAATATATAGCGAAACTACAGTGGTAACGGTAATGTGTGAAAAGTGGGGTGTGCGACGGGCCTAGTGCCGAGGTTGGGAGATGTCGAGGCGGAGGTCCGGAGCGCGGGTTACCAACCGAACCGTGAGGTTGGGTCGCGTCGTGAACGGTGGCGGGAATGGTGTCGAAGCGAATGTCGCGAGTGGTAACGGATTACTGTTGGGTGCTGCTGGCGGGAACAGTGGTGTACGCGCTGAGTAGGGACGCGAAGTAAGGAAAAAGGATTTTCCTTACACTACCCCCCTCCCCAAGGAGGCCCCTCTTACGAGAGCGCGTGTACATCTCGGAAGTTTCGGCTTCGCAGATACTCAGTGAGGACAGGGTGATTCTCAATTCTATCCAGGGGGACCCAGTTGTCTTCGGTGGGCGTGCGGTCCTTCCAGCGGATCAGGAATTCGATTCTGCGGGCTCCCCGTGGGTCACGTACTCGATGGCTCAGTATTTTCTCAGGCATGATGATTGGCTCAGTCGGTGGTCGTGTCATGCTGGCGGGGCGGTTGCGAGGCAGTTGGCTGGTGGATGGCACGTATGGGCGAAGCAAGCTGACGTGGAATGACGGGCTGACGTACCAGTCAGCAGGGAGGAGGAGATGGGCGGTGACGGGTGTGATCATGTGGCTGATGCGAAATGGCCCGCAATATCGGGGGCGGAGTTTTGGGGTGATGGGCAGGCGGAGGTTTTGAGTGTCGAGTAAAACTAGGTCGTCTGGCTGGTAAGTGACAGGTCGGCGGTGGCGGTCAGCGTTGCGTTTAGCGATGATGTTTGATTTTTTTATTGCTTCTGCTGCTCGGGTCCGTGCTGCTTGCAGTATTTCTGCGAACTGTTGCGCGCGTGGGACTGGGTTGTCGGGGTTCGGGGTCATGGGTACTGTGGGGTCTTGTCCGTAGTTCAGGTAAAATGGTGACTGTTGGGTCGTGGCAGATGGCGAGTTGTTGTACGCGAATTCGATGAGTGGCAGTTGCTGTTCCCACGTGGTCGGGTCGTCGCACGTGGCCCGGATGAGCTGTTCCATGGTCTGATTTGTCCGTTCTGTCTGTCCGTCGGTTTCGGGGTGGTATGATGAACTAAACTGTAGTCGCGTGCCAAACTGCTGCCACAGGTTCCGCCAGAAGTTGCTGGTGAATTTCGTGTCTCTGTCGCTGATGATCGATGCTGGTATCCCGTGCAGTCGAACGACGGTAGAGATGAAGAGGCGGGCTGTTTCTTCGGCTGTGATTGATTTTTTGCAGGCTGCGAAGTGTGCCATTTTCGTCAGTCGATCGACGACGACCAGGATTGCGTCATTCCCACTCGCTCCGGCCGGTAACCCCGTGACGAAGTCCATCGTCACCTGCTGCCAAGCACCCTCTGGGGGTGGTATCGGCTGCAACTGTCCTGCCGGCCGCTTCCGTGATGACTTCATGTTCTGGCAAGTGGGACACGATGCCACGTGTCGTTGAACGTCGGTCAACATTTCGGGCCAGTAATAATACCGCTGCAGCTGCTGCCGTGTTTTTTCTACCCCGAAATGTCCTGAGGTAACTCCGTCGTGTGCCTCCTGTAACAGTAGTTCCCGTAGCAGTGTGTACCCTGGTACCCAGATGCGGTCGGTCCCGGCTTTTACGTAATAGACTCCCTTGGCTGCTGCGAACTGCTGCGAATTTCCTCCTGTAAAGAATGGGTCCGTTTGGTACCCGTGGGTAAATAGTCCTGTCAGTAGCGGGCTGGTCTGGGCGAGTAGTATCGCGTGGATTTGGGCAGTGGGGCGGGTCAGTGCGTCAGCGATGTTGGATGCTCCCTTTTTATAGGTGACCGTGTAGTGGAAGTTTGACTCGAGGAAATCGAGCCAGCGGATCTGTCGTGGGTTGAGGTGGGGCTGTGCGCGGAGGTACTGTAGGGATCGGTGGTCTGTCCGTACTGTCACGTCTGCGCCGGTCAAGTAACAGCGCCAGACCTTGAATGCATGCACGATCGCGAGCATTTCGCGGTCGTGTATCGGGTAATTTTTCTCGGGCGGATGCAGTTTTCGTGACTCGTATGCGATGGGCTGTAAACCTGTAGCAGTATGGCTCCAATGGCGATGTCGCTTGCGTCTGTAACTACTTCGAATGGGCGGTGTGGGTCAGCGATGCGCAGTACGGGTGGTGAGCAGAGAACATGTTTCAGGGCAGAGAAGGCAGCATGCTCTTTCTCCCCCCCACGTAAAAGTGACCCCCTTCCGTAGTAAATCCGTCAGTGGTGCAGTTAACCGTGCCATATCGGGGACGAACCGACGCACATAATTAACGAACCCTAAAAAACTCTGCAGCTCCGTGATGTTCGTCGGGGGGTGCCACGCTTTTACCGTGTCCAGCTTCTTGGGGTCAATTTCAACTCCAGCCGCCGAAATAACGTGCCCCAAAAATTCTAACCTATCCTGGAAGAACTCGCACTTGGAACCCTTGGTCAGTAATCTGTGCTCGTCTAAAACCTTAAATACTGCTTCCAGATCTGCTAAGTGCTGCTGCTTATCCCGACTGTAAACTAGGATGTCGTCGAGGTAAACTATCACGCATTTATCTAAGAGCGGCCTAAACGCCTCGTTCATGGTCATCTGGAAAGTCGCCGGTGCGTTGGTCAGCCCGAATGGCATCACGGTGTACTCGAATGACCCATACCTAGTTCTAAATGCTGTTTTTACGCAGTCCGATGGTTCGACCCGAATCTGGTGGTAACCTCCCCGTAAATCTATTTTCGAAAAAACCCGTGCTGTTCGCAGCTGGTCGATCAGTTCGTCAGCGCGGGGAATGGGGTATCGCGACTTGACTGTTACCCGGTTCAGTGCTCTGTAATCGATGCACATGCGAAACCCCCTGTCTTTTTTCGGTGTGAACAGTATCGGTGCGGCGAACGGTGACGAGCTCGGTCGGATGAATTTTTTCTCTAACAAGTAGTCTAATTGCTTCCTCAGCTCATCGAGCTCGGGTTGTGTCAGTCGGAACTGTCGCTGTACGGTTGGCTGTGCCCCGGGTTCTAACTCTATGCGGTGGTCATGTGCTCGCTGAGGTGGCAGTCCTCCTGGTAAATCGTCCGGAAAAATCCCCGGGTACCGTTTCAACAGTTCCTGTAGTTCGGGCGGTACCGCTGCCAACAGTTTCTGAAAATCGCTCGGCTGCTCTGCTTCTCCTACCAATGCTATATCCACTGCGTACACGTCAGCTCCAGCGGCGACAGCCCGTTTCATCGTGATGGCGTTGACGTGGACCGTTGAAGACTCGGGCGACTGCCAGCGAGGTAGCACGACCCAGTTACCGCTACTTCGCACAGTACAGCTACCCGTCGTCCAGTCAATTCGCGAGTTATACCGTCGCAGCCAATCACGTCCCAGTAAAATGTCGTGCCCATCCAATGTCGTCACGAGCATTTCCTGTGTAATCCCAAAGTTCCCCCCGCAGCGGACTTTTACTCTCTCCACCTTCTCCCGTATGGCCAGCGGCGTTCCGTCCACTAAGCGTGCATCTATTTCCGGTAAACACCGACTAAGTGTCAGTCGTAGCTTCCGTGCGGTTGCGGTATTAACTAAGCTGTGGCTTGCTCCTCCGTCTATAAAGATCTTCACTGCTGCTCCCTATACTTTCCCGTGAATCAGTACTGGGCAATCCGTCGCTGTACCCTCCTTATTCATCCGAGCCTGATCGATAGCGTGAATCGGTACTGTGACTCGGTGAGGGTCGGTGTGGTTGGGCGAGCAGGCAGTCTCGTCAGTAGTTGGCCCGATTCCTACTGACTGCTGGCGTTTCCCTGCCTTAGAGACTCCCTCCCCTGCTCTGCTCCGCGGCGCCTCAGCTCCTCTGGGCACTCACTCTTATGATGGCCCAGCCTATTGCAAGCGAAGCAGCGCCCCTTAAACGGCGCGGCAGCTGCGTTCGTCGCAACAGCGTGTACAGTGGCGTGCTCGATTGGTCCCCGAGGGCGATGTCCGTAGTAGGACCCCGGTCTCGGGCGGCGTAAAATGTCGATTTTCTCGGCGAGCGCGAGAATCTCGTTGAAATTCGAGAGTCCGCGTAGCATGATTTCGTGCGAGATGTCCGGCTTCAACCCTCCGACGTAACGGTCCACCCGCTCCGCTTCGTGCATATAGCCGACTTGCTCGCATAATGCGAGAAAACCGCTCGTGTAGTCTTGGACCGATCCGAGCTGCCGCCAAGTACGCAGTTTCTGACGCGCCGAAATAGAAGCCGCGATCGGCTCGAAGCGCGCCCGAAGCCCTGCGCACCACGCATCCCACGTGCTGTATTGGGCGGTTTCGCAGAATGAACTCCAGGTGACAGCTGGGCCCGTGGGCCCTTCCTCTTGCGACGGTGGCTCGTAGGCGCGTGGCGACGTCACGATGACTCGCCACCAGTCCATGGCGGGGCCCCTCAGCAGCGAGACGGCGTATCTGATCTTCGATGCGTCCGACTCGACGTAGTTCGCGTCGAAGAAGACGTTCATCGTGAAAACCCACGATTGAACCGTCGGACCTCCACGTTGGCTCGGATCGAAACAGGGCGGGCGCTGCGGCTTGAGTGGCATTGGTGCCATGATGTCGTGGTTACCACTTGTTGCTGCAAACTCCACGTGCCGACGAGCTTCGCGAGGCCCACGCGGGCTTGGCGCGGCCCGATTTCTCTCCATGCCAGGCATCGATTGAGCGGCGCCATCACTGGCTGCGCCTGAGCGCTGTCCCACGCTGTCGTTTTGCGTCGGTGTGCCGGATGAGATGACGATTGGTTCTTCGGATTGCGCAGGTGCATTTGCGGGTGCTTGTGATGGAGCTGGTGCATTCACCGTTGATTGCTGGCGGGTGGAGTCACGTTCCGCCGTGAGTGTCGCGATTTCGAGTGCCGAATCTTCGAGTTGACGCACGAGACGGTCGAGCTGTTCCTGCGTCAATGTCGCAAGATTAATGTCGGCCATGGCGGGGGTGTCGGGCAAACTCAGCGGGAGCCTCTGTCGTGGCCGTGCGTGCTTACGAGAGAGCACTTCGAGCGGCGGTGCTTGTTCGCTGAGAGACGTCTACCCCCCCCCCAAAAATTGAGATAGCGGGGAAGCGAAGGTGTGGGTGCGGTCCGAGAAGAGATCGTAGGCTCTGAATACCAAGTGTTACGAGTGCAATTGAGTGAACGAGCGAGAATTGCACTATCGAAGCAAGAGTACAATGAGCAAAGGCATGAGCGAAGAATATATAGCGAAACTATAGTGGTAACGGTAATGTGTGAAAAGTGGGGTGCGCGACGGGCCTAGTGCCGAGGTTGGGAGATGTCGAGGCGGAGGTCCGGAGCGCGGGTTACCAACCGAACCGTGAGGTTGGGTCGCGTCGTGAACGGTGGCGGGAATGGTGTCGAAGCGAATGTCGCGAGTGGTAACGGATTACTGTTGGGTGCTGCTGGCGGGAACAGTGGTGTACGCGCTGAGTAGGGACGCGAAGTAAGGAAAAGGGATTTTCCTTACAATGTACAAAACGTAAAGGATATGCAAAAATAATATGGCTTTATGGAACTTCTGGAAGGTGGATAATCAGATCAACTTTTCAGGTAGAGGAGAAAAAAATAAAGACAAGACAAGGTGGTTATGCACAGGTAAGCGTCTTTCCTTCAAGCATCACAATGTGATTGCCTTAATGGCTGTAACGAGCACAATGATCCAAATGAGCTGCCAAGTCAGCCGCAGAAGTGGCAAGATAACCATGACATACAGGACAGTGCAAAGGAGCAACTCCAACCTCCCCACCACCACTCCCAACAAAACCCCCATCCCCCTCCCCATTACCATGCATATGCATACCATACCCACCCATCATCATCCCTCCCGGCACCATGCCAACAACCATACCATGCACACCTGTTTCTCCCATACCTGCCCACACCCCTCCCGCTACCCCCACTACAACTGCACCACCACCTGCCACACCATCACTCACACCGGACCACATACCCGAACCAACATGCCCTCCCATACGTGCCCAAGGGGCTGCCGAACCTGCATACCCGTCCGGGGAACTCCAGCCAGCTGCAGCTGGAGCTTCCGGACCAAGCACGACAGCCCCGGGCCAGGCTTCCGGACCAGCCAAACCTCCAGGCTGGGAAGGAATACCGGACCACATCTCAGGCACGTCATGGGCTCCAAAAGTAGCTTTGGCGTAATGGACAGAAGCAGCCGCAGCAGCAGAGGGGGCAGGCGCAGCAGCAGCGGCAACAGAAGGAACAGCAGCGACAGCTGTAGCAGTGGCAGGTGCAACTCCCATCTGCCAGGTTGGAAGAGCAACTGGCAGCCCTGACTGTGCTGAGTGTGCTGAGTGTGGGGCAGGGGGGGACCCAACCATGCCATGCCATGCAGCAGGAGGAGACCCGACCATGCCATGCCATGCAGCAGGAGGAGACCCGACCATGCCATGTGCCACCATGCCATGCCATGTGCCATGGGGCCATCCCATGGCACCTGCATGACCACCCATGCCTTGCATCCCGCTGCTACCTGCCATGGCTGCTTCCGAGCCTGCTGCCCCGTTAGGCTCATACACTGCCATGCCTGATTGCATTCCTGCTGAACCACTAGGCTCGTATGCTGCCATGCCTGCCACCATACCTGCTGCCGTACCAGCTGCCATGCCTGCTGCCGTGCCTGCTGCCGTACCTGCTGCCATGGCAGCTGACATCACGTCTGTTCCGCTTCCATACCCCCCACGTCCGTACCCACTGCTGCTGCTCATTCCTGCTCCTGCTGGCACACCAGACACTCCCAGCCCTGCACTCTGCTGCCCCTGCCAGTGAGACGAATTTCGAGGAGCCTCAAAATTAGACTCCCTTGCTGCCAGCGAGCTGCCTCCTGCTGGCTCACCAGATACTCCCAGCCCTGCACTCTGCTGCCCCTGCCACTCCTCCATCCCACCAGAAACCTCTGCTGCTACACTCTGTGATCCCTGCCATTCCTCTGCCCCTGCTCTCAACGATTTGCCAGCTGGACTCGTCCCGTCCTGCTTTGAGATTGAGGGCACCACTGCTGCTGCTGCTGTGGCTGCTGGTGCTGGTGCTGGAGGTGGTGGTGGTGCTGCTGCTGCTGCTGCTGCTGCTGCTGTTCCTGCTGTTGCTGCTGGTGCTGGTGCCGTCGGTGCTCCTGCCTTTGCAGCAGGTGTGTTGGGAGCACTGGTTGAAGCAAAAGGTGCATGTTTTACTGCAGGTGAAGCATTGGCAGAAGCAGAAGTGGCAGTGATAAAAGCAGTTTTGGCCGAAGTGACAGCAGCAGCAGAGGGAGCAGCAGGGAAGGCAGCAGATGGGCGTGTGTGGGGAGGCGGTGGGGAGATGAAGGCAGAGGAAGGAGTGAAAGGAGCGGAATGGAGAGAGAGCTTGGAGGGTGTAAATGCAGGGGAGGTGGAACGGAGAGGGGCGGATGGCACAGTGGTGTGTGAGGAGGAGAGAGTGGAGTGAGAGCAGGAGAGAGAGTAGTGGGAGGAATGGGACGAGGGAAGTGAGGGATGGTTGGAGGGCAGAGAGGAGGCAGAGGAAGGAACAAAGGTGGGAGCAGTAGGGGAGATGAAGCGAGGGGGTATGACAGCCTTGGGGCGAAACGGGACTGCTCCAGCTGCTTTGGCGAGTGAGCTCTTAGAGAGGATAAACGAGGCTGGGTTGCTGCCGCTACTGCTGCTGCTGCTGTTGCTAATGCTTCTGCTGCTGATGCTTCTGCTGCTACCAGTGATGTTATCATGATGGCTACGGTTATGCCTTGCAATGCTCACTCTGGCACTGCTGCTGCTGTTGCTGCTGCTGCTGCTGATGTTGATGCTACTGTTGGTGAAATCCCTGCTGCTGCTGTAGCTATAGCTGCCAGTGCTTCCCCGTGGGCCGTTTCTTGAAAAGGCTGTGCTGCTGTGTGTGCTGCTAAGATCATAATTTTCACCTGCTTGCACCATCCCACCAGTTGGCTTTTGAAATGCCTCAGCATTAGCTGCTGCTGCAGCACCATAGACCACTTGAGTCGTCAACCCCTCGTAATACATAGCTGGTTGCGTTTGCTCCGTTTGCTCCTCCCCTCCTTCCTCCTCTCCTCCCTCCTCCCCTCCCCACTGGCTACTATAGTATACCACACCATCGTTAGAACCAATCTCCATGCCATTCACCGTCCTTGAGTCACCCATGCCCCCTGCATCCCGTGCCATGCCCTCTCCATCCCCAAACAGCCCAACCATGCCCCCTGCTCCCACTCCTCCTGCTCCCATTCCTCCTATACCTCCCACCCCCCCTGCATTCCCTGCCATGCCCTCTCCATCCCCAAACAGCCGCCTCACGGGCCCCTGGCGGGCGGCAGAGAGTGGTGGTGGGGAGTCAAGGGTCATCGGGAGAAACACACCTTCCCCTAAATCATGCCCCACGTCATGCCCCGAGGCTAGACCTTGCCCAGAGACAGATAAGGGAGCGAAGGCAGAGGAACTGGTAGCAACCACAGAGATAGAGGAGGGGACGAAGGCAGAGGCAGTGGCAGCAGATGTGGAGATGGAGGAGGAGGGGGCAGCAGTAGGGGAAGCAGCAGGTGGAGCACCAGGGGCAGCAGCAGGGGTGGCAGAAACACTAGCAGATGTGGCAGGTGAATCGGAGATTGTAGCAGCTGTAGCAAGCAAATCGGAATTCTTAGCAGCTGTAGCAAGGAAAGAGGAAACCCTAGCGGCTGTAGCACGAGAAGCAGAAACCATTCTTGCTGTCGCACGGGAATTAGTAAATGTAGCAGCTGTGGCAGCTGTAGTGGCTGTAGCGGCTGTAGCAGGTGTAGCCGCTACAGCAGCACCAGAAGGCTTGAATTCAGGAGCATTGAGCTTGGGTTTGAATTCCGGGGCTGATATTGCACTGGCTAGGGATGCCGAAGCAGCGAGGGAGGTTCGGAGAGAGTAGGCTGGGGATGGAGAGGTTCGGGAGGGGGATGTGGCACGCTGAGGAAGCTTCCATGAGGCTGCAGCAGTGAGAGAAGCAGCATCAGCAGGAGGAGCAGAGGGGGGAGGTGAGGTGAAGGAAGAAGCAGAGGCGGAGGGGGATTTGAAGAGAGAGGAGGGGGGAAGGGGAGAGGAAGAGCGGGCAGGAGAAGGGGAAGAGGAGCGGATTGAAATGCGGGGAGCAGGGGACAGCGATCGACGAATAGCGCACGGGGTAGCATAGGAAGCTATAGCGGGCGTGACTGTAGAGAGGGATGCTGATGCTGGTGTGGCAGGCAGTGACGGGATGAACTCGCCAGCTGTCGCCGAGAGAGTGGTGGCACGGATTGCTGCTGACGTGGCAGACGGGCCTCCGGGAGGGAGTGAGGAGGATGAGAGGGAGGGGGTGGTATGGTGAGATTTGGAGGAGGGGAGCGTGGTAATGGAGAGGGAGGAGGAGGAGGAGGAGGAGGAGGAGGAGGAGGAGGAGGAGGAGGAGGAGGAGGAGGAGGAGGAGGAGGAGTGGGAGGAGGAACGGCCAGGGAGGGAGATGGAAGTGGGAAGAGAAGGTCGAAGGGAACGGAAGGAAGGGAGAAATGAGGGGGAGTGAGAAGACTGTGGGGGAGGGGAGTTGGGAAGGCTGTGAGCCATCTTAGGCACATGACTCTCCCTGCTGCTGCCTAGACTGCTGCTGCTGGCCTGTTTTTGAGTCGACTCAAAAACAGACTGAGGAGGAGGGGAGTTGGGAAGGCTGTGAGCCATCTTAGGCACATGACTCTCCCTGCTGCCCACCTGTCCACTTTCGACAGCTCCTGCCATCTTAGGCACATGACTCTCCCTGCTTCTGCCGAGACTGTTGCTGTTGAAACTGTTGCTCTTAGTGCCATTACTGCTGTCACTGGTGGTGCCACTGTCACTGCTGCTGCTGTTCCTGCTGTTATTGGTTTTGCTGTTGGAACCACTGATGCTGGGCTTGATGCAACTGTTGCTACCAGTGATGGTGCTCCAGCTGCTGTTATTGCCAGTACAGCTGCTTGTGGTGGGTTTGCTATCAGTGCTGCTGCTGCTGCTGCTGCTGCTGGTATTGGTGGCACCACTGATTGTGCTGGGTTTGAAATCATTGTTATTCAAGGCAGCACCAGTCAGCTTATTCTCAGGCGCATCGGAATTGGGCTTTGCCGGTGCTGATATACACACAGACAGCAGGGCACACAGACGGAAACTTGTTTGAAGGTCAGAGCAGAGATTACATTAATCAAGGAAAAAACAAGCAGCAGCAGTGCAGCAGAAGGATAACAGTTGGCAAAGAGGAGAATAGAATAGCTGTACTGTGTTGGTGTTGCTTTTGAGAAATCTCAAATGAAACAGCAACAATGCAGCACAAGGAAAACAGCTGGCAAGCAAGGAGGAGTATAATAACTGCAAGGATGAAAGGGATGAATGAAACTGTGTCCTCCTTGTCAGTGCAGCCGAGGGAGAGGGGGTTCATGGGAGCGAGATGCTGACATGGATGGAGGGGAGGCCGCATTACATGAACCAACCAACCAACAGCACTAGACTCAGTGTTTTAACCACTGCTTAGTGAAGAGCTCCGTTCTTACTAAACCCTACGCGAATTAGCTAGGCTTTTACTACAACACCTGTTTTCTCCTTTGCTAAACTTTCTCCTCCACTGCTGCTCGCTGGATCATGTCTAATAGTCTGCTACCAACCAACAGCACTAGACTCACCAGCAAGTGCCGTCCCGTCACCACAGGTGTTTCACTGTTCCCCGCAGCAGTGCCGCTGTTTGCTGCTGGTTTCACTCTTCACAAATTGCTCGTTAAAGACGTTTCAAAGATATTGGGAGGGAGGGAGGGAGGGAGGCCCTGTATGAACCAGCAACCACAGGCTCGCTCACCTGCAAGTGCAGTCGCTACAGGTGTTTCCCTGTTCGCCACAGAGTCAGCATCTGCTACTGGTCGCTCCTCTGCACTGCCTTCCCCAAATAACACCTCCCCTCCACCTTCCCCAGATAACAATTTCCTTCCACCTTCCCCAGATAACAATTTCCTTCCACCTTCCCCAGATAACAATTTCCTTCCACCTTCCCCAGATAGTACCTCCCCCCCACGCCTCCATGGCCACAGCCACTGCTTCTGAGACGTGGGTTCAATACTTTCTGCAGCCAATCTAGGCGGAGAGGTAAGAGGGCTCCAGATGGAAGTTGAGGAGGAGAGGAGAGGGAGAGCAGAGGCAGAGAAGGCACGGGCAACATGTGTGTGCTGATGCTGGTGGAGCCACCTGGGAAGATGGTTGCTCAGTCCAGAAGGAGGGGCAGAAGCAGAGGCAGCTACAGCAGCAGGGGCTTCAGCAGTGGTTGCAGCAGGGGCATTAGCAGTGTCACCAGCAGTGGCAGCAGCAGTGGCAGAAGTGGGGGCAGAGGAGAGATTATGGGTGGAGAGTAGAGAGGAGAAGGAGGCGGCATGAGGCACTGGCGCATCCCCTGCTATCCATGCCCACACTGCCTCGTGGTCGATTGCATGCCGCTCAGATGAATCACCAGCACCACCACCACTAGCACCGCCACCACTAGCACCACCACCACCAGTACCGCCACCACTAGCACCACCACCACCGGTATCATTATCACTAGCCCCAGCAGGTACAGAACGAACAGCACCAGCACTGGTAGCGGCAGCAGCATGAGCACTAACAGCACCTGCACTACCACCTTCATCATCAGCAACAGCCACAGCCACAGCAGCAGCAGGGTCATCCGTGCACCCACCACCAACATCTTTCCTGATACTGCTGCCCCCCTCACCAGCAACAGCCACAGCCACAGCAGCAGCAGGGTCATCCGTGCACCCACCACCAACATCTTTCCTGATACTGCTGCCCCCCTCACCAGCAACAGCCACAGCCACAGCAGCAGCAGGGTCATCCGTGCACCCACCACCAACATCTTTCCTGATACTGCTGCCCCCCTCACCAGCAACAGCCACAGCCACAGCAGCAGCAGGATCATCCGTGCACCCACCACCAACATCTTTCCTGATACTGCTGCCCCCCTCACCAGCAGCAGCACTAGCACCGCCACCATCATCACCAACAGCAGCAGCGCCAGCATTTCTACACCCAGAATCCTTACAAGGCCCAGCATCCCCAGCAGCACAGCCCGAGGCAGCAAAGAGGGAGGTGAATCTGCTCTGAGTGCGCCTGGCAGCCGCCACAATCTCCCCTGCTCGCTTCATCTCATCTTCTGTCCACCCCACCCCCACCCCCGCCACCAACCCTGCCGCCGCCGCCGCCGCTGCTGCTGCTGCCACTGCTGCTGCTGCCGCTGCCGCTGCTGCTGCCGCTGCTTGCTGTTGCTGCAGCAGCTGCTGTGAAGCCCCCGCCTTCTCCTGTGGTTGGTCCGCCTGCTGCTGTGTGCCGGTCTGCAGATCTGGCTCTGTGTTTGTGTGTGTCTCTGATTGTGCCTGTGTGCTGCCCGCCCTTCGAAGCGTAGCACTCTCTTCACTGCAGCCTTTGGTACTGCTGCTGCTGCTGATGGGGCTGCTTCCGCTGCTGCTGCTGCTGCTGCTGCTGGTCGTGGTGCTGGTGCTGCTGCTGCTGCTGCTGCTGCTGCTGCTAGTACTGCTGTCACTGGTAGCGGTGCCACTGTTGGGAGTTGTGATGCTGGTGCTGCTGCTGGCGTTCGCAGTGCTATTAACGTATGGACTGCCCACAACACACATGGGGATGGAAGCTGGGGGAGAGGAGGAGGAGGAGGAGGAGGAGGAGAAGGAGGAGGAGGAGGAGGAGGAGGAGGAGGAGGAGGAGGAGGAGGAGGAGGAGGAGGAGGAGGAGGAGGAGGAAGAGGAGGATGAAGACAAAGAGGTAACCGAGCCCGACCCAGAGGTCCCAGCGGTCCCAGCGGTCCCAGCAGTCCCAGCAGCCCCAACTGTTCCCGCAGGCCCAGTTATAACCACAACAGCTCCAGTAGCTGCTGCAGGAGTGCCTGAAGCAAACACACGCATTGCAGCAGCCCCAACCGTCCCAGCAGTCCCAGCAGCAGCCGCAGCACTTGCAGCACTAGCAGCAGTCCCAGCCGTCCCAGAAGCCCCAGCAGCAGCAACAACAGCACCAGTGGCTGCTGCGGCAGTGCCTGAACCTGACAAGCTTATGGCAGCAGTCCCAGCAGCAGCCACAATAGCTCCCAGACCAACTCCAGCTTTGTCAGGACCACCAATCAGGGCACTTCTGCTACCTGCCACGCCAGCACCAGCAGCAGAACTCACTGAACCACCACCAACCACACCAGTACCAGCAGCCAAGCTCATCAACCCAGTTGCTCCCCTCCTTGCAGCCGGCCCTAGAAGGAGTGTCGCCCCTCCTGGCCCTAACGCACCAACGGACCCTGCCAGTATCCCACCACCACTGCTGATATTCCCACCACCACCACTGACACTCCCGCCACCACCACCACTAGCACTCCCACCAGTGCCACCGCCAGCGCCACCTGCAACCCCACTGCGGCCTACCAGTCCCACTCCTCCCAGCCCCGCTCCACCTCCCAGCACCACTCCGCTTCCCAGTCCCACTCCTCCCAACCCCACTCCACCTCCCAGCAGCGGCCAGGGAGCGGCCAGCACGCCATCTCCTGTCACTCTGATGCGGGCGGGCAGGGAAGCCACCAGGCTCGCCCCGCGCAGCCCCGGCTGCAGCATTACAGGGCCCATCTGTGCGAAACTCGCACCTCCCTGTGCGAAACTCGCCCCTCCCTGCACTTGCACCGCACCCTGCGCCTGCCCTTGTGATCCTTGCCCCTGGCCGTGCCCTCCCTGACCCTGCCCCTGCTCTTGAGTCTGCCCCTGCCCCTGTGCCAGCACCTGACCGTGCACCTGACCGTTCACCTGACCTGGGCGCCTGGCTTGCCCTGTAGATACAGATGCTAGAGCGCGCTCGACTGCAGCGGTTGTAGCAGCGGGGACTGTAGCAGCGGGGGGGGATGTAGCAGTAAGAATTCCGGCTGGTGGTGGGGGAACGTGGCTAGGGGCTGAGGGTGAGAGAGAATAGGTCGCGGAGGTGGTAGAAGAGGAAGAAGCAGAAGATATAGAAGGAGCGGTAACAGGAGTAGAGGCAGCTGAAGGGTCAGAGGCCCTGGTCATTGAAGTTACAGGATTTATTGGTACTAAAGAGGCTGATGCAGTTGAGGGTGTTAGAGAAGAAATGGAGGAGGAGGAGGAGGAGGAGGAGGAGGAGGAGGAGGAGGAGGAGGAGGAGGAGGAGGAGGAGGAGGAGGAGGAGGACAGGGAGGGCGTATGGTGCAGTAGGGGGTTGAAAGGTGCATGAGGCCCCAACAGGGATGACGTGGATCCCAGCAGGGATGACGTGGATCCCAATAGGGATGACGTGGAAACCCAGGAGAGAGGTGAGTGGCTGAGATACGATGGTCTTTCCCACACGGACTTATGTGATGCTGCAGTGCACGCGCACAAGAGAGAGAAGGGATGAGAGGGGGAGATATGGAGAGAGCAGGGCCCATGGGAGGGAAGAGGAACGGGGGAGGGAGGAGGGGAAGGGTGGGTTGGCTGGTTGGACAGTAAGTGTGCAAGAGCAAGTTGGTGTGATGTGATTTGATTCTCGGCAGGTCAACCTGCAACCTCAGGGTCAGACTTATTTCACTATCAGCAGGTTCGTTTTCCAGTGAAAACAGCCACTGGAAAGACTGGAGGTGTTGAGACGCATGAAAACAAGAGAAGCAGCTTCATATGGCCCCATGATGGGGAGAACAGAAAAGAACGGCCATCAAACGAATGGATGTGCAGATGGGGGGAGAAGGGGGTACAGTGGAGGGGGCGCAGAGAAGGGAGGTGCAGAGAAGGAGGGGGTGGGAGGCAGAGCGGGTGGGATGCAGACAGAACGGGTGGGATGCAGAGTGGTGGGATGCAGAGCGGTGGGATGCAGAGAGGTGGGATGCAGAGCGGTGGGATGCATACCAGTGAGTGGCGCGGAGGGCGAGAGCTGCATGAGAGGCGAAGACGCCATGGCTGAAATCGGCGGGTTGAACCCCCTCATTCCTCCCATCATCCCACCAAACCCACTGCCGATACCACCGAAACCAGCACCACCAGCCCCAGCCCCAGCCCCACCACTACCAGCAGCAGCAGCAGAGGCAGCAGCGACGCCGTTAGCAGAGCCAGCGAGGATATCAGCCCTGCCAGTCCCACCACTCGCAGCCAGCCTGCCAGTCGTTCGCACTACCACCACCCCCCCGGCTCCTCCCCAGCCGTCTCCACCCCCATACCCCACAACTACACTCCCCCCTCCTCCCCGACCCCTCTCCGCCGCTTTCCCGCTGCTCTCCAGCCCTCCGCTGCCACCTGTCACTCGCCCATTGGCCGCACCCTTCACTTTCTTTCCAGTCGCGGCTCTTGCTGTTGCGGCTGGCATATCAGCAGCGGATGGGGAGGGAGGTTGGGGGACGCCGTAGGGGGTGCGGCAGCTGGGACAGAGGCTGTTTAGTTCGAGCTTGATACGCTCGTAGCAGAAGAGACACACGCGGTACCTGACGGCCAGGAGAAGAGGGTGAGGAGGTGGGGGGAGGGAAGGGGAGCATGGGAAGACAAGATAGAGCTGCCGAGGACGCTTTTTGCCGAGAGGACACGAGAAAGGAAGAACGCAGGCGAAAGGACCGTTCAAAAAATGAAAGGGAGGGAAACAAGACAATTGTCGCAACCACGAAACGTTAGGGATGACCAGACGAGGGGTCTACATATCTTCAGTCCTCGCTTCACCTGGTAGACTTGCAAAGAGAAAACTGCGCTTACCAGGGCTGCACGGGTCCGAGGGCTCTGTGGCCTTGCAATGTCAGCAGCCAGGCTCAAAATCCCCGCCAAGAACTGCTTCGCGCAGCTCATTTCGCGCTCCTCATACACTCTGCTCTGTAGCATACAAGCATTTTCTCTTCAAGAAGAAGAAAAGGAGAAAGCGCTGACGGAGATTTACCCGCACGGGCAGGGTCGAAATCGGACTTCGGTTTCGTCGAGATGCTCGATGCAGAGAGGACACACGGGATCCTCTTCCTCTTCCTCATCCTCCTCCCCCTCCTCCTGTGGCTTCCCGTCCGCTTCCAATATTTCCTTCCAGTTCTCCCTCTCATGCCGTCCGTCCCTGTGAATCCAATCGCGATCAACCCCCGACCACTCCACGCCGTACGATGTTGATATCCGGGACATAGACGCTCCAGGTTTCGCGGCGGCTGGTACGGTGACCCGTTTTGGGCCGAAGATTTTGGACATTGTCTAGAGTGTGCATGAATAGGATACTAAGGAGCAGTCAATTTTCTAGTCGACTCAAAAGCCGGAAACTTTCGGCATGGTCTTGAGCGTGCATGGACAGGGTTGGAAGCGGTTGAGTCGGGTGCCAGTCTGGGGATAAGAAAGAGGCAACGTCATTTGTATTATCAGGCAGTATTAATGAAAATCAGGAAGCTGCGGTGGTCAGAAGGGTGTTATTCATGAACTCTCTTAGCGAACTTGGAAACTCATGGACAGGAAGGAGGTAGCGGAAAAGATTTCAGCTAGTAAGGGGTTGCGAAGTATATAAAGTCTTGAAACATGGAATGTGGATGAAAGCAGAGAAGGGTTACAGGCCAATGACGAATGGGAGCTCGTGGATGCGGAATGGCGGAACCCGAGGATGCTAATAACGCGGAAACGTGACAGGTACTGCGTGAAGACGAACGGGAAGTGCTATTTACAAGCTTTTCCACGTCGTCAGCCTGGCAAGCCCACCGAAAAGCTAGTACCTTCAATATACGCCACGACAGTCGCGAGTCTAAGGTATGAAATGCACGTGGTAAAGCCCCAGCCAAGAATGTAACCAATGGGGTGAGGACAGGCCAACCCGCTGCGAGGACATGGGGCCCCTGTGATAGGCGTCCATGAAAGACCGTTAGAGCCTCGGCGCAACTGATTGGTAGTCAAGATACTAACGGAAGGTGAACTGCAGTGGTAATGGTGAAATGTTGTGGATTGAACAAGACAGACACTTCTCCCTTCTCCACCTTGGCATAGGAGTCAGGTACGGAGGTGATAGAAGTATATTTTCGTTTCGTGCTGCGGTTGAGTACGTTGGTGTGCACTCTAGAGCGGTAACTCGGCTTCACCGCTTTGAACCGCGCTAGTCATGCCTGAACAGGGATACATGAACTAACATGCAAACTGTGACCCGCCCTTATCACAGGATGTTCTGAGCGTTCGTCCGCTGATGGTACATTGCGGTTTCGATTAGTCACTGCTTTATACCGTAACGCACCAGACAAAACCGTGCTGCATGGTTTGAAAATGAATGGGGGCAGGGCAGGATAGCCTCTACCGCCGCACCACCCGCCACCACCACCACACTGCCTCCCTCAACTGTTCGGCTCCGCCGTCCCGCCAGCACTGGCACGACGCCCCGCAAAAACCAATCTCAAGGTTGCGTGACGGAAATTGTCCGCCCATCAAATATAGCGGAGTTTCAGCCAATCAGCTCTCTGTCTGCTCCGCCCTCGTGTATTTGACGGCATTATCAAAAGTCCCACTGACACCCTCGAGCTTGGAGATTTGAGAGGAGGAATGAGTGATGGAGAACCGTTGCGGACTCGTGGTCGGGGCAGGCCTCTGTTCGCTGGCTCTTGCGATTGGCGGACGACGAGCTCGATGAAATCGCTGATACCGCAGGCGAAGAATTATGTGGAGTTGTAGCATGCCCTGATTGGCCGCGATCGGACGCGTCACCATCAATGGATGAGCCAGCGCAAGCTCAGAAGCCAATCAGCCAACCAGAACGAATGCGCAGCGCACCAAGGCACCGGGAAAACATTGTGAAGGGTGGTGCACAGTGAAACTACTTTCATAAATGCATACACATTCCTCTAGTTCCAAGCAGAATTGGCTTGCTTTGTCTCCCATCCTATAGAGCACAGCCATAGAAAAACTGCAGCATAACACTTTTTACATATGGCCTACAATTAGTCACGTGCACTCATACTGCATTATTTTTTTACATTAGAAACAACCACCCTCTTCGCGCATGCCACTACCTACTATCCTCCACCACACACACCATTAGGTGCATATCAGAATTCACTCGTGTACACTACACCCCCCCAACATGTACACCATCAATGTATCCACTCGTCATCTCCCCCACTCCCTCACTCCTTCACACCTCACACATCCGGCCCACTGCCTAACATACGTTATCCACCACCCCTCCTGTATCCACTCATCATCTCCCCCACTCCCTCACTCCTTCACTCCCTCACACCTCACACATCTGGTCCGCTGCCGAACATATCCACCATCCCTCGGAACACCTGCGCTGACAGCTCACTCGCCTCCACCAGTTCACCGTCCACATTCCAGAAGCCCTGCTCCCCCATGGCTTTGAACGTGAACGCTGGGGTCTGGGGGTGGGAAGTGGGGATGATGGAGGGAAAGGGGGTGAGAGGAAACAGCTGGGCTGACAGCTCACTCGCCTCCACCAGTTCACCATCCACATTCCAGAAGCCTTGTTCTCCCATGGCTTTGAACATGAATGCTGGGGTCTGCGAGATGGGGGGTGGGGACAGAGGGTAGGTGAGGAGAGGGTTGGGGGGAAGAAACTGAGCTGACAGCTCACTCGCCTCCACCAGTTCGCCATCCACATTCCAGAAGCCCTGCTCCCCCATGGCTTTGAACGTGAACGCTGGGGTCTGTAGGTGTGGGGAGAGAAGGAGTATGGGAGGGGAATAGTGGGGATGATGGAGTAGAGGGAGTGAGGGGGAAACAACTGAGATGGTTTGAGATGGCGTGAGAAGTTTGGGAATCTTTCCACCTAATATAGTGACTGAGCGGCTTTGCGCACAGCAAAACATCCGTCTGTGAGGATAGGTACGATGCAAAATGGTGTGGGACGGTGTGAAACGGTGCAAAGCGGTGGAGCAAGTGAGTGAGAACCAAGCCCACCTTGTGATGCTGGACGAAGGGGAAGTGGAGGGGAACTGACCCCTTGACGGCCAGACAAAGCAGCTGTGAAACAGTGTGAGTCGGTGTGAAACAGCGTGAGGAGACGTGATCTGGTGTGAGTGGGTGTGAAGCGGTGCTGTGCGTTACCCACCTTGTGGTGCTGGACGAAGTGGAAGTCGAGGGGATCTGCGCCCTTGATGGCCAGACACAGGAGTTGCCTGGGAGTGGGTGGATGGACAGATGGAAAACACATGGTTGCTTAATACTTAAGTATTTAAGGGGGAATTTTTTTTGGGTTCTCTCAAGATTTAATCTGCACCGTTGATGGCCAAACACAGCAGCTGCCTGGAGTGGATGCATAGCCAGATGGATACACAGGGATATGATATATTCTACTCACTGGAGGTATTCGGCCCGTGAGCACTCGCAGATCATGATGAGGTTCAGATTCCCATCCGCCAGGTGGGCGTGTGCCGCGACGCCATCTGGCGCCTTGTCGTTGCGGCACGAGATCACCGCGCCGCCCACGCTGTGAAACCGGCCTCTCACGGTGCGCCAGCCTGGCGTCGCCTCGTCCCACGTCAGCGGCTGCGGCGAATCCGCCGCTGCCACGTCAGCATCAGCAGCTTCTAGGGGAGGAGGTGAGGGCAGCATGTGCTTATCGGCTTCTGCGGCTCTAGCAGCAGCAGCGTCGGGAGCGGCAGGAGGAGGTTGGTAGGATGGCGAAACAGCAGCAGCATCAGCAGCAGCAGTGTCAGCAGCAGCAGTGTCAGCAACAGTGCAGTTGAGAGGGGTGAGAAGGGAGGCCAGACCAACAGCTGACTGCGAGGGACCTATGGCCTCGAATCCCAGGGCTGATCGTGCCAGCAGCGAAAGATCCTGGCCGTTGGCGCACACCGAGCATCCAGCGGTGCAAATTTCTGGGCGGGTCGTGGTGCTGATGGGACGGGGCAGGCCGCAAGGGAATGATAGGGATAGGTGAAGGGAGGATGCAGGAAAGGAGAAGTGAAGGGTATTTTAAAAGAATGTGACATTAGGAGGGTTTTGGATGATAGCGAAGATGGGGCGATGGAAAGGGGGATTTAAGGTATGTGATATTAAAGACATAAAAATTGGTGGAGTCGGAAATTGGTATTCGATGCAATTCTGTCGCGCCTAAAATAATCGGTGGTTGGAGATTGGTATTTGAGGCGAGGGAGGAGGAGCCAAAGTGGAGAGGGGAGCGGGAAGAAGGGAAGGCTATGGCAGAAGCAGCAAGCATGGGGGCGGAATGACAGACGAGCTGTGATGGGAGTGGTGAGATGGAGTGGCGGGGCGAGATGGGCAGGAGCATGAGGGGGTTGGGCAGGCAATGAGAGAGGCAGTTACCTTCTCCTGTGCATGGATGGTTGGTCAGGCTCAGGCACGTGGAAGAATGACACCTCTGCTTCGTACGACCTGGTTGGTGGGGAGGGGCGGACAGAAGGAGAGAGAAGGGCAGAAGGAGATTGGTGATGGCAGGACGGAGGGTTGCTTGGAAGGTCAGTTTGAAGGGTGGTCTGGCTCAGGCACGTGGAAGAATGACACCTCTGCTTCGTACGACCTGGTTGGTGGGGAGAGAAGGGGAAGGAGGGACAAGGCGAGAGGAGAGAGAGGAGAAGAGAGTGGAGACGAGAGGGGAGGAGGAGGGATTGGCCATGGAAGGCTGGATAGCAGGCTGGTGGGGATTGGGCACGTCGAAGAATGACACCTCTGCTTCGTACGACCTGGTTGGTGGGGGGCGGGAGAGAGAAGGAAAGGGTAGAGGAGGACAGGAGATGAGGAGAGGAAGGAGGAAAGTGGAGGGGGAGAGGGGAGAGGAGGAGAAAAGATGCAGGGAGAGGAGAGGGAAGGGGGGTTAATGAGGGAGACGAGGAGCATGTGACGGAGAGGACAAACTCTCACGAGGTACCCTCACGGGGAAAAGTATTAGGTCCCCTGCTTTTCGCCCAACCGCGTTTCACACCCACCTGTGCCGCATGCACTATTTGACCCCCCACAGCCACCCACCTGTGGCGCATGTATGTCATGAACCCCGCATAGTCCTATCTTGCAGGCCCCACCCCATCCCCCCATGCATTTGATCCCCCCCACCCACCCACCCACCCACCCACCCACCCACCCACCCACCCACCCACCCACCCACCCACCCACCCACCCACCCACCCACCCACCCACCCACCCACCCACCCACCCACCCACCCACCCACCTGTCACGCCCACCCACCCACCTGTGGCGCATGTACGTCATGAACCCCGCATAGTCGTACCATGCAGATCCCATCCACCTCAGCGCGAATGCATGCATAGAATGTTTCGCGCCCTCCAGTCATACCCTCCACCCACCCACCGTGGTGCATGTACATCATGAACCCCACATAATCATAATGAGCGGGTCCACCCCATCCAGCTGGGCGCGAATCGAATGCATGCATGCATCTGATGTTTCGAAACCAGCATGCATTTATGCCCCTCCACCCACCCACCCACCCACCCACCGTGGTGCATGTACATCATGACCCCCACATAATCATAATGAGCGGCTGCCATCCACCTGTGATGTGAGCGGGCCCTTTACATTGACCCCCCCACTTTCACTCATCTGTCACGCCCACCCACCTGTGGCGCATGTAAGTCATGAACCCCGCATAGTCGTATCTGGCAGGCCCCATCCATCCATGCTGCATGCATTAGTACTTGACACCCCCCCCCCCACCCACCCACCCACCTGTGGCGCATGTATGTCATGAAACCCGCATAGTCGTATCTGGCCGGCCCCATGCACCTCAGTGCCAATGCACCTCAGCGCCAATGCACCTCAGCGCCAATGCACCTCAGTGCCAATGCACCTCAGTGCCAATGCACCTCAGTGCCAATGCACCTCAGTGCCAATGCACCTCAGTGCCAATGCACCTCAGTGCCAATGCACCTCAGTGCCAATGCACCTCAGTGCCAATGCACCTCAGTGCCAATGCACCTCAGTGCCAATGCACCTCAGTGCCAATGCACCTCAGTGCCAATGCACCTCAGTGCCAATGCACCTCAGTGCCAATGCACCTCAGTGCCAATGCACCTCAGTGCCAATGCACCTCAGTGCCAATGCACCTCAGTGCCAATGCACCTCAGTGCCAATGCACCTCAGTGCCAATGCACCTCAGTGCCAATGCACCTCCGTACCAATGCACCTCAGTGCCAATGCACCTCAGTGCCAATGCACCTCAGTGCCAATGCACCTCAGTGCCAATGCACCTCAGTGCCAATGCACCTCAGTGCCAATGCACCTCAGTGCCAATGCACCTCAGTGCCAATGCACCTCAGTGCCAATGCACCTCAGTGCCAATGCACCTCAGTGCCAATGCACCTCAGTGCCAATGCACCTCAGTGCCAATGCACCTCAGTGCCAATGCACCTCAGTGCCAATGCACCTCAGGGCCAATGCACCTCAGCGCCAATGCACCTCAGCGCCAATGCACCTCAGCGCCAATGCACCTCAGCGCCAATGCACCTCAGCGCCAATGCACCTCAGGGCCAATGCACCTCAGTGCCAATGCACCTCAGTGCCAATGCACCTCAGTGCCAATGCACCTCAGTGCCAATGCACCTCAGTGCCAATGCACCTCAGTGCCAATGCACCTCAGTGCCAATGCACCTCAGTGCCAATGCACCTCAGTGCCAATGCACCTCAGTGCCAATGCACCTCAGTGCCAATGCACCTCAGTGCCAATGCACCTCAGTGCCAATGCACCTCAGTGCCAATGCACCTCAGTGCCAATGCACCTCAGTGCCAATGCACCTCAGTGCCAATGCACCTCAGTGCCAATGCACCTCGGTGCCAATGCACCTCGGTGCCAATGCACCTCGGTGCCAATGCACCTCGGTGCCAATGCACCTCGGTGCCAATGCACCTCGGTGCCAATGCACCTCGGTGCCAATGCACCTCGGTGCCAATGCACCTCGGTGCCAATGCACCTCGGTGCCAATGCACCTCGGTGCCAATGCACCTCGGTGCCAATGCACCTCGGTGCCAATGCACCTCAGTGCCAATGCACCTCAGTGCCAATGCACCTCAGTGCCAATGCACCTCAGTGCCAATGCACCTCAGTGCCAATGCACCTCAGTGCCAATGCACCTCAGTGCCAATGCACCTCAGTGCCAATGCACCTCAGTGCCAATGCACCTCAGTGCCAATGCACGCATCTGCTGTTTCCCCCACATCCACCCACCTGAGATTCGCACCCACCTGTGCTGCCCACCCACCTGTGCCACCCACCCACCTGTGGCGCATGTAAGTCATGAACCCCGCATAGTCGTATCTGGCCGGCCCCATCCATCTGAGTGCTTCACTCTCCTTGGTCACTGCGCCATAGAAGCCGTACCTGGGGAGGGGGGGGGGGGGGGAAGAGGGAGAGGGGGGCGATTGGGGGTTTGGAGGCGTCCCAAAACTTGACCACCAGGGGGAAAGCGGGGCAGGGGTAAGAGACGGAGGGGGGTTTGAGTCGACTCAGAAGAGGGACAAAAGAAGGAGGCCGTAGGAAAGAATGAAGAAGAGAGCGGCTTTGGGATTGGGGTAGATTAGTTTGTGTTGATGTTCTACGTGTGTACACAACAGAGGACGGGGTAATTTACCCGAAGAATGATGCAGCGTATCGGACATCACACTCCATCTGCTGCGCCGCGTCCACCTTCCTGGAACCTTCCGCTGCTCCTTCCTTTGCTGCATCTATCTCTCTTCTCTCCACCCACCCTCCCGCATCTCCTCCTCTTTCCTCTGCTTTTGCCGGTTGTGCTGACTCAGCAACCTCGGCTGCTGAGTCAGCGCCAACCTGGAACCGAGTCATCGACGATTCGGATAGGGCCGAAGGGGAGGAGGACAGGGAGGAGGGGGAAGCGGGGGCGGAAGAGGAGAAATCGGGGGAGGAGGAGAGGGGAGATGCCGAAGCAAGGACGGTGGCTTGGCCGGAAGCCAGGTCTGTAGGTTCGGATGAGAGGTTCGGCAAGAATGTAGGCTCGGACGGGGTGTGTGACGTTTGGTTTGAGGAGGTAGCAGGAGGGTTGAAGGAGGAGGTGGGGGAGGACGGGGAGGATGAGGAGGAGGAGGAGGTGGGGGAGGAGGAGGCGGGTTTCCAGGAAGTTACCCGCACGACATCCATGGGAGTGCGTCGGCCAATCACAACGTTCAGTGCTGACGTGGCAGGGTCTCGGGAACCAACGAGGCTGCAGGAGGAAAAGACAAGGGTGCAAAGCAGTGACACGGGGTGAGAGGGAAGAAGGGGTTGAGGCCGGTGACAAGGGGTGGGCGACGGCAATGAGAGGAACGATTTTGGGAGGGAAGTGGGGGGAGGAGGCAGGGTAGAGTGAGGTGGTAGGGAGTGCTTATGGTTCATCACACATATGTGTGTCAATGCATGTCAATCCATCCTCCGCCTCCTGGACACATATATGTGTCCATCAAAGCTCACGCTCTCCCTCACCTCATGGCAATGCAATCTGTGGATCCAGCAGGGATGATGCCAATCCTCAGCCTCCTAGGTAGACACAGACCCACTCCGCCATCCTCTCCCACTCCTCCCTCCCCCCACTCCTCCACTCCTCCCTCCTCCACCCCCTCTCCCCCTTCCTCCTCCTCCCCCTCCTCCCCCTCCCGCACCGTCCCCCAGTCACTCAAAAACGTCGCATTTCTAACCCCCGGACCAAAACTGGTTCGGCCGAAGCTGCGCCGAGCCTGCTGCCCCTTGGGCGTTTCGTAAAATCCCTTCACCCCGCCGCCCCCCTCCTTAGGAGTAGGGAAATAATATCCACCCGAGCCGCCATTACCAGGCTTAGGAGTCTCATAGTACGATCCGGCCTTAGGAGTCGCATAGTAGCCTTTAGGAGTGTCATACCCATACCCAGCTGGCGCCTCACTGTTAGAGCATACGTCCGGTTTTCTTCCTGCCCCTGGGGAGTCAGCTGATCGTGTAGTTCGTTCTCAAGAGCTCACGCGCGATGCTTCCGCCCACCTTTCTGTCCGCAACGCCCTCCCGCTAGATGAGAGGGTCCATTTTGGCCAGCTTAGGACGGCCAAGGAGCTCTATGACGCCGTAGTCGCTCGCTACTCCTCCCCCTCTACTGCTGCCCTAGGCCGTCTCATGCTGCCGCATCTCTTTCCTGAGCTGCCGGATTTCCACATTGTCGCTGATCTCATGACCCACCTTCGCTCTAGTGACACTCGCTACCGCGCCGCTCTAAAAAACGACCAGAAAGCGACCCTGCGCGTCATCAAGTTGCCACGCACAAAAACCTCGCGCCGAAACCACACCCCTGCCCGGCGGTTGAAGAAACGGGTGTACTGCCGTTTGTGTCACCCAATCAGATGCGCACAAGTGTATGTCAAATCATATATACCGCCCGGGGTATTAAAGCCGGCAGGAGTCTCTAATCCAGGAGTATTTAACCCTCCAGAAGTATCCAGACTAAAAAGATTGACGCCTCCTCTCGGCGAATCATCACCGTCCACGTCAGCGTGCCGCCCGCCGTTTTGTTCGCATGTGTCAGTGCCCTTGTCACTATCACGCCGCCAGTTGGTCAACTTCAACCCTGCAGCAGCCAACCATCCCTTGCTCCCCACTCGCTTCCTCCCCTCCCTCCCCCCCTCCTCCTCCCCCTCCTCCTCCCCTCCTCTCTCCTCCCCATTCCTCTCCCCGTCTCCTCCCTTTTTCACCCCACCTGCCTGCCCTGCACTGCCCATGTCCAGATTCACTGCACCTGCCGCCACCAACTCGCTCTCCTGCCTGCAGAACCTGCCGAGCGTCAGCTTTCTCGCCAAACCTGGAGCGCAGGGCTGGGCCGAGCCTGTTGGCTTAGCAGCAGCACCATCAGCAGCATACACAGTATCGCCATCTGAAACAACTACAAACTCCTGGACTGCCTTCTCCTCCTCCCCCTCCTCCTCCTCTTCCTCCTCCCTCTCCTCCTCCTCTTCTTTCTCTGCTCTTGTCACACCCTGCCAGGCTGGCAGCTGCTCCAAATCTGATCCCAAATCAGCTCCTAAACCGCCTCCTAATCTTAAATCCCCTGCGCCTACTCCACTGCCCTTAACCAACGTAGCTCCATTCGATCCAAGTTCCTCCTTCCCTACACTCCCTAACATGTCCCCCACTGCCTTCCCCTCTGCACTCCCGCTTCCCCCCCCGCAGGCGCCGCTTCTGCTGGCACCGCGAGGGGCGGAAGTGGAGGGCGGGGGGAGGCGCAGGCGAGCGGGGCGCACGCACGGGAAGGCGCGATGGCGCCGCCTCGCCAGCCCGTTGAGCGCCTCGTTGAACAGCCCGTCGCCGCCCTGAGGGTGGTCGCGAGAGGGGTGGGAGGGAGGAAGGGGATGGAGCTGGGATGGAGTGGGTACAACAAGGCATCGCCGCCTCGCCAGCCCGTTGAGCGCCTCGTTGAACAGCCCGTCGCCGCCCTGAGGGTGTGGGGGGGGGGGAATGGGAAGGAGGGTAGGAGGAAATGGAGTTGGGATGGGTTGAGATGGGGTACAACACAGCATCGCCGCCTCGCGAGCCCGTTGAGCGCCTCGTTGAACAGCCCGTCGCCGCCCTGAGGGTGGGGGGGAGGGGGAAGGGAGGGGAATGGGAGTTGGGATGAATTGCGATGGGATGAGAGGGGCACAACACTTGAGCGCCTCGCGAGCCCGTTGAGCGCCTCGTTGAACAGCCCGTCGCCGCCCTGATGGGTGGGGGAAGGAGGGAAGGAGAAAATGGAGTTGGGATGGGTTCGGAGGGGCACAACGCAGAATGAGTACTGGGCGAGGGGAAAGCGCGTTATTGAAAGCGTCGACTCCGCCCGGAAATGCGGCGAGGGGACGACGGGGGGGCGAGGGAAGGGGAGTTCATCACGTCATGCTGCCGCTCGCCCTTGTGCGCCTGTGTGGCTGTGCGAATGTGTGTGCGACGCTGCGTGCGGCTGGTGTGCGACGATATGAGTGCGACTGAGTGTGCGACTCCGCGTGCGACACTGATGTGTGCGACTCACCACGACGATGATCCCGTCCAGCTGGCAAAGCTCCTTGTCCGACGCGTTCTGCAGCATGTCGCGCGCGTGGTTGCGACGGCTGGTTACCACCACCTGCGACCAACGAAACAGGTTGTGAAAAATAACATTACTAATGTTCGTAAACGTGCAAGCCTACGACCGCAGCGAAACTCGCGAAATTCCACTACGCGGAGAAGAACGTAGGTTTGGTGCTTGCTGCTGCTACTGTTCGCCATAAAAAATCGCGAACTCTGTGGTAACCACCGTCGCACCTGCACGGCGACTCCTGCGCGATCGAACACGGGTCGCACCGCCTCCCATGTCTTTAATCCCTTCTTCCGCCCGCCTATTGGGTTCACGAACACTAGGAGGCTCCTAGGGCGCTCCGGGTCGACGCGCAGCAGCGAGAGGATGCGGTCCGACCACTGCTGGCACACGTCAGCGCTGACGTGGCAGAAGACGAGCTTGAGCGGCATCCAACGGTCGGCGGAGCGGCGGAACGTGTGCACCGCGAACTGATGCATCTGCGCGCGCGCGGAGGTGGGAAGGCGGGGGGAGTGCGGGGGGAGAGGAGCGGATGGGAGGCGGAGGAGGGGTTGGAGGGCAGGGAAGGGGAGGGGTTGAATGGGAAAGCAAGGGGAAGATATGCGGGAAGGGGCGAGGTGAGGGGGGAGGAGGAAGCGGGGGGGAGGAGGAAGCGGGGGGGAGGAGGAAGCGGGGGGGAGGGGGGAGGACGAGGTCCAGAGTGAATGGGGGCGAAGATAGCAGCGGATGAGGACAAGTAGCGCCGGCCGCGCAATTTTCACGCGCTCCCCTCGCGCCTATCTCTCATTCGCTTGTCAGCGTTACCGTCGAACACGGGGGGTCCTTTCGCCTATCTCCTTCCGGGGGAAGCCCTTCTCGTCAGAGGCTATCTGGTCGCGAGTCCGTCAATTAAAAAAAAAAAAAAAAATCACCAAAATCCTTACTACGATGTAGTATCACCAGGGGAGTGTACCTTAACGGGAGTCGCAAAGAAGCTGCTCTTAACGGATGCCTCTGGGAGCATTTCGACGGCGTAGATTTCGCTGATGGGTGCTGAGCTGGCATTCGGCTGTCCCAGGCCGCAGTCGTGGCACGGATTGGTTGCAGGACACCCCTGAGCGGAGAACACGGAAAGAGATATGGAAAGGTAAAAGAAACATCTAGAGTGTTTGGGAAAGGGGTAAGGAGGGGGGTAGGAATAAGGAGGAAGGACACAGCAGGAGGTAGTTGAGTCGACTAAAAAGTCACCCCCGAGAGGTAGGAATAAGGAAGAGGGATAAAGGTGGTCTATGTACCGGACGGGGGAGAATAGACGGACGAGAATCGACGGAGAGAATTGACGGAGGAGGAAATGACGAACGAAGACATGGCAAACGAGAATTGACGGCAATGAGACGAAATGCTCCTGCGCCGCAAGCGACGGAGACCTCGAAGCATTTCCCATTCTAAACACGAAGCGCTCGCGAAGCTAACGGGTACTGCGAGTGGCAAAGGACAAGACGCAGCGTGTCGAAGCTGACCTGTCATTCCTGGATTGACCCACAGTACCATTAAACTGATACAGCACTTGCTGACCACCTGTAAATTCATTATAAGCTCGTCTAAAGTCGACTCGAAACACACCTTTTCTTATTAACTACCTGACTCGCGGATTCGTCCACTCTGTGCCACACAATCCCGTCGACCATGAGCGCGGCGCGGACGTGGCCGGAATTCGGAATTAAGAACGACTCTTCCAGCAGCGTGTCTCGAGCCGCTCCGC
Organism: Closterium sp. Naga37s-1; assembly: GCA_947471745.1. Lineage (NCBI taxonomy): Eukaryota > Viridiplantae > Streptophyta > Zygnematophyceae > Desmidiales > Closteriaceae > Closterium > Closterium sp. Naga37s-1. The sequence continues at coordinate 963,645 of CANJKZ010000147.1, forward strand.
CATTCTTGCCGCCTGCCGTCCCGCCATGCCATCCGGCCCTTCCGCGCCGTCCGTCCGCGTCACTAGCGCTTCGCGACATTACCGCAATATCCGGGGCGTGCTTGAATCCCAGGTCTACGTCTACCATTCCCCCATCGCACTCTCTAGTCATGGAAATGAAAATGGAAAGATAAACGCCTAATCTGTCAGACGGAAGGCGCAACACGAGCTACAGTATCGTACCCCTCTCAGAGACAGCTGTCAGGCTGCCAGAAATGCGAGTCAGAATTTGCCTGCTCGCGCAGCAACCAGCCCAATCGCAACTGGCTTAGGGAATCGCGAATGGGAAGGAATGGGTGGAAGAGCGGTCCTGACGCCAAAATCCGTGAGGGGGGTGAAGCAGACATGCGTGCTTTTGGCCGCGAAATTCGTTTCAAGTTCCAAGCGAGCAGGGAGGGAAAGCACGAAGAGAGCAGAGGGGAGGGGAGGGCGCGAGCAAGCGAGCGAGGTGCCGCGGAGGTGCTGCTGGTTTGGGGGCGGTGTGGAGCTGGGTGGGGAGGAGTGGAGTGCAGCGGGACGGGGCGTGGCGGAACGGATAAGTGGCGCGAGAGGGGGTTCGACGAGCTGGGGGAAAGGGCGCAACGGGTGGGGGAAATGGCGCAAGGGGTGGGGAGATGGCGCGATTTTTTCAATGCAAGGTTGGGGAATAGGGGCGAGCGGATTCCCTGGTGGGACAACAGCGGGGCGAGTTTGGTTGGGTTGGGTGAGGGAAATCCGCAGCGTGAGGGGGAAAGTTCGCTCTGTGGAAGAAATTCACTTTTGGGCAAGCGCGGCCACCGAGACTTGCGACAGGCGTAAAATTGGGACAGGGGTCGGCTTGCAGTGAAATTGACGCCTGATTCGTTTGTGAGTTGTGACGCGTTACATGCCACCAGTCATATGACACGAGTCACATGACATGACCTTCACACATGTGTGACGGGACAGAGGTGCGGGCACTGGGGTTGGGGGAAGGTGAGGGCTGGGGAAAGTGACGTAGCCCACTTCGCGCTGAACACGGTGGGCGTAGGAGAGAAAATGGCGGGAAATGGGAGGGTAGCGGTTGCCGCCGACAGGCCTAGGTAGAGGGCAGGCCTGGAAAAGGAAAGAAAGGGGCGAAATGACGCGCATCGGCGGTAATCGCGTTTTTCTCAATTGCATCGACCTAAATTACTCCGACCTCGCCACGTGGTCGTTTCCCTTAATTGGATGGACCGCGTTTGCGCCCGCCCTTTCCGCGCGATTTTCCCGCCCTTCCCATCCGAAACCGGGCACCCGCTCGAATTTCGTGGAATCACAAGCAGTCACGAATACATGCTTTTTCGTAACGCTAAGATTTCAACATGCGAGCGACGTCTGATTGGACAGAGTTTTGGTGATTTGATTCACGCGCCAAAGTGACATGCAAGCGGCGATTTTTGATTCTTCAATGTTGAATGACGTGCACGAGCAGTTGTGCCAGGAGCCGTTGGGGAACGCACAGTTAAAGTTTAACTTCGTACCTTTACTTAAGTTCTCAATGCATATAAAATATAATCAGTCGCTAAAATCTTATTTGTTTTGTAATCAGTAATAGGTTGAGCATAACAATTAAAAAAAACTTGATTGTAATGATATTCTTAACAGTAATATCGGTTGTATGCCACTGCATTAACATATTTTCTACAATCTCTGTAATCGGAGGGTAATATTTCTATTCTAAATAATATAAATCAGTATAGTCAAATAAAATCTCTACCTAATTTAAAATCGTGACTGTTTGTGATTTCACGCGAGTATACACGGCTGCCCGAATTCGGAGGGGAAGGGCGGGAAAATCGGGTTGGGGGGGCGGGCGCAAACGCGGTCCATCCAATTATGGGAAACGCCCACGTGGCGAGGTCGGAGTAATTTAGGTCGATGCAATTGAGAGAAACGCGCTTTCCGCCGATGCGTGTCATTTCGCCAAAGAAAGGTCGCTATGGTAGCTACATCACATCCATGATGCATCCCTACTTGCAGGTTGGGCTGTGGGACGGTGGATGGATGTTGCACAGTTCATCTGATCACCGTTCATCTTACCGTTTTACACATCCACTGTTGTTTGGCAGCACACCATCACTTGCATGGTTGTCGTCGTCGCTTCAGCATGCCCGAAATTGGTTGGGAAGGACGGGCAGAGAGAAATAGCCGTTGTGGGGGAATTTCGCCCGCCGTTACTGAGACGAACGGTCCGCGGTCAAGGTTCCCAACCTCACCAACAGCAGAACACACCTGCGAAGCGAGTTTTGTTCCGCCGCAAGTCGGTAGCGTAATCTGCATGCAAGTTTTGCTTTTCAAAAAGCACTTCCCGTAAACCGCGGAGAGCCCAGTGTTTTCCAGAAAACCCGGCACCTGGATTAGGACGCGTCACCTTTGTTCAATCCCAGGTCCGATCCTACGCAGGATCGTTTAATAGCGGGAATAAAACGGGAAAAAACGAAGGGTTTCTCTTGCCCGCAATCCCAGCGCCACCCTCGTCGAGGGTGAACGACGGAGCTGTTACAGGATACCAATTATATATCCATATAACCCACATAAATTATGTATGGAAGCCTAATAGACAGAAATACTGCTCGTCAATTATCTTTGGGTATTATACACTGACTTTACACAGCCCTAATAGTTGACAATTTGCCACATGTATTTGACAAACTGGAATTTCAGCCTGCAAAACATACAAAAGCTGTTCTGTATGAATCAAGCAACCCAAAATGGTGTGCGATACAAGAGGACACGACCCAGATGAGCGAAAGGCATGGAGCAGAAGAGATTACTCAAGTAGCAGCACAAAAGAGAGCATTAAGTCTCAGCATGGCAACTGGTGACAGTGGTGCCGAAAGCTGGTTCCTGGTCCAGTGCGGTGGAAAGCGGTGCAGAGTGCTGCAGGCATCTTATTTGCTGGAGGGAGGCGGCCCAGCAGCCACAGCAGCAACAGCAGCCGCCGCAGCAGCCTCGGCCACAAGATCCTTCCTGGAAGCATCCCACATCTGCTGCTCCAGGTTCAGCTTGCGGACCTCCATCAGCCCGCGCTCCGCTGGTGACATCAGCATGACATCATTGTGAAATCAGCATTGGTAGGAAAAGAGGGACGAACAGGGGGGGGGCGGAGGAGCGCAGAGGAAGAAGGGGAGGGGAATGTGGGGGGAAGGGAGGGGGGCAGGCGGGGGAGAAAGAAGGGGTGGGTGGCGGAGGAAAGGGGAAAAGGGAAGGCGTTCAGTGGGTGTCAGAAGTTGCTGCATGTGTGCACAATCCTTGTTGTGCGTGTGTGCGCTGTGCATGCATGCGGCACATTGCAAACATATGTGTGTTGGGGGGGGGGGGATGCATGCGTGCAAAATCACTCATCGTGCATGTGTGCGCTGTGCATGCGGCACATACAAACATGCGTGAGTGATCCTGAACTCCTTGACTCCCTTGACCTCCTTAAAGCCCTCCATCTCACCATCCACAGCATCATGCGCAGTGGGCTTGACAGTGCTCCTGGAGATCCAGTACGCCAGCCTCTCATCTCTACCTTGACTCCCGTTGACTCACCATCCACAGCATCATGTGCAGTAGGCTTGACAGTGCTCCGGGAGATCCAGTACGCCAGCCGCTCCGCTGCAATGTCCGGCTCCACCTTGTGGTCCCTCTTCCACCTCCCTCCCATGATACCTGATTGACTCCCTAGACACTCTTCCATACAAGAACAACCATACGGCCCTCCATCTCACCATCCACAGCATCATGCGCCGTGGGCTTGACAGTGCTCCAGGAGATCCAGTACGCCAGCCACTCATCTCGTATACTGACTATAGTGACTGCCTGTTGACTCCATTGACTTCCTTTGACTCACCATCCACAGCATCGTGTGCAGTAGGCTTCACAGTGCTCCTGGAGATCCAGTACGCCAGCCGCTCTGCTGCAATGTCCGGCTCCACCTTGTGATCCCGCGCCCGCCGCCACCAGTACACCAGCCAGTTCTGCTTGAACCTCACGTCCTCCACCTCCTCGTCGCTCAGGTCTGGATGGGAGGGAAGGAGAGAGGCAAAAGAGAGGGCGGAAACGGGAAGGGATGGAGTGGGTTTGAACACCTTGTGGTCGCGTGCTCGCCGCCACCAGTACACCAGCCAGTTCTGCTTGAACCTCACATCCTCCACTTCTTCATCGCTCAGGTCTGGAAGAAAGAGGAGAGATGGATGGGAAGCAAGTTGGATCGAAATCGAGCTAAAAGAACGAGAGAAAGGTGATAAAAGGATAGGATGAAAAGTGATAAAGATGAGCTAGGATGGATGGGCGGGGGGGGAGAAGAGAGGCCCCCCAACGCTATTGAGGGGCCGCAGAGCATAGGCAAGGGGACAAAGGATGGGGGGAGGGAGCCAAGGCAGAAAGTGAGGAGAGAAGGTAACGGGACGAGGGATGGATGGAGCAAGGGAGAAAGGGAGGGAGGTAGGAGGAGAGGGAGGGAGGTAGGGCAGGGAAACTCACCCATAGACTCGACCATCCTTGGACCCTCTTCAGCAGCTGCACACACACACAGAGGGAGACAGAGGGAGAGGGGATTAACAGGTTTCACCGTATAATTCTGCATGTTTGTACCCTGCCTGAATCAATACAAAGGACCGTTTGAGGGAGAGGAGAAAGTGGTGGTGGTTAGGCTGGAGGCGAATGAAAGGATAAAGCAGAGGTGGTTGGGCTCAGGAGAGAGTTGCTGGCGAGCAGTTGCAAACCATGGAAAAGGGACATCATGGAGTGCACTTTAAGCAGAGCAGGGTGGCGGTGCTGGGCCATGGCCAGTAGCACTCCTTTCTCCACCTTCACTTGAGAGCTGCCAGGGCTCCCATAGAACCCGATTGCATCTCCAACTGCATCACTCACTAGCCTCACCCGACGGTGCGGAGTGGACTTTCAGCAGAGCAGGGCGGCGGTGCTGGGCCATGGCGAGCAGCACCCCCTCCTCCACCTTGAGAGCTGATAACTGCAGGTGAGTGAGTTTACCATCCCCCCCCAAAGAGCCCCTTCGTATTCGCAACTGCAGGTCAACCCCAGACCAGATTACCTGAAGGAGCGGAGTGCACTTTGAGCAGCGCGGGGCGGCGGTGCTGGGCCATGGCGAGCAGCACCCCCTCCTCCACCTTGAGAGCCGCCAGGTCTCTGAGTGCCTTCTCCACCTGAAACATGCTCTCTATGTTGCTCTCCGTGCCCACCGTCGCTGGCTTGTCCTCTGTGTGTGGGGGGTGAGGAAGTGTGGATCAGAGAGACAGAGGGACAGAGGGACAGAAGAGCAATCACCACTTTGAACGGCAGAACGGCACAAGCCCCCACTCCCTTACCATTTTCCCTCACCCGCCTACCAGAAACCCTTTATTCCACATCAATCTCCACCTCAAAGGGCAGACCAGCACAATCCCCCCCCCTTACCTTTCTCTTCCCCACCCGCACACAACCGCGCCTCACCTTTCTCGCCACCGTCAGGCTCCTCCTTGGCCTTTCTTTCCGCATCAATCACCACCTCAAAGGGCACACCAGCACAAGCCGCCATCCCTTACCTTTCTCTCCTCCAACCCCACACAACCTTTTTTCTCCCCACCGTCGGGCTCCTCCCTGGCCTTCCTCCGCGCATCAGTCACCAACTCGAAGGGTCAACAGAGAAAAATACCTCCCCGCACTCCTTTCCTTCCCTCCTCCTTCTCGCCCCACCGGAGCCTCACCTTTCTCGCCACCATCAGGCTCCTCCCGGGCCTTCCTGCCCGCATCAATGACTACCTCGACGGGCAGAGAAGCCCAAGCACCCCCACCTCGCCTTCCCTCCCCCTCTCTCTCTCTCACCTTTCTCCCCGCCGTCGGGCTCCTCCCGGGCCTTCCTGCCCGCGTCAATGACCACCTCGAAGGGCAGAGGCGAGTACTTCTGCCAGTGGTCGCTGCGCGAGCTGGCGATCTCAGCATGCACACCTGAAGCAGAGGAAGGGACGAAAGAGGATGGGAAGACAAATAAGTAACTGAAATAACAATAGTGCGTAAGCGCTGCTGGCTTGAAGACAAAAGTCGTGTCTTCAAGGCTGCACTATAAATATGATAGGAGGATGATAACAACAACGAAAAAATAACAGCGTTAGATGATTATATTGTCTGTCATCAAGCAACTAAACCCACCGTGGCGGGAAGCAAGGGCCCAATAGCGCGCGAGCCAGCAGCGCTTGAGCACCACCACCTCCTCCTCCTCCTTCTCGGGGGGCAGCAGAATGCTCTCTCATGCCCCTTGTGAGACATTCTTTTGGGCCACACCACACACCACATATCAGGACGCATGCCCCTACCATGACGGGAAGCAAGGGCCCAGTAGCGGGCCAGCCAGCAGCGTTTCAGCACCACCTCCTCCTTCTCCTCGGGGGTCAGCAGAATGCGCGCTGTGATGCCTGTTGCGGGACATTTCCTTTCAGCCACACACCACATACCAAGTCACACGAACCTACCGTGACGGGACGCCAGCGCCCAGTAGCGGGCGAGCCAGCAGCGCTTGAGCACCACCTCCTCCTTCTCCTCGGGGGTGAGCAGAATGCAGCTCCTTAGCACGCTCACCTCCTCGCTCACATTGAGCCACTCACGTCACAGAGCCTGACACACAGACACGTACCATGACGGGAAGCAAGTGCCCAGTAGCGGGCGAGCCAGCAACGCTTGAATACCGCCTCCTCCTTCTCCTCGGGGATGGGTCAGCAGAATGCTCTCATGCACCTCGTGAAGCATTCCTTCTTTTGGGCCACTCGCACACCACATACCATCAATTCACATGCACATACCATGACGGGACGCCAGCGCCCAGTAGCGCGCGAGCCAGCAGCGCTTGAGCACCACCTCCTCCTTCTCCTCGGGGGTCAGCAGAATGCTCTCTCATGCACCTTGTGGTGTGGGTCGTTTTTTTGAGCCACACACCACCACACATACCTCCCAACCAGGTGTCACATTCATAAGCTTACCATGACGGGAGGCCAGGGCCCAGTAGCGGGCGAGCCAGCAGCGCTTGAGCACCACCTCCTCCTTCTCCTCGGGGGTTGGGACAGCAGAATGCTTCAATGCACGGTATGAGGCATTGCTTTGAGCCACACACCACACATCAAATCACATGCGCGTACCATGACGGGAGGCGAGGGCCCAGTACCGAGCGAGCCAGCAGCGCTTGAGCACCACCTCCTCCTTCTCCTCGGGGGTCAGCAGAATGCTCGCATGCACCTCGTGAGGCATTCCTTCTTTTGGGCCACTCGCACACCACATACCATCAATTCACCTGCACATACCATGACGGGACGCCAGCGCCCAGTAGCGCGCGAGCCAGCAGCGCTTGAGCACCACCTCCTCCTTCTCCTCGGGGGTCAGCAGAATGCTCTCTCATGCACCTTGTGGTGTGGGTCGTTCCTTTGAGCCACACACCACCACACATACCTCCCAACCAGGTGTCACATTCATAAGCTTACCATGACGGGAGGCCAGGGCCCAGTAGCGGGCGAGCCAGCAGCGCTTGAGCACCACCTCCTCCTTCTCCTCGGGGGTGGGTCAGCAGAATGCTTCAATGCACGGTATGAGGCATTGCTTTGAGCCACACACCACACATCAAATCACATGCGCGTACCATGACGGGAGGCGAGGGCCCAGTACCGAGCGAGCCAGCAGCGCTTGAGCACCACCTCCTCCTTCTCCTCGGGGGTGAGCAGAATGCGCGCTGTGAGGCTCCTCAGCGCCCTCACCTCCTCGCTTGCCTGCCTCGCCTCCTCCAACGCTGCTGCCGCCTCCTCCCTCTGAGACTGTGGGTAGGAAACACACACGGAAATACACATGGGAAGCACATGTATCAGCATCATGTGACAGGTGAAGTGAGGCTCCTCCTCCTGAGAGCTCTCACCTCCTCGCTCGCCTGCCTCGCCTCCTCCAACGCTGCTGCCGCCTCCTCCCGCTGAGACAGAAACTGAAACTTCATGCGAAGCGTTGCAATCTTCCACCCACTCCCACCAATTTGCACTCCCCTTCACTCCCCTTCACTCCCCTTCACTCCCACCCACCCCATCCACCCCCTCACCTCCAGCTCCATCCTGAGAGTGGTGATCTCACCTCCTTCACGTCCTTGGACTTGGCTTGTCCCTCATATCATAACTACACAAATACAACGAAACACTCCCACTCTCACTGAACTCCACCTTCTCCCGTCCCTTCCCACCAATTTGCACTCCCACCCACCCCATCCAACCGCTTACCTCGAGCTCCATCCTAAGCGTGGTGATCTCCACCTCCTTCACGTCCTTGCTCTTGTCCTTCATCTCCTTCAGACTCGCCTGCCATGCCCCCCACCACAAGCATCCACGCACACAGGCAGAGGTGGCACAGGCAGCACAACAGCAAGGGCGCACAGGCAATTGAGAAGGGGGCATGGCAATCGAAGCAGGGTATCAAAGGCAATGCATGAAGGCATGGGCAGGGCAGGGCTGTAAATCACGAGCATAAGCAGGCAAGAATGTGTATATGAGAGCTGGATGGGTAATCCATAGGCGTCGGCAAGAGTCAGCATGCAAGCAGTAGTAGTGCAAGTATTAGTGAGCGGGAAGATCACCTCACGCTGCTTGAGAACCGCTTCTTTCCTGCCAGGGGGGATGAGAAGGGGCGAGGAAGGGGGGATTATCGCCTGTATGTCAACACCTTCACGAGATTGGAGATGGTCTTGAGCTCACGGAAAGAGAAACTCAATAAATACGTGCAGCAAACAAGTTGGGTGAGTAGCAAAGTGGGGCGGAGGATGGGTGGGGAGCAGCAGCAAAAGAACGAAAGGCAAGGGGAGAAGAAGCTTCGGGAAAAGGAACGAGGGAGGAAGGGGAGTGCGGGAATGCTGGGGTTCAGGAAAAGGCGAAAGGTACGGATTGATTCCAGGAATCCAGTTTTGGAAGGCCTTATCTGTTTTTGAAGCGCCTCATACACAGAATCGGAAAAGGTGACGGGTGCGGATTGGAACCCAGGCATCCAGTTTTGAAAAGCCTTTTCTGTTTTGCTCACTTGTTGAGAAGGCGGGCCTCCAGGCTGAGTCCTTCGCCCATCTTGGCGACCTGCAGGGCGACAGAGAGAGAGAGAGGGATAAAATAGAGAGCCACGTGATAAAAGTTGGGTTTTGATTTTGAGACGTCTCAAAACGGGCCTCCAGGCTGAGTCCTTCGCCCATCTTGGCGACCTGCAGGGCGACAGAGAGAGAGAGAGGGATAAAATAGAGAGCCACGTGATAAAAGTCGGGTTTTGATTTTGAGACGTCTCAAAACGGGCCTCCAGGCTGAGTCCTTCGCCCATCTTGGCGACCTGCAGGGCGAGAGAGAGAACGATAGAGTAGAGAAGTGCAACAGAAAGTGGTGAAGTGCAGATGAAGGGTAGGTAGGTAGGGAGGAACGAGACGTTGGATGGAAGCCCGTGTTTTGAGTCGACTCAAAACACCACACAAAGGCAGTGTTGATGACTTTTCTCGACTCTACTCAGCTTGGCCCAACCGGGCCCAACCGGACCCAGCCCAACCAAACCAGACCAGATTCGACCCAACCCAACCCAACACCCGACTCAGCTTGGCCTGACCCGGCTTGACTTGAACTGTTTTGACCTTGGCTTGCCTCTCCTTCCACCCTCCTCACTCCCCCACCTGTGTGGCTCAGTCACCCCTCTCACTCCCCTCTTACTCCACCCACTCCCCCCCACCTGCTTCTCCTTGAATCAAGTCTGCGGGCTCTCCCACCCATCTCAATCACCCCCTCCAACCCTAGCTCTCCCCCCCTCTCCGTTTTCCCCACCTGCTTCTCGAGCTCCTGCACGCGCGCCTGCTTCTCCTTGAGGTCCTCCTCTGCCATGCGCAACTGGGGAGGGGAGGGGGGGCGAGAGAGGGAAAACACAGAAGGGGAAGCGGGGAGAAGGTGGTGTGGTGGGGGGGGGGGGGGAATGAGGGATAGCCCTGCACGCGCGCCTGCTTCTCCTTGAGGTCCTCCTCTGCCATGCGCAGCTGGGGGGGGGGAGGGGAGGGGAAGGGGAGAGGAAGGGGAGGAGGCGCGAGAGGGAAAACAGAGGGTGGAGGGGTGGGGGGGAACGAGTGAGGGAGCTTTGCACGCACGCCTGCTTATCCTTGAGGTCCTCCTCTGCCACGCGCAGCTGGGGGGGGGAGGAGATGGGGAGGGGAGGAGAGGTAAGGGTCAGCAGGGGGGAAAGCAAGGGATAGCCCTGAGGTCCTCCTCTGCCATGCGCAGCTGCAGGAGGGGAGGAGAACAGAGAAAACAGGGGTTGGACTGGAGGGAAAGGGGAGGGGGGGGAGGGAGGGGGGAAGTGAGGGATAGCCCTGCACGCGCGCCCGCGTCTCCTGGAGGTCCTCCTCTGCCATGCGCAGCTGCAGGGGGGGAGAAGATGGGGAGGGGGATGCGGGAGGCGGACAGAATTAGAGCGGGGGGGAGGGAAAAGGCGGACGCAGAGAGCTCCTGCACGCCTGCCTGCTTCTCCTTGAGGTCCTCCTCTGCCATGCGCAGCTGCAGGGGGGGAAGGAAAAGAGGGGGAAGAGGGGGGAAAGTTTTGAGAAGAGTTGAAAAAGGAGAGGAGGAAGAAGGGGGAGAGCGAGTGGAGGAGGAAGCTTGGGAATGAGAAATAGCCCTCTGAGCCTCCTCCCTGACATGCGCAGCTGCACAAGGGGGTGAGGGGACTTTTTAGTCGACTCAAAATAGCCCTCTGAGCCTCCCCGCTGACATGCGCAGCTGCACAAGGGGGTGAGGGGGAGGGCGGCCCTTGCAACCTCAGCTCGAACCTATTCACAGCTGCTAGCACATTGTAACTAGTCATCTTCAAGAATTTTCAAAAGTTGAACATATAAACAGTTGACTCACCTCAATAACCACCTCTCATCACACGGTTTCCTTGGTATAGCAGCACCACTGCCTTCAATGGAACCTCACCCAACTACCCTACCTCCCTTTCTCCTCCAAAATTGCCAGCTGGCTGTAGAGAAAATGAAAAAGAGGCTTCTTAGCCGACCCTGAACCCGTGCAAGCTCACCTTATCCACCAGGAACTCGTTCTCCTCTGTGAGAACATCCAGCTGCGGGGAACAGACCTATGGGGGAACAGACATTTGAAGTGCCTTGAACGCCCAATGCCCTCCTACTGATTCACCCCTACCACCAGCTCACCTTATCCACCAGGAACTCGTTCTCCTCTGTCAATACACCCAGAAACGAGACCTCAAATGCCCATGCACTGCACGCTCACCTTATCCACCAGGAACTCGTTCTCCTCTGTGAGCATATCCAGCTGCGGGGAACAGACCTTTGAAGCGCCTCAAAAGCCCACTGCCCCCCTACCAGTTCGCTCACTGCCCCCCCTACCAGCTCACCTTATCCACCAGAAACTCGTTCTCCTCTGTCAGAACATCCAGCTGCGGGGAACGGGCGGGAAGAGGGGCATGGGAAGCACAGTGGGGAGCACAGAGCACAGTGGGGAGCACAGAGCACAGTGGGGAGCACAGAGCACAGTGGGGAGCACAGAGCACAGTGGGGAGCACAGAGCACAGTGGGGAGCACAGAGCACAGTGGGGAGCACAGAGCACAGTGGGGAGCACAGAGCACAGTGGGGAGCACAGAGCACAGTGGGGAGCACAGAGCACAGTGGGGAGCACAGAGCACAGTGGGGAGCACAGAGCACAGTGGGGAGCACAGAGCACAGTGGGGAGCACAGAGCACAGTGGGGAGCACAGAGCACAGTGGGGAGCACAGAGCACAGTGGGGAGCACAGAGCACAGTGGGGAGCACAGAGCACAGTGGGGAGCACAGAGCACAGTGGGGAGCACAGAGCACAGTGGGGAGCACAGAGCACAGTGGGGAGCACAGAGCACAGTGGGGAGCACAGAGCACAGTGGGGAGCACAGAGCACAGTGGGGAGCACAGAGCACAGTGGGGAGCACAGAGCACAGTGGGGAGCACAGAGCACAGTGGGGAGCACAGAGCACAGTGGGGAGCACAGAGCACAGTGGGGAGCACAGAGCACAGTGGGGAGCACAGAGCACAGTGGGGAGCACAGAGCACAGTGGGGAGCACAGAGCACAGTGGGGAGCACAGAGCACAGTGGGGAGCACAGAGCACAGTGGGGAGCACAGAGCACAGTGGGGAGCACAGAGCACAGTGGGGAGCACAGAGCACAGTGGGGAGCACAGAGCACAGTGGGGAGCACAGAGCACAGTGGGGAGCACAGAGCACAGTGGGGAGCACAGAGCACAGTGGGGAGCACAGAGCACAGTGGGGAGCACAGAGCACAGTGGGGAGCACAGAGCACAGTGGGGAGCACAGAGCACAGTGGGGAGCACAGAGCACAGTGGGGAGCACAGAGCACAGTGGGGAGCACAGAGCACAGTGGGGAGCACAGAGCACAGTGGGGAGCACAGAGCACAGTGGGGAGCACAGAGCACAGTGGGGAGCACAGAGCACAGTGGGGAGCACAGAGCACAGTGGGGAGCACAGAGCACAGTGGGGAGCACAGAGCACAGTGGGGAGCACAGAGCACAGTGGGGAGCACAGAGCACAGTGGGGAGCACAGAGCACAGTGGGGAGCACAGAGCACAGTGGGGAGCACAGAGCACAGTGGGGAGCACAGAGCACAGTGGGGAGCACAGAGCACAGTGGGGAGCACAGAGCACAGTGGGGAGCACAAGCACAGTGGGAGCACAAAGCACAGTGGGGAGCACAGAGCACAGTGGGGAGCACAGAGCACAGTGGGGAGCACAGAGCACAGTGGGGAGCACAGAAGCACAGTGGGGAGCACAGAGCACAGTGGGGAGCACAGAGCACAGTGGGGAGCACAGAGCACAGTGGGGAGCACAGAGCACAGTGGGGAGCACAGAGCACAGTGGGGAGCACAGAGCACAGTGGGGAGCACAGAGCACAGTGGGGAGCACAGAGCACAGTGGGGAGCACAGAGCACAGTGGGGAGCACAGAGCACAGTGGGGAGCACAGAGCACAGTGGGGAGCACAGAGCACAGTGGGGAGCACAGAGCACAGTGGGGAGCACAGAGCACAGTGGGGAGCACAGAGCACAGTGGGGAGCACAGAGCACAGTGGGGAGCACAGAGCACAGTGGGGAGCACAGAGCACAGTGGGGAGCACAGAGCACAGTGGGGAGCACAGAGCACAGTGGGGAGCACAGAGCACAGTGGGGAGCACAGAGCACAGTGGGGAGCACAGAGCACAGTGGGGAGCACAGAGCACAGTGGGGAGCACAGAGCACAGTGGGGAGCACAGAGCACAGTGGGGAGCACAGAGCACAGTGGGGAGCACAGAGCACAGTGGGGAGCACAGAGCACAGTGGGGAGCACAGAGCACAGTGGGGAGCACAGAGCACAGTGGGGAGCACAGAGCACAGTGGGGAGCACAGAGCACAGTGGGGAGCACAGAGCACAGTGGGGAGCACAGAGCACAGTGGGGAGCACAGAGCACAGTGGGGAGCACAGAGCACAGTGGGGAGCACAGAGCACAGTGGGGAGCACAGAGCACAGTGGGGAGCACAGAGCACAGTGGGGAGCACAGAGCACAGTGGGGAGCACAGAGCACAGTGGGGAGCACAGAGCACAGTGGGGAGCACAGAGCACAGTGGGGAGCACAGAGCACAGTGGGGAGCACAGAGCACAGTGGGGAGCACAGAGCACAGTGGGGAGCACAGAGCACAGTGGGGAGCACAGAGCACAGTGGGGAGCACAGAGCACAGTGGGGAGCACAGAGCACAGTGGGGAGCACAGAGCACAGTGGGGAGCACAGAGCACAGTGGGGAGCACAGAGCACAGTGGGGAGCACAGAGCACAGTGGGGAGCACAGAGCACAGTGGGGAGCACAGAGCACAGTGGGGAGCACAGAGCACAGTGGGGAGCACAGAGCACAGTGGGGAGCACAGAGCACAGTGGGGAGCACAGAGCACAGTGGGGAGCACAGAGCACAGTGGGGAGCACAGAGCACAGTGGGGAGCACAGAGCACAGTGGGGAGCACAGAGCACAGTGGGGAGCACAGAGCACAGTGGGGAGCACAGAGCACAGTGGGGAGCACAGAGCACAGTGGGGAGCACAGAGCACAGTGGGGAGCACAGAGCACAGTGGGGAGCACAGAGCACAGTGGGGAGCACAGAGCACAGTGGGGAGCACAGAGCACAGTGGGGAGCACAGAGCACAGTGGGGAGCACAGAGCACAGTGGGGAGCACAGAGCACAGTGGGGAGCACAGAGCACAGTGGGGAGCACAGAGCACAGTGGGGAGCACAGAGCACAGTGGGGAGCACAGAGCACAGTGGGGAGCACAGAGCACAGTGGGGAGCACAGAGCACAGTGGGGAGCACAGAGCACAGTGGGGAGCACAGAGCACAGTGGGGAGCACAGAGCACAGTGGGGAGCACAGAGCACAGTGGGGAGCACAGAGCACAGTGGGGAGCACAGAGCACAGTGGGGAGCACAGAGCACAGTGGGGAGCACAGAGCACAGTGGGGAGCACAGAGCACAGTGGGGAGCACAGAGCACAGTGGGGAGCACAGAGCACAGTGGGGAGCACAGAGCACAGTGGGGAGCACAGAGCACAGTGGGGAGCACAGAGCACAGTGGGGAGCACAGAGCACAGTGGGGAGCACAGAGCACAGTGGGGAGCACAGAGCACAGTGGGGAGCACAGAGCACAGTGGGGAGCACAGAGCACAGTGGGGAGCACAGAGCACAGTGGGGAGCACAGAGCACAGTGGGGAGCACAGAGCACAGTGGGGAGCACAGAGCACAGTGGGGAGCACAGAGCACAGTGGGGAGCACAGAGCACAGTGGGGAGCACAGAGCACAGTGGGGAGCACAGAGCACAGTGGGGAGCACAGAGCACAGTGGGGAGCACAGAGCACAGTGGGGAGCACAGAGCACAGTGGGGAGCACAGAGCACAGTGGGGAGCACAGAGCACAGTGGGGAGCACAGAGCACAGTGGGGAGCACAGAGCACAGTGGGGAGCACAGAGCACAGTGGGGAGCACAGAGCACAGTGGGGAGCACAGAGCACAGTGGGGAGCACAGAGCACAGTGGGGAGCACAGAGCACAGTGGGGAGCACAGAGCACAGTGGGGAGCACAGAGCACAGTGGGGAGCACAGAGCACAGTGGGGAGCACAGAGCACAGTGGGGAGCACAGAGCACAGTGGGGAGCACAGAGCACAGTGGGGAGCACAGAGCACAGTGGGGAGCACAGAGCACAGTGGGGAGCACAGAGCACAGTGGGGAGCACAGAGCACAGTGGGGAGCACAGAGCACAGTGGGGAGCACAGAGCACAGTGGGGAGCACAGAGCACAGTGGGGAGCACAGAGCACAGTGGGGAGCACAGAGCACAGTGGGGAGCACAGAGCACAGTGGGGAGCACAGAGCACAGTGGGGAGCACAGAGCACAGTGGGGAGCACAGAGCACAGTGGGGAGCACAGAGCACAGTGGGGAGCACAGAGCACAGTGGGGAGCACAGAGCACAGTGGGGAGCACAGAGCACAGTGGGGAGCACAAAGCACAGTGGGGAGCACAAAGCACAGTGGGGAGCACAAAGCACAGTGGGGAGCACAAAGCACAGTGGGGAGCACAGAGCACAGTGGGGAGCACAGAGCACAGTGGGGAGCACAGAGCACAGTGGGGAGCACAGAGCACAGTGGGGAGCACAGAGCACAGTGGGGAGCACAGAGCACAGTGGGGAGCACAGAGCACAGTGGGGAGCACAGAGCACAGTGGGGAGCACAGAGCACAGTGGGGAGCACAGAGCACAGTGGGGAGCACAGAGCACAGTGGGGAGCACAGAGCACAGTGGGGAGCACAGAGCACAGTGGGGAGCACAAAGCACAGTGGGGAGCACAGAGCACAGTGGGGAGCACAGAGCACAGTGGGGAGCACAGAGCACAGTGGGGAGCACAGAGCACAGTGGGGAGCACAGAGCACAGTGGGGAGCACAGAGCACAGTGGGGAGCACAGAGCACAGTGGGGAGCACAGAGCACAGTGGGGAGCACAGAGCACAGTGGGGAGCACAAAGCACAGTGGGGAGCACAAAGCACAGTGGGGAGCACAAAGCACAGTGGGGAGCACAAAGCACAGTGGGGAGCACAGAGCACAGTGGGGAGCACAGAGCACAGTGGGGAGCACAGAGCACAGTGGGGAGCACAGAGCACAGTGGGGAGCACAGAGCACAGTGGGGAGCACAGAGCACAGTGGGGAGCACAGAGCACAGTGGGGAGCACAGAGCACAGTGGGGAGCACAGAGCACAGTGGGGAGCACAGAGCACAGTGGGGAGCACAGAGCACAGTGGGGAGCACAGAGCACAGTGGGGAGCACAGAGCACAGTGGGGAGCACAGAGCACAGTGGGGAGCACAGAGCACAGTGGGGAGCACAGAGCACAGTGGGGAGCACAGAGCACAGTGGGGAGCACAGAGCACAGTGGGGAGCACAAAGCACAGTGGGGAGCACAAAGCACAGTGGGGAGCACAAAGCACAGTGGGGAGCACAGAGCACAGTGGGGAGCACAGAGCACAGTGGGGAGCACAGAGCACAGTGGGGAGCACAGAGCACAGTGGGGAGCACAGAGCACAGTGGGGAGCACAAAGCACAGTGGGGAGCACAAAGCACAGTGGGGAGCACAAAGCACAGTGGGGAGCACAAAGCACAGTGGGGAGCACAGAGCACAGTGGGGAGCACAGAGCACAGTGGGGAGCACAGAGCACAGTGGGGAGCACAGAGCACAGTGGGGAGCACAAAGCACAGTGGGGAGCACAAAGCACAGTGGGGAGCACAAAGCACAGTGGGGAGCACAAAGCACAGTGGGGAGCACAGAGCACAGTGGGGAGCACAGAGCACAGTGGGGAGCACAGAGCACAGTGGGGAGCACAGAGCACAGTGGGGAGCACAGAGCACAGTGGGGAGCACAGAGCACAGTGGGGAGCACAGAGCACAGTGGGGAGCACAGAGCACAGTGGGGAGCACAGAGCACAGTGGGGAGCACAGAGCACAGTGGGGAGCACAGAGCACAGTGGGGAGCACAGAGCACAGTGGGGAGCACAGAGCACAGTGGGGAGCACAGAGCACAGTGGGGAGCACAGAGCACAGTGGGGAGCACAGAGCACAGTGGGGAGCACAAAGCACAGTGGGGAGCACAGAGCACAGTGGGGAGCACAGAGCACAGTGGGGAGCACAGAGCACAGTGGGGAGCACAAAGCACAGTGGGGAGCACAAAGCACAGTGGGGAGCACAGAGCACAGTGGGGAGCACAGAGCACAGTGGGGAGCACAGAGCACAGTGGGGAGCACAGAGCACAGTGGGGAGCACAGAGCACAGTGGGGAGCACAGAGCACAGTGGGGAGCACAGAGCACAGTGGGGAGCACAGAGCACAGTGGGGAGCACAGAGCACAGTGGGGAGCACAGAGCACAGTGGGGAGCACAGAGCACAGTGGGGAGCACAGAGCACAGTGGGGAGCACAGAGCACAGTGGGGAGCACAGAGCACAGTGGGGAGCACAGAGCACAGTGGGGAGCACAAAGCACAGTGGGGAGCACAAAGCACAGTGGGGAGCACAGAGCACAGTGGGGAGCACAGAGCACAGTGGGGAGCACAGAGCACAGTGGGGAGCACAGAGCACAGTGGGGAGCACAGAGCACAGTGGGGAGCACAGAGCACAGTGGGGAGCACAGAGCACAGTGGGGAGCACAGAGCACAGTGGGGAGCACAGAGCACAGTGGGGAGCACAGAGCACAGTGGGGAGCACAGAGCACAGTGGGGAGCACAGAGCACAGTGGGGAGCACAGAGCACAGTGGGGAGCACAAAGCACAGTGGGGAGCACAGAGCACAGTGGGGAGCACAGAGCACAGTGGGGAGCACAAAGCACAGTGGGGAGCACAAAGCACAGTGGGGAGCACAGAGCACAGTGGGGAGCACAGAGCACAGTGGGGAGCACAGAGCACAGTGGGGAGCACAGAGCACAGTGGGGAGCACAGAGCACAGTGGGGAGCACAGAGCACAGTGGGGAGCACAGAGCACAGTGGGGAGCACAGAGCACAGTGGGGAGCACAGAGCACAGTGGGGAGCACAGAGCACAGTGGGGAGCACAGAGCACAGTGGGGAGCACAGAGCACAGTGGGGAGCACAGAGCACAGTGGGGAGCACAAAGCACAGTGGGGAGCACAGAGCACAGTGGGGAGCACAGAGCACAGTGGGGAGCACAGAGCACAGTGGGGAGCACAGAGCACAGTGGGGAGCACAAAGCACAGTGGGGAGCACAAAGCACAGTGGGGAGCACAGAGCACAGTGGGGAGCACAGAGCACAGTGGGGAGCACAGAGCACAGTGGGGAGCACAGAGCACAGTGGGGAGCACAGAGCACAGTGGGGAGCACAGAGCACAGTGGGGAGCACAGAGCACAGTGGGGAGCACAGAGCACAGTGGGGAGCACAGAGCACAGTGGGGAGCACAGAGCACAGTGGGGAGCACAGAGCACAGTGGGGAGCACAGAGCACAGTGGGGAGCACAGAGCACAGTGGGGAGCACAGAGCACAGTGGGGAGCACAGAGCACAGTGGGGAGCACAGAGCACAGTGGGGAGCACAAAGCACAGTGGGGAGCACAGAGCACAGTGGGGAGCACAGAGCACAGTGGGGAGCACAGAGCACAGTGGGGAGCACAGAGCACAGTGGGGAGCACAGAGCACAGTGGGGAGCACAGAGCACAGTGGGGAGCACAAAGCACAGTGGGGAGCACAAAGCACAGTGGGGAGCACAGAGCACAGTGGGGAGCACAGAGCACAGTGGGGAGCACAGAGCACAGTGGGGAGCACAGAGCACAGTGGGGAGCACAGAGCACAGTGGGGAGCACAAAGCACAGTGGGGAGCACAGAGCACAGTGGGGAGCACAGAGCACAGTGGGGAGCACAGAGCACAGTGGGGAGCACAGAGCACAGTGGGGAGCACAGAGCACAGTGGGGAGCACAGAGCACAGTGGGGAGCACAGAGCACAGTGGGGAGCACAGAGCACAGTGGGGAGCACAGAGCACAGTGGGGAGCACAGAGCACAGTGGGGAGCACAGAGCACAGTGGGGAGCACAGAGCACAGTGGGGAGCACAGAGCACAGTGGGGAGCACAAAGCACAGTGGGGAGCACAAAGCACAGTGGGGAGCACAGAGCACAGTGGGGAGCACAGAGCACAGTGGGGAGCACAGAGCACAGTGGGGAGCACAAAGCACAGTGGGGAGCACAAAGCACAGTGGGGAGCACAGAGCACAGTGGGGAGCACAGAGCACAGTGGGGAGCACAGAGCACAGTGGGGAGCACAGAGCACAGTGGGGAGCACAGAGCACAGTGGGGAGCACAGAGCACAGTGGGGAGCACAGAGCACAGTGGGGAGCACAGAGCACAGTGGGGAGCACAGAGCACAGTGGGGAGCACAGAGCACAGTGGGGAGCACAGAGCACAGTGGGGAGCACATTAGGCCGAGTCTATGCTTGAAGCACAGGGGCTTGAAGCACAGGGGCTTGAAGCGCGTCAAAAACAGGTGGGACGAGAGGGGCAGGGGTGCAAGGAGCACAGTGACGTGACGAGGACATTAAGATGAGAATAGGGCAAATAGAAAAGGGAGAAACGAGATGGTAGAGAAGGGAAGAAAGAGGAGGGAAGGCGGGGGGGAGGGAGGGAAGGGAGGAGGGGAGGGAGGGGAGGGACAAGAAACGGGAGTGGGCAAGCAGCAGTTGTTGAAAACAAAAGGGAGTGTGTGGGTCCAGAGGGGTATGTGTGGACCACAAGTGTGCAGCGTGAATGTAAGGATTCTAAAAAGGCTTGTTTCGTGCCCTTTCGTGCCCTTTCATGCTCGTTCATGCTCTTTCATGCTCTTTCATGCTCTTTCATGCTCTTTCATGCTCTTTCATGCTCTTTCATGCTCTTTCATGCTCTTTCATGCTCTTTCATGCTCTTTCATGCTCTTTCATGCTCTTTCATGCTCTTTCATGCTCTTTCATGCTCTTTCATGCTCTTTCATGCTCTTTCATGCTCTTTCATGCTCTTTCATGCTCTTTCATGCTCTTTCATGCTCTTTCATGCTCTTTCATGCTCTTTCATGCTCTTTCATGCTCTTTCATGCTCTTTCATGCTCTGTCATGCTTACATCGTCCTTGAGCTTGGCTGATTCGCGCTTGATGCTCTCCATCTCCTGCCGGGACGCTACTGTATCCCTGCCAGAGCGACGAGAGCGGTGCAGAGGGGTGAAGCACGGTGTGGAGGAGTATCAAGGGGGGCACGTGGGGCAAGGGGTGCACGTGGGGCGAGGCGTGGTGCAGAGTAGTGACGAGGATGCAATATCAGAATGAGAAGGAACATTCACGGATCTCCTCTCCCGCACGTACGCGGATGCATTCACGGAACATTCTTGTCACCCCCCATCTTGAGGCCGCCCATGCCTCCCCCTTTACTTGCAGCAACCCATCCCATACTGTACCCATACGTACGCGCGCCCCCCCATGTCATTACAGACGCCCATGCCTCCCCATAACCATACACCCATAGGATGGGTTTAATACGTGCAGCAGCCCATCCCATACAATACCCATACATACGTACGTGCGCCGGCCCATGTCATTACAAACGCTCATGCCTCCCCCCTTTCATACGTGAGAAACACATCCCACATACCCATGCATACATACACACGTGCTAGTCCTTGCACACACCCCTTCGCGCATCCATCCATCCATGACACTCACCATCCCACACGTGCGCATCAAAGAACCATCTCGCACAGGCCGTCGCCCCATCTTGCTGCATGTCGTATCCTCCCCTCCCCTCCCCTCCCCTCTCGGTGCATGCAGCAAGCAACCCATCCCACAACCATGCATACACGCACAAATTTACACCATCCCCTGAACCATCCCACACGTACGGGCGTCGCCCCATGTCGTAGCCTAGCCGCCCATGCCTCCCCCCTTTTGATGCGCGCATCTACCGCACCGCATGCATACGCACACAGACGGGCACCTGCCCAAGCACCAACCCACGCACTCATCGCCCCATGTCGTACCATCCCATCCCCCTTGACACGAATACGCGCATCTACCACATGCATACACACACATACAGGCACCTGCCCAACCATCAATCCACGCATTCGTCACCCCATACACCATCCACTACGTACGGGCGTCGCCCCATGTCGTAGCCTAGCCGCCCATGCCTCCCCCCCCTCGATACAGGTCCCCCATGGGGTCAGTCGGGGGTGTCTTTTCCGCCCTCTGCCATCCATCGCCTCACACCCACACATTCGCGCATCTCCCCTCCCTCCTCCCTATGCATGCACCATCCAATCCCACACGTACGGGCGTCGTCCCATGTCGTAGCCGCCCATGCCACCCAGAAGCCATCCCACAACCCTACATACACGCACATACATGCACCTCCACATGCATGCACCAATCCACACATCCGTCACCCCATCCACCCTCAATCCCACACGTACGGGCGTCGTCCCATGTCGTAGCCGCTCATGGCTCCCCCCCCTCGGTACGGGTCCCCCATGGGGTCGGGCGCGTCATATCCCCCTGCTGGCCTCGTGCGCCCCATCGCGCCCCCTGTGGGGGGTTGGCGCATTCCCCCGCCCGACCTGGGGAGCTGGGAGGCGGGGAGAGGGGGAACGGCGAGGGAAACGGGGTGCGCGAATCAGGACAGGACGCATTTCATAACAGCAGAAACCTATAGTATAGTTAAGATAAGAAGATATCTGAACTTATAGCGCGTAACTGTAACCATGTAAACAAATAGCCTTGCTTAATATCGCACAAAATAACCTCCCCGTTTCAGATCAGCACTCTCAGCCGTATTGAGACCACCCATCCTTGACGAGACGCCAACAAATCAATTGAAAGGCGTTGACTGAACATAGTGCGTTGACTTCGCGTCAGTGTTGACCTCCAGTCCAACCTCGTCGAGATCAGTCTAATCTACCGTCCTTGACCTCAGTCCCCCGTCGTTGACCTAGTCTTCGCCACTGCTATTTCAGCTTATCATCCTTTACCTGAGCTCATCCTCTCGTTGACTTCAGCCTAACGTCGTTGACCTCAGTCTCCCGTCGTTTACCTAATCTTCGCCACTGATGACGTCAGCTATGTTCCTGTCTCGTCGACCTCAATAGACGTTGACCTTATTTCCGCCAATGCTGACGTCAGCGTAGCATCCTTGACCATCCGACGTTGACCTTAATTCATCGTCTTGTTTACCTCAATCTCCCGTCGCGTTGACCTTACTACCCGTCGTCGTTGACCTCAGTCTGCCGTCGTCGTTGACATAGTCTTCCTCATCGCCAAAGTCAACCTACCGTCCTTGACCTGAACTCATTGGCTCGTCGCCTCATCGTCTCACTCATCGTCTCATCGTCCCAATGTCTCATCGTCTCACTGTCGCATTGTCGCAATAACCTGAGATTCACCAGCAGTCCACGACCACCGTCAACATCAAAAGGTGTGGGCTTTACGTCTTACCATGCTAGACATAGCTTCACGCCGATGGCCAGGACCTATCTAATCGTTCAGTCGACCGGATGGCTCCGGAACAAACTAAGCAAAGTGGCATGCGGCCGCATAGAACGTTTCGCCGAGTTTGCCCATTTCCGGCACTGCGTTAATAACGAGGCAGTCGCTCCGGCTTAGCTCTTGGGAACCTGTTCCATGCATTCTACGACAGGCACACTGCGACCGGCACGCCGTAATTATCGGAGAATACTAAGATCTGCACACTACTAAGACCGGCACATTACGACCGGCACACCAGGCCGGCACACTACGACCGGCACAATACGGCCGGTACACTACGACCCGCGCGCACACGCAGACAGCGCGCGCACCTGGCTGCCGTAGTCGTCTTGGGATTCATCCGACGTGTTAGACATGAGCGCGCGGAGCCGCTGCTGCGCCTGCAGCGCCGCATTGCTGCGCGACGACGGTCCGCCGGGCCCCTTGCCCGCGCCCGCGGGGGTTCCTGCTGCCCCTCCGTACCGGCCTGACCGCGCGCCATACCCTCCGGGGCGCGACGGATTCATGGCCGCGCGCAGAGATTACGAGGAAGAATAATTACCCTTAGAACAATGGGGAATAAACCTAACTTCACCCGTGCCACTACGCTGGCGTTTCAAATATCGACGCCCCCAGAAAACCGAACCTGGTCAAAGACGCTTCCCGCTGGTGAATCTACGGGGGCCTAGCGAGCAGTTGTCTTCAGTCACTGTAATACAAATGGAGTGCTTGCTCGCGGTCCTAGCAACTGGAAATACCTAGGAACGTGATCTGCAGAAAGGAAGGCATGAATGGAAGCAACCCATCTGCAGAAAGCAACCCAGAGATTGGTTTGTTGGGGATGATGGGTGGCGTGTTGGACCCAAGTGGTCGTGGCGAAGAAAAAATTGTAGCGGTAACTTGAATTCGTGAATTTCAGGTCAGTGGTCTTAGGACGTGTCAAATACGCCTAGGTCCGCGCAGGTGGCCCGAACCAGCTTGACAAGACAGAGAACCAGCCACGGACCAGCGGTTCACAATAACCGAACTCTAGATCCTCGAGACCAGGGCTAATTTTATCAGGGTAAATCACCCTGATACCCTGATAATCAGGGTGGTTTTTGGCTGTCACACTGATGCCTTAGGGTACTTTTCTCAGGAGCTTGTATTTTCCTGATAGGCCAGGGTTTACGTTTAAGGAACACTGACGGCCCAGGGTTACCGATCTTCATAACGAGTTTTACCCTGAATCGAGTACATACCCCCCAAGGCGGGCCCCCCCCCCCCCCCCCCTACCCCACCCCCCCTTTCCCGTAACCAGAGGTTCTCGCGTGCCAACTGTCGAAACTGAAATTTGGCAAAGGCAATATCTGAGCTGGCACGAGGGGGGCCTCCATTTTCCAGAAGTACAGTTTCGTTATTGCCTGCCAACGATAATATCAATACACCAGGGTTTGCAAAACTGGTACACTGATCCTACAGGGTATAATTTTCAAAAACTAGGAAAACCCTGATGGATCAGGGTTTGAACAAGGTGTCACACTGATAATCAGGTTTTTGGACTTGTGCAACACTGATCACAAGGGTTGCTGAAAACCAAAAATTAGCCCTGCTCGAGACCCAAGTTGCCCTAAAACAATCCGACCAACTAAGCGACCACCTTCCTAAGGGGGGGGGGGAATCTAATTCTCCTTATCTAGGTCGTACTGCCTTCCTGTAAGGAAAAAGACCCTTTTCCTTACTTAGCATCCCTGCTTACCGCGTACACAACTGTTCCCGCAACAGTACCGCAACATTAAACCGCTACCACCTCGCGACACTCGCCTCGACCACTGTTCCCGCCACTGTTCACATCGCGACCCAACCTGACGGCTCGGCTGGTAACCCGCGCTCCGGCCCTCCGCCTCGACAGTTCCCAACCTCGGCGCCAGGCCCGTCGCGCATCCCACAATTCGTTTGTTACCGTTACCACGCTAGTTCGCTATTTAAAGCTGCGGTCTACATACTTCGAGGGGTTTTGGGGGGTATTTTGAGTGCTAACCCTTTGGCGTGTGTTCATTGGATTGCGAAGTGAATGCTTTTCTCAATCACCAGTGCGATGAACCAGAACAAGGGTGGTGAGCCCAACCACATTTCGTGAGAGGGTTGGGTTGGGGGAAGGAATGGCGGAGAAGGTTGGAAGAGGGGGAAGAAAGGGCGGAGGGGAAGGAACAGCAGCGCGTAACCTGACACACCAAGTTCTAAACGTCTGTATTTTCACATCGACCCCCTCGACTAGGACCTACTTACTAACCTATCATCACACGCATGCAAGCCTAAACCAGCACGATCCGCGCTAAATAAACTAGGCGACTGTGGCGAACAGAGCACAGCAGGTTTCGAAGGTGCAGTGTCGACAAGGCGCGCAGGCTGATGTGTTACAGGGGAAGTGTCTCCAGCGTGAGCTCCCTACTTCCAACGACGGTAGCAGAAGGAGCGCCATACTGATATATAGCTGCTTCTCGTTCAGTATATATCGTTACGAATCGTTCCCGCTCACTTCCGCCTCTGCTCCTCCCTCCATACCAAACCGTCTGTCCGTTTACGCTCTCCGCAACTTTCCGCGACGTGCGAGCGTCGACTCGTCCAGGCGACGAAATGAGTGCCGCTCGCCTTCCCGCGCTCCTCGCGCTCGCGCTCCTGCTGCTGCGGCTGCTGCTCGTCGCCAGCCTGCTGGTTACCCCGCTGCGCGCCGAGGACGGCGACGCCATTCTTGATAAGAGAGAATGACGCTCGGTCAGAATGACGAACGGCGGAGAGGGGGGGCGGAGTGAATGCTGCGCGCCAATTGACGGGCAGCGTCGATTGACGAGCAGCAGCTCGTCGGGCGGCGCGCCGAAGACTGACGGATTTCTCGATCAGGTGAGGGGCGAGAGTGACGAGGAGCGCGTGGGGGGTGAGGGCAGAGGGGGGTGAACTCTGCGCGCCTAGGAGGACCACGCGGGGCAGCGCCGCGCGGGGGAATGCTGCGCCGCGCGGGGGAATGCTGCGCCGCGCGGGGGAATGCTGCGCCGTGCGGGGGAATGCTGCGCCGTGCGGGGGAATGCTACGCCGCGCGGGGGAATTCCGCGTGCGGTAGACGGTTGTACTCATTCACACGCATACCTTTCCCCATCCCCCCCCTCGCTTCATTCAAGTCCCTCTGGCTGCGCGGGTTTTGAGACATCTCAAGCATCTCCTCTCCTCTCCTCTCCTCTCCTCTCCTCTCCTCTCCTCTCCTCTCACTGCCTCTCCTCCCCGCACCCATCCTTTCCTCCCCGCTTTCATCCCCGCTCCCATCCTTTCATCCCCGCTCCCATCCTTTCCTCCCCGCTCCCATCCTTTCATCCCCGCTCCCATCCTTTCCTCCCCGCTCCCATCCTTTCCTCCCCGCTCTCGTCCTTTCCTCCCCGCTCTCGTCCTTTCCTCCCTGCTCTCGTCCTTTCCTCCCCGCTCTCGTCCTTTCCTCCCCGCTCTCGTCCTTTCCTCCCCGCTCTCGTCCTTTCCTCTCCCCTCTCATCCTTCACCATAGCGCTCTCACCCTAAGCCCTCCCTCAGCTCATTCCAGCTCCTCCCGTCCCTGTCCCCCTTCTTCCCCTCATGTCCCCCGCTCCTTCCCCCCTTTTTCCCCCTCCATGCCCTCATTCCCATTCCTCCTTCCCCTCATTTCACCCTTTTCTTTCCCATTTCCCCACTGCTTCCCTTTGATTTCCCCGCTCCCCCCTTCCGCCACCTGCTTCTGCAGCGTGGTCACCGCCACGGAACCGCCATCTGCACGTTTGACGAGGTGCGCGAGATGCGCCCATTCATGCGCCATCCCTCCGAGCCCTGCCTCGCCGCCCTCCGGTAGTGGTGAGTGCGGGCGTTGTGATTGAGTCTGCATTACTCCCGTGGCAGCAGCGTGGGTGCGAGACGCAGACTCTCTCCCCCCTGTCCTCCTCTCTCCCCCCTGTCCTCCTCTCTCCCCCCTGTCCTCCTCTCTCCCCCCTGTCCTCCTCTCTCCCCCCTGTCCTCCTCTCTCCCTCTATCCCCCCGTTTCCCTTCCCCCAGCTTCCCTTCCCCCCACTTCCCATCCCCCCTTTTTCCCGTCCCCCCATTTCCCTTCCCCCCGTTTCCCTTACCCCCATTTCCCTCTCCCCCATTTCCCTTCCCCTCATTACCCTTCCCCCATTTCCCTTCCCCCTGCTTCCCTTATCTCCGTTTTTCTTCCTCCTGTTTCCCTTCGCCCCATTTCCTACACCTGACGAATATTGGCCCTTGCAACCTGTTCCCCTTCTTTTTCCCCTTCTTTTCCCCTTCCTTTCCCTTTGCTTTCCTTATGCCCAGGATATTGCTCTGCCACTCTCCTCCGCGTCCTCGGCTAAGTGTGCTGTGCAGGCTGCAGCAGGGCAGCGGGGCGCCATGTAGAGGAGCGCCCTGCAACCACACGCGCCATAGGGCGCCATGGCACCACACGCGACATGGCACTCTCTATTCGCCCTGCCACCACACACGCCACTCATCCACCCCTCCTTCCCTCCTGCATGGGCCTCCGACTTGCTGATGCAGCTGGGGTGACTGCAGCAACATGAGCTCCACATGGGCTCTCACCACTCAGCAGGAGCTAATCAGCCGACATGTGTGCGGAGGCGACAATACGAGTGGACAAAGGCCGTCTTGTAACTCAGGTTATTTACCATATAATACATAAATCTTCTCCACACCCACCACCAGTGTTGCAAATGATGAACCATACAGTCACCCAACACATGACAAATGGTATCATTATTGAATATATAGAACCTCAAACTGATTAGGGTAATTGGTATATGCGATGTTATGGTACGGCAAGGGCCCACATCACACTAGCCTAAATCGCACTAACTTGTCTGCTTGGTTGCTTCATGCCTCATGAGCTGCACCACGGAAGAGAACAGGGAGGGAAGAGAGAGCAGGGAGGGAAGAGAGAGCAGGGAGGGAAGAGAGAGCAGGGAGGGAAGAGAGAGCAGGGAGGGAAGAGAGAGCAGGGAGGGAAGAGAGAGCCATGGCAGGGCATGTGAGCCATGGCAGGGCATGTGAGCCATGGCAGGGCCGCCCCTGCATCCCATTCATGCACACTCCCACAGCCCTCCCTTCTCCTCACAACACTCTTCACCTCCCCCACCTCCCCCCACCTTCCCCCACCACGCGTTGGGGGAACTTGGTCATGTGAGCAACGATGTCGGCCATGGCAGGGCCACCCCTGCACCACACTGCACCTCTGCAGTCACACCGCACCTCTGCAGTCACACTGCACCTCTGCAGTCACACCGCACCTCTGCAGTCACACCGCACCTCTGCAGTCACACTGCACCTCTGCATCCACACTGCCTTCGAAGCTGCAGAGAGAAGGAGGGAATAAAAAGGTGGGCACCTACGTGCTGCTCACTCGCACTTCCCCATTCCCTCACCCACCCAATCCCGCACCCTGACAACCCATGGAGTGAAAACGGCCATGCACTTGCAGTGCAGGCGGGCCTGACTTAATTCAAGTGGCATCGCAACACCACCCACCCACCACCCACCCACCCCCTCCCCCCCCCCTTCCCCCCCCCCCCCGGTCCAAGCCAGCCATGTTCCCAATGAAGATAGCCATGAGCTTCTTTTGAGGCGCCTCAAAAGTCACCCCCCCCCCCCCCCCACCCACCCACCCACCCACCCCCCCACCCACCCTCCCGGTCAAGCCAACGGAGCCACGGACCGAGTGAAGATGGCCATGAGCTTGCCGTGCAGCACATCGTCGGGGGGCGAGCGCACTGCCAGCTTCACATAGGCTGACAGCATGAGGGCGCGCGTGGGGATGCTGCTCGCATGCTAACCCCCCGCGCCTGCTCGCATGCTAACCCCCCCCGCCTGCTCGCATGCTAACCCCCCGCGCCTGCTCACGTGCTAACCCCCCGCGCCTGCTCGCATGCTAACCCCCCGCGCCTGCTCGCATGCTAACCCCCCGCGCCTGCTCACGTGCTAACCCCCCGCGCCTGCTCGCATGCTAACACCCCGCGCCTGCTCGCATGCTAACCCCCGCGCCTGCTCGCATGCTAACCCCCCGCGCCTGCTCACGTGCTAACCCCCCGCGCCTGCTCGCATGCTAACCCCCTGCGCCTGCTCGCATGCTAACCCCCCGCGCCTGCTCGCATGCTAACCCCCCGCGCCTGCTCACGTGCTAACCCCCCGCGCCTGCTCGCATGCTAACCCCCCGCGCCTGCTCACGTGCTAACTCACCGTGCCTGCTCACATGCCTTTCTCCCGCCTCTGCTCGCATGCTAACCCCCCGCGCCTGCTCACGTGCTAACCCCCCGCGCCTGCTCGCATGCTAACCCCCCGCGCCTGCTCGCATGCTAACCCCCCGCGCCTGCTCGCATGCTAACCCCCCGCGCCTGCTCGTATGCTAACCCCCCGCGCCTGCTCGCATGCTAACCCCCCGCGCCTGCTCACGTGCTAACCCCCCGCGCCTGCTCACGTGCCCCCCCCCCCCGCGCCTGCTCGCATGATAACCCCCCACGCCTGCTCGCATGCCTTTCTCCCGCCTCTGCTCGCTTGCCATTCTTCCGCGCCTGCTCGCATGCTAACCCCCCGCCTTTGCGCGCTTGCTGTCCCCCCGCACCTGCTCGCATCCGACAACCCTCGCATGTCGAGGCTTACCCCGACGCAAATTCTCGCTCCCATCCCCCTCTTCCCTCCGCATCGTCGGTGCTCATTCCCGTCCGCATCGCCAAACCGCGTCGCTGCTCACACCATGCCGCTCGCCTCACGTGATCGCGGCAGCTCCGAGCGCGCGCCCCGCACGTAAACGCGGCACACACCCCACCGCCACTCGCGCGATATCGCAACCCATTCCCGTCCGCGGCTCACACCTCCTCGCTGCAGACTTCAGTTTGTGTTACGTATTCTCTTATACTGAATCGCGTCTCGCGCCCGGTGAATACAATTTCGTTTGTCACCTTTTAGTACCACAGTGGTAGAAAGCGATATGAGGAGTGGACCGTAACAGTGAAATGCAGGAACATGAGCTTGGTGGGAGCGCTACTTGGAAAGAGAGAGGACGACGGTAAAGCTTGCGGCTCTGTGGAGAGGAGAACGAGGCGATATGGCGAGCAGATATCCGGCGACGAGACCAGCTAATCGAAGGCGATGAGGCGAAAATATATGAGGCGAGGAGGTGAACCACCGTGACTGGGCGACATGTTTTCCTAACAGTGACTGTTAGGCGAGGCGGCGCTCAGCTATTTGGCAACGAGTAAGGGCAGAACGCGACGGTGTGTTCGACTACGCTGGTAATCCGCGGCCGATGCGGCCTAAATCGCTATTGCGATCGAGGTGTAGGTACCAGAAGGAGGTTTCATTTTGTGGCGACTATAATCTCTGGAATCACTAGGGGTCTATGGAGTGATCTATGGCAAAACCATCGTCGGACCAGTTTTGGTCTACAAACCATCATGCGGGTCAAGTTCTAATCTGGCGAACTTGTTTCGGCTCACCCGCCACCCCCCTCCCTCCTTCCGCCTCGACTTTCGTTTCTCCGCAAAGGGGTACTTTTGGGGACAGTGTTACCCTGTTCTCAAGTGATAAACCTTTGCCTCCCGCTTGAGGTATGTAGACCGCAGCTTTAACATTCGCTCATGCATTCGTTCAATGCATTGTTTTGCTTCGATAGTGCAGTCTTCGCCCGCTCACACGATTGCACTCATAGCACTTGGCATTCAAAGCCACGACCCTTTTCGGACCGCGCCCACACCTTCGCTTCCCAACTTATCACATTTCGGGGGGGGTTAGATGTCCCTCAGTGCCTGGCACCGCTGCTCTTGTGCTCTCTCGGTACTCACAGCCACGACATAGGCTACCGGTGAGCCAGCCCGACACCCCTGCCATGGACGAAACATGCCGCATTCCGCTCGCAACTTTGATGCAAGAGCATCCCAACGAGCTTATGCGCCAGCTGGAGGAAATTACACTCGCAATCGCGACACTCACGGCGGAGCGCGACTCTGCACGGCAGCAGTCGACGACGAATGTGTTGGCCCCGCCCTCGCTTGGGCGACGCCGACGTCCTGGTCGGATGTACGGGAGAAGCAGCCGACCATACGCAGTGAGGGAGCTGCTCGACGGGCTTCGTCGAGCTGCAGGGGATCGCTGCGGTGTTGCCATCGACCAGAGGAGCTCGACGGCCTTCTTCTGAGGGGCAGTTCGACGAGGTGGTCGTCGACCTGCACAGGACTGTCGCGGGGCTGGAGTCGTCGACCAGGGGAGCTCGACAACTGCAGCTGACTGGTCTGGTCGACGGACGGGCCGTCGACCTGGAGGAGCAGCTGACAGTGCTGGTCGACGGAGGGGTCCGTCGACCAGGGTGCTCCTCGACGGGAGTTGTGGTCGACGAGGGAGGCGTCGACCAGAGGACTGGGTGGTCGACCAGGTCGACCACGTAACCTGCTCGGCGAGTTCTGCGGAGGCACGCGAACGTCGTCGAGGTCGCGATGGCGAAGGCGACTTCGGGCTGGTATCCCGAAGTCGATGTGGCTCGTTAGGCGCAGACCACAGCCGACAGATGCACAACGGTGCAAGTCGGGCCACTCGTCTGCGCGCACCTGCATACGTGCGCACTGATGTCTTCTACGGGTGCAACGCTGGACAGCCGCTCTGCTGCAGCGTTGGCACGCCGTCGACCTGCTGTGTTGGCAGGCCGCGTTTCTGCAGTGTTGGCGCGGCTCCTCTACGCAACGCTGGCAGGCGGTCGACCATGCTGTGCTGGCGGTCGACCAGGCTAGCTGCAGAGTTGCTAGGTGCCTGATGTAGTCATTCTTGTCATTGTCATTGCTATCATTCTGTAATACAACTTTGCTAGTGGAAACTCTTGCCAAATTCTCCCGTGAATGCGCAAGTGCTAAGGAACGCATGCAAAGCTACGATCACTCCTAAAGTTCGTGCCAACCCCCGTAGTCTAGCTCACCACTATTGTAGAGTGACTCTCCGCAGAATGCACCAGCACCGACATCAGAAATGTACCCGCACAAACTGAAGAACTAATGGTCATTTCATCTGGAACACCATCGCAACACGACAGCGTGGGACAGCGCGCACGCACAGTCAGCGATGGCGCCGCCCAATTCATGATGGGCGTGGAACGGACCAGGGAGGCACCGGGCGTCAGCACACCTCGCGAAGCCCGTCGTCACGTCAGCATTGCGGCACCGGTCGGAAATAACAACATTGGTGAGCCGATGCCACTCAAACTGCAGCGCCCGCCCTCTTTCGATACTAGCCAGCGTGGAGGTCCGACGGTTCAATCGTGGATTTTAACGATCAACGTGTGTTTTTACTCGAATTACGTCACATCGGATGCAGCGAAGATCCGGTACGCCGTTTCCATGCTGCGTGGGCCCGCCATGGACTGGTGGCGAGTTATGGTAACGTCGTTGAGCGCCTACGAGCCATTGACGCAAGGGGAAAGGCCCTCGGGGCCAGCTCTCACTTGGAGTTCATTCTGGGAAGTCGCCCAATACAGCACGTGTTACGCGTGGTGCGCAGGGCTACGGGCGCGCTTAGAGCCGATCACAGCTTCGATCTCAGCACGCCAGAGGTTCCGCACTTGGAGGCATCTTGGGTCGATTCAAGACTGCACCTGCGGTTTTCTCGCGCTATGCAAACAGGTCGGCTACATGCACGAATCGGGGCGAGTGGATCGCTACGTAGATGGCTTGAAGCTGGAAATTGCGCAGGAAATTCTCCTACGCGACATTTCGAATTTCAACGATCCTGGTGCTCGTCGAAAAGAACGATATCCTGCGACGACCGAGGCCGGGGTCCAACCACTATGGACAACGTACTCGGGGAACGACCGAGCACGCCACAGTTCACGCCGTTGCGACAAATACATCGGTCACGTCGTTTAAGAGGCGTTGCTTTGCGTGCAACAGGCCGGGCCATCGCAAGAGCGAAAGCCCAGAGGAGCTCAGACATCGAGGAGCAGAGCAGGGGAGGGAGTCTGGAAGGCAGGGAAGCGCGAGCAGTCAGTACGGGCCCACTACAGACGAGACTCACTGCTCGCCCGACCCCACCGACCCTCACCGAGTGACTGTTCCGGTTCAGGCAATCGATCGGGCTCGGCTGAATAAGGAGGGTACATCGACAGATTGCCAAATACTGATTCACGGGAAAATACAAGGGACAACAGTGAAAGTTTTTATTGGTTAAGGGGCTAGTCTCAGCTTGGTTAAAACTGCAACCGCGAGGAAACTGCAACTGAGACTTAGTCCCTGCTTAAAGGAGATCGACGCGCGCTTAGTTGACGGCACACAGATGGCAATACAATAAAAAGTGGAAAAAATGAAGATTCGCTGCGAGGGAATGTTCGGATTTACACAGGAAATGCTCGCGACAATGCTGGATGGGCCTCTTGGGCTACGTGATTGGCAGCGACGTTACAACCCGCAAATTGACTGGATGACAGGCAGTTGCACAGTGCGAAGTGGCGGTAACTAGTGTCAGAAGTACGAACGATAATGGATGAACTAGCAGCAAGATGAGTACAAGTAGCAAACCCTAATTGGGTTGTACCCCATATGGGCTACCCCACTATAGCCTACACAATGAGCAGCATATAAGTTTGACACACCCTTATAGGCAAAGTGGGGGAGAACAAGAGGTCACAAGACCGGTCAAGAAAAGCAAAGCAAGCTCAGGGTGGATCACGAAGTCACCACGCATTCTGAGCACAAACAAATGGCCACAAGGCCAGTTCACATGCAGAGTTATATAAAGGAGAACAAGCAGTACAGTGATCACAACCTAGCAAGTGTAAGCATGAAGGTATATGTATATAGATCACAGTACAAGCAAAGTCAAGAAGTGAGCAAGTGAGACCAAGTAGGCACAAGGCCTAGAACAATACAGAAACACTGATGATCACAAGGCTGAAGTGCCTTGGTGAAGATATCAGCAGTGTTGGCCCAAGAGGCCACGTAAGTAAGACGAAGCTGACCACGCTGCTGCAACTCTCGAGCAAGGAAGTAGCGCAGAGCGATGTGCTTCGTTCTGTGCACCAGTCTGTGCTCCTGACACAAGGCAATCATGGCCTTGTTGTCGACGTACAGAACTGGAGGAGAACGAGGCGGCTCTCCCAAGTCGGTCAGCAGGTAGGTAAGCCAGCGTAACTCCTGTGCAGCCATGGCCCCAGCGTAGATCTCAGCCTCACAACTGGAACTGAGAACAGAAGATGAGCGGGTAGACCGCCACGAAACAGAGCCGTGTAACCCTGTGACGACCGCTGCGTAGCCAGGTCGTCAACCCAAGAAGCGTCTGCGTGGCCAGTGAGGACAACTCGAGCCCGTCCTCCACGCACGAGCCCCATGCCCGACGTACTGCACAAGTAGCGCAACACCCTCTTAGCGGCCTCCCAGTGCTCTGGTCGGTGTCTCCCGGGCGCAACGTAGCGTGCCAGGATGCTAAGAGGGTAGGCTAGGTCAGGTCGAGTGCAGGTCATCAGGTACATGAGGCAGCCCACAAGCTCTGGATACGGGCCATTCGGCTCTACGGACTCATCCGAAGGCAGAGCTGAGAGCGAGTGACCGGTAGGCAGAGGAGTGGACTGTGGCGAGGAGTACGTGAAGCCGAAGCGCTGAAGGACCTGCTGCACCATGTGTGA
Organism: Closterium sp. Naga37s-1; assembly: GCA_947471745.1. Classification (NCBI taxonomy): domain Eukaryota; kingdom Viridiplantae; phylum Streptophyta; class Zygnematophyceae; order Desmidiales; family Closteriaceae; genus Closterium; species Closterium sp. Naga37s-1. Next base: position 997,876 of record CANJKZ010000147.1, read on the forward strand.
CTGAGTCTAGGTAATGGTGCGCTGTGCTCTGTCCCGGGTGATCTGCAAGCCAAGATAGCTGCGCAGCTCACCCAGGCCTGTGCACGTATGTCTCTTCTGCAGCTCCGACTTCACAAAGGCCAGTCCAGCAGTGTCAGCAGTGGCAAAGACCAAGTCGTCGACGTACACGAGGATGTAGAACGGCGGCAGAGAAGTGTCGGTGAGTAGAAACAGCGACAGGTCAGCAGTCGTTGGAGCAAACCCAAGAGCCGCAAGCGTCGTCCTCAGTGTGTCGTGCCACTCGCGAGGCACTTGGCGGAGACCGTAGACTGGCCGCCGGAGGCTCCACTGGGTACCTGCAGGAAACGACCTAGTGAAGCCAGGGGGGCGGCGCAGCTGGATCTCCTCGTGCAGGCTGCCCTGTAGGAAGGCTGTGCTGAAGTCAAGAGAGTGAAGCTCGTAGTCACGCTGCGCGGCGACGTGTAGCAGCACCCGAAGAGTGGTCATCTTCGGGGTAGGGGAGAAGGTCTGGAAGAAGTCAACTCCCTGTCGCTGACTGAAGCCTCGAGCAACGTAACGCGCCTTGAAGACAGGCGGAGAACCCGGCGACCGCTTCACCCTGAAAATCCACATGCCACTGACGATGTTTGCCCCAGGTGGGGGAGCCTCGTCGTCGTAGGTGCCTGTAGACTTCCAGGAAGCCATCTCTGCGTCCATCGCTGTCTTCCAATGAGAGGAGTAGGGACCCTCAATCGCCTCTGCGTAAGAGCGCGGGGTCGGAATGTCTGGTGCATCCGGGTCTCCCTCAGGTGCAATCAGCATGGACACGAGATGAGGAACAGTAGCTGCAAAACACTCAAAGTCCTCCTGCCTGTCCTCAAGGACGTCCGTGCCAAGAGCACACTCACCCCCGACGGACGGAGGACAGACAGACTCAGACTCCGCAACAAGACTAGCGGCGTAGTCGAGGCGACAGGCGGCAGCAAAGTCAACAAGCTCAGCAACTAGGGCATACGCAGCAGATGACTCAAACGAAGGGTCAATGACAACAGTGGCTAGAAGACGTGTGACAGTAGGACTGGCAGCACGAGCAAGGTCTGACGGCGGGTCAGGAACGTCAGGAAGAGAGGACGCAGGAGACGGCAGAGGGACACGCTGTGGAACAGAGGAAGGACGAAGTGCCATCTGGTGCGTGCCTGGGACAGGAGGAGGACGTGGACGTGGAACACGACGACCAGTGCGAACAGCGCGAACAGGCGACGCAGGACGAGACCCAGGCTCACGACGCTCCGCAAGACCTCCTGTCGGCCCAGTGTAAGGAGAAGGAGCAGGCAGTGGGGAGGTTGTCTGTAACTGCGACTGCGACTGGTCAGGCGGTGGACACAGTAAAGGAGGAGTAGGGCCAGTAGAAGGCGGGAGACCAAGAACCTGCAGAAGCAGTGGAACGAAGTACGGTCGCGTCCGCATAGTGCCTCCAGAACCAGCACCGACAGCACCAGTACCCCCAGCTCCAGGGTCTCCAGCTCCAACGCCTGCAGTACCACCAGCTCCAGCACCTCCAGCAGCTCCAGCTTCAGTAGCACCTCCAGCTCCAGCAGCTCCAGCACCTCCGGCTCCAACGCCCGCAGCACCACCAGCTCCAGCAGCTCCAGTATCTCCAGTACGAGCACCTCCGGGACCAGTGGCTCCAGCAACTCCAGCAGCTCCAGCTCCAACGCCGGCAGCACCTCCAGCTCCAGCAGCTCCAGTACCTCCAGCTCCAGGGCCTCCAGCGGCAGGCCCCCCAGCTCCAGCAGCGCCGCTCCGAAGGCTCCAGCGCCGAGCAAACCACTCGCGCAGCTGCGGTGGAGAGAGAGGCTCCCGCCGTGACGAGGCACCTGTAGGACCTCCAGCAGACTCAGCACCCCCAGGCTCAGCACCCCCAGTCTCAGCAACCGCAGGCTCAGCACCCCCAGGCTCAGCACCCCCAGACTCAGCAACCTCAGGCTCAGCACCCTCAGGCTCCGCACGCTCAGGCTCAGCACCCCCAGGCTCCGCACGCTCAGGCTCAGCACCCCCAGCAGCACCACCCCCAGCAGCAGCACCAGAGTCGACCGCGACCTCGACAGGCTCGATAGGGTCTACATGAGACACACCTGAGGGAACAGGACCCTGAGGGGGGAGGGTGTCTACCCAAGGAGGACGGGGTGCGAGGAAGAGCGGCGGGGGGGGGAGAGGGGCAGTGCGGTAGGGGAAGAGACGGTAAAAGGGAACCGACTCGTCGAACGTGACGTCCTGAGAGGGCAGGACACGGCGCGAGGTGGGGTGGTAAAACTGCCAGCCAGGCGCGTCAGGGGGAAAACCAAGGAAGACGCAGGGAATGGCGCGGGAGGAGAGCTTGTCCGCGGACGTATCGCGGACAAAGGCACGAGAACCCCAGACCCGGAACACCGACGCATCGCCAACCTTCCCCGTCCAACGCAGTGTAGGCGAGGTCTCCGGCAAGGAGACACGGGGCCAAAGGTTGAGCTGACGCGCAGCGTACCGGACCGCAAACGGCCACAGAAAATGGGGGCCAGCCGCATGGACCATGGAGGTACGAGCGACCTCCATGACTAAGCCAATGCGGCGCTCAGCAACCCCATTCTGCTGCGGAGAGGCCGGAAGCGTGAACGACTGGAGAATGCCCTCCCCACGACAAAATTCCCGCAAGAGGTCGGAGGAAAACTCACCACCTCTGTCAGAGTGCAGACGCAGGACTGGAAGGTCCGTGTGGAACCACTCGCAGAGCTGGAAACGGACAGCGCGGATCCAAGGGATCAAAACATCAGGGACCTCCCCCTTGCTGCGCAAGGGGAAGACCGTGGTGTAACGCGAGTAGTCGTCAACGACCAGCAGAAAGTAGCGCTCGCGGCCCTGTCCACGGACGCGGGCTGGGCCCCACACGTCCATGTGGAGAGTCTGCAGGGGAGCAGTCGTCGGGGGAATCGAGGAGGAGTGAGAAGCGGCGCGCTGCCGCCCCTCGACACAGGGAAGGCAGGGAGGGGCAGGCGAGGGTGGGAGGGGAGGGAGAGTCCTGGGAAGACCAGAGACAAGGAGACGAGAGTGCATGCCACGGAGGCACTGCACTGAGGGGTGACCAAGACGGTGGTGCCAAAGGAGGGTCTGGTGCGAGAGAGCGCGACACAAGCAGGGGGCCGCTAGATGACCTGACGCAGACGCAAACGCAGCTACCTGAGGAGACACAGTAGTCAGTGTGTACAGACTCGAGCCAGGCGGACGGGTGAACGTGGCCAGGTGCTGGCCAGTCCGGGAGCACGTACAGATCGCCACACGCTGTCCTCCTGGAGTAAAGGTGTCAACCCATACATCCTGAAGGACGGCATTGCTCACCAAGTTCGTAGAGAACGAGGGGAGGTGAAGACCTGACAGTGAGCCAGACGGAACCGCCGGACACGGGAGAACAGTGGAGGAACATGCAAGGACTGGGCCCCCAGAGGGGTCAGCCAGAGAGACAGCAACAGGTGCAGGGAGCGGTGTGAGTGCGGTACTGTCGCAAAAGAAACAGCGGGAAGCACATGAGTCAAGCGTGAAGGTGTGCAAGGCCTCAGCAGGCGCAGTACCAGAGAGAGCAGACTCACTAGCACCTAGAGCAGCAGACTCACCAGCACCTAGGGCAACAGCCTCACCAGCACCAAGAGCAGGAGTCTCTATACCTGGGTCGGGCGGCATACACAGGTAACAGTCACCCTCAGCACTAACAGTCAAAGCATACATGGCAGCAAGGATAGCATCATAATCAAGAGCAAAGATATCCACATTCTGCCTAAGCAGATCTGCCCAGCGAGGGAGCTCAGTCGCGTCGGGAAACTCTGCGCGAAAGGCGTCGTCAAGGCGGGAGAAGCAGCGGTGTTGGGTGTGAAACTTCCCGCATGTCTGACCAGAGCGGTCACCTGTGCGAATGACATACGGGCAGCGACCACTACCCCCAGACGCCCCACGCTGAGCAAACCACTCACGAAGCTCCTGGGGCGAAGGGGTCTCACGCTGACGCTTCTGCTGCTGTCTCTGACCACCGCCAAAGCCTCCCCTCTGACTGGTACCACCCCGGCCGCCACCACTGCCGCCGCCTCCACTCCCACCGCCGCCACCACTGCCGCCGCCACCACTCCCACTGCCGCCACCACCGCCGCCACCGACGCCTCCACCCCCACCACCACTCCCTCCGCCACCACCACCACCTCTACCGCCTCCACCACCCCCACCACTGCCTCCACCGCTGCCACCCCCACCGCCCCTGCCTCCCCTTCCCCTGCCGCTGCGGCGCCTCCCACTAGGGGCAGACGCAGCTCCTACCTCCTCAGCACGAAGGTAGTCAACAGCTGCAGCAGAGGCGACGGAGGGGACCAGGGGGGAGGGCGAACACCCCTCAAAGAAGGGAGTGCGAGGAGTGCCACGAGAAGCGCCTACAGCGACTATGCTAGTCTCAGCTGCTAGGAGGTGCTTCTCGAGTAGGTCGACAGTGAGGTCGGTGGGGTCAAGGACTAGAAGGAGGTCCCTGACAGCGCTAAGAGAGTCAGGGAGGCGGGTGACTATGAAGTAGAGAGTGATGTACATGGGAGGAGGGTTCTTGGTGAGAAACTCGGCGGGGAAGCGCAGCGCGGTAGCGAGTGTCACTAGTGCGAAGGTGAGTGACGAGGTCGGCTATTGTGGCAAAGGCGGACAGCTCTGGGAACAGGTAGGGCAGGAGAAGGCGGCCTAGAGCAGCAGTGGCCGGGGAGGAGTAACGAGCGACTACAGCGTCGTACAGGGCTCTAGCTGTCTTGTGCTGGCCAAAGTGAGCGCGTTCGGCTAACGGCAGGTGGTTGCGAACGGCTCGGCGAGCAGCAGCGTCACAGGTAAGCCACTGTGAGCGAGTCGCACGGTCAGCTGTGGCGGCAGGGGCGAGAGAGGCGCCAGACGTGAGGTCAAACAGTGAAACAGCGTCTTTGGAATCGCTCAGTAAGTATAGCTGAAAATCATCGAGCCACGCATCGAACTCTATCGGGCGGCCCTCCGGATCGAAAGTGAGGACACTGAGCGTGGCCATAGCGGGCAGAGCAGTCGGGCGCGCTAGCAGCAGAGCAGCACGCAGGCAGGGCAAAGCAGGGCGGCAGTCAGCAGGGCAGGGCGGCGCGGCGGCTAGCTGCGCGAGGGCAGGGCAGGGCGGCGCGGCGGTGAGCAACGCGCGGGCAGGGCGGCGGCTTGGCGGCGAGCGGTGCGCGGGCTAGGCGGCACGGCGGCAGGCGGCGCGCGGGCAGGGCAGGGCGCGCTGCGGCGGGCGGCGCACGGGCAGGGCAGGGCGCGCGGGCTAGGCGGTGCGGTGGCGGACGGCGCACGGGCAAGCAGGGCGTGCTGCAGCGGGCGTCGCGCGGGCAGGGCAGGCCGTGCTGCGGCGGGTGGCGTGCGGGCAGAGCAGGGCGCGCGGGCTAAGCGGCGCGGCTATCGGGCAAGCAGGGCGCGCGGCGGCGGGCGGCGCGTGGGCACGGCAGAGCGCGCTGCGGCGGGCGGCGCGCGGGCAGAGCAAGGCGCGTGGCGGCAGGGCGTCGCGCGGGCAGGGCAGGGTGTCAGAGTTATATGACATTGTCTGTGTAGGCTGTAGTGGGGTAGACAATATGGGGTACAACACTTTTAGGGTTTCCTACTTGTACCCACCTGTTTGCTAGTTCATTCATTCCTCTTTCTTCACATGGTATAGAGCGGGTTCCCTACTGGGACCGTTTCTTCCTAAGGGCCCACCACTAATTTTTTTTTTAACCTGCCAGAAGCGCGCTTCGCGCTCTGCCCTACCCTACCCTTTCGCGGCCCCTTAGCGGCCTGCCCTGCTCCTGAGGCCCGTCGCGGCCCCCCTTTGCGGCCCCTTCGCGGCCCCTACGCGGCCCCTTCGTGGCCCCTTCGCGGCCCCTTAGCGGCCCCTTCACGGCCCCTTCGCGGCCCCTTCGCGGCCCCTTAGCGGCCCCTTCGCGGCCCCTTCGCGGCCCCGCCCCGTCGCCAGTTGCGGCCCCGCCCCATCGCCACCCGGGTGTCGCCCCTGCCTCGTCGCGACGCCCCTGCGGGACCCGCGCGTCGCCCCCGCCTTGTCGCGACGCCCCTGCGGGACCCGCGAGGCGCGACTCCTGCGCGTCGCGACGCCCCAACGGGACCCGGGCGTCGCCCCCCCCCCCCCGCTCGTCGCGACGCCCCTGCGGGACCCGCGCGGCGTCGCCCCTGCCCGCCGCGGCGCCCTGCCCTACCCCGCGCCCGACCTTCGGACGGCCGCCCCTGCCCCGCCCAGCAGCAGCTGACGTCGCGGCCCTGCCCCTCCCTGCAGCAGCTGCCGTCGCGGCCCTGCCCCGCCCTGCAGCAGCTGCCGTCGCGGCCCGGCCCCGCCCTGCAGCACCTGCCGCGGAGCTCCCTGCCGCGGACGCGGCCCCGCCCTTCAGCAGCTACCGCGGAGCCCTCGCCCTGCAGTGGTGGCGGCCTCGCCGTTGCCGCCGTCGTACGCCTGCCCTTCTCGCCACTGGTGAGCACTACCCTGCCCGTACTGCTGTTACTGCTGCTCCTGCTGCTACTGCTCTTACTACTGCTACTGCTGCTACTGCGGCTACTACTGCTACTACTGCTACTGCTGCTCCTGGCGGTGGCCAGATGCAGCTCCAGCGACGTCCGCGTGAGTCCCTCACGCCCCAGCAGCTTCGTGAGTGGTACGCTAGTTTGGGTTGTCGGGGTGGCCGTAGTGGGAGTCGTCCTGGAGTGAGTAGTTCGGGAGCTTCTTGTAGTGGCCAGGTGCAGCTGCAGCGTCGTCCGCGCGCGGTCCTTTCGCCCCAGCAGCTTCGTGAGTGGTACGCTCAGCGTGGAGGGTCACGGAGTACTGCTCGCTGCCCGTACGTCATTCGCACTGGTGCTCGGACTGGTCAGCCTTGCGGGACGTTTGGTCACACAGAGTCCCGCTGCTTCGCCCGTCTGAGCGACGCCTGGCGTAAAGAGTTTGGCGACGCGGCTGAGCTCCCCGACTGGGTGGAGCTGCTTAGGCAGAGGGTAGATATCTATGCTCTTGCCTATGATGCTATCCTCACTGCCATGTATGCCTTGCCTACTAGTGCTGAGGGTGCCTGTTACCTGTGTGTGCCGCCTGACCCCGGTATCCAGTCTGCTGCTCTAGGTACTGGTGAGGCTGCTGTTCTAGGTGCTGGCGGGTCTCCTGCTCCAGGTGCCGGTGAGGCTGCTGCTCTAGGTGCTGGTGCGTCTCCTGCTCCAGGTGCCGGTGAGGCTGCTGCTCTAGGTGCTCGTGCGTCTCCTGCTCCAGGTGTCGGTGAGGCTGCTGCTCTAGGCGCTAGTGAGTCTACTGCTCCAGGTGTCGGTGAGGCTGCTGCTCTAGGCGCTAGTGCGTCTACTGCTCCAGGTGCTGGTGCGTCTGCTCTCTCTGGTGCTACGCCTGCTGCGGTCTTACACACCTTCACTCTTGACTCAGGGGCCTCCCGCTCCTTCTTTCGCGACTGCACCACACTCACGCCGCTCAGTCGGCCGGTTGCAGTCTCCCTGGCAGACCCCTCTGGGGGTCCTGTCCTTGCCCACTAATCCAGTGTCCTACCGTGTCCGGCGGCCCCGTCTGGCTCCCTGTCCGGTCTTTACCTCCCCTTGTTCTCTACGAACCTGGTGAGTGGTGCTGACCTACAGGATGGAGGGGTTGACCAGTTCACTCCTGCGAGTCAGCGGGTGACCCACTGCACGTGTGCTCGGACGGGCCGACACTTGGCCACGTTTACCCGTCAGCCGGGGTCGAGCCTGTACACACTGACTACAGAGTCTCCTCCGGTTACTGCGTCTGGTCAGGTAGCTGCGTCGGGTCAGGTGTTTGCTGCAGCATCCCGGTCTGGTCCTGAGTCTGCTCCCTGCTCGTGTCGCCTCCTGGCGCACGAGACTCTCCTTTGGCACCACCGTCTTGGTCACCCCTCCCTGCCTCGTCTTCGAGGCATGGCCTCCCGTGTCCTGGTCTCCGGTCTTCCTGAGTCCCTCCCACCCCTTCCTCCGGGGCCTGCCCCTACCTGCGTCCCCTGCGTCGAGGGCCGGCAGCGCGCTGCTCCTCACTCCTCCGAGTTTCCCCCGACAGAGGCTCCCCTGCAGACTCTTCACATGGACGTGTGGGGCCCAGCCCGCGTCCGTGGACAAGGTCACGAGCGTTACTTCCTGCTGGTTGTTGACGACTACTCGCGTTACACCACAGTCTTCCCCTTGCGCCACAAGGGTGAGGTCACTGAGATGTTGATCGACTGGATCCGCGCTGCCCGTCTCCAGCTCAGGAAGAGTTTCGACTCAGACTTTCCTGTTGTGCGTCTGCACTCAGACAGAGGTGGAGAGTTTTCCTCCGACCTTCTCAGAGCTTTCTGTCGGGCGGAGGGCATCCGCCAGACGTTCACGCTTCCGGCCTCTCCACAGCAAAATGGGATTGCTGAGCGCCGCATTGGTATGGTCATGGATGTCGCTCGTACGTCCATGATCCATGCGGCTGCTCCCCATTTTCTGTGGTCGTTCGCGGTTCAGTACGCGGCGCATCAGATCAACCTCCAGCCCCGGGTCTCCATGCCGGAGACCTCCCCCACTCTGCGGTGGACGGGGAAGGTTGGCGATGCGTCTGCGTTCCGTGTCTGGGGATCTCGAGCTTTCGTCCGCGACTTGTCTGCGGACAAGCTGTCCTCCCGTGCCGTTCCCTGCGCCTTTCTTGGCTTCCCCCCTGACGCGCCTGGTTGGCAGTTCTACCACCCCACCTCGCGCCGTGTTCTGTCCTCTCAGGACGTCACGTTTGACGAGTCGGTTCCTTACTACCGTCTCTTCCCCTACCGCACTGCCCCCCTCCCCCCCCCGCCGCTCTTCCTCGCACCAGGTGCTCCTCCGGTAGACCCCCTCCCCCCTCAGGGTCCTGCCCCCTCAGGTGTGTCTCAGGTAGACGCCGTCGAGCCTGTTGAGGTAGCTGTTGACTCAGGTGCTGCTGGGGGTGCTGAGCCTGGGGGTGCCGGGTCTGGGGGTGCTGGGTCTGGGGGTGCTGAGCCTGGGGGTGCTGAGCCTGGGGTTGCTGAGTCTGGGGGTGCTGCGACTGGAGGTCCTCCGAGTGTCCCGTTGCGGCGGGAGCCCCTCTCTCCACGGCAGCTTCGTGAGTGGTACGCTCGGCGCTGTAGCCGTGCTGCTGGAGCTGGGGGGCCTGCTCCTGGAGGTGCTGCTGGTGCTGGAGCTGCTGGAGCCGCTGGTCCTGGAGGTGCTCGTACTGGTGCTGCTGAGGGAGTTGGAGCTGGAGGTGCTGGTGCTGCTGGTGCTGGTGCTGCTGGAGGTGCTGCTGGTGCTGGAGCTGCTGGAGCCGCTGGTTCTGGAGGTGCTCGTACTGGTGCTGCTGAAGGAGTTGGAGCTGGAGGTGCTGGTGCTGCTGGAGGTGCTACTGGTGCTGGAGCTGCTGGAGCCGCTGGTTCTGGAGGTGCTCGTACTGGTGCTGCTGAGGGAGTTGGAGCTGGAGGTGCTGGTGCTCCTGGAGGTGCTGCTGGTGCTGGAGCTGCTGGAGCCACTGGTTCTGGAGGTGCTCGTACTGGTGCTGCTGAGGGAGTTGGAGCTGGAGGTGCTGGTGCTGCTAGAGGTGCTGCTGGTGCTGGAGCTGCTGGAGCCGCTGGTTCTGGAGGTGCTCGTACTGGTGCTGCTGAGGGAGTTGGAGCTGGAGCTGCTGGAGCTGCTGGTGGTGCTGCGGGAGTTGTAGCTGGAGACCCTGGAGCTGAGGGTGCTGGTGCTGTCTCTGCTGGTTCAGGAGGCGCTGCGCGGCCGCGGCCGTACTACGTTCCGCTTCTTCAGCAGGTTCTTGGCCTCCCACCTTCTACTGGTCCTACTCCTCCCCTGCTGAGTCCACCGCCTGTACAGTCGCAGTCACAGTTACAGCCAGCCTCTCCACTGCCTAGTCCTTCTCCTTACTCTGGGCCGACTAGAGGTCTTACGGAGCGTCGTGAGCCTGAGTCTCGTCCTGCGTCGCCTGTGTCCCGTCCAGAGTCGCCTGTCCGCGCTGTCCGCACTGGTCGTCGTGTTCCACGTGAGCGTCCTCCTCCTGTCCCTGGCACTCACTATATGGTTCTGCGTCCGTCCACTGCTCCACAGCGTGTCCCTCTGTCGTCTCCTCCTGCGTCCTCTCTTCCTGACGTTGCTGACCCGCCGTCAGACCTTGCTCGTGCTGCCAGTCCTACTATCACACGTCTTCTAGCTACTGCTGTCACTGACCCTTCCTTTGAGTCCACTGCTGCGTCTGCTCTAGTTGCTGAGCTTGTTGACGTTGCTGCCGCCTGTCGTCTAGACTACGCCACTAGCCTTGTTGCTGAGTCTGAGTCTGTCTGTCCTCCGTCCGTCGGGGGTGAGTGTGCTCTTGGCACGGACGTCCTTGAGGACAGACAGGAGGAGTTTGAGTGCTTTGCCGCTGCTTTACCTCATCTCGTGTCCATGCTGATTGCCCCTGAGGGAGACCCAGATGCACCAGACATCCCGATCCCGCGCTCTTACGCAGAGGCGATAGAGGGTCCCTACTCCTCTCAGTGGCAGACAGCCATGGACGCAGAGATGGCTTCCTGGAAGTCCACAGGCACCTACGTCGACGAGGTTCCCCCACCTGGGGCGAACATCGTCAGTGGCATGTGGATCTTCAAGGTGAAGCGGCCGCCGGGTTCTCCGCCTGTCTTCAAGGCGCGTTACGTTGCACGAGGCTTCAGTCAGCGTGAGGGAGTTGACTTCTTCCAGACCTTCTCCCCTACCCCGAAGATGACCACTCTTCGGGTTCTGCTGCACGTCGCCGCTCAGCGTGACTACGAGCTCCACTCTCTTGACTTCAGCACTGCTTTCCTACAGGGCAGCCTGCACGAGGAGATCTGGCTGCGCCGCCCACCTGGCTTCACTGGGTCGTTTCCTCCTGGTACCCAGTGGGGCCTCCGGCGGCCAGTCTACGGTCTCCGCCAGGCACCCCGTGAGTGGCACGACACACTGAGGACGACTCTTGCTGCTCTAGGGTTTGCTCCTTCTACTGCTGACCCGTCGCTGTTTCTACGCACCGACACCACTCTGCCGCCGTTCTACGTTCTCGTGTACGTAGACGACCTGGTCTTTGCTACTGCTGACACTGAGGCAGTCGCCCACGTGAAGTCGGAGCTGCAGAAGAGACACACGTGCACAGACCTGGGTGAACTGACAAGCTATCTTGGCTTGCGGATCACCCGGGACAGAGCACAGCGCACCATTACCTTGACTCAGTCACACATGGTGCAGCAGGTCCTTCAGCGCTTCCGCTTCACGTACTCCTCGCCACAGGCCACTCCTCTGCCTACGCGCCACTCGCTCTCAGCTCTGCCTTCGGATGAGTCCGTAGAGCCGAGTGGCCCGTATCCAGAGCTTGTGGGCTGCCTCATGTACCTGATGACCTGCACTCGACCTGACCTCGCATACCCTCTTAGCATCCTAGCACGCTATGTCGCTCCTGGCCGACACAGGAAGGAGCACATGGATGCCGCTAAGAGGGTGTTGCGCTACTTGTGCAGTACGTCGGGCATGGGGCTCGTGCTTGGAGGACGGGCTCGAGTTGTCCTCACTGGTCACGCAGACGCTTCTTGGGCTGACGACTTGGCTACGCAGCGGTCGTCACAGGGTTACACCTTCAGTCTTGGCTCCGGCTCTGTTTCGTGGCGGTCTACCCGCTCGTCTTCTGTTCTCGGCTCCAGCTGTGAGGCCGAGATCTACGCAGGGGCCATGGCTGCACAGGAGTTACGCTGGCTCACCTACCTGCTGACCGACCTGGGAGAGCCGCCTCGTTCTCCTCCAGTTCTGTACGTCGACAACAAGGCCATGCTGGCCTTGTGTCAGGAGCACAGACTGGAGCACAGAACGAAGCACATTGCTCTTCGCTACTTCCTCGCACGTGAGCTGCAGCAGCGTGGTCAGCTGCACCTTGCTTACGTGGCCACTCAGGCCAACACTGCTGATATCTTTACCAAGGCGCTTCAGCCTTGTGATCATCAGCGTTTCTGTACTGTTCTAGGCCTTGTGCCTACTGTGCCTCACTTGCTTGCCTCTTGACTCTGCTTGTACTGTGATCTCTATACATATCCCTGCATGCTTACACTTGCTAGGTTGTGATCACTGTACCTCTTCTTATATATCAAACTGCATGTGAACTGGTCTTGTGACCACTTGCTTGTGCTCGGAATTTGTGTGGTATCCTTGAGATCCACCCTGAGCTTGCTTTGCTTTTCTTGACTGGTCTTGTGACCCCCCCCCCACTTTGCCTATGGGGGTGTGTCAGAGATATATGACATTGTCTGTGTAGGCTGTAGTGGGGTAGACAATATGGGGTACAACACTTTTAGGGTTTCCTACTTGTACCCACCTGTTTGCTAGTTCATTCATTCCTCTTTCTTCACACAGGGCGCGCGGCGTCGAGCAGCGCGCGGGCAAGGCAAGGCGCACGGCGGCGAGCGGCGCGCGGGCAGGGCAGGGCAGGGCGTGCGCAGGCACTGCGACGCAGGGCAGGGCAGGGCAGTGCGGCGCTATCACGGCGGCGTGACGGGTGGGGTAGCGCAACTCGGTGGGCCCTAAAAAAACGGTCCTAGGCTAGGACCTGCTCTGAAACCATGTCAGTAGTACGAACGAGAATGGATGAACTAGCAGCAAGATGGGTACAAGTAGCAAACCCTAATTGGGTTGTACCCCATATGGGATACCCCACTATAGCCTACACAAAGAGCAGCATATAAGTTTGACAACTGGGTCGAATTACCTCGCTGGTAGTCGCCTGAGTCTTCAACGGTCCACGCCAACGCCGTCACAGTGAAACGGGCTATCGCTTCAGGAGCTAACATGTACGCTGTAGACATCACGAAAGTAGGAGAAGCAGAGAAGTCGAGTGATTTTCAGACACTGTTGGTAGCCGTACCGCACGAGCTTCAGGAATTACTCAAACGGTATCCCAATATTTTTTCCGACGACTTACTGGAAGGATTGCCACCTCAGCTACCGCATGACCACCGCATAAAATTAGAACCGGGGGCACAGCCAACCGTACACCGACAGTTCCAACTGACACAACCCGAGATGGATGAACTGAAGAAGCAGTTAGATTACTTATTGAATTAAAAAATCATCCGACCGAGTTCGTCGCCGTTCGCCGCACCAATACAGTTCACACCGAAACAGGACAGGGGGTTTCGCATGTGCGACGATTACCGTACGCTGAACAGGGTAACAATCAAGTCACGATATCCAATCCCCCGCGCCGACGAACTGATTGACCAACTGCTAACAACTAGGGTTGGTTTTTTTCGAAAATCGATCTACGCGGAGGTTACCACCAGATTCGAGACGAACTGACAGACTGCGCCAAAACAACAATCAGGTCTAGATACGGGTCATTCGAATACACGGTGATACCTTTCAGGGACCAATGCGCCTGGGATATTTTAAATGACGATGAACGAGGCGGTTAGGCTGCATTTAGATAAATGCGTCATCATTTACCTCGACGACATCCTGGTTGACAGTCGCGACAAGCAGCAGCACTTAGCCGACTTCGAAGCGGTAATTAAAATTTTAGACGAGCATCAGCAGATGACGAAGGCTTCCAAGTGCGAGTATTTTCAATACCATTTAGTTTCTGGGGCACGTCATCTCGGAAGCAGGGGTTGAAATAGACCTGAATTTTTTTATATTGTCAAAGCATGGCACCCGCCGAAAAATATCACGGAGCTATCGAGTTTTTCGGGCTTTGTTAATTATGTGCGTCGGTTCATCCTTCACATGGCACGGTTAACAGCCCCGCTGACAGATCTGCCTTGAAGAATGTTTTGTGTTCACCACCCGTCCTCCACATCGCCGACCCACACCGCCCATTTGAAGTGGTTACCGATGCCAGCGACATCGCCATTGGAGCTGTACCGCTCCAGGATTTCGGCAACGGCCTACAGCCCATCGCATACGAGTCACGAAAACTGCATCCACTCGAGAAAACTTAGGACGCGTCACATTTGGAAAACCGAGGAAGGATCGGGGATGTTCACCGATCCTGCCAAATCGATCGCCACATCGGTGTGCCACGACTGAATTTTTGCAATCGCGGGCCCACCGCAAGTCCCAAGTGACACGATCGGAAAATCATGGGGCAAAATTGCCCGATGTGGACGAAATTGCGCGATCGATGTGTGACAAGGGCACATCGATCGCCCGACTCCGAGGGGACAACTGTACATTGGCGACGGATGACGAAGACAGGTAACCAGCAGTTAACGACGTCGTGAATGCGAAAAACCGATCTTGTGCAGGATCGGTGTTTCACTTGTGACGCGTCCTTATCCGATACACGACTGCGTAATGCTCGCGATCGTGCACGCGTTCAAAGTGTGGCGCTGTTACTTGACCGGCGCGGACGTGACAGTACGGACGGACCACCGTTCACTACAGTACCTTAGCACGCAACCCCACCTCAACCCACGACAGGTCCGTTGGATCGATTTCCTCGAGTCGAATTTTCATTACACGGTCACCTACAAAAAGGGTACCTCCAACATTGCCAACGCACTGACCCACCCGACCCCCCAACTACACGCGGTACTACTCGCCCAGATCAGCCCACTACCAGGCCTATTCACCCACGACTACCAGCCCACCATTCTTTAATGGAGGCAACTTGCAGCAGTTCGCAGCAGCACGAGGGGTGTATTACGTAAAAGCCGGCACCGATCGTATCTGGGTATCTGGCTACACCCTACTGCTGGAATTATTGCTACAGGAGGCATATGACGGGATTACCTAGCGACATTTCGGGGTTGAAAAAACACGAGAAAGGCTGCAGTGATATTATTACTGGCCAGAAATGTTGACCGACGTGCAGCGACACGTGGCATCGTGTCCCACCTGCCAGCTCACGATACCGACCGGCAGGACAGTTGCAGCCGATATTACCCCCATAGCGTGCTTGACAGCAGGTGACGTTAAATTCGCATACAACAACTCCACGTTAGCAACCACGCAACAATCACCGCTCTACCTCAACTACGAACAAAACCCCACTATACCCATGACGCCAAATCCCGACAACCCAGCCCTATGTGCACAGCAGTTCGTTGAAAATTTACAAGCAGCCCGTACCCGAGTAGCAGACGCCATAATACAATCAAACATCATCGCTAAGCGCAACGCCGATCGCCACCGCCGCCCCGTTACTTATTAGCCCGACGACCTCGTACAACTCGACACTCATAACCTTCCCCGGCCTATCACCCCAAAATTACGCCTACGATATTGCGGGCCATTTCGCATCAGCCACATGATCATCCCCGGCACCGCCCACCTCCTCCTTCCCGTTAACTGGTACGTCAGCTCGTCATTCCACGTCAGCCTCCTCCGCCCCTACGTCGCGTCAACGAGTCAACTGCCTCACAGCCGCCCGTGAAGCATGACAATCACCAGCCCCGAAAAAAAAAGAAGAAAAAAAAAACCACCGAGTTAGCAACCAACGTGGAGCACGCCATATGGAGCTCCTGATTCGCTGGAAGGACCGCACACCCACTGAAGATAAATGGGTCCCCCTGTATAAAATTGATAACCACCCCGTCCTCACCAAATACCTGCGCAGCCGAAATTTCCGCGACGTACACACACTTTTGTAAGGGGCCTCTTTTGGGGAGGGGGGTGGTGCAAGGAGATTTCCCTTTTCCTTACTTCGCGTCCCTGATTACTGCGTACATGTCTGTTCCTGCCACAGTGCCCCAATAGTAATTTGTTGCAACCTCGCGACACTCACCTCGACCACCGTTCCCAACACTGTTCTTATCACGACCCAACCTTACGGCTCGGCTGGTAACCCGCGCTCCAGCCCTCTACCTCGACAATTCCCAACCTCGGCGCCAGACCCGTTGCGCACCCCACAATCCGTTCGTTACCGTCACCACGCTAGTTCGCTATTTAACATTCGCTCATGCCTTCGCTCAATGTTCTGTTTTGCTTTGATAGTGCAGTCTTCGCTTGCTCACACAATTTCACTCAAAACACTCACCTACACCCTATACCGGTGGTTTCGAAAGTGCAGGCTCGGTCCTCTACCCCGAGGCTACCTCATGACGCCCTCGGATATTTAGATGGCCAACCTGCACCCAAATTAAGTCCATGCCTAGCTTGATCTCTAGCTATATTGTCCCGTCACTTTCCTTGTATCTGAAGTTTTAGTAACAGCTTATTGTTTCTTTATAACTTATAACAGTGTCCAGTGACGAGAGTATTTGTGTTACGAGTGCAATAGAATGAGCGAGGGAGATTTGCACTATCGAAGCAATCAATACAGTTGAGCGAAAAGCATGAGCGAAGTTATATAGCGAAGCTAGCGTGGTAACGGTAATGCGGGAAATTGGGGTGCGCTACGGGCCTAGCGCCGAGGTTGGGAATTGTCGAGGCGGAGGTCCGGAGCGCGGGTTACCAACCGAACCGTGAGGTTGGGTCGCATCGTGAACAGTGGCGGGAGGCGTAGTCGAGGCGAGTGTCGCGAGCGGGTAACGTTTCACTGTTTGGGTGCCGATGGCGGGAATGGTCTTGTACGCGGTAAGCAGGGACGCGAGGTAAGGAAAAGGAATTTTCCTTACACTACCCCCCTCCCCAAGGAGGCCCCTCTTACGAGAGCACGTGTACATCTCGGAAGTTTCGGCTGCGCAGGTACTCAGTAAGGACAGGGTGATTCTCAATTCTATCCAGGGGGACCCAGTTGTCTTCGGTGGGCGTGCGGTCTTTCCAGCGGATCAGAAATTCGATTTTGCGAGCTCCCCGTGGGTCACGTACTCGGTGGCTCAGTACTTTGTCGGGCGTGATGATTGGCTCTGTCGGCGGTCGTGTCATGCTGGCGGGGCGGTTGCGAGGCAGTTGGCTGGTGGATGGCACGTATGGGTGGAGCAGGCTGACGTGGAATGACGGGCTGACGTACCAGTCAGCAGGGAGGAGGAGATGGGCGGTGACGGGTGTGATCATGTGGCTGATGCGAAATGGCCCACAATATCGGGGGCGGAGTTTTGGGGTGATGGGCAGGCGGAGGTTTTGAGTGTCGAGTAATACCAGGTCGTCGGGTTGGTAAGTGATGGGCCGGCGGTGTCGGTCGGCGTTGCGCTTAGCGATGACGTTTGCTTTTTTTATTGCTTCTGCTGCTCGGGTCCGTGCTGCTTGCAATATTTCTGCGAACTGTTGCGCGCGTGGGACTGGGTTGTCGGGATTCGGGGTCATGGGTACTGTGGGGTCTTGTCCGTAGTTCAGGTAAAACGGTGACTGTTGGGTCGTGGCAGATGGCGAATTGTTGTACGCGAACTCGATGAGTGGCAGTTGCTGTTCCCACGTGGTTGGGTCGTCGCACGTGGCTCGGATGAGTTTTTCCATGGTCTGATTTGTCCGTTCTGTCTGTCCGTCGGTTTCGGGGTGGTAGGATGAACTGAACTGTAGTCGTGTGCCGAACTGCTGCCACAGGTTTCGCCAGAAGTTGCTGGTGAAATTCGTGTCGCGGTCGCTGATAATTGATGCTGGTATCCCGTGCAGTCGAACGACGGTGGAGATGAAGAGGCGGGCCGTTTCTTCGGCCGTGATTGATTTCTTGCAGGCTGCGAAGTGTGCCATTTTCGTCAGCCGATCGATGACGACCAGGATCGCGTCGTTCCCACTTGCTCCAGCCGGTAACCCCGTGACGAAGTCCATCGTCACCTGCTGCCAAGCACGCTCTGGGGGTGGTATCGGCTGCAACTGTCCTGCCGGTCGTTGTCGTGACGACTTCATGAGCTGGCAGGTGGGACATGATGCCACGTGTCGTTGCACGTCGGTCAGCATCTCAGGCCAGTAGTAATACCGCTGCAGCTGCTGCCGTGTTTTCTCTACCCCGAAATGTCCTGAGGTAACCCCGTCGTGTGCCTCCTGTAGTAACAGTTCCCTTAGTAAAGTGTAGCCCGGTACCAAGATGCGGTTGTCAGAATGTTATTATTGTCTAGCCTGCAGTGGGGTACTCTATAGCGAGTACAACCCAATTAGGGTTTCCTATATGTATGCCAACTGCTGCTAGTGCAAACCCTCTTTCTTGTTCTAAACTTTCTGCTCGTACTTCTGACATGGTTTCAGAGCAGGTCGACCCCCTTGGGTCGATCCTGTGGGTGGGCCCGCCACCTATATGCTTCCGCTGCTCTACTGCTGTCGCGCGCCCCGGGCGCGCTACCCTTTCGTCCCCCCCCTCCCGTCACTCGTCGTGGCGCCCTGGGGAGGAGCGCGCGGCCCTCCTGTCCCGTCCCCCCCCCCCCCCGTGCTGCCCATTCCTCCCGTGCCGCCGTCCGTTCTGCGGTGGTGGGGGGTGTGGGGTGGCAAGCACGGGGGTGTGGTGTTCCCCTCCTCCTTGTTCGTCTCCCACTGCTGCAGCTACTGCTGAGGGGGATGGAGGTGTGGGATCCGCGGGGAGTGGAGCTTGGGGGGTGACGTGGAAGTTGCGGAGATAACTATTGCAACGGGAGCTAGACTACGGGCTAGGCACGGATGCTCGTGTGATCTCTGCGTTCGTTCCTTCCTTAATCGTTTCCAAGTGCTAACACTACTTGCTAGTTCACGGGGAAAATTGGCAAGAGTTTCACTAGGAAAACATAACAACAAAAGTTCAGAATGATTTTAGCAACATTGGCAACAATGACTACATGAGACCTAGCAAGGCTGCTGGTCCACTGCCAGCGCAGCACGGTCGACCGCGTGCCAGCACGACTTGGTCGACCGCGCTCCAGCAGAGCAGAGTCGCGGCTTGCCAACGTTGCAAGTCCGCGGTGCGCCAACGCTGCAGTATGTCGGCTGTACAGCGTCGCATCCGCGGGACAACGGTGCACCAGCTTCGCAGGTGCGTGCAGCTGGTTGGCGCCCAACTCCCCGTCACTTGCCCAGCGCAGACACTTTACCCGTGACGGCGCCCACCAGCCACGTCGACCTCGGGATACCACCCCCGAGGTCGTCCTCGCAGACAACATCCCCGGCGACTTTCGCGCACGTCGCCCGGGTATCCTGGTTGACCGGGTATTTCGCGGTCCTCCCGCGGTTTCTCGGCCACCGCGGTCCTCCACTGCGATTTCGTGGCTCCCACGGGCCACTGCGATTTCGTGGTTGCCACTGGCCACTGCGATTTCGTGGCTGCCACGGGCCACTGCGATTTCGTGGCTGCCACGGGCCACTGCGATTTCGTGGCTGCCACGGGCCACTGCGATTTCGTGGCTGCCACGGGCCACTGCGATTTCGTGGCTGCCACGGGCCACTGCGATTTCGTGGCTCCCACGGTCCGGCTCCGCCCAAGCGAGGACGGGGCCAAACACAACTCCCGTTGACACTCCCCTGCCGCGTTCACGCTTGGGCCCCCCCCGGCCCACACGGCAGTACTGCTCGGAGAATAGCCCGTCGTCGTGCACACAACGCACAACACGCCGGTCACCGCACCAGCCATGCAAGAGGGCATGGCACCTACTGCTGCACGTTGTTGTCACCGTCGCCCACATCGGCCAGACGCACTTGGCCGATTGCAACGGAGCACCGGTTGAAGGCCGGGTAGTGCAGCGCCTTCGTCAGGAAGTCGGCCGGCTGCTCAGCGGTCGGGATGTACTTCAGCGAAAACTTCCCGCGCTTCACCATGTGCTGCAGCCAGGCCTGTCGCCGTTCCATGTGCTTGAGGTTGCCCGTTAACCCCATGCCCTCGCCGACCGTGATGGCCGACTTGTTGTCCACCCTGAGGACAGTCGGCTTTCCGGCGTCCAGCCGCTGGAACTCCGCGAGGAGGAAGCGAAGGCGACGTCCCTCCTTGCCGGCTTCGACGGCCGCCACGTACTCCGACTCGGTCGACGACAGCGTCGCGCACTTGATGCGCTGGCTCGACCAGGAGACCGCGGCCCCTCCGTAGACGAACACGTAGCCGCCCGTGCTCATCCGGTTCTGCTTGTCGCCCGCGTCGTCGGCGTCCACGAAGCCGACCAACTCCAGTGACTCCGGACCACCGCCGTACTCCAGGGCGGTGTCTCGCGTGTTGGCGAGGTAGGCGAGACAGCGGTCGACTTCGCGCCAGTGCTGGTCGCTCCTCACCGTGAGGCCGCTCCCCAGCTTGCTGCACGCGAATGCGATGTACGGCCTCGTCGTCGTCGCCGCGAACTGCAGCGAGCCAACCTTCTGCCGGTACTCCTCCTCCTCGCGCTCCTGCGCTTCCTCGTCGTCGTATGTCTGCTCCGCATAGGCGGCGATGGAGACCGGCGTCTTCGGAGTGCGCCCGGTCTGCTCCTCGTCGATGAAGCGCCTGCGCAGCTTGTCGGCGTAGCCCTGCTGGTGCAGCCACAATTTTCGCGCCGGCCTGTCGCGCACGATCTCCAGGCCGAGATACTTCTGCACCGGCGAAATTTCGCGCAGCTCGAAAGCGGCCTCCATCAGCTCCTTCAGCTCCTTCAGCATCGCGGTGCTGTTGCTCGCGGCGAGGAGGTCGTCGACGTAGACCAGCACCCAGCAGGTCACCTTGTCGTCGCCGGCCTTGAAGTACAGAGCCTCATCGACTTGGCTCTTCTTCCACCCGGCGCCAACCAACACGTCGTTGAGAGCCGTGTACCACAGCAGCGGCGACTGCTTCAGCCCGTAGAGGCTCTTCAGCAGCTTGCACACCCGGCCGGTCCCGTCGTTGAAGTAGTCCGGCTGGTACATGTACAGCACGCGATCGAGCTTGCTCTGCAAAAAAGCGTTCTTCATGTCCAGCTGCATCAGGTTGAGGTCGAGGACGGCGACGATGCTGAGGAAAATCCTCAGCGTGACGTAGCTGCTCACCGGCGCGTACGTCTCATCGTAGTCAGCGCCATACACCTGCGTAAAGCCTTTCACGACCAGCCTCGCCTTTTCGCGCTCGACAGTGTCGTCGATGCGGTACTTCGTTGTCAGCACCCACCGGTTCTTCATTATGTTCGCCCCCGGCGGGCGTTCGACCAGCTCCCAAGTGCCCATGTTGATGAGGCTACGAATCTCTTCCTCCATGGCAGCCTTCACCGTCGGGCCCTTCCAGCTCGCCAACGCCTCCTTCACCGTCATGGTCGAAATGTCCCAACGGTGCTCGGGATCGGCGTGCATGTCGGGGTCGAGCTCCGAAAACGCCTCATCGTCCTTGGCGTCATCGTACGCCAGGTCGTCGTCGTCCACGTCGTACACCGTGGTGAAGGCAGCGGGGACGAAAAAATCGGGTGGCCTCCGAATTCGGCCCGACTTTCGAGGTCCGGGCTGCACCTCCACCACGTCGCTCGATGTGCCTTCATCGAACTGCTCCCCTGTCGTCCGCTCCTCTGAAGTGAGCTCCGCGTTCGACGGCTTCCCTGGCGACGGCTTCTCTGAAACGCGCTTCCCGTTCGAAAGCTCCCCTGCCAACTGCTCCGCGGTTGGCTTCGCGGTCTCCTCCGCGGTTTCTTCCGCGGGCTCCTTCGCGGTTTTCTTCGCGATCTCCTCCGCAGTTTTCTCCGCGGTTTCCTCCTCGGTCTCCTTCGCGGTCTCCTCCGCGGTTTCCTCCGCGGGCTCCTTCGCGGTGGCCTTCGCGGTCCTCTTCTCCGCGACTGGCTGAGCGTCACGTCGGCCACCGGCGATGCGCGTGGCCGGCGCCACAGGCGACGCCCCACGACTCCCCTCATCGCCGGAGGCCGACACCGGAGGCAGGCCACGCAGTTCGACGGGAAGGGAATGGGAAGGAGGGGCAGGAGATGGCGAGGTAGGGGCGACCGCGACATTCTCATCAGCCTGCTCACCGACCTCGGCGAGCAGAGGAAGCGTCGCCGTGGAGGTGTCGGTCAGCGGGTTGGCCCGCGTCCGCCCCGACGCGGGCCCGAATTCCAACTTCCACACCTCCAGCGACAGAGTTTCGTAGAACACCACGTCCGACGTGGTGACCACCCGGTTGTCGGCGATGTCAAGGAGCTCCCAGCCTTTGCTCTCCTCCGACACGCCGAGGTGAAGGCCCCACCGGGCCTTCGGCTTCAGCTTCCCACCGCGCTGCTGCTCAGGGACGAGAAATTGTGCCATGCAGCCCCACACCCACGCCAGTGACAGGTCGGGCTTCTGCCCGGTGAGAAGCTGGTACGGCGTCGTCCCCGCGGGCAGCGTCGACCGCTCCAGGCAGTTGCGAACCCAGACGGCCTGCCGCAGAGCGAGATGCCACCAGTGGTGCTGCATGCCCATGTGCAGCAGCATCGTCCGCACCGACTCCACCACCGTCCTCATCTCCCGCTCCGCCATGCCATTCTGCTTTGGGGTGTAAGGGCAGGTTAAGTCTTGAACGATTCCCTTGCTGTCCACGAAGGCAGTGAAGTCCTTTCCGAGGAACTCCCCTCCGCGATCAGAACGCAGTTGCAGCACCGAATGCTTCGCCTGCCGCTCCACCAGCACCAACCACTTCTGGAACTCCAACAGCACGTCCGACTTCTTGGCGACCGGCCGCACCCACACGTAGCGGGTCTTCCGGTCCTTCAGCAGCAGGAAGTACAGGCTTCCGTCCTTGGCAGCCACGCGAAATGGCCCGCACAAGTCAATGTGCACGACGGCCAGGACATCGTCGGCTTCGGAGCCGTGGTCGGGGAAGGTGTGCCGCGCCAGCTTCCCGCCGACGCACGAAACACACGGGGAGTCGGCGCCAGACGCCGACGTGAGGTCCAGCCCAGTGGCGACCTCGTGCTTCGCCGAGCTCCGTATCGTGTCCATGCCAACATGCGCAAGCCTCGCGTGCAGCCTGTTCGGGGTTGCCTTCGTCGCCGAGAAGATCGCCCGCAGAGCGACCTCCTCTTTCGCGGGCGTCGTCGCATTTACCGCGCATGGGCGTAGGTCAGTGCAGAGGACCCGGCCGGTGTACGTCGCTCGACCGAGCACGTCCCCCGCCGCGGAGACGAGCAACATCCGATCGCCGTCGTCCTTCAGCGTCACCCCGCTCTCCTTCAGCTGGCCAGCCGAAAGCAGATTCGCCTGCACGCCTGGGACGTAGAGAACGTCGGAGATGAGCACTCGCTTCCCGGCCTTCCCCTGCAGCGCAACCGTGCCACGACCGCGGACGTCCTGCAGCGCCCCATTGAAGCCACGCACATGTTTCACGTCGCCGCTCGGCCCCAATTCGACGAAGGCCTCCTTCGTCCCCATCAGGTGGTGCGAGCAGCCGCTGTCGAGCAGGACCACCGCGGGGTTCGCCTGCACAGCTGCCGCCACCGCCTGGAAATCCTCGCCAGCTTCCGGCGCCAGCGAGACAGTCGGCTCCACGATACCGACCAGCGAGCACGACGCCTCCTTACCGTCTCGCCCTTTGCCACCCGCGGAAGAGTCGGCGTCCTTCGCCGAGGTCGATTTCGTCGACTGCTTTTCTTTTCGCGGTTGGTTTCTTCGACGCGGACGACGGCTGCCAGAACTTCCGCGGCCTCCCTTCGCGTCGTCGTCGTCGGAATCGCTGCGGTCGGGGCACTCGAAGGAGAGGTGATCGGGATCGCCGCACAGCCAGCATTCCCGACGTCGACCTCCTCCACGACCGCCATCCTTGGACGACTTCTGCATGTCAGCGTCCTTCGCCGGCTTCCCGCCACCGCGGTGACTGCCACCAGACTGCCCGCGCTGTCCCGGGCGACCACCTTGTTTCGCGGGGGCCGCGAAATGGACTTGCGCGAGGAGCTCTTGGGACCGCTCAGCCTCCTGCATCGCCTCGTCCTGCAGGATGTACGAGGTCAGTGTGTCCTCGTTGAGCGTCGCCCGCATGCCCGGCGCCATCGACAGCCGCTTCAGCAGATTGTAGCTGCTCGGGAGTCCTTGCATGACGTGCGTGACGTACGAAGCCGTCGAGTATTCCGCGCCAGCCATCCGAATGGTGGCAAGAATTCGCCCGGCTCGATTGCAGTAGTCAGTCGCGGTCTCCTCGTCGCCCATACGCAGGTGCGTCAACTGCCCCTCAAGCTGGGAGATGAACAAGTCGTCGGTGACCTGGTAAGTCGACTCGATGAAATGCCACGCCCGGTGGCCAGCGTCGAGGTACTCCCTGCACGACTTCAGGGCGATCTGTACGCCCGGCGAGCAGCACCGCGAAATGACCGTAAAGGTCAGCAACTGCACGGCGCGAAACTCTGCTCGCAGGTCGGGGTGGTGCTCCTCTGGCGTCGCCACGGTCCCGCGGGCGAAGCCCATCAGCCCGGCCATCTCCAGCTGAGGCTCGATGGCTTCCTTCCACGTAAGGATGTCGGGACGACCGACCAGCAGAGGGGTGACCGAGATCCTGTCCGGCGTAAACTTGAAGTAGCCGTAGCTCGGCGCAATTCCTCCCGCGGTCACGTGTGTCGCCGACATCGGCGCCAATTCACTCCGTCTGCCTCCGACGTAGTTTCGCGGGGCCCCTGCAGCCGCGAACGACTGCATCCCTCGCGCCTGAACGCCGCCGACTTCATCGGCGTGAATCACACCACGCTGCCTCGACATGCCTCCCGCACTGCTGCCGACTTGGCCACCTTCGGCGTTGACGCCCACGTCGACGCCGCCCTCTGTGTTCACCGGTCGAGGAGAAGCAGGCTGAGAAGGAGGGTGCTCCGTCGCCCACACGGCGCGGATGCCAGCCTCGACGACCGCCCACGGGAGGTCGCCAAACTCCTGTGCCTCATGGCGTCTCCTCGCGCCTGCCAGCCGTGCCTCCATGGTGTCTGCAACACCAGCGTCACCCACGCCAACCATGGTGGTGACACGCACAGCTGCCGGCCTACGAACACAATAGGTAAGTGACTACTACGTCGACCTGACTGAAAGGTAAGTCGTGTGCCGTCCACGCTCACCGCACCATGCGGAGATAACTATTGCAACGGGAGCTAGACTACGGGCTAGGCACGGATGCTCGTGTGATCTCTGCGTTCGTTCCTTCCTTAGTCGTTTCCAAGTGCTAACACTACTTGCTAGTTCACGGGGAAAATTGGCAAGAGTTTCACTAGGAAAACATAACAACAAAAGTTCAGAATGATTTTAGCAACATTGGCAACAATGACTACATCAGACCTAGCAAGGCTGCTGGTCCACTGCCAGCGCAGCACGGTCGATCGCGTGCCAGCACGACTTGGTCGACCGCGCTCCAGCAGAACAGAGTCGCGGCTTGCCAACGTTGCAAGTCCGCGGTGCGCCAACGCTGCAGTATGTCGGCTGTACAGCGTCGCATCCGCGGGACAACGGTGCACCAGCTTCGCAGGTGCGTGCAGCTGGTTGGCGCCCAACTCCCCGTCACTTGCCCAGCGCAGACACTTTACCCGTGACGGCGCCCACCAGCCACGTCGACCTCGGGATACCACCCCCGAGGTCGTCCTCGCAGACAACATCCCCGGCGACTTTCGCGCACGTCGCCCGGGTATCCTGGTTGACCGGGTATTTCGCGGTCCTCCCGCGGTTTCTCGGCCACCGCGGTCCTCCACTGCGATTTCGTGGCTCCCACGGGCCACTGCGATTTCGTGGCTGCCACGGGCCACTGCGATTTCGTGGCTGCCACGGGCCACTGCGATTTCGTGGCTGCCACGGGCCACTGCGATTTTGTGGCTGCCACGGGCCACTACGATTTCGTGGCTCCCACGGTCCGGCTCCGCCCAAGCGAGGACGGGGCCAAACACAACTCCCGTTGACAGAAGTGAAGCTAGGGTTTCTGCAGGGGGTGTGTGTCAGGGGGGTGGGACTGTTTGGGGAGGCTGAGAGGAGGCTGCCGTCTTGTCGTCCGCAGCACCTGTAGTCCGGGGCGTTGTCCTGGTAGCCCAGAGAGCCTGCTGCGCCTGTCGTCCGTGGGTCCGTTGCTCCTGCCGCTCCTCGTAGCCGCCGAGCCAGTTACTCCAGTAGTCCGGGGCGCTGTCCTGGTAGCCACTGTGCCAGCAGCTCCTGTTGCCCGTGTGTCTGCAGCTTCAGCCGTCGTCTACCATCTTCTCTCCTCTCACAGTCCCTCCTCCTCCTCACTTGCCCGCTGTGACTACCACTAGCTTTGCTTATAATTGTGAACTACTGCTATGCTTGCTGATTACACCCCACTTTGGCTATGGGGGTGTGTCAGAATGTTATTATTGTCTAGCCTGCAGTGGGGTACTCTATAGCGAGTACAACCCAATTAGGGTTTCCTATATGTATGCCAACTGCTGCTAGTGCAAACCCTCTTTCTTGTTCTAAACTTTCTGCTCGTACTTCTGACAGCGGTCGGTGCCGGCTTTTACGTAATACACCCCTTTTGCTGCTCCGAACTGCTGCGAGTTGCCTCCGGTCAAAAAGGGGTCTGTCTGATACCCGTGGGTAAATAGGCCTGTCAGTAGCGGGCTGGTCTGTGCGAGTAGTATGGCGTGGATCTGGGCAGTTGGGCGGGTCAGTGCGTCGGCAATGTTTGATGCTCCCTTTTTATAGGTGACCGTGTAGTGGAAGTTTGACTCGAGGAAATCGAGCCAGCGGATCTGTCGTGGGTTGAGGTGGGGCTGTGCGCGGAGGTACTGTAGTGATCTGTGGTCTGTCCGTACTGTCACGTCTGCGCCGGTCAAGTAACAGCGCTAGACCTTGAATGCATGCACGATCGCGAGCATTTCGCGGTCGTGTATCGGGTAATTCTTCTCGGGCGGATGCAGTTTTCGTGACTCGTATGCGATGGGCTGTAAACCGTTGCCGAAATCCTGTAGCAGTACGGCTCCAATGGCGATGTCGCTTGCGTCTGTAACTACTTCGAATGGGCGGTGTGGGTCGGCGATGCGCAGTACGGGCGGTGAACAGAGAACATTTTTCAGGGCAGAGAAGGCAGCATGCTCTTTCTCCCCCCACGTAAAAGTGACCCCCTTCCGCAGTAAATCCGTCAGTGGGGCAGTTAACCGTGCCATGTCGGGGACGAACCGACGCACATAATTAACGAACCCTAAAAAGCTCTGCAGCTCCGTGATGTTCGTCGGGGGGTGCCACGCTTTTACCGTGTCCAACTTCTTGGGGTCGATTTCAACTCCAGCCTCCGAAATAACGTGCCCCAAAAACTCTAACCTATCCTGGAAGAACTCGCACTTGGAACCCTTGGTCAGTAATCTGTGCTCGTCTAAAACTCTAAATACTGCTTCCATATCTGCTAAGTGCTGCTGCTTATCGCGACTGTAAACTAGGATGTCGTCGAGGTAAACTATCACGCATTTATCTAAGAGCGGCCTAAACGCCTCGTTCATGGTCATCTGAAAAGTCGCCGGTGTGTTGGTCAGCCCGAATGGCATCACGGTGTACTCAAATGACCCATACCTAGTCCTAAATGTTGTTTTTACGCAGTCCGATGGTTCGACCCGAATCTGGTGGTAACCTCCGCGTAAGTCAATTTTCGAAAAGACCCGTGCTGTTCGCAGTTGATCTATCAGTTCGTCGGCGCGGGGAATGTGTCAAATATACGATATGTCAGTAAAATCTGTAAATTCTGGTTTTTTCCTGTAAATTAGGGGGGTTTGCCATGTCGTGAGTGATTTTGTTCACCTTTGGTTCAGTATAAACTGAGAACTAACTAGGCCTGCATGCCCTAGGTTTTGCCTTTATGGCAAAGCTGAACTACAGAAATTCAATAAACAGCACGGGATTTGTCAAATATACTAGGAGTACGGCCTAGGCTTAGTAGCCTAGGCCACAGTAAGACTACGAAAGGAGGCGCCAAGTAGGAGCTAGGAATGTGTGCACGAACAGAAATGAGGAAGGAATGATTGAACTAGCAAGCAGCAGGATACAAATAGCAAACCCTAAGGGGCTGTACTCACTATTGAGTACCCCACTGCAGGCTACACAAACAACATATTCTGACACATCCCCATAGCCAAAGTGGGGTGTAATCAGCACAATGAGCAGTCATAGCAATAGTTCACAATTAATGAGCAGGGCTAGAGGCTATCACAGAGGGCAAGTGAGGAGGAGGAGGGACTGTGAGAGGAGAGAAGATGGGAGGCGACGACTGAAGCTGCAGACACACGGGCAACAGAAGCGGCTGACACAGTGGCGGCTGACACAGTGGCTACCGAGGCAAGGGCCCCGGACTACTGGAGTAACTGGCTCTGCGGCTACGACGAGCGGCAGAAGCAACGGACCCACGGGCGGCTGGTGCAGCAGGCTCTCTGAGCTACCGAGGCAAGGGCCCCGGAATACAGGAGTAACAGGCTCTGCGGCTGCGACGAGCGGCAGGAGCAACGGACCCACGGGCAACAGGTGCAGCAGGCTCTCTGAGCTACCGGCGACAAGGGCCCCGGAATACAGGCGCTGCGGACGACACGACGGCTGCCTCCACTCAACCTCCCCCAGCTGTCCCACACCCCCCTACACACACACCCAGTTTCACCCCTAGCTCCACTCCCACATCACCCCCCTAGCTCCACTCCCCACGGCTCCCACACCTCCACCCCCCCCGCAGCGGCAGCTGCAGCAGTGGGAGACGAAAGAGGAGGAGGGGAAAGGGAAGGGGAAAGCCCACACCTCTCACCCCCATGCTCGCCACCCCACCCCCCAACCACCGCGGAACACACGGCAGAACGGGAGAATGGGCAGCACGGGGGGGGGGGGGGGGGGGATGGGGTGCAGGGACGGCAGCACGAGCAACTGCAGGGGCGGGCCGTGGGCTGCTGCATGGGTCCTGGGGCGGCTGCTGCAAGCGCGGGCCGCTCCAGGGGCGGCTGCTGCAGTGGTGGGCGGCTCCAGGGGCTGCTGCTGTAGTGGTGGGCGGCTCCAGGGGCTGCTGCTGCAGTGGCGGGCGGCTCCAGGGGCGGCCGCCGCAGTTGAAAGGCAGGAGGGGGGGGGGGGGAAACGCACGGCCCCCAGGGCGCCCCGAGGGGCGACGAGAAGGGAGCCGCGCGGCCCCCCCCCCCGGGGCCGCCGCGACGGGCACCAGGGAGGGCGCCGCGACGGACCCCCAGAGCCGCCTCGACGGGCGACGGGGAGGGCGCCGCGCGGGCCCCCCGAAGTCGCCTCGACGGGCGACGGAAAGGGCGCCGCGCGGGCCCCCCGAAGTCACCTCGACGGGCGACGGGGAGGGCCGAGCACGGCACCCGAAGTCGCCTCGACGGGCGACGGGAGGGGACCGCGCGCGGCCCCCGTGGTCGCCACGACGGGCGACTGGTGGGGAGGCCGCGCGGGCCCCCAAGGTCGCCTCGACGGGCGACGGGAGGGGAGGCCGCGCGGGCCCCCGAGGTCGCCTCGACGGGCGACGGGAGGGGAGGCCGCGCGGGTCCCCGAGAGCGCCTCGACGGGCGCTGCGACGGGAGGGGACCGCGGAGGCCCCCCCAAGGGCACCACGACGGGCACCACGGAAGGGAAAACCGCCAGGCGCCCCGAGCGCGCGGCGGGCAGAAATTAGGGTTTCGCCGCCGCGCACCACGGGGCGCGCGGCGGACAGTACGGCAGCGGAAGCGGGTGGTGGGCCCATACACAGGTAGGCGGCAGACATGCCGCCCTCTGATACCATGTCAAATATACTAGGAGTACGGCCTAGGCTTAGTAGCCTAGGCCACAGTAAGACTACGAAAGGAGGCGCCAAGTAGGAGCTAGGAATGTGTGCACGAACAGAAATGAGGAGGAATGATTGAACTAGCAAGCAGCAGGATACAAATAGCAAACCCTAAGGGGCTGTACTCACTATTGAGTACCCCACTGCAGGCTACACAAACAACATATTCTGACAGAATGGGATATCGCGACTTGACTGTTACCCTGTTCAGTGCTCTGTAGTCGATACACATGCGAAAAACCCCGTCTTTTTTCGGTGTGAACAGTATCGGTGCGGCGAACGGTGACGAGCTCGGTCGGATGAATTTTTTCTCTAACAGGTAATCTAACTGCTTCCTCAGTTCATCGAGCTCTGGCTGTGTCAGTCGGAATTGTCGCTGTACAGTTGGCTGTGCCCCCGGTTCTAACTCTATTCGGTGGTCATGTGCCCGCTCAGGTGGCAGTCCCTCTGGTAAATCGTCCGGAAAAATCCCCGGGTATCGTTTCAACGGTTCCTGCAGTTCGGGTGGTACTGCTGCCAACAGTTTCTGAAAATCGCTCGGTTGCTCTGCTTCTTCTACCAATGCTATATCCACTGCGTACACGTCAGCTCCAGGGGCGACAGCCCGGTTCATCGTGATGGCGTTGACGTGGACCGTTGAAGACTCGGGCGACTGCCAGCGAGGTAGCATGACCCAGTTACCGCTACTTCGCACAGTGCAGCTACCCGTCGTCCAGTCGATTCGCGGATTATACCGTCGCAGCCAGTCACGTCCCAGTAAAATGTCGTGCCCATCCAGTGTCGTCGCGAGCATTTCCTGTGTAAACCCAAAGTTTCCCCCGCAGCGGACTTTTACTCTTTCCACCTTCTCCCGTATGGCCAGCGGCGTGCCGTCTGAGAAGAGTAGAACGAGGATGAATGAACTATGAATGAAGTGAGTACATATGGGAAACCCTAATTGGGTTGTACCCCCTATGGGATACCCCACTATAGCCTACACAACAGCATAAGCTATATATATGTTCTGACACACCCCCATAGGCAAAGTGGGGGAGAACAAGGGGTCACAAGACCAGTCAAGCAAAGCAGAGCAAGCTCAGGGTGGATCACAAAGTCACCACACAGTCCGAGCACAACGACAGGGCAACAGGGCCAGTTCACATGCAGGAGTACACATATATATATAGAGCTAGACAAGCAAGAGCAGGAATATATATGTGACAGTACAAGCAAGGTCAAGAAGAGAGCAAGTGAGGCAAGACAGGTACAAGACCCAGCTGGGTGCAGAAGCGCTGATGGTCACAAGGCGCAAGTGCCTTGGTGAACACATCAGCAGTGTTGGCCTCAGAGGCCACGTACGCAAGTCGCAACTGACCACGCTGCTGCAGCTCACGAGCAAGAAAGTAACGGAGAGCAATGTGCTTCGTTCTGTGCTCCAAGCGCTGCTCTCGACACAAGGCCAGCATGGCCTTGTTGTCTACGTACAACACTGGAGGAGAACGAGGCGGCTCTCCAAGGTCAGTCAGCAGGTAGGTGAGCCAGCGAAGCTCCTGTGCAGCCATGGCCCCGGCGTAGATCTCAGCCTCACAACTGGAGCTGAGAACAGAGGACGAGCGAGTAGCCCGCCACGAGACAGAGCCGGAACCAAGACTGAAGGTGTAACCCTGCGACGACCGCTGTGTAGCCTGGTCGTCTGCCCAAGAAGCGTCCGCGTGCCCAGTGAGGACCACTGGACTCCGCCCTCCAAGCACTAGCCCCATGCCCGACGTACTGCACAAGTAGCGCAACACCCTCTTCGCTGCAGCCATGTGCTCTGGTCGGTGTCTCCCAGGAGCAACATAGCGTGAAAGAATGCTAAGAGGGTATGCAAGGTCAGGTCGTGTGCAGGTCATCAGGTACATGAGGCAGCCAACAAGCTCTGGGTACGGGCCACTCGACTCTACGGACTCATCCGAAGGCAGAGCTGAGAGCGAGTGGCGAGTAGACAGAGGAGTGGCCTGAGGCGAGGAGTATGTGAAGCCGAAGCGCTGAAGGACCTACTGCACCATGTGTGACTGAGTCAAGGTAATGGTGCGGCGTGCTCTGTCCCGAGTGATCTGCAAGCCAAGGTAGCTGCGCAGTTCACCCAGGTCTGTGCACGTGTGTCTCTTCTGCAGCTCGGACTTCACGTAGGCTAGTCCAGCAGTGTCAGCTGTGGCAAAGACCAAGTCGTCGACGTACACGAGGACGTAGAACGGCGGCAAAGAAGTGTCGGTGCGCAGAAACAACGACGGGTCAGCAGTAGAGGGAGCAAACCCAAGAGCCGCAAGCGTAGTCCTCAGTGTGTCGTGCCACTCACGCGGTGCCTGGCGGAGACCGTAGACTGGCCGTCGGAGGCTCCACTGGGTGCCAGGAGGAAAAGTCCCAGTGAAGCCAGGTGGACGGCGCAGCCAGATCTCCTCGTGCAGGCTACCCTGCAAGAAAGCAGTACTGAAGTCAAGAGAGTGGAGCTCGTAGTCGCGCTGAGCGGCTATGTGCAGCAGCACCCGAAGAGTGGTCATCTTCGGGGTGGGAGAGAAGGTCTGAAAGTAGTCAACTCCCTGCCGCTGACTGAAGCCACGAGCGACGTACCGCGCCTTGAAGACAGGTGGAGAGCCCGGCGGCCGCTTCACCCTGAAGATCCACATGCCACTGACGATGTTCGCCCCAGGAGGGGGAACCGCGTCAACGTAGGTGCCTGTGGACTTCCAGGACGCCATCTCTGCATCCATAGCTGCCTGCCACTGAGAGGAGTAGGGACCCTCTACGGCCTCCGCGTAAGAGCGCGGAGTCGGGATGTCTAGTGCATCCGGGTCTCCCTCAGGGGCAAGTAGTACGGACGCGAGATGAGGTGAAGCAGCAGCCAGACACCTGAACTCCTCCTGCCTGTCCTCAAGGACGTCCGTGCCAAGAGCACACTCACCCCCGACGGACGGAGGACAGACAGACGCAGACTCAGCAACAAGACCGGCAGCGTAGTCTAGACGACAGCGAGCAGCAAAGTCGACGAGCTCAGCAACAAGCGCAGACGCAGCAGTGGACTCAAAAGAGGGGTCAGTGACGACAGTAGCAAGGAGACGTGTGACAGCAGGACTGGCAGCACGAAGAGAGTCCGACTCCGGGTCAGGAAGAGCAGGAAGAGAGGACTCAGGAGGAGAAGGCAAAGGGGCACGCAGAGGAGCAGTGGACGGACGCAGAGACATCCGGTGCGTGCCAGGGACAGGAGGAGGACGCTGACGCGAACCACGACCACTAGTGCGAGCAGCACGGACAGGCGACGCAGGGCGAGACGCAGGCTCACGACGCTCAGCAAGACCTCCAGTAGGACCAGTGTAGGGAGAAGGAGCGGGCAGTGGGGAGGCCGGCTGTAACTGTAACTGTGACAGGACAGGCTGTGGACACTCTAAGGGAGGAGGAGGACCAGTAGAAGGCGGGAGACCAAGAACCTGCTGAAGGAGCGGAACGAAGTACGGTCTAGGCCGCGCGGCGACTCCAGACACAGCAGGGACAGCACCAGTACCCCCAGCGGCAGCACCAGCGCCAGTAGCACCTCCAGCTCCAGGACCTCCAGCAGCACCAGTAGCACCCCCAGCAGGACCGCCTCCAGGACCGACAGCAGTAGCCTCAGCGCCAACGCCCTCAGCAGCTCCAGCTCCAGCACCTCCGGGACCCGCGGCACCAGCACCCTCAGTAGCCGAAGAACCTCCAGCTCCAGCAGCACGCCTCCAGCGCCGGGCAAACCACTCGCGCAGCTCCTGTGGAGAGAGGGGCTCCCGCCGAGGCGAAGCACCCGGAGAACCGCCAGGTCCCGCACCGCCAGACGCCACAAGGGGAGGTCCAGTGGCCGCAGGCTCCGCAGCTCCAGGCTCAGCACCTCCAGACGCAGCACCCCCTGGCTCAGCACCCCCAGTAGCAGCACCCCACGGCTCAGCACCCCCAGACTCCGCACCCCCAGGCTCAGCACCCCCAGTCGCAGCACCCCCAGGCTCAGCACTCCCAGACTCCGCACCCCCAGGCTCAGCACCCCCAGTCGCAGTACCCCCAGGCTCAGCACCCCCAGACTCAGCACCCCCAGGCTCAGCACCCGCAGCAGGACCAGAGTCACCAGCAACCTCGACCGGCTCGACTGCGTCTACCTGGGACACACCTGAAGGGGCAGGACCCTGAGGGGGAAGGGGGTCTACCGGGGGGGGACCTGGCACAAGGAAGTGCGGTGGCGGGGGGAGGGAAGGAGTGCGGTAGGGGAAGAGGCGGTAGAAGGGGACTGACTCGTCGAACGTGACGTCCTGGGAGGACAGAACACGACGAGAGGAGGGGTGGTAGAACTGCCACCCTGGAGCGTCAGGGGGGAAGCCGAGGAAGACACAGGGAGCAGCACGAGGGGACAGCTTGTCCGCAGACAAGTCGCGGACAAACGCCCGAGATCCCCAGACACGGAACGCAGACGCATCGCCGACCTTCCCCGTCCACAGCAGAGCTGGGGAGGTCTCCGGCCGGGAGACCCTGGGGTGAAGGTTGATCTGATGCGCCGCGTACCGAACCGCAAACGGCCACAGAAAATGGGGGGCAGCCGCATGCATCATGGACGTACGAGCGACGTCCATGACCATGCCAATGCGGCGCTCAGCAATCCCATTTTGCTGTGGAGAGTCCGGAAGCGTAAAGGTCTGGCGGATGCCTCGTGCACGACAGTAGGCTCGCAGAAGGCCAGAGGAGAACTCTCCACCTCGGTCAGAGTGCAGACGCAGAACAGGAAAGTCCGAGCCGAAGCTCCTCCTGAGCTGGAGACGAGCTGCGCGGATCCAGTCGATCAACACCTCAGTGACATCACCCTTGCTGCGCAAGGGGAAGACTGTGGTGTAACGCGAGTAGTCGTCAACCACCAGCAGGAAGTAGCGCTCGTGACCCTGCCCACGGACGCGGGCGGGGCCCCACACGTCCATGTGAAGCGTCTGCAGAGGAGCCTCTGTCGGGGGAAACTGAGAGGAGTGAGGGGCAGCCCGGAGCCGCCCCTCGACACAGGGGACACAAGAAGGTCCGGGTCCCGAAGGGAGGGGAGGGAGAGACCGGGGAAGACCAGAGACAAGGACACGGGAAGCCATGCCCCGAAGACGAAGCAAGGAGGGGTGG
This sequence comes from Closterium sp. Naga37s-1, assembly GCA_947471745.1. Taxonomy (NCBI): domain Eukaryota; kingdom Viridiplantae; phylum Streptophyta; class Zygnematophyceae; order Desmidiales; family Closteriaceae; genus Closterium; species Closterium sp. Naga37s-1. The sequence goes on from CANJKZ010000147.1 coordinate 1,032,491, forward strand.
CCAAGACGGTGGTGCCACAGGAGAGTCTCGTGAGACAGGCGGCGACACGAGCAGGGGGCAGACTCAGGACCAGACCTGGACGCAGCAGCAAACACCTGACCCGACGCAGCTACCTGGCCAGACGCAGGGACAGGAGGAGACGCAGTGGTCAGTGTGTAGAGACTCGACCCTGGCCGACGCGAGAACGTGGCCAGGTGTCGGCCTGTGCGGGCATCCGAGCAGTGGGTCACCCGCTGACTCGCAGGAGTAAACTGGTGAACCCCCGCATCCTGCAAGTCAGCACCACTCACCAAGTTCGTCGAGAACGAGGGGAGGTACAGACCAGACAAGGTGCCCGAGGGGGCAGCCGGACACGGGAGGACAGTGGAGAAGTGAGAGAGGACAGGACCCCCAGAGGGGTCAGCCAGGGAGACTGCAACCGGCCGGCCAAGCGGCGTGAGTGTGGTGCGGTCTCGAAAGAAGGAGCGAGAAGCCCCTGAGTCAAGTGTGAAGGTGAGGGAGGCCGAAGCCGACGCAGTACCTGAGAGCGCAGCCTCACCAGTACCTGAGAGTGCAGACGCACTGGCACCTAGAGCAGCAGCCGCAGAAGTACCTGGCGCAGCAGTACCAATGCCCGGGTCGGGCGGGAAACACTGGTAACAGTCACCCTCCTCACTAATAGTCACAGCATACATGGCAGCAAGGATAGCATCAAAGTCAAGATCAAAGACAGCTACGCCAGCCCTAGACAGCTCTCCCCAACGGGGAATCTCACTGGCCTCGGGGAACTGCTGACGCCAAGCGTCCGTCAGGCGGGCAAAGCAGCGCTGAGTGGGGTGCGCACCCCCACACTGCTCACCCGCTCGGTCACCGGAACGAAGGACGTAGGTGCATGGACCAAAACCCCCACCCCGCTGACGCTGCGTGTACCACTCACGGAGCTGCTGGGGCGGGGGGATGTCCCGCGAACGCTGCTGCTGCTGCTGCTGCTGCTGCTGACGCTGGCCACCACCAGGGCCGCTACGCTGCGGGGCACCACCCCGACCAGCTCCACCCCCTCCGCCACCGCTGCCTCCACCTCCACCACCACCGCTGCCTCCGCTCCCACCGCTGCCGCCACCGACGCCTCCTCCTCCGCTGCTGCCACCTCCACCACCGCCCCCGCCACCACTCCCACCGCCACCCCCACTCCCTCCTCCGCCTCCACCGCCTCCTCCACCGCCCCCGCCAGCTCCACCCGCGCCCTTGCCCCCCTTGCCCCTGCCAGGGCGGCGTCTCCCGCTAGGGGCAGACGCCGCGCAGACCGACTCAAGACCAAGCAGGTCGGCAGCAGCAGCAGAGGCAACAGAGGGCAGCAGGGGGGAAGGAGAACACCCCTCAAAGATGGGGGTGCGAGGGTCACCACGAGAGGCTCCTACAGCGACGATGCTCTTCTCCGCCGCCAGGAGGGACTTCTCGAGGAGGTCGACAGTGAGAGTGGTGGGACAGACCGAGAGGTAGTGGTCCCTGACTACGCGAAGGGAGTCAGGGAGGCGTGTGACGATGTAATAGAGAGTGATGTACATGGGGGGGGGGTTCTTGGCGCAGAACTCAGCAGGAAGGGCGGCGCGGTAGCGAGTGTCACTAGTGCGGAGGTGCGTAATGAGGTCAGCGACAGTGGGAAAGGCAGCAAGGTCAGGAAAGAGGTACGGTAGCATGAGGCGGCTCAGGGCAGCAGTGGCAGGGGAAGAGTAGCGCGCAACTACAGCGTCGTACAAGGTCTGAGCACTCTTGTACTGACTAAAGTGCGCGCGCTCAGTGGTAGGCAGGTGGCGACGCACAGCAAGACGTGCAGCAGCATCGCGGGTGGCCCACTGAGAGCGAACAGTGGGGTCAGCATCAGTAGCAGGGGCAGGAGAGGCGCCAGAGGTGAGGTCAAAGAGGGAAAGACCGTCCGCCCTATCGCACTGTAAGAACAGCTGCAGGTCGTCGACCCAGACCTCAAAGTCAATGGCTCGACCCTCAGCGTCAAAAGCGAGGACGCTAGGGGTAGCCATGACGACGACAGACGAGCAGTGCAAGCAGTAGGGGAAGGGCACGTAGTGACAGTGGGGCTGTGCTCACCGGACAGAGCAGGTCGGGCGGCCCGGCAGTAGGGCGGCTCGGCTGCTCAGCGGCTCGGCGGCAGTGCGGCTCGGCGCCCGGGCGGCTCGGCGGCAGGGCGGCTCGGCTCCTGGGCGGCTCGGCGGCAGGGTGGCTCGGCTCCCGGGCGACTCGGCGGCAGGGCGGCTCGGCTCCCGGGCGGCTCGGCGGCAGGGCGGCTCGGCTCCCGGCGGTTCTGCTGCTAGGCGGCTCCCGCAGGTAGGGCGGCGGTTGGGCCGCAGGTAGGGCGGCGGTCGGGCCGTAGGTAGGGGGGCGGTAGGGCCGCAAGTAGGGCGGCGGGCAGGCCGCAGTTAGGGCGGCGGGCGAGCCGCAGGTAGGGCGGCGAGTAGGCCGCAGGTAGGGCGGCGTGGGGCCGGGACGGGCGGCGCGCGGGCGTCGAGGGGCCGGGACGGGCGGCGCGCGGGCGTCGAGGGGCCGGGACGGGCGGCGCGCGGGCGTCTAGGGGTCGGTCCGGGTGGCGCGCGGGCGTCTAGGGGCCGGGACGGGCGGCGCGTGGGCGTCGAGGGGCCGGGACGGGCGGCGCGCGGGCGTCTAGGGGCCGGGACGGGCGGCGCGCGGGCGTCTAGGGGCCGGGACGGGCGGCTCACGGGCGGCGAGGGGCCGGGACGGGCGGCGCGCGGGCGTCGAGGGGCCGGGACGGGCGGCGCGCGGGCGTCGAGGGGCCGGGACTGGCGGCGCGCGGGCGTCTAGGGGCCGGGACGGGCGGCGCGCGGGCGTCTAGGGGCCGGGACGGGCGGCGCGCGGGCGTCTAGGGGCCGGGCCGGGCGGCGCACTGGCGTCTAGGGGCCGGGACGGGCGGCGCGCGGGCGTCTAAGGGGCCGGGACGGGCGGCGCGCGGGCGGCTAAGGGCCGTGACGGGCGGCTAAAGGGGCCACTAGGGGCCAAGAGAGAGGGGAGCGCGACTCGGGTAGGGGCAGAGTGCGCTCCGGGCAGGAAAAAAAAAAAAAACGGTGGGCCCTAGGAACAGTTCCCACGAGGGAACCTGCTCGATACCATGAGAAGAGTAGAACGAGGATGAATGAACTATGAATGAAGTGAGTACATATGGGAAACCCTAATTGGGTTGTACCCCCTATGGGATACCCCACTATAGCCTACACAACAGCATAAGCTATATATATGTTCTGACACCGTCGACTAAGCGTGCATCTATCTCCGGTAAACACCGACTAAGTGTCAGTTGCAGCTTCCGTGCGGTTGCGGTATTGACTAAGCTGTGGCTTGCTCCTCCGTCTATAAAAATCTTCACTGCTGCTCCCTGTATTTTCCCGTGAATCAGTACTGGGCAATCCGTCGATGTACCCTCCTTATTCATCCGAGCCCGATCGATAGCGTGAATCGGTACTGTGACTCAGTGAGGGTCGGTGAGGTTGGGCGAGCAGGTTGTCTCGTCAGTAGTCGGCCCATTTTCTACTGACTGTTGGCGTTTCCCTGCCTCTGAGACTCCCTTCCCTGCTCTGCTCCGCGGCGTCTCTGCTCCTCTGGGCATTCGCTCTTGCGATGGCCCGGCCTATTGCAAGCAAAGCAGCGCCCCTTAAATGGCGCAGCAGCTGCGTTCGCCGCAACGGCGTGTACGGTGGCGTGCTCGGTCGGTCCCCGAGGGCGATGTCCGTAGTAGGACCCCGGTCTCAGACGGTGCAAAATGTCGATTTTCTCGGCGAGCGCGAGGATCTCGTTGAAATTTGTAGCATGATTTCGTGCGAGATGTCCGGCTTCAGTCCTCCGACGTAACGGTCCACCCGCTCCGCTTCGTGCATGTAGCCGACTTGCTCGCATAATGCGAGAAAACCGCTGGTGTAGTCTTGGACCGACCCAAGTTGTCGCCAAGTACGCAGTTTCTGACGCGCCAAAATAGAAGCCGCAATCGGCTCGAAGCGCGCTCGAAGCCCTGCGCACCATGCATCACACGTGCTGTACTGGGCGGTTTCGCAGAACGAACTCCAGTTGACGGCTGGACCCGTGGGCTCTTCCTCTTGCGACGGAGGCTCGTAGGCGCGTGGCGACGTCACAATGACTCGCCACCAGTCCATGGCGGGGCCCCTTAGCAGCGAAACAGCATATCGAATCTTCGCTGCGTCCGACTCGACGTAATTCGCGTCGAAAAAAACGTTCATCGTGAAGACCCACGATTGAACCGTCGGACCTCCTCGTTGGCTCGGGTCGAAACAGGGCGGGCGCTGCGGTTTGAGCGGCATCGGCGCGATAATGTCGTTGTTGCCGATTGTTGCCGCGAATTCAACGTGACGACGGGCTTCGCGAGGCCCGCTCGTGCTTGGTACAGCCCTGTTCCTCCCCATGCCAGGCATTGACTGGGCGGCACCATCACTGGCTGCGCCTGAGCGCTGTCCCACGCTGTCGTGATCTGACGGTGTGCCGGACGAGATGATATTCGGTTCATCCGATTGCACAGGTGCATTTGCGGGTGCTTGTGATGGTGCTGGCGCATTCACCGTTGATTGCTGGCGGGCGGAGTCACGTTCCGCCGTGAGTGTCGCGATTTCGAGCGCCGAATCTTCGAGTTGGCGCACGAGACGGTCGAGCTGCTCCTGCGTCAATGTCGCAAGATTAATTTCGGCCATGGCGGGGGTGTCGGGCAAACTCAGTGGGAGCCTCTGTCGTGGCCGTGCGTGCTTACGAGAGAGCACTTCGAGCGGCGGTGCTTGTTCGCTGAGAGACGTCTACCCCCTCCAAAAAAATTGAGATAGTGGGGAAGCGAAGGTGTGGGTGCGGTCCGAGAAGAGATCGTAGGCTCTGAATACCAAGTGTTACGAGTGTAATTGAACGAGCGAGTGAGATTTGCACTATCGAAGCAATCAATACAGTTGAGCGAAAAGCATGAGCGAAGTTATATAGCGAAGCTAGCGTGGTAACGGTAATGCGGGAAATTGGGGTGCGCTACGGGCCTAGCGCCGAGGTTGGGAATTGTTGAGGCGGAGGTCCGGAGCGCGGGTTACCAACCGAACCGTGAGGTTGGGTCGCATCGTGAACAGTGGCGGGAGGCGTAGTCGAGGCGAGTGTCGCGAGCGGGTAACGTTTCACTGTTTGGGTGCCGATGGCGGGAATGGTCTTGTACGCGGTAAGCAGGGACGCGAGGTAAGGAAAAGGAATTTTCCTTACAATTTGTCGAAGCTGAGGAGGTGGCGCTGGTAACCACACTTGCCACATGAAAGACTCATTATTCAGCCAAATTTGCGCTTTTCAACAGCATGGCGTCGCTGAAGGCACCTCGGACCTCGGTCTCTTCGAAAGAAGCACCTTCTGTACCACGACACTGACCATCTTTCACCTTTGAAATTCGGACGTGTAGCACCGCTGACGTGTCCCAGACATTCGGAGCATGTGCTGTGCATTGACAAGCTGGAATCACAGCCCTCAACCTCGGCCTAACTCCACCTGACTGAAACACGGCCAAACGTTCGAAAACTCTTTATTCCATAGTGAAACCTCGCCAAAATTTCGAATGCTTTCAGAACCTGCTCCTCTCAAAGCCGCCAGCCACTGCTGAGGAATCTCCTCCACAGAAGCGGGCTTCCTCTGCCTGCTCATTCCCTCAGCCCTTTTTCAGCCGCCTTACTCGAATTCGCTTCCTTGCCAAATTCCGCTTTTCATGGCCATATTCTTTGGTGTCGTGCCTCTTTTTGCAACCAGAATGACTGGTACAGGAGATCGTTTTTGTTGCTCGTGTAACGAAACCTAGTTCCGACTAGTTACAGTTACTTCGAAGCAGACTCTCGATCGAAGTCCTCTGCCAGCTGGCATCATGCGAACGTCCGCTATTTGCGGCGGCGAGCGCGCGAGGCTGCAAGTTAATCTTCCAAGTTCGAGCAGAATTGCGGGATTCGCAGCCGCGGGACAGCTGTACGCGGATCCACTGGGATTATTCCAAATAAAGCGGCTACGATCGTCAAATAACAACTTCCGGAAAGGCCGCCACGGGTTCTCGCCTAGTGTCCACGTGTCAGGCCGGGATAAGCTGTTCCGCGGCGCGTCTGCTCAGAGCCGGCACTGGGATTGGGTGGAGAACAATCCTGGCGGTGATACTCCTTTCAGCGACAGCGATAGAGACGGCAATCCCTATGGCCCTGGCAATGCCTATCGCCTTGGCGATTCCGATGGTGACCGAAGATATTCCAGTGGTGATGATAAAGCTTATGGTTCCAGCAAGAGCTATGACCAGGATTCGCTGCGCGCCGATGGCGGCAGGTCGCAGATGATCCCTCACGGCGTCGCCAAGGCTCTCGTGGACAGCTTGGCGAAGGCTCACGAAAACGCTCGCGATGGCGTTGACGATGACGATGTTGAAGCTGATTTTGATAATGATAGTGATAATGATGAAGGCATGGCAGATGAGAACGCCGGGAGTGACGCTGCTCGTGGCCAGTCGAGTTTTGAGGCAACTCGAAAAACGGCCCAAGTTGCCGCTCAGGCGCCAGCTGCGGCGCCAGCTGCGGCGCCAGCTACGGCGTCAGCTGCGGGACAGCTTGATCCGCAGAAGCCAGCTCGTACAAAGACGAGCAGTAGCAGTAACCACCGCGCTGGTAACCACCATAAAGGATCCGAAACCCACCTTGGACATACGAGAGGCATCGAGGGGGAGTTGGCGCTGAGTTCCTGGAGCTGGCCTGCTGAGTCAGCTTTTGCTGACTCAGCTTCGTCTAAAGACACTTCATCCGTTGCTGTTGGCACCGGCGAGGCAGTGGTGGTGCGACAGCTGGCGTTCAACGGTTGGTCGTCTGACGTGGTTCGGGTTGCCCGGCCGGGACACCTCGCGTCCCCTCGAAAGGCGTCGATAGCCAGTGAGCTGGTTCCGGTTCTGGTGGTGATGGTGATGGTCATGGTGATGGTGATGGGATGGTGGTGGTGGTGGTGGTGGTGGTGGTGGTGGTGGTGGTGGTGGTGGTGGTGGTGGTGGTGGTGGTGGTGGTGGTGGTGGTGGTGGTGGTGGTGGTGGTGGTGGTGGTGGTGGTGGTGGTGGTGGTGGTGGTGGTGGTGGTGGTGGTGGTGGTGGTGGTGGTGGTGGTGGTGGTGGTGGTGGTGGTGGTGGTGGTGGTGGTGGTGGTGGTGGTGGTGGTGGTGGTGGTGGTGGTGGTGATGGGATGGTGATGGGATGGTGGTGGTGGTGGTGCTGGTGATGGGATGGTGGTGGTGCTGCTGGTGATGGTGCTGGTGATAGTGATGGTGATGGTGGTGGTGCTGGTGATGGAATGGTGGTGGTGCTGCTGGTGATAGTGCTGGTGATAGTGATGGTGATGGTGCTGGTGCTGGTGATGGGATGGTGGTGGTGCTGCTGGTGATGGTGCTGGTGATAGTGATGGTGATGGTGTGATGGTGTCTGGTTCTCCCCCTTTCATCCCCCTCTCATCTCACACCCCTTCCGCTCTCCCCCCTGCTCCCTCACTTGCCCCGGTCCCTCAGAGCCCCTGTTGATCCCCTCCCTGCTGTGTGGTGCTGCACTGCTGTACCGAGAGAGTGTCCTCCCCCTCCCCTCGCCCCTCTCACCTTCTTTCCGCTCCCCTCCTGCCCCGATTCCTCAGAGCCTCTTCTGATCGCCTCCCTGCTGTGTGGTGCTGCGCTGCTGTACCGAGGGACTCTGAGTGACAGAGGTGGGTGTGGGAAGAGTGATGGTAGTGGGAGAACCGGAGTGTGCGACTTATGGGGCGCCTAAGAAATGCTGTGTGGTGCTGCACTGCTGTACCGAGGGACTCAGAGAGATGGAGGTGCGTATGGGAAGAGTGATGGTAGCGGGTGGACCGGAGTGTGAATGAAGCTTGTGAAGACAGAGCAGGGAATGACCAGACGAGGGGTGGGTGGGGAGGGAGATGAAGAGGCAGAAAGTCAATTCGGAACAAGAGGGAATGAGGGTTGATCCAGCATAACAGTGTGCGTGAAATAAGAAGTTTTATTAGACGTCGCATATCAGTGTGCGCGGTCAACGGCTTTTGAGGCGCCTCAAAAGAAGTCAAGGCGGAACAAGAAGGAATGAGGGTGGATCCACCCTCATGAATGAAGCTGACAGTGTGCAGAACAATGTGCACAAGTCGATTTTTGAGTCGATTCAAAAATCGACAAGAGGGAATGAGGGTGGATCCCGCTTGCCGCGGTTCGAATCCACGTCCTCTTCCTCATGAATGAAGCTGACAGTGTGCAGAACAATGTGAGTTCAACGGGGGTGAATAAAGCTGAAAAGACCCACAAGAGTGGTGGGGTGGGAGGGGAGAGGCGAAGAAGCAGGAGGTCAGGGAGGAGGAACAAGAGGGTAAGAGGATTACAAAACGACGTTAGAGCGGGGAAGGAGGTCAGAGGCCGGGGGGAGTGGGGGTGGGGTGAGGGCGAGAGGGAAGAATGGATGGAGGTGTGGAGTGGAGACGAGTGCTACACGCGTTTTCTCTGTTTTGCTTTTCTCAGTTTGCTGCAATGCAACCCACTTTAAGCCTCACCCTCTCGTGCTACACTCATGCTTTAAGCCTCACCCACTTTAAATGCCTCGTTCACTTCACACCGTCGTGTCTCACCCTACAGGCATCCCTCTGCTACACTCACATCGTGATTCAGCCACCACCGTCAAATCCCATGAAGGTGAAGCTTTTTTTTTCTCTCGTTTTTTCCCCTCCCGTCAGGAGATTTTCAATTCCGATTAGCTTTTTGTAGGCTGCTGCCCGCTGTCCGAAATATCATCAGAGGAAGGGAATTTCTACTGATGTGAGGGAGGGAATTCCCGTCAGCAGAATTTCCAGCTCTGATGTGTTCTACTGTGCTGTCTCCTTCCTTATGAGTCTGACTTGAACAAGCAGTTTCTGGTTCCAATGTGTTTTTGAGTGTGTTTCCTCCTTCCTTCCTGGTAGATATGTCATCTCAAGACACTGATAAGGGGAGGCGAGGGCAGAAGGCAGGTGCAGAAGCAGCAGAGGGGGAGGCGGTGGAGCGAGGAGAGGAGCAAATGAGAGAAGGAACGGGGGGAGAAGCGAGTGAGGAAGAGGGTGTGAAGGGAGACGGGAGGGAAATTGGAGAGGGAGACGGGGGGGGTGCGGTGGGGGAGGGGGAGATGACGAAGGGTATGGGTGCTGGGGGATGGAGAGGGGTGGTGGTGGGAAGGGGGAAGGAGGAGAGGATGAGGGTGGTGGTGGCGCCTCATGTGAACCCGGAGCATGCCCGCATGCTGGAAGGACTTAAAGAGCTTCAGGTAAGCTTGTGAAGGTGGTTCACAAAGTTGACTTGGAAGGGAGGAGAGGATTTGGAGAGGATGAGGGTGGTGGTGGCGGCTCATGTGAACCCGGAGCATGCCCGCATGCTGGCAGGACTGAAGTCGCGTCAGGTGATTACGGGGAGGTTGCTTACAGACTTGACTTGGGAGGGATGGGAGGATGAGGAGGGTGGGGGAAGCAACCTTAATGTCAACTCTTAGCCATTTTACAGGGGCTTAGTCTGTACTAATCTATAATATGTAAGTTATATCCCCTGTACGGGGGTATAATTATATCCCCGTATCCCCTGTACCGAGTTGATGGTTTTTTTATCAACACCTCTCCACACATGCACCCACCAATCAGGTGATAGATGCTGACGTGGCACCAGCTGGCATCTGCACGAGGAGGGAGTTTGCCACGTGGCTCATGGCGTTCAGTGAGAAGCTCTCGGCCTCGCCCACCGATAGGGTGTATCCTGCCATGTTTATAGAGGGGATATCGGAGCAGGCCTATGCTGACGTGGCACCCGATGACAAGGACTTTGCCGCCATCCAAGGTGAGAATTGTTGGTTCGTTTGATTCACCATGCTGCTCGTGAGATGCGTTCATTACACGGACTCAAAAGGTCACCTATTTGTTTGAAATTCTCAAATAAGTGACTCGTGTCACCAGACTGATGACGAGGACGTTGCCACCAGCCAAGGTGAGACTTGTTTGTGCAACCTATATTGCAACCTATATTGCAACCTATATTGCAACCTATACTGCAACCTATATTGCAACCTATATTGCAACCTATATTGCAACCTATATTGCAACCTATATTGCAACCTATATTGCAACCTATATTGCAACCTATATTGCAACCTATATTGTGACAAGGACTAGTCTAAACAAGTCTTTTCAAGCACACCCGTGTTCTTGTCGGCATTGTTGCTATCTCCCCCGTTTTTATCACTCTTGCTGCCGTTGTCCCTGTCATTGTAGGTACTCATTGCTTCCTTACTGCTGCTCACTCCGTACCTCCAACGCAGGTCTGGCCGAAGCTGGCATATTGCCGAGCCTGTTAGGGCGGAGGGACGAAGCGGGAGGGGCAGCATCAGGGGAAGCTGCAGGGGAGGGTGAGGCGCTATTCCGGCCAGACAGGTGACTAATAGGGAGTGGTGCTAGTAAGGACAGGTGGGGTTCTGCATGACAGAAGGGTGGTTTTGAGATGTCTCCAAACCACCCTTCTTTCACCTGCAGGGGAGGGTGAGTCCCTATTTCGGCCAGGCAGGTGAGCGCTAGGGAGTGGTGCTAGTAAGGACAGGTGTCGTGCTGCTTCTGAAATGCCTCAAAAGGGGAGTGTGCAGGGGAGTTTGAGGCGTTATTATGTCCAGACCGGGGAATACTAGGGATGAGCATTTGTAAGGGACATATTAAGTAAGGTACCGGCACTGGTGCCAATGCAGTTTAGGTCAGCTTAGGGGCTGCAGGGGAGATTGTGTTGGTGTGATGGTTGCTGCAGCCTGCAGGCAGTATCAACTGCTACTTGTTCACGTGCCTTCTTTCCTCAGCTAATCTGCTACAGGTGTGGCTCTGGTTCTGCTTAAAACTGAAGGGAAACGGATTGCTTTATTGACGTTTCTTGTTCCTTCCCTTGCTGCTTGAAAATGCCTTACCTGACTTGATTTATCATGATCAATCGTTGACTTTCTCATTTCTTCTTGTCTTTCTGCTTCCTTTCCACTTCCTGTCTTTTATCGTTTGCACCAGTCCCCTGACTCGTCAGGATCTGCTGACGTGGCGCTTCGCTTTGGAGTACTCCCACCTCCCGCCGCCCGACCTTGCCGCCCTGCGCCACACATGCGGGCTCATTGACGCCGCCCGAATCTCCCCTGCCGCCCAAAGAGCCGTCTCTTTTGATCTCCTGCATCACAGGGGGGGGATGGAGCACCAACCAGAGGGGGAGGGGGAGGGTTGGGGGGAGGGTCGGGGCCAGGCGGGGGGGAGGGGGCTGGGAGAGGGGCTGGGGGAAGGGCAGGGGAGGGGGCGAGATATCAAATCTGCTGCTAATGCAGCGGTTATTCCCTTGGTGTTTGGTAATGTTCGTCGGTTCGACCCGTTAAAGCCCACTACGCATGCCCAGGCTGCTGCGGCGCTCACGTTCGGCCGAACCTACGAGTCGGTGAACGAGGCTGCGGTTCGGTTGGAGGTGGCAGAGGCTCGGAAGGAAGCTGACGTGGCGAGGCAGGAGGCTGAGTCAGCGAGAAGGGAAGCGGCGCGATTGGCCGAGGAGATGGAGAGAGCGAGGAGAGAGGAGGAGGAGGGAGTGAGGAGGGAGAGGGAAGAGCGAGAGAGTGTGGAGAAGGAAAGGGAGTCACTAAGAGAAGAGGTGGAGAGGCTAAGAGCTGAGGCTGTCAGGGTTGGCAGGGAGAGCAGCGGCGGTGGTGATGGTGGGGGTGAAGGGGAACTGAGTTCTGCGATTGGTGGGGTGGAAGGAGGGGAGGAGGAAGAGGCAGGTGGTGCGATGGGGAGTGGGGTGGCAGGCGAAGGGGAGGCGGGAGGAGCAGGTGCGAGTGTGGAGAGCAGCACCTCTGAAAGGACGGAGGAGGGCAGGTGAGGTGTGCTGTGGCAGGGATGGGTGTGCTGTGGCAGGGATGGGTGTGCTGTGGCAGGGATGGGTGTGCTGTGGCAGGGATGGGTGTGCTGTGGCAGGGATGGGTGTGCTGTGGCAGGGATGGGTGTGCTGTGGCAGGGATGGGTGTGCTGTGGCAGGGATGGGTGTGCTGTGGCAGGGATGGGTGTGCTGTGGCAGGGATGGGTGTGCTGTGGCAGGGATGGGTGTGCTGTGGCAGGGATGGGTGTGCTGTGGCAGGGATGGGTGTGCTGTGGCAGGGATGGGTGTGCTGTGGCAGGGATGGGTGTGCTGTGGCAGGGATGGGTGTGCTGTGGCAGGGATGGGTGTGCTGTGGCAGGGATGGGTGTGCTGTGGCAGGGATGGGTGTGCTGTGGCAGGGATGGGTGTGCTGTGGCAGGGATGGGTGTGCTGTGGCAGGGATGGGTGTGCTGTGGCAGGGATGGGTGTGCTGTGGCAGGGATGGGTGTGCTGTGGCAGGGATGGGTGTGCTGTGGCAGGGATGGGTGTGCTGTGGCAGGGATGGGTGTGCTGTGGCAGGGATGGGTGTGCTGTGGCAGGGATGGGTGTGCTGTGGCAGGGATGGTTGTGCTGTGGCAGGGATGGGTGTGCTGTGGCAGGGATGGGTGTGCTGTGGCAGGGATGGGTGTGCTGTGGCAGGGATGGGTGTGCTGTGGCAGGGATGGGTGTGCTGTGGCAGGGATGGGTGTGCTGTGGCAGGGATGGTTGTGCTGTGGCAGGGATGGGTGTGCTGTGGCAGGGATGGGTGTGCTGTGGCAGGGATGGGTGTGCTGTGGCAGGGATGGGTGTGCTGTGGCAGGGATGGGTGTGCTGTGGCAGGGATGGTTGTGCCTGCTTGTCTTGCAGCGGAAGAATCGAAATTTTGAAAAGCAGAAGGGGGGGTTGCGAGTATGGCGGGCAGTTCGTATGGGGGAGTGGTGGGAGCAGATGGAGGGACAGCGGGAAGGTAGGCTATTGTATGGGGGGAACGTTAGAGCAGCTTGTTGAAGCAGGAGAGGGAACTGGAGGGTGAGGAGCCTTGGGGGTGAGGGTGCAATGGGGGCCTTCGATGATCCTCTGAAGTGATTTGCGTAGCAGCGGCGCACATCAAATCAGCGCCGTCTTCCTCACGTTATGGTACCATGCATGCTGTTGGCATCCAAGAACCAGCTACTCCGCATGTAGTAAGTTGATTTTTGAGTCGACTCAAAAATCGGAAGCATGCATGCTGTTGGCATCCAAGAACCAGTTACTCCCCCCCGGGCAGGCGTTTTTTAGACGTCTCAAAAACACCCTCATTTTACGTTGCTGTTAGCATCCAAGAACCAGCTACTCCCCCCCGGACGGGCGGGCGGGCTGGTGGGCTGATTTGATCCAGCAGAGAGCACAGCAGACATGGCACAGCGTGCCCAGGAAATTCTTTACCTTGCTCTCTTGATCTCTCTTCCTCATTCTCCCCTTCTTCGTCCCTCTCCCTTCATTCCTCCGTGTGTTCCCTCCCTCCTTTCCAGCATCCAAGAACCTGCCTTTCTCGCACCTGGCTGGTGGGCTGATTTGATTCAGCAAAAATTACAGGAGGCTCACAGCACGGCGCCTCCAATAGATTTTTCTCTCTTTGTTCTCGGAGTCTTAGTCTCTCTCTTTCGTGCTCCCTCTCCCTATCTTTGTCCTTCTTGCTTCCTTCGTTCCTCCGTGTGTTCTCTCCCCACCTTGCAGCATCCAAGAACCTGCTATTCTCCCCCCGGGCTGGTGGGCGGATTTGATCCAACAGAGAGCAGAGGAGGCGAAACACGGCGCTGCCAAGAATCTGGTCAGAATCAAAGAGCGTTCTGCTGACGTGGCGTCCAGCCTGGCTGCCAGCGTGGCGGACGGCAGTCTGCAGCGGTCAGTGAGTAAAAGGGCAGAGGAAGCTGCCAGGAAGGTGCAGGAGCTACAGGATGCTGATTTGAAGGAAGGTGCGAGGATGGTGCGGGAGCAATTGGGAGGGGAGGTGGCGAGGAGGATCGAGGGAGTGAGGGCGGAAGGGGAGCGAATGGTGGCAATGGGGAGAGAAGAGGCTTCTAAACTGGTGAGGGTAGGGAGGGGAGTGATTCATAGGGGTGTGAGGGAGATAAGAGAGAAAGCGGGGTACAGGTGGGCTGCTGGGAAGGCGGGTGGTAGCGGTTCCATTGGCTCTGCTGTGGCTGCTGGTTCTGGTTCTGTGAAGAAGCAGTGAGCAAGCATCAGGGCTTGACTTTTTTAGGCGCCTCAAAAGCATCAGGGCTTGGGCAGCCTGTCCTGGCACGATCCAGATGTTGCTGCGGTAGTGGTTCGATTGGCTCTGCTGTGGCTGCTGGTGCTGCTGGTGCTGTGAAGAGGCAGTGAGCAAGCATCAGGGCTTTAGCAACCTGTCCTGGCAGGTTACAGATGGGCTACTGGGAAGAAAGTCAGCAGTGGTTCCCTAGGCTCTGCTCTGTGTCTCCTGCTGCTGCTGTTTCTGTGAAAAGGCCTTGAGCAGCGTGTTTCCTTCTCAGAGTAACCTAGGTGGACTAGGGTAGGCTCTAATTAGAAGCACCCTGTGTTTCGGGATGTGCGGTGGAGATGGGTACAGGTGGGTGGCTGGTTGTTGTAGGCTCTGGCTGCACATGGCATTAGAAAATATATGTGTATCGCTGAATTGCTTGATGCATGTACCAGACTCTGTTTCAAAGTGCACCAATGATTTTTGTGTTGAGCATTGTACTTGCAAGATATATGATTGTTACACACAGTAATGCAATTCCGCATACCGTGGGCGCTTTAGCAATTTTTGAATATTGGAGCTGCCAGCATGTTGTTTGTGGGGCGACGGATGTGGCAAGGCAAGGCAGCTACCGTACCAAAATTCGTTCTTGCTACGAATTTTGGTGAACAAACGTTGTGTTGGTCAATACTATGTCCTTGCATAATTGTTGGGTTTCTTCGTAACGCGATCACGATGCTGTGGTGGTGCGCCACACCCTCGGTGAAACCATTTATTATAGGCAAGAAACGTGTTTCCTTTTTCCAGCCCCTTGAAATTTTATGTTCCATCAAGGACAACCGTATTTCACTAAGCGCGAGCGCTAGAATGCTAAATTTAAGTGGGACCCCTGCTTTCATCGCCTGTACTTAGCGTACCACGATGTTACACATACCCGAACTGATGGCTCCTGCCCCTAAATTATAGAATCTCACACCCCCCCTGCATCCCCAACACCTCGATAATTCCTCCCACCCCTCACTTTCCCGCCTTTTTGCCCCTCCCCTCCGCTCCCTCCTCCTTTGCGCTTGCCTCTCCCCCTCACTGCTGCGCTCGGCACCGCACCTGCTGCTCTCTGCTCTGCTGCTCCCCTCGCTGCTGCTCCTGCTGCTCCTCCTGCTCCATTTTCATTCACTCTGCTCTACCTTTCTCCCCTTTCCTCCCTCGAGCTCCGCCTTGAGCTTTCTCTTACCTCACTCCCTAAACTAGTCTTACCCGTCTCCCGCGGATCCAGCTGCGGTCGGGCAAAATGGTACGAGTCGGGTCGCTCTGCCGTTTCCATTTTGGTCTAGATTTGTGCGGTTCGGTAGAGCTCCGTGACCTGGTTTTAGGGTGTAAGCGGTTTTGCGGACCAAATTTAGGGTTAGATGTATCAGCGCTTTACGTAGTCTCGACGACAAGCGCTTCGCTTCGTGCCGTAATAAATCGAATTCCCCCATGGCGTGGGTTTGTCATGGCCTGGGATTCTTACCTGTAGCCTTGACATTTGCGTTTCCTTGGCCTAGTTAAGCTTAGAGGCTTGCCGTTTGCCGTGTAATTCGACGGACGTCTGAGACATGTCACCGTGTGCCTCTATGCCTCGTGGCCGCGTTATAGCTTGCTTCATGATCAGCGTTATGAGGTCATCTCCACGATTTTTTGCTGGCCGAGTGGACGGATAGTACAGTGTACTCGTAGTGTCTCGAATTTTATCCCGCTTTCACCGACGGTGTTACACGGCAACGATACCCTAGCTTCGTGCAGTTTAGCAAACCAGATGCCTGAGTCAGCTACGCGCAGCAGACTGAAACTGATCGTTAACTTTTTGTTCCCCCGATTCTATATTTTCATCCTACGCCGTTTTCCCTGTCTCTCTTTTCGTTCGTGCTTGCAGTTGGTCCCCAAAAAGAACCGTCTCTTGGTCTACAAGTACCTCTTCAGCGGTGAGTCTTCCTCCTCGTTCCCCAACTCCCCGCGTCCCTCCCCGCTTCTCCCCTCCTCCTCCCCCTCCCCCTTCCCCCCACTCTCATTCCCCCCCTGTTGGTCCATCTCTTCAGTGGTGCGTCTTCCCCCCCCTCCACCCTTCGTCTGCTCCGCTCCCTTCCCTGGCCCTTCTGTGAGCACTTTCGTGCTCCCAGTCGCCTCCAAGTTACCCTGACCGATTAAGTTTTACAGATCCTTACGTGAAGAGAAACGGGAGAGTAGGGGGAAGGGGGAAAAGGGGAGTGCAGTGGCGGAAGAGGTGGGTCAAGGAGTGTCAAAGCTGGTTAGAGTGCTTTAAAGCGGTTCAAAACGACAATGCGTGTGCGGCCAGAGGAAGGGAAGGGGTGTTGCGGGGAAAGCCCGATGGCCGGTTACTTGCCATCGAACTGCTGTTACGGAGAGACAACAGATTCGGGCAGATATTTCTGTCGGCGGGAATTTGTTTGTGTGATAAGTTTGACGGAGTTAATTGTTATGAGCCGGCGCTTTTGCGTACGTCTGAAGACTCGAGGCGCTCCAGGATCGGTGGTGGCAATGCGGCGAGAGATTAGAGGATTTGTGCCGAGAGTTACGTTAGTTGAGAGATACAAGGATTTGTGCAGAGAGTGACTTAAGTAGAGAGGTTCAAGACTCGAGTGGCAATTTTGCGACTTGGCTTCAGCTCCGTCCGTAACTGATCGACTTGGGGACCTGATTCAGAAATCTTGTGTTGAGACACCCAAAATACCTCAATATCTTAGTGGGGCTTGCTGTCCCCTCGCACGTGTGTCCGCGCGCGTGCCGACCAGTGGACCCGTCGACCGATCGATCGTAAGGGAAGCGCTGTAGCACAAACGTCTCACCATTGAGTCGATTTAACAAGTATTTTCCGAGAGTTTCGAGAGTCTCTAGCTCACTAGCACAGTTGTTTATCCTGCCCCCGCTGCCCCTTCCTACCCATCCGTCCTTTTCACCCCTCTTTAATTGGCCCCGCCTCCCCTTTCCCCAAAGCACCCAGAGCTCCCTTCCACTTTCTTGTGTCATCTCACCCCGATCATTTTCTGCTTGCCCCTCTCGCCCCTTCCCCCACCCTCTTCTCCCGTCCTCCCCTTACCCGGCCCTCTTCGCGGCAGAGGGAGTCCTGTTCGCGGAGAAGGACTTCAACCTGCCCAAGCACCCCGAGCTCTCAGCCTCTTCGTTGCGTCACCTCACCCCTTTCCTAATCCTCTTTCCCCTGTTCACTCCTTCCCCGGCCCCTTTTCTCCCTGCCTGCCCCCTCGTCCCCACAGAGGGAGTCCTGTTCGTGGAGAAGGGCTTCAACCTGCCCAAGCACCCCGAGCTCTCAGCCTATTTCTTGGGTCATCTCACCCCGTTCATTTCCTGCTTGCCCCTGCTCGTCCCTACCCCGGCACCCCATGCGGCCCCTCTCCCCCATCCCTCTTGCAACAGAGGGAGTCCTGTTCGCCGAGAAGGACTTTAGCCTGCCCAAGCACCCCGAGCTCTCAGCCTCTTTCTTGGGTCATGTCACCCCGTTCATTTCCTG
The DNA here is from genome assembly GCA_947471745.1 of Closterium sp. Naga37s-1. Lineage (NCBI taxonomy): Eukaryota > Viridiplantae > Streptophyta > Zygnematophyceae > Desmidiales > Closteriaceae > Closterium > Closterium sp. Naga37s-1. Next base: position 1,050,157 of record CANJKZ010000147.1, read on the forward strand.
CTTGCCCCTGTTCGTCCCTACCCCGGCACCCCATGCGGCCCCTCTCCCCCATCCCTTCCCAACAGAGGGAGTCCTGTTCGCCGAGAAGGGCTTCAACCTGCCCAAGCACCCCGACCTCCCATCCACTTTGTAATCTCACTTCTTCCTCTCCCCGTTTGCCCCTGTTCGCCCCTTCTCCCATCCCTCGTCCCCACAGAGGGAGTCCTGTTCGCGGAGAAGGACTTCAACCTGCCCAAGCACCCCGAGCTCGAGGTCCCCAACCTGCAAGTGAGTTGTCTAAATTAGCAGCCTTATGATGTATAACAGTATCTGCTGTCCTTCTTGCCTGGTCCGTGTCCCTGGTTGCCTCGTAGTATTACCCCCAACCCCCCCCCCACCCACCCTTCCCCCATCAACTCCCCGCCCTCCCCTCCCTCCCCGCCCCCGAAATTCCCCCACCCTGTCTCCGCTCCCCCCCCACCTCCCCTCTCCCCCCCCGCAGGTGATCAAGCTGATGCAGAGCTTCAAGTCGAAGGGGTTTGTGCGCGAGACGTTCGCGTGGCGGCACTACTACTGGTACCTCACCAACGAGGGCATCGAGCACCTCCGCGACTACCTCAACCTCCCCTCCTTTCCCCCTTTTCCCCCCTCTTCCCTCTCCCTCTTCCTCGTCCTCCGTCCTCGTTTCTTCCTTGTTTTTCCTGCGCCATCATCTCCCCCCGGCCCCCGCGCCGCCACCCCCACCCCCCCCCCCGTTCCGCCACCCCCCGCAGGTGATCAAGCTGATGCAGAGCTTCAAGTCGAAGGGGTTTGTGCGCGAAACCTTCGCGTGGCGGCACTACTACTGGTACCTCACCAACGAGGGCATCGAGCACCTCCGCGACTACCTCAACCTCCCCTCCGAGATCGTCCCCGCCACTCTGAAGAAGTCCTCCCGCCCGCCCGGCCGCCCCATGGGCGCTGGTGGCGACCGCCCCCCTCGGTAAGTCAACGCTGGTCAACGCAGGTCAACGCAGGTGAAATGTGGAGTAAGCCCCCTCTGAGATCGTCCCTGCCACCCTCAAGAAGTCCTCCCGCCCGCCCGGCCGCCCCATGGGCGCTGGCGGCGACCGCCCTCCTCAGTAAGTCAACGCCAGTTAATGCCAATCAGTCAGTCAATGTCAGTCCACATTTCAACTCCGCCACTTTTGCCACAGTCTACCCCCACCCCGTTTCCAAGGACTATTGAATAACGTTCCCACCACCCGTTCTTCCACCCTGCACGCCAAGGGCGGTATTCCCACCCGTCGAGAAGCCATGAGCACCAACTACAGTTGGACGCGTGGCCGATCTTGGTGGGTCGGCGAGTCTTGATCATCTTCCCTCCCTGCCCCCTCCTCCTCCCGTCGCTCCCATACTCCAGCCGTTTTGAAGGGGTCGGGGCTTCGGGGACCCGTTAGGGTTACCGTGGTTAGCTGCGGCGCTATTCCAATACACTAATTTCAATCTCTTATCATCTGGTCCTCCCACCCGTCCCCACATACCGCAGCCGTTTCGAGGGTGGACGGGGCTATGGGGACCGCGAGGGATACCGTGGGTATGGTGCCGGTGGTGATGACAAGGCCGGTGCTCCTGGCGCGTACAAGCCAGCCTTCAGGGAGGTGAGTACACTGTTGCTTGCTCACAGCTGTACAGGTTGCTTCTTGGTGGCTTTTTCTCTTGTGGATGGATCCTGGCCTGTTGCAGTTCTTTCGGTTATAATTGCTCCTCAGGTCCTACTGGGTTGAAAGGTTCTGTTTTTGTTTTGTGGGGTGGCAGCTGGAACTGTGTTTCAGTCTGCCTTGCCATTCAAGTCAACACAGAATAACTTGTTTTTCATTGTCCTGAATGTGCCTCAGGGTGGCGGCCGTGGTGGCTTCGGCCGTGGAGCTGGGGGATATGGTGGTGGCGACTATGGCAGCGCTCCCGGTGCTCCTGGGGCTCCCCCTCCCGCTGTGTAAATGAGACATGGGCATGCGCTCTTGGGCCAAAACTATTCAAGCCAGGCCTTTGCTCAAGGATTAGATGCCTCTGTACGGCACCCGCTCCTGCTCAGCTTTTGTGGGTGGGGCGAGTTTTACAAGCCCCTTCTGATGCAGTAGGATGAGGATGGGCTCAAGTGTTGCATTATGTTTCCTGTGATGCTAATGTTTCTCATTTTGAAATGTGCAATGAAGTGAGAAACCCGTGTCGAAATTAAAACCGGGGTGCACATTCAGCTGAATGTGCATCAAAGGTTATCCCTTGACTGAGTGGGTTACGAGGTGTGCTTTCAACCCCTTCAAGTCGAAATTCGTTTCCCCCCTCCCCCGCAATTTCGTTTCCCCTCGCCCCCGCAATTTCATTTCCCCCTCCCCGTCGAAATTCGTTTCCCCCCTCCCCCGCAATTTTGTTTCCCCCCTCCCCCGCAATTTCGTTTCCCCCCCCTCCCGCCAATCTGTTTCATCCCTCCCGCCATTCGGTTTCACCCACTCCCGCCATTTCACCCCCTCCCGCCACCTACGAAATGCCCGAAGCTCTAGCGGAATCATTTTTTTGTCGCCCCTCGTGAGCCAATCACTGTTTTTCTCCAAACCCCCTTCCCAACATCTCAAGCCGAACCGCGTTGAATGTGCACCCTGGTTTTAATGCCTGTGCAATAAATCACACAAAATGCGGACCTCGGACCTGAGTCGACTTTGGACCAAATTGTTAATGTGTTGGTATCGTCGATCACCTTGTCGAGTGGTGGGCTTCGCGTGATCGAGGTGGCCTTTATCGAAATTGCGTTGGACGCTGCTTGCAGTCGGACGAGACAAGACGCTTCGACGCCGCAGCGCTCCGCCTTTGACCAGGGTACAGTGTGCTCAACTTCAGTCCACAGCCAATCAAGATTGTTCCCGCGTGCACTTTGTCACAACCTCCTCGTGCCAGTGACTGAAGGTGAAGGGAACATACCTACAGAACGCAGTACCAAACTTGTTCTGACTGCTCCGAGCCTGCCCAAACAGGCTTGTCACGCCCCGCGAGGCTCGGACTAACACGAACCGTGTCGTGACAAGCGGATGGTAGGCACGTGTCCTCCTCGTTGACGGCGGAGATGAGTTCTCCTTGTTTGTCCTCTGAACCTCGATATCATCCTTCACCACATAACTTCATCTGATTCTTCCCTTCCCCAGCCTCAGACTCATCAGTTTGTCCCTTCGTCTCCACGAAAGCTAGCAGGACTAACCAGTAGTAGAGCTGATGGCCATGGTGTTGGGTAGCTGATTGCGAGGAAGACCGCAGAGTGGTGACAAAGTTTCGGGGGCCGTTGTAATTAGTTTTTTCCTATTGTCCTGGTGTGCAAGTGGCGATTCAGAAGCGTCGTTCGCGGCCATTACAAGTATTTTTTAGAACAATAAGCTTGAGGAACATCGTGCAAACCACTAGTAATTTATAGCCGACGCCTGCTCTTGCATGCCCAGAACCAATCACACATTAAGGTCCTTTGCTACCAGGTCGCAGGGATACGTAAGACCAGCTGTAGGATCGATCGGGTCCGAGCCATGGCGTCCGCGTTATTCAGTAGGATGGACCTTCTCACCTGCTTCGTCTTCCTCCTCGTTCTCGGCCTGAGCCAACGCTTCCACCTCCTGCCGTCCATCCCGTCGCCGGAAGAGTTCCTATCCGACGCGATGGTCCACCAGTCGGGAGTATCAGTGGCCGACGAAAGCTCGAGAGGGCCGCGGAGGCGTCTGTTAGAAGCTCCGTCACAGGTATCCCATGTTCCGATCCATGTCCTCCTTAGTCTGCTTCTATTATGACGCTCCAGTGCTAGCGTTAACTTGCAATTTGTCTTGCAAGTCCTTCGTACACTTTCGTAACGATGCTCCCAGTGGCGGTAGCCCAACGAAGCAGAATAAGGGCTTATGAGCCATGGCAACTGGGCCTGCTTATCTTGGTTTGGGACATGGCGGATCAGAAGCCTGATTCTCTCCGTCAGTTTCATGCAGCCTCGCTGTCGCTGAACTATGCAGACTTATTCAGTTCGAATAGATCGAGGCAGAGGAGCGCAGTCGACTCAAAGCGTCGACGAGATCGTTGGAGTCGATTGAAAAAATACTCTGCTGAATTAGTGATACCCACCCGACAAGGACAGGAACGGGTGATCACATGGTTATCATACACGGAGTTTAAAGAGAGACACGTCGATCACAATTTTCAGCAACTCGGATAGAAACGCCGATCCTCACTTGATATGTCTGTCAATGCCCCCGTTCGTACTGGAGTTCCTTTGACCATTCCGAAAGCCATCCAAGTAGAAACGTCAATCCTGAATTGCTACATCCGTGAATAACCGCGTATTATTCTCTACGACTTCTCAAAGCCACCCGTTTTCATCGCATGTACGTCCCTGAACGTCGACCCTTGCTGATACGTCCGTGAATGCTCCCAACTTTATGGCAGGCGGAGGATCGCGAGGCGCAGAGGCAGATGGTGCGCGCGGCGGTGGAGCGATGGCGGAAGGAGCAGCGGGCGCGCGACAAGCGGGAGATGAACGAATCCATGCCGAACACGCAGCCGCCCAAAGGGGAACGGTTCCTGCTGGGCCCGAAGATTACTGGTGAGTGTCTCTTGAGTCGACGAATATTCTACCTCGAGGGATGGACGAATCGATATATGAGGATGTGCGTCAAGTCAGCCGCCCAAAGGGGAGCGGTTCCTGCTTGGCCCGAAGATTACTGGTGAGTGTCTATTGAGTCGACGCAAAAGTTACCTTGAGGGATGGACGAATCCAAGCCGGTCACGCAGCCGCCCAAAGGGGAGCGGTTCTTGCTGGGCTCGAATATTACTGGTGAGTGCCTGGCTCTGCGCGTCGATATATGAGGAGGTGCCTCAAGTCGGCCGTTCAAAGGGAATGTTTTTTTCCGGAGCTTAGGTTTACCAGTGCGTGCCTGCCGCCCCGAGTTGTCTGTTGAAATGTCCCAAAAGCGCGCGGATATTACCGGTAAGTGTTTGCCGCGCCTTGGCGAAGCGACTTAAAAACCCCCGATAGTTCTGTGTGCTGGTAGTTCTCATCGGGGATCGACACACCGTTCACTTTTGCCATGCTTCCCCGTCCCCTGTTTCCCTCTCCCAATTTCCCTTCTCCTGCTCGGCGCTTCGTTTCTCCCCCCTGCCCTTTTCCTTTCCTTCCCCACTCCCGCCCCCGCAGACTGGGACGAGCAGCGCGCGGACCACGTGCGCAAGCACCCAGGGAGCAAATCAACAGTCTTCTCTTTCCGCCCCTCCCCGTCCAATTCCCCGTTTCTCTCCCCGCCCCCCTCCTTTTCCCCTCCGGTCCGCTGCCCTAACCCTCCCCTTCCCCCCTCTCCCCCTCCCCCGCAGACTGGGACGAGCAGCGCGCGGACTACGTGCGGAAGCACCCGGGGTGCAACGAGACGCGGCAGGGCAAGGCGCGCGTGATGCTGGTGACGGGGTCGCAGCCGGGCGTGTGCGACAACGACGTGGGCGACTTTCTGCTTCTCAAGTCGCTCAAGAACAAGCTCGACTACTGCTCGCCGCGGGACATTGAGGTGAGGAGAGAGAGCATACGGATTACGGGGTTGCTACACTGCTGTATGTTTGTGTTTCTGCCTACTCGCTCCTCAAGTCGCTCACGAACAAGCTCGACTACTGCTCGCCGCGGGACATCCAGGTGCGCTGTGGGCTACCCGTCAACTGTAACGAGCGTTGCGCGCCAAGGGATACTCGGGTGAGCAGGTTTAAGACGTTGCACCAGGTGTAGTACACAGCACACCAGCAAGGCCAGCCAGGAGCTCGTTCTCCTGGCATGGAATCGTTCTCGGTGCTCCTTGACCCTCTCCTCTCCACGCCACTACTCTCCCCTCGTCATCTTTTCCCTCTCCACTCTCTCTTGGAAGATCTCCATCTCAGCACGACCATTCTGCATCGCTCCATGAACTCGCTCTCAGTGCTCCTTCCCTCTCTGTAATCCTACCCACACTCTGCCTCTCTCTTCCCTCATTCTTCCCTTTTTCTTCCCTCCATTCCTTCCGTTTCTTCCCTCCATTCCTTCCGTCTTCGTCAATCGAATCTACTACAGCACGGCCATCCTGGGACGCTCAATAAACTCGTTCGGGGTAATGCTTTAGCCACCCCCTTCCACCACCCCTTCCCTCTCCCCTTGAACCCTCTCTTTCTCCATTCTTCTCAGATATACTACAGCACGGCCATTCTAGATCGCTCTATGGACTCGTTTTGGGTGAAGCTGCCGCTGCTGCGCAAGCTGATGCTGTCGCACGCCGAGGTTGAGTGGTTCTGGTGGATGGACTCGGACGCCGTGTTCACAGGTGAGAATGGGTTTAGTGCGGTGCAATGACATGGAAGCCAGTTTGAAACGGTGCTGCGAGGTTCCTGAGGGCAGGGAGCTGATGCTGTCCCATGCCGAGGTGTAGCTGTTCTGGTGGATGGAGTTCGATGTTCATTTTCTTATCCGAGAATGAGTGTAATGCGGTGCAGTGTTGTAAAATCCGGTTAGAGAAGGTGCTGGCGTCCACCCCATCTACGACTCTGATGCACTTGATATGCCCTACGCCTGTTCCCTTTGACATCCCTCGCCATCCGTTCCCATCCCTCACCATCCCTCTTCATCTCTCGCTACCTCTCCCATCTCTATCCATCCCTCCCTAGCTCCTGCCGACATGACATTTGATGTGCCTTCATATGGTGATGCATGTGATGCACGGGTTGACTTTTGAGTCTAAACCTTGAACAAGGAGACTCAAAAGTCTCCTTGTTCACATGGTGATGCATTGAGTCCGATGCTGATGTTCTCCCCGCGCCACTCCTCCAACACCCTTCCCCCTTTAACCCCTACCTCCACACCCGACAGACATGACGTTTGACGTGCCGTTTGAGAAGTATGAGCCGCACGTTCACATGGTGATGCATGGATACGACTCGCTTGTCTACGGCAAGAAGGACTGGTGAGCCCATTGGAAACTCTAGAGGCTGTGTTGGGTGTGTTGTGATTCTCATCACCCACATTCAAATGGTGATGCATGGATACGACTCGCTTGTCTACGGCAAGAAGGACTGGTGAGCCCATTGGAAACTCTAGAGGCTGTGTTGGGTGTGTTGTGATTCTCATCACCCACGTTCACATGGTGATGCACGGACACGACTCGCTCGTCTGTGGCAAGAAGGACTGGTGAGCCCATTGGAAACTCTAGAGGCTGTATGTTGTGCTCCCCGTTACCCACCCCATGCCCACATGGTGATGCACGGACACGACTCGCTCGTCTGTGGCAAGAAGGACTGGTGAGCCCATTTACTATCGTGGCTAAGTCCTTGCCCACAGACGAGCGTACCCAGCGTACAGTATCATGGTCCTCTCCACTGTGTCGTGCCATGCCATTCCTGGTCATGTCATGAGATGCTTCTTCAAGCTTTGCACTCCTCTCTGTGCGCCATTCTGTATGTGCCATACCGTACCATTCCCTGCCGCACGATCCCACGTGATGCCATTGTACCCTACGCCATGCCATGTGCATCACAGGGTGGGGCTCAACGCTGGTATCTACCTCATCCGAAACTCGCAGGTCAGTCACAGCCACAGCCACCACCACCAGTATCAGCCGACGCTCCTCTTTCCCTTGTAGAAACACAGCAATTATAGAAGCCTGTAGGTTCGCACCCAGCAGGCCGTGGGCTTGTCCCTTTCCCTCATGCCCTCGAGAATTCCTGCCTTCCCTCTCTCGCCTCTCCTTACCGCATCCCAGTAAGCGCTCGGCTTCTTTTGCCTGGTGAAGTTGCCCTCTTTTGCTCCTCTCAGCCGTCCTTCAAGCCGTGAAGTGATTTTTGAGAAATTTCAAAATCAAGTTATCAACTAGTACCATACACTACCTTATCAGCTCACTATCCCCTCTCCCCTCCGTATCCTCTCTCATCCTCCCCCCTCATCTCTCCCTCAGTGGTCGCTCGACTTTATGGAGGACTTGGCACAGTTTGGGGTGAAGGGGCCAATGAGGGATGCAGCCGGCGTGAAGCTGTTCAAGGAGCTCTCGGTAGGCAGTCCACCCTCAAAGCTGGCCGTTTCCGTCTTTCTTGAGTTTTTTTCTCAAAACCACAAGCATCCACTGCCTTATCATGCTGCTCTCTGCTGCTCTTTCCCGTCCATTGCTGATTGCCTCTCTGCCTCCTCGCCTCACCTAAAGAACCGGGCCTGGCTGAGAGGGAGCGACCAAAGTGCCATCGTGTGCATGATGCCGTACCATTGCCCGAAACTTTTCCTGCTGCTGCTCGCTGCTGCTCTGCTGGTTGCCTCTCTCCCTACACCTGTCTTTCCCAGACCCGACCCATGTTTTAGGGGAACAATCAGAGCGCCATCGTGTGGATGGTGGTGTATCACTTCCTTCACTCTATCCTGCTGCTCTGCCGCTCTTTGCCCCTCATTCCCATTCACTGCTACCCACATCGGGCATCCCGGCTTTCTGTCTCTCCCTGGCCCCTCATCTTTCTCAGACCCGGTCCATGTTTGAGGGCGACGATCAGAGCGCTATAGTGTGGATGATGGCGTGCCACCCGGAGAAGTATGCCAAGGGCATCCACCTGGAGAGCATGAGAGTGCGATAGTGTGATTGATGCCTTAGCGTTTCATTCTTTCCTGCTCTTTCCCCTCTCTCTCCCCTGTCTCCGTCCTCTCCTCTCCCCCTCCTTCAACCTTCACCTGCAGACTCGCCCCATGTTCGAAGGTGACGATCAGAGCGCCATAGTGTGGATGATGGCTTACCACCCGGAGAAGTATGCCAAGGGCATCTACCTGGAGAGCTCGTTCATGCTACACTCCTTCTGGCCCACCATCACCCCGCAGTGAGTTGCATGCTGCTGCACATGTTCCCTTGCCTAGGTCCCACCATCACTTGGTGTGAGCCAAGGGCATTCACCTGGAGAGCTCGTTCATGCTACACTCCTTCTGGCCCACCATCACTCCGCAGTGAGTTGCATGCTGCTGCACATGTTCCCTTGCCTAGGTCCCACCATCACTTGGTGTGAGCCAAGGGCATTCACCTGGAGAGCTCGTTCATGCTACACTCCTTCTGGCCCACCATCACTCCGCAGTGAGTTGCATGCTGCTGCACATGTTCCCTTGCCTAGGTCCCACCATCACTTGGTGTGAGCCAAGGGCATTCACCTGGAGAGCTCGTTCATGCTACACTCCTTCTGGCCCACCATCACTCCACAGTGAGTTAAAACGGTTGAAACAAGGGTGTGCTGACACAAAGGGCTTGGAGTGTGTATGAGCATGTGAGCGAAGGGCATCCACCTGGAAAGCTCGTTCATGCTGCACTCCTTCTGGCCAACTGTCACCCCGCAGTGAGTTAAAAGAAGGTTGTTGTGTTATAGAAAGGGGCAGGGAGTGTGTGCGTGTCTGTTAGCCAAGGGCATCCACCTGGAGAGCTCGTTCATGCCAAGGACGTCTTGAGACGTCTCATAATGTGAGATGTCTCAAATCTCTGCAGCTGCACATGTGGTGTTGCTCCCTCTCACGGATCCGATCACACTCTTACCCTCCACTGCTCGCCGTGTGTCCTTCCCCCCTGCTTTCCCTTGCACACGATATCCACCCTCCCCCCCCCCCCCCCCCCAACCCACAGCTTCGAGGAGTTGATAGACAAGTACCATCCGGGTACCGCGACCACCGGTGGCCTCTGATTGATTGCGTGCTAACATTCCCCTGTTACTCCAACCCTCGCCCCCCCCCTTTTCCCCACTCCCTCCCACCCACAGCTTTGAGGAGTTTTGATAAGTACCACCGAGGGTACCGCGACCACCGGTGGCCTCTAATTGATTTCTTGCCTACCTTCCCCTTGTGCTCCATACCCCCCCCCCCTCTTCCCTCTACGCACCACCCACAGCTACGAGGAGCTGATGGACAAGTACCATCCCGGGTACGGTGACCACTGGTGGCCGCTCGTCACACACACACTTACCTTCCTTGCATGTCTCACTCCCATCGTCCCCTTCCACTCACCGTCCCCCTCCTCCCTCCCTTGGCAGCTACGAGGAGCTGATGGACAAGTACCATCCCGGGTACGGCGACCACCGGTGGCCGCTGATTACTCACTTTGTGGGTTGCAAGCCGTGCGGCAAGATTGGGCAGATTGAGTATGAGGAGACACAGCGATGCGTTGAGAACATGGAGAGGTGCGTGTATGGAGGGATAAGGGGAGGTGCATTGCAAAGTCTGGGTAGTCACTTTGTGGGTTGCAAGCCGTGCGGCAAGATTGGGCAGATTGAGTACGAGGAGACACAGCGATGCGTTGAGAACATGGAGAGGTGAGGGCACGGAGGAGGGTGCGAGCTAGGGGGTGGACATGGAAAGGTGGGTGATTGGAGAAGGGCCGCATTGCAATTTATCAGGTCATTTCAGGACTCTGGTTGATCCAAGTTGAGTGGTAACTGTTGAGGGTATAAGCCTGCAGCAATTTGGGTCAATCAGAGTATAAGGAGAGAGCGGTGTAGTACAAAGATGGAGAAAAGGTGGCAAGGAAACAATAGGATAAGACTTTTAATGCAAATCCGGTGCTTGGTTTATCCTAAGTTTATGTGCCCTTTTTCCTTGACCGTTTTCTTCTTGCTTGTCAATCACAGGGCGTTCAACTTTGCGGACAACCAAGTGTTACGCAAGTTTGGTTATGAACACCTTCATTTGGATACGTTCCAAGTTGTGAAGATAAACTTCACTACGTACAAGGCGTCGGAGTTCGATTCACATCCGCTCAAAAATAGACAGTTGGATTTCTAAATATCCCTCTCAATGGCAGGGTGCAGTTACATTTTACTCAATAGTGGCCTATCTAGGACGTAGCACTGACGAACTATTTATTTCCCTTTATTCTTCCTATTTCTGATCGAAACCCTTTCAAAATTTTCGAGTGGGTCTCCTTGTTTTGTGCTAATGAATTATAGCTAGCAATTAAATGGGTTATGAATGGCCAAAACCGTTCTACTTAATTGACAACCACTGATTGTCAGTATTTGGAATTGCGTCAGCTAAACGGAGAACAGATACTGGTACGTTGGAACCCCGTTTCGCCATCGTCGTTGAAAGGGCGGGAAACGCGGCGGCCGTCACGATCCGTCATCGACAAACGCCACGTATGCGCCCTATCTGCTGACTAAGCGGACCGTTCCGTTCCCCCGAAGTGTGGTGCAGGGGGGAGAAGAAACCACGAGATTTCAAAATCCGCCCACTTCCCGAATCGCGGTGCCGACATTTTCAACATTACCCAAATTCGCCCCTGCCTCAAATGAGGGGAGATTGCAGTTGCAGTTTTCAGTATCAAACTTGAGGATTCCTCTTAACTCGTTTCTCGTTGGTTTTCCGACTTGCATCTATGGTGGTTTGTCAGAAGGAATAGGCGCGACGTGCACAGAGAAAGGGGCGACGCCAGGCTCGTAAAAGCAGCTTTGACCATTAGCCTGGAGAGAGACTGGCGGGATTCGCGAATCTTGAAACGTGCATCACGTCTGCCGCTAGCTGGCTTGGGTTCAAGCTAGCGAGGTGTCAGAAACACATCGAAGCGTCACAGCTGCCTATTGAACCCGTAATACGCTTGACAACTGGCTACTGAGCCCTCTTTTACGCTTGACAGCTGGTTACTTACTGAACCCTCTAATTATTTTCGAATCGAAGTATTTTTGTTCGCCCCTCACGGTGTTCGTGCTCTGTCGCTTTCGACGCCAAAAAAAACTCCAGTACTGTCGTTATGCTGCAAGTTAGAGCACGCTCACAGGAGTGCGTCCTAATAGTCATAGTAGTAGTAACATTAACATTAGTAGCTCCTCGGGTTTAACGCTTCCCTAGCAATCTCATCACTCTCGTCCAGACGAAGCTGTTCGCAGGGCTATTGGGATATCGAGCGGCGAAGACTCTCATTGATATGTTCGGTACAAGGTGACCCCTTAGACGACTCAGAAATCTTTGAACGAAGGACGGTCAGGAACAACTAGTTCCTTCTGCTGTTAACGCAACACTCGTGTGTCGCTAATTCTCCGGAACGACGTAACGAATAAATCTTCTCCGCTACGCGTATTAAAAAATATTCACGGCTTCTGTTCCCGCAATTCACGCATGGCCGCGATCCGCGCTCGAGCATATTCATCCCTTACTTACCAGAGCCGGGCCGATTTGAGGCTCTGGGCAGTTTACGCCGTCGCTGCGTTACTAATTATCGGGCTCGAGCCGCGCCTGTCTGCAGCAGAACTTATTGTTAAGAGATCTTCCGTGGCGCAAACGCCGCCCGTGTCATCATCAGCAGCAGCAGCGGCGGCAGCATCTGGGCATGAGATCGAGCCGCGCCTGTCAGCAGCAGCAGCGGCAGCGCACAAAAGCATACCCGTTACGAACCGCTCCGCTTCCGCGGCCAAGAAGCCTCACACAAAGCTCGCAAGCACGCCGCTGTTCCCGTCGATTTTCCGCGCTCTTGCGCATTTCTCCTTCGAGAATTCTCGGTTCTCTTCACTTCCAGGTTCGGTTAGCGACGTCGCGAAAACAGCAGAAATCGATTCGCAAACGATCCCTCCGTGGGAGGTCGAGCAGCGGGAGTTGGTCGACAAGTCTGAAGCGTCGATGGAAGCTTTAAACCATCCAGGAGTATATTCACCACAGTCCCGTATTCGTGTCGCTAGAGAGTTACATGAGTTGGAAGCGGCAGCGGCGGCGACGGTGCCCGCATCACTATCCCCAAACAATCCCGCTCTCTTCCCCACAATAGAATCTCGGATCGTTGTTCTCAGCGGCACGTCGCCCTCCACGATTGCGACAGGTGGACTGATCGACGACGCAGACGAACCGTCGGCGGCGGCGGGAGTCCATCGGCGGCGCGGCGGCAAGTCAAACGCGCTTCCGTACCTCGCCTTCCTCGCCACCACTGGTCTTTCTTCGCTCATCAAGCCACGCGGCTCGGCAATTTCTGCAACCTCCGCAACTCCCGCAGCTCCGGCTACAACCGCGGCATTTGAAGCGTCTCAAAGGGCATCCACAGGATCAGCAAGTTCCTCAAATTCGGTACCACCTGGCGCGCAAAAGCGCGCCGGCGGGACTCCGAGCGCTCCGCCTGCGCCTCCCGCTCCGCCAAAGCCCGCAGCTTCCGCGCCCCAATCCTCTGCGCCCGCCATTCCTTCCCCCGTCCCCGTTGGCACTGCTGTTGCAAAGGGGAGTGCAACTAAAACGAATTCTAGCGGTGGCGCAGTCAGTGTGGGAACACTTAGCAGGGAGGCAACGGGTGGGGGAGGAATTGGTGGGGGAGCAACAAGCGGGAAAACAGCGAGCGGGGGAGCAGCGGGCGGGGGTGCAACGAGCAGCAGCAGCAGCAGCAGTAGCAGCAGCAGTAGCAGCAGCAGCAGTAGCAGCAGCAGCAGCAGCAGCAGCAGTGACAGTAAGAGAAGTGCCAGCAGCATCGCAAGTAGTAACAGCCAGAGCAGCAGAGACAGTAGAGCCAGCAACAACAGCCAAAGCAGCCAGAGCAGTCAGAGCAGTCAAAGCAGTCAAAGCAGTCAAGGCAGTCAAAGCAGCCAGACAAGCCAGTCTAGTCAGAACAGTCAGGGCAGTCAGAGCAGTCAAAGCAGTCAAAGCAGCGTGAGGATTCAAACGGGTAGCAGCACGAAACCCAATGGTACCACCAGCAACACAGCAGGCTCAGCTGTCCCAGGCAACGGAACAGCCAGCAGCAGTAGCGGCAGCAGCGGCAGCAGCAGCAACCCCAAAAAGCCTGTCCCCCCACCCACTGTCCCGAATGCTACTGTGTCCGGAGCCCTGTCACCCAGCCCTCCTCCTGTCACCAGCAAGACAGCAGGCTCAGCAACTGGGCAGGGCAACGGAACAGCCAACAGCAGCAGCGGCAGCAGCAGCAACCCCAAAAAGCCTGCCATCAATCCCACTGCCCCAAATGCCACTGTGTCCGGAGCCCTACCGCCCACCCCTCCTCCTGTCACCAACAATGGTAGCAGCGGCAGCAGCGGCGGCACCGGCAGCAGCGGCGGCGGTAGCGGCAGCAGCAGCAGTGGCAGCGGCGTTGGCGGTGGCGGTGGCAGTAACATCCCCGGAATGCCTGTAATTGAATCCAGCGCCCCCAATGCCACAGTGTCTGGAGCTCTATCACCCATCCCTCCTCCTGTAACCAGCATCAGCAGCAGCGGCAGCGTGAGCATTAACAACAGCAGTGGGTTCGGCGTGGGACGTTGGGATTACCGAGCAGCAGCCACGTTCTACGGCGAACCCGATGCTACAGGAACCATGGGCGGCGCATGCGGTTACGGTAACCTGTACAACACCGGTTACGGCACCATGACCGCAGCAGCATCTATCGGTATTTTCAACAATGGATTGCTTTGCGGCGCGTGTTACGAGGTGGAGTGTCTGGGATCGCCGGCCGTGCCGCCCGGATTTCGCGTTTGTTCCGGAAACCGCGTGATTGTAACGATCACTAATCTGTGCCCGCCGGGCGGTAACGGCGTGTGTAACGCTCCGCATCGGCACCTGGATATGAGTGAGCCTGCCTGGCAGGTCCTTTCCCCGATTCGAGGCGCGGGGATTCTTAAAACGCGGATGAGGCGCGTTCCCTGCAGAAAAAAGGGCGGAATAATCTTCCTAATGACCGGAAACCCATACTATCTGCAAGTTCTTGTGTATAATGTGGCGGGGGTTGGAAGTTTATCTGGGTTTGAAGTGAACGACGGGAGTCGGGTGGGTTGGGAGCGGTTCAAACACAACTGGGGCGCGTATTACTCCAAGAGCAAGAAGTACGGCGGGAGGTCCTTATCATTCAGAGTAACTGCGAGCAACGGAGAGGTGCTGACGGTTCTGAATGCGGTTCCCGCTGATTGGTCTCTCGGGGTGGCGTATCAAAGCAGACTCAATTTCAAGGCAAAGCCTAGAGTTCGACCTCCACCACCCCCACCACCACCACCATCACCACCACCATCGCCGCTGCCACTACCATCGTTACAACCAGTGCTGCCATCAGCAGCACCAGGAGCATCAGCAGCAGTTGCTGCTGTATCTGATGTGAAGCCTCCTCCTCCTCCTGAGCAGCAGTAGGCAGCACCACCAGTAGCACCAAGCCAAGGCAATGGACCCCCCTCTCCTAGTGCCCCAACCTTTGACCAGCCCGGAGGACCCGGTTCTGGTTCGGTTACCCCCTTTCCACCAACACTCGTTTCTTTGAGGTCGGCAACTTCCATGGCTCCTCCTTCCTTGAGAAGTGTGAGTGCTACGGGTACACTCTCGTCAACACGTGCATCAAATCGAGCGGGTTTACAAACGCTACTCTCAACGGAAATGGAGGATGGACCAGATCGACGTGGTGGAATAACGCGAGAAGAATACCATGACCCACTGTTTGACGGATACATCGATGTTACTGCTGGGTTGCATGCTTGAAGTGGTGCATTTGTACAATATTTAGCTCTTTGTACTTTTTACAGGGGATTGTAAATAAGTGTATGCATTGTGGAATCCCACTTATTACAGAGCCATCCATTAGAAGTGTGTGTAGTATCCCAACGGAAAGTGAATCGGATTTCCACCACAGCAGCTCTTATTTGTTGACTGCAGCAACTGGGGGAGGCGTTTCCCTTGGTCAAGGGGGTAGCCTCGTGTATTTGGTTTGTTTTTTTGCCCGAACCTTCCACACCTTGCCCTTCCGTGAATGATCCCAGAGCCAGAAAGAACCCATTTTCCCAGCCTTCTAGGCTGGATGCTTGCTGGTCGATTTGTGTTGACTTCCGAATCGCGTTTCGAAAGGAACGGGTGGTTGGTTACGACGACCTTGTCGCGCAACGCTGGAGCGCGGATGATATGCAAGCCACCCCCGCCCTTCAAATGTCCCCCTCCAATTCCTTCGCGGCCCGTTCCCGAGTCGTGAATTTCTCAAATTGGACATATTGCGGAGCCGCATGTGGATTTGTCAGCAGACACCCGACCTTCCGCAACGTCTACCACGGGGAGGATTTTTGAAGCGGGTTTGTGAATTTCGTCGATGCCTCCCATTTCTAGTTCTCGAATTCCCATTTGGCGACTGATATTTTTTCGATTGGCGGTAGCCGCACACTCCAACCCGCTCAATCACACGAGTGGTAGCACTGAAAGCTGTTGAAACAAGCTATGAGCGCCCTTACGCACCACTTAAATTCGTCCCGTTTGGTAATTCCAGCATAGCTTCCAGGGTAAACTAGAGGCCTTTCTCACGTAGTTTCTTGTGTCATCCCGCCCCACAGCAAAGCCACCACATCGCACTGCAGTAGGCGCTCGCTCTTCCATTCCCCAATAAAGTTGACCACGTCTCATCCACCCAAGAACGTCCACCCACGTCTCAACACAGCACGTCACGACCATGACTCCTCAAAGGAGGTCGTTTGTCCCTTGTAGGCATGCTACTCTCCTGATTGCCCTAACGCTTCTAGCAGTCTTCCTCGCTTTGCTCGCCGTCGCGCCTTGCGACGCGCACGTGCAAGTCACTCCGCCCGACCAAGTGCCTGTCATGACGCAAAAGGACCTCCTTAAAGTCATCTCCAAAACCGAGAAGCAGCAAATCGAGGCGCAGATCCAATCCGCGCTCGCAAACTTCACCGCGGACGGCGGAAACTCGACGCGGAAAAAGGGAGGCCACAAGAGCAGGAACGGCAAGAAAAAGGGCCGCCAATCCGGCAAGAAGGGACGGCACCACCCCTTGCGAGGCTCGGGAGTCGTTCTCGATTCCGCCCAAGTCAAGGGTTACGACGGCGAAAACGACTCTGGTGACGGAATCGGCGAGATAGTCACGCTGCCCACGGGCCCCGGCAGCAGCGGCCCCGTTAAAGGCATGGCGCGCGCCCAAAGCGTTCTCCTTCAGCTCTCTTATATGGAGGCGACGCTCGGCACAGCGTCGAGGCGCGCGGAGGAGACGAGTTCCTGCGGGAAGTTGCTGTTACGGGCGCACTTTCAAATCCCCAAGGCGATTGAATTTGCCGAGAAAGGCGCACTGATAAAATCGGGCTGGAAAGTCGCGTTTGCGCGGTCGCTTGTCGAGGAGTGCCTTAACGCGGATCCGCACTCTTCGGTGGCTGAGCTCGCCGAGGCGGCGCGGACAGCGGCAAACCTGTTGATGCCGGACCTGAAGAAGAACGACAACGCCAACTGGCAGCGAATCCAATGGATGAAAGATCGCGAGGTGGACCCGATCGACACCAAGGGCGAAGCAGAGCCGTTGGATCCTCTGGAGATCGACTACTGCGAGAAATTCTCGGAAGTCGACAGCAACAATGTGAAGATTCGGGTGGACACGTCAACCCCTTGCCGTGAGTCGCGGGTACTGTGTGGGGTCTGTGGGAATCCCGTTGGCTATGATGACATGACTTACGAGACGACGGGAATGAGGTGACTTACGAGTCGACTCGGCAATCGTCATGGGCTCTGTGGGGCTAGCGTTGGGTATGGTGAAGCGGTCAACGGGAAACAAGCGGGAATACAAAGGGGAATGTTCCAAAAAGGTTTGTTGTGCTCGCTAGTCTTGATTCCATGTGTCCATCTTCCACCCCTCTTCCTCCTCCGTCCCCCCAAGTTTCCCTACCTCCTCCCCACCCCCCTGGCCTTCCCCCCCTCCTCCCTCGTACAGGCAGA
This sequence comes from Closterium sp. Naga37s-1, assembly GCA_947471745.1. Classification (NCBI taxonomy): domain Eukaryota; kingdom Viridiplantae; phylum Streptophyta; class Zygnematophyceae; order Desmidiales; family Closteriaceae; genus Closterium; species Closterium sp. Naga37s-1. The sequence goes on from CANJKZ010000147.1 coordinate 1,067,780, forward strand.
ACCCATCAGGCAGCTAGTCGTTTTTGCCGCCTCGAGTCCTGAGTTTCTTTGCCCCTCCGCCGCTCAACCTCCCCTTTACCCCCCACCACTGGCGGAAGCCGCGTGCGCCCGGACGTGCAGTACCCCGTCGGGCTTCTTCAGCGCGCGGATCGCCACTCTCCAATCTGCGTTCCGCCTCTCTCCCCCTTCCCTTTCCCCTGGCCTCTCCCTCCTTCTTCCCCGCAGGCGGAAGTCGCGTGCGCACAGACGTGCAGTACCCGTCGGGCATCTTCAGCGCGCGGATCAAGTGCCCCAAGGGGGACATTAGCGGCTTGGTTCAGTCGTATTATGTACGTTTTCTTCGACCCTCTCTTTTTATCCTCGTTATAAACCTCCTCAAATGTGCCCCTCGGGCATCTTCAGCGCGCGGATCAACTGCCCCAAGGGGGACATCAGCGGCCTGGTGCAGTCCTACTATGTACGTTCGTTTCTACCCTCGCCTCTTATCCTCGTTATAGGGCGCCTCAAAAGTACCCATCGGGTATTTCCAATGCGCGGATTAAGTGTCCCAATGGGGACTTGGTGCAATCCTACTATGTACTGTCCGAAGCTTGAGTTCATCCTCGTTATAAGGCGGTCGGCAGACAGCTAAGTAAGGCTGCAGATGCCTGATTCTCTCGATGTCACCTTCCATCCTTAAGATTCTCTTTAGCCGCATTCCGTTGACGCATTTTCAGAATCTCAAAGTTCGTCTTCCAACCTTCCTTGCTCCAATACCCGCCCCCTCCCCGCTGACGTCACTTTCACGCCTTGCAGTTATCCTCGTTAGAAGGCAGCCGCGATCAGGACGAGATCGACTTCGAGTTCCTGGGAAAGGACAAGAACCAGGTGCAGACAAACTACTACGTGGACGGCAAGGGCGGGCGGGAGGTTCTGATCCCATTAGGGTTCGACTGCTCGTCGGACTTCCACGAATACGCCATGTTCTGGAACGAGAATCAAATCATGTAAGTAAATTTTCGAGGTGCCTGAAGGGATTATGGAACGAGAATCGCCTCATGCACGTGGAACCTTGAGGCGCTTAAAGGAATTTGGAATGATAACCATCATTTATGTGGGCCTTCTCGTTAACTGTATACCTTCTTTCAATGACTGCGCCTCTCTCCCCACTCTCCCTCCTTTAATGACTGCGCCTCTCTCCCCACTCTCCCTCCTTTAATGTCTGCGCCTCTCTCCCCACTCTCCCTCCTTTAATGTCTGCGCCTCTCTCCCCACTCTCCCTCCTTTAATGTCTGCGCCTCTCTCCCCACTCTCCCTCCTTCAATGTCTGCGCCTCTCTCCCCACTCTCCCTCTCCTCTACAGTTGGCAGATCGATGGCAAGGTGGTGCGAGTGGCAAAGCGCAAGGACGGGGAGCCGTACCCGGTGAAGCCATGTGTGCTATGATCCCCATGCCTGTCCCTCTTCTCTCTTCGCTCTCTCTCCCTCTCTCCTCTACAGCTGGCAGATCGATGGCAAGGTGGTGCGAGTGGCAAAGCGCAAGGACGGGGAGCCGTACCCGGTGAAGCCCATGTACACGTATGCGTCCATCTGGGATGCGAGCTATGTGCTCGATGGCCGATGGTCAGGCGACTGGCGCGGCTGGAACGAGCCCTACATTGGGTGAGTGTAATTCTTAGTATACTCAAATCCCGTGTATGCGTCCATTTGGGATGCAAGCTATCTGCTCGATGGGCGACTGGCGTGGCTGTAACAAGCCCTACATTAAGTGAGTGATTCTCAAGGAGCAAAACAACTCACCCTTCTGTCTACCTGTAACATGACTCGCTGTTATCACACCATTCTCGTCCGTTTCTATTGTGGCGTCAGCATATTTGTGCTCTTCGTATAATTCTTATTCCGTGGCATTGCCGAAGACATGAGCAGACTATCCTATCTCAATCCATGCCTCCTTTACTCCTCTGCTTGACTGTTTATAGCGAGTACGAGGACCTCAAGGTGGTCTCGCCCGCACCCGACGTCTCCTGGTAGCACACACGGGCATGGCTGTGTGTGTGAGGCGTGGATGGGGAGGGAGGGAGGGGAGGCGCTGGCAGCCGGAACAGTACATGTGATTTACCTCATAGTACAGTACATAGAGTGCAGCGAATAAAGAGGAGCCACCAACCTCGGGCGACGTATGGAGAAACAGAAGGGGCAGCTGCAGCCATTGGAGGTTTTGAGACATCTCAAAACAAGTTGCATCCAGGGGAAGTGGTGGAGCAGAAACAGTGTGGACCCAGAGTTTCAGGCATCCTCTTTCAGAAGCTACGTGCTAGTCGTTTATATATGGATACATTCGTACTACTGTAGAAAGGTAGTCCAGCTGTGTTGAGGAGTACCGGTACCTTGCTGCTACTAGAGCAGGCTTAGTGTAGGACTCCGTTCCTGGTGCCAACGGTGCTACGGGTTATAGCATAACCTGATGTTGCTTATGAAGGGGATGTGCTGATTTTAGCACCTAACGTTGTGCACTTGTTTGCACCCACGCCCTCTCATATGGTATGCTGATTTGATGATAAAGTTCACCGCGAAAAGGCTTTATTTAGCAGACGTCCACGGGCTGTTTGAGTTGCTAAGAAACTAGTCTCTGTTGACAGAACACTTCAAGGCTTCATGGTTGCAGAAGCAGCAGTAGCAGCAGTGCGGCAGCAAAAGCAGGTCTGCCGGGAAGCTAGGCAGGGCGGCGCGGCTCGGCAAGGTGGCGCGGCTCGGCAGGGCGGCGCGGCTCGGCAGGGCGGGGCGGCTCGGGCGGGGCAGCGCGGCGCTGGCAGCAGCAGCAGCTTAGCATCAGCTGCAGCGCGTGCAGGGCGCGTGTAGGCAGCGCGCGTAGGGCCACACGCAGGCTGTCCCGGCAGAGCGCGCTCAGCACGGGCCGTAAGGGCAGCGCGAGCGGAGCCAGTGCGGGCAGTGCGCGAGCAGGGCGCGCGGTGCGCGGGCAGGGCGCCGGCGGTGCAGGCAGTGCGCGAGCGAGGCAGGCAGCGCGCGGGCAGGGAACGCAGCGCGCGGGCAGCAGCAGCAGCGCACGGGCAACGCAAACATCGCGCGGGCAGTGCAGGCAGTGCGAGCAGGGCGCGAGCAGGGCAGCGTGCGGGTCGCGTGCTAGGCAGCAAGCGGGCAGCGCGACGGGCAGGGCAGAGCGTGCAGGACAGTGTAAGCAGGGCAGGGCAGTACGGGCAGTTCGGGCAGGGCAGTACGGGCAGGGCAGTACGGGCAGTTCGGGCAGTTCGGGCAGGTCTAAACTAGCGGTGGGCCCTAACGGAGCGGTCCTACGGATGGACCCGCTCTGAATACCATGTCAGAAGTGGGAACGTACGAATGATGGACTAGGTAGCAAGGATGAGTACAAGTACTACCTAACCCTAAAGTGTTGTACCCTTTAGGGTATGCCCCGCTACAGCCTAGAGATAACAAATACAATTTGACAACACTTGGCCCAGAGAGATGTGGCTCGACCTTATCTGAATGTCCCATGACAACAGAAGGGGGCGGAAGCTGTTGCAGCAACTCATACCGGTCTGAACCTGCATGAACTGCACCAAGGCTTTCCTAATGACAGGAGCGTGACCATGGCACAGAAAAAAATGCATGAAAGCCTCTTACCGTATAAGTCCTCTTGTTGAATCACTAATAATTGCGTCCATTTCGCTTTCTATTAAGGTATTCAGCATGACCTAGTGTCGTGTTACGATTTTTTTTTTTTTTTTTGTTACGAGTGCAATTGAGTGAGCGAACGAATATTGCACTATCGAAGCAAAATGTCAGAACCATGCATTTATATGCTCAAGGCTGTAGTGGGGCACTCCTTATGGGGTACATCCCAATTAGGTTTTGCTATACAAACCTTGTACTGCTGTCATTCTAGTCCTTCTTCATTCCTACTTTCTGACATGGTTTCAGAGCAGGTTCCCTAGTGGGAACGTTTTTTTTAGGGCCCACCACGATATTTTTTTCCCTGCCCTGCCCGAAGCGCGCCTCGCGCCTGCCTCACCTGCGCCGTTGCGCGCCCTGTCATACTGCCGCCCGTAGCGGCTCTGCCCTCCCGGCCTGTCGCGACCCTGCCCTAACGGCCCGTCGCGGCCCTGACCTAGCCGCCCGTCGCGGCCCTGCCCTGTCGCCGCCCGTCGCGGCCTGACCTAGCCGCCCGTCGCGGCCTGACCTAGCCGCCCGTCGCGGCCCTGCCCTGCCGCCCCCCGTTGCGGCCCTGACCTCGCCGCCTGTCGTGGCCCTGCCCTGCCGCCACCCGTTGCGGCCCTGCCCTCAGCCGCTCGTCGCGGCCCTGCTCTACCGCCGCCTCGTCGCAGCCCTGCCCTGCAGCCGCCCTGTCGCGGCCCTGCCCTGCTGCCGCCCCGTCGCGGCCCTACCCGCCCGTCGAGCGCCTGCAGCCGCCCGTCCGGCGCCTGCCCTACCCGCGCCAGTCGCGCGCCTGCCCTACCCGCCGCCGGTGGCACCTGCCCTACAAGCGCGCTGCCGCGCCTGCCTGCCTGCTGAGCCGCGTCGCCCAGCCGAGCCGCGCCGCCCAGCCGAGCCGCGCCGCCCAGCCGAGCCGCGCCGCGCTACCGAGCCGCGCCGCCCTGCCCTACTGAGCCGCGCTGCTCCTGCTGCTACTGCTGCTACTGCTGCTACTGCCGCCATGGCTAGCCCTAATGTTCTTACCTTCGATGCTGAGGGTCGTGTGGTCGATTTCGACGTTTGGGTAGATGACCTGCAGCTCTATCTTCAGTGCGACTCTAGGGACGGAGTCTCGCTTTTCGATCACACGTCCGGCACCTCTGTAGCACCTGCTGCCACTGCTGACACTACTGTTCGCTCGCAGTGGACTACTCGTGACGCTGTTGCTTGCCTTGCTGTTCGTAGTCACCTGCCGTCTGCTGCCGTCTGCCGTCTGCTGCCGTCATGCTGCCGTACTTGTTCCCTGACCTGGCCGCCTTTGCCACAGTCGCTGACCTCATCACTCACCTCCGCACTAGTGACACCCGCTACCGCGCTGCGCTTCCCTCCGAGTTTTGCGCCAAGAACCCCCCCCCCCCCCATGTACATCACCCTCTTCTACCTCGTCACCCGTCTCCCTGACTCTCTTCGCTCCGTCAGGGACCACTTTCTCTCCCTTAGCCCCTACGAGCTCACCGTCGACCTGCTCGAGGAGCGCCTCACTGCAGCTGAGACTAGCATAGTCGCCGTAGGGGCTTCTCGCGGCGACCCTCGCGCCCCTTTCTTTGAGGGGTGTTCCCCCGTTCCCCTTTTGCCCTCTGTTGCTTCTGCTGCTGCTGTCGACCTTGTTGGCACCGAGGAGGTCGGGGCTGCGTCTGCTCCTATTGGGAGGCGCCGCAGCGGCAAGGGCAAGGGGGGCAAGGGTGGTGGAGGGGACGGCGGGGGCGGCGGTGGTGGAGGTGGAGGAGGCGGAGGGGGTGGGGGTGGAGGTGGGGGTGGTGGCGGGAGTGGGGGCGTCGGTGGCGGCGGTGGAGGTGGTGGAGGCAGCGGCAGCGGTGGTGGAGGCAGAGGCAGCGGCAGTGGAGGTGGCGGTGGCGGTGGTGCTGGTTGGGGTGGAGCCGCGCAGCGTGGAGGCTTTGGCGGTAGCCAGCGACAGCAGTAGCCGCGTTCCCGTGAGGCCCCGTCACCCCAGCACCTTCGTGAGTGGTACGCTGGGCGTGGGAGGTCTGGGGGTGTTGGTCCCTGCGCTTACGTTCTCCGCACCAGCGAGCGCCGTGGGGAGACGTGCGGGCTGCCACACACTACGCAGCGCTGTTTCGGTCGCCTGTCTGACGCCTGGCGTGCACAGTTTCCTGACGCCGTTGAGCTCCCTCGCTGGGCTGATCTACTTAAGTCTGGTGTTGCTATCTTTGATCTTGATTTCGATGCTATCCTTGCTGCCATGTATGCTGTGACTATTAGTGCCGAGGGTGACTGTTACCTGTGTGTTCCGCCCAACCCGGGCATTGAGGCTGCTGCTATAGGTGCTAGTGAGTCTGCTGCTCCAGGTGCTGGTGAGTCTGCTCTCTCTGGTACTGCGCCTGCTGAGGCCTTCCACACCTTCACACTTGACTCAGGTGATTCACGCTCCTTCTTTCGCGACAGCACCACACTCACGCCGCTCAGTCGACCGGTTGCAGTCTCCCTGGCGGACCCCTCTGGGGGCCCAGTCCTTGCGCACTCCTCCACGGTTCTGCCGTGTCCGGCGGCCCCGTCTGGCTCACTGTCGGGTCTTCACCTCCCCTCGTTCTCTACGAACTTGGTGAGTGGAGCTGACCTCCAGGACGTGTGGGTTGACCAGTTCACTCCTGGAGGTCAGCGTGTGACCCACTGTACGTGTATCCGGACGGGCCGCCACCTGGCCACGTTCGCTCGTCGGCCTGGGTCGAGCCTGTACACACTGACTACTGCGTCTCCTCCGGTTGCTGCGTCTGGTCAGGTAGCCGCGTCTGGTCGGGTGATTGCTGCCGCGTCCACGTCTGGTCCGGAGTCTGCCCCCTGCTCGTGTCGTCTCCTGTCACACCAGAATCTCCTTTGGCACCACCGCCTTGGTCACCCCTCCCTGCCTCGTCTCCGAGGTATGGCCTCCCGTACCCTTGTGTCTGGTCTCCCCCGGTCTCTCCCTCCCGTCCCACCGGGACCTGCCCCTACCTGCGTTCCGTGTGTCGAGGGACAGAAGCGCGCCGCCCCTCACTCCTCTGAGTTCCCTCCGACGGAGGCTCCCATGCAGACTCTCCACATGGACGTGTGGGGCCCAGCCCGCGTCCGTGGACAGGGTCACGAGCGTTGCTTTCTGCTGGTCGTTGACGACTACTCGCGTTACACCACAGTCTTCCCCTTGCGACGCAAGGGTGAGGTCACTGAGGTGTTGATCACCTGGATCCGCGCTGCCCGTCGCCAGCTCCGCGAGAGTTTCGGCTCGGACCTTCCTGTTCTGCGTCTGCACTCCGACAGAGGTGGTGAGTTTTCCTCCGACCTTCTGAGGGCCTTCTGTCGTGCGGAGGGCATCCGCCAGACGTTCACGCTTCCGGCCTCCCCACAGCAAAATGGGATTGCTGAGCGCCGCATTGGCATGGTCATGGACGTCGCTCGTACGTCCATGATCCATGCGGCTGCTCCCCATTTTCTGTGGCCGTTCGCGGTCCAGTACGCGGCGCATCAGCTCAACCTCCAGCCCCGTGTCTCCATGCCGGAGACCACACCTACTCTGCGGTGGACGAGGAAGGTTGGCGATGCGTCTTTGTTCCGTGTCTGGGGATCTCGAGCCTTTGTCCGCGATTCATCCGCGGACAAGCTGTCCTCCCGTGCTGTTCCCTGCGTCTTCCTTGGCTTCCCCCCTGACGCGCCTGGCTTGCAGTTTTACCACCCCACCTCGCGCCGTGTCCTGCCCTCTCAGGACGTCACGTTTGACGAGTCGGTTCCTTACTACCGTCTCTTCCCCTACCGCACTGCTTCCCTCCCCCCCCCCCGCCGCTCTTCCTCACTCCAGGTCCCCCTCCGGTAGACCCCCTCCTCCCTCAGGGTCCGGCCCCTTCAGGTGTGTCCCAAGTAGACCCCATTCCCCTTGGTACGCCTGTCGAGGTCACTGGTGACTCTGGTGCTGCTGGGGGTGGTGCTGCTGGGGATGGTGCTGCTGGGGGTGGTGCTGCTGGGGGTGGTGCTGCTGGGGGTGCTGAGACTGAGCGTGCGGAGCCTGGGGGTGCTGAGTCTGAGCGTGCGGAGGCTGGGGGTGCTGAGCCTGAGCGTGCGGAGCTTGGGGGTGCTGAGCCTGCGTGCGTGGAGCCTGTGTTTGCGGAGCCTGGGGGTGCTGCGTCTCCTGGCGGTACTCGTGCCTCCGTGCGGCAGTCCCGCCGACGGGAGCCTCTCTCGTCACAGTAGCTGCGCAAGTGGTACGACTCGCGTTGCCGACTTCGGAGTGGTGCTGCTAGAGCTGGAGACCCTGGAGGAGCTGGTGCTGCTGGTCCTGGAGGTGCCGGAGGTACTGGAGGTGGAGGTGCTGCTGGAGCTGGAGCTACTGGAGGTCCTGCTGGTGCTGGAGCTGCCGGAGGTGCTCGTCCTGGAGGTACTGGAGCTGCTGGAGCTGGAGCTGCTGGAGGTACTGCTGGTGCTGGAGCTGCTGGAGGTGCTGGAGCCACTGGTCCCGGAGGTGCTCGTACTGGAGGTACTAGAGCTACTGGAGCTGGTGGTGCTGCAGGAGTTGGAGCTGGAGGCGCTGGAGCTGTTACTGCTGGAGGTGCTGCTGGAGCTTGGGCTGCTGGAGGTGCTGGAGCTGGTGGTGCTGCGGGAGTTGGAGCTGGAGACCCTGGAGCTGGGGGTGCTGGTGCTGTCTCTCCTGGTTCTGGAGGCGCTGCGCGGCCGCGGCCGTACTTCGTTCCACTCCTTCAGCAGGTTCTTGGCCTCCCGCCTTCTACTGGTCCTACTCCTCCCTTACTGTGTCCCCCGCCTGACCAGTCGCAGTCTCAGTTACAGCCAGCCTCCCCAGTGCCTGGTCCTTCTCCTTACTCTGGGCCGACTAGAGGTCTTACGGAGCGTCGTGAGCCTGAGTCTCGTCCTGCGTCGCCTGTTCGCACTGTTCGCACTGGCAGTCGTGTTCAACGTCCGCGTCCTCCCCCTGTCCCAGGCACGCACCAGATGGCACTTCGTCCTTCCTCTGTTCCACTGCGTGTCCCTCTGCCGTCTCCTCCTGCGTCCTCTCTTCCTGACGTTCCTGACCCGCCGTCAAACCTTGCTTGTGCTGCCAGTCCTACTGTCACACGTCTTCTAGCCACTGTAGTCACTGACCCTTCGTTTGCGTCCACTGCTGCGTCTGCCCTAGTTGCTGAGCTGGTTGACTTTGCTGCCGCCTGTCGTCTAGACTACGCCGCTAGTCTTGTTGCTGAGTCTGAGTCTGTCTGTCCTCCGTCCGTCGGGGGTGAGTGTGCTCTTGGCACGGACGTCCTTGAGGACAGGCAGGAGGACTTTGAGTGTTTTGCAGCTGCTTTACCTCATCTCGTGTCCATGCTGATTGCACCTGAGGGAGACCCGGATGCACCAGACATCCCGACCCAGCGCTCTTACGTAGAGGCGATTGAGGGTCCCTACTCCTCTCAGTGGCAGACAGCCATGGACGCAGAGATGGCTTCCTGGAAGTCCACAGGCACCTACGTCGACGAGTTTCCCCCACCTGGGGCGAACATCGTCAGTGGCATGTGGATTTTCAGGGTGAAGCGGCCGCCGGGTTCTCCGCCTGTCTTCAAGGCGCGTTACGTTGCACGAGGCTTCAGTCAGCGAGAGGGAGTTGACTTCTTCCAGAACTTCTCCCCTACCCCGAAGATGACCACTCTTCGGGTGCCGCTACACGTCGCCGCTCAGCGTGACTACGAGCTTCACTCTCTTGACTTCGGCACTGCTTTCCTACAAGGCAGCCTGCACGAGGAGATCTGGCTGCGCCGCCCACCTGGCTTCACTGGGTCGTTTCCTGCAGGTACCCAGTGGAGCCTCCGGCGGCCAGTCTACGGTCTCCGTCAGGCGCCTCGCGAGTGGCACGACACACTGAGGACGACGCTTGCGGCTCTTGGGTTTGCTCCTTCGACTGCTGACCCGTCGCTGTTTCTACGCACCGACACTTCGCTGCCGCCGTTCTACATCCTCGTGTACGTCGACGACTTGGTCTTTGCCACTGCTTACACTGAGGTCGGAGCTGCAGAAGAGACACACGTGCACAGACCTGGGTGAGCTGCGCAGCTATCTTGGCCTGCAGATCACCCGGGACAGAGCACGGCGCACCATTACCTTGACTCAGTCACACATGGTGCAGCAGGTCCTTCAGCGCTTCCGCTTCGAGTACCCCTCGCCACAGGCCACTCCTACCGGTCACTCGCTCTCAGGTCTGCCTTCAGATGAGTCCGTAGAGCCGAGTGGCCCCTATCTAGAGCTTGTGGGCTGCCTCATGTACCTGATGACCTGCACTCGACCTGACCTTGCTTACCCTCTTAGCATCCTGGCTCGCTACGTTGCGCCCGGGAGACACCGACCAGAGCACTGGAAGGCCGCTAAGAGGGTGATGCGCTACTTGTGCAGTACGTTGGGCATGGGGCTAGTGCTTGGAGGACGGGGTCGAGTTGTCCTCACTGGTCACGCAGACGCTTCTTGAGTTGACGACTTGGCTACGCAGCGGTCGTCACATGGTTACACCTTCAGCCTTGGCTCCGGCTCTGTTTCGTGGCGGTCTACCCGCTCGTCTTCAGTTCTCAGCTCCAGTTGTGAGGCTGAGATCTACGCTGGGGCCATGGCTGCACAGGAGTTACGCTGCCTCACCTACCTGCTGTCCGACTTGGGCGAGCCGCCTCGTTCTCCTCCAGTTCTGTACGTCGACAACAAGGCCATGATTGCCTTGTGTCAGGAGCACAGACTGGAGCACAGAACGAAGCACATCGCTCTGCGCTACTTCCTTGCTCGAGAGTTGCAGCAGCGTGGTCAGCTTCGTCTTGTTTACGTGGCTTCTCAGGCCAACACTGCTGATATCTTCACCAAGGCACTTCAGCCTTGTGATCATCAGCGTTTCTGTACTGTTCTAGGCCTTGTGCCTACTTGGCCTGACTTGGTCACTTCTTGACTTTGCTTGTACTGTGATCTATATACATATACCTGCATGCTTACACTTGCTAGGTTGTGATCACTGTACTGCTTGTTCTCCTTTATATAACTCTGTATGTGGACAGGCCTTGTGGCCATTTGCTTGTGCTCGGACTGCGTGGTGACGTTGTGATCCACCCTGAGCTTGACCTTGCTTCCTTCTCTTGCTTGTCCCCCACTTTGCCTATGGGGGTGTGTCAGAACTATGCATTTATATGCTCTAGGCTGTAGTGGGGCACTCCTTAGTCCTTCTAAGTGTCTCCTTAGTGTCTCCCACTGCTGTCATTCTAGTCCTTCTTCATTCCTACTTTCTTACACAAAACAGTACATCGAGCGAAGGAACGAGCGAATGTTATATAGCGAACTAGCGTGGTAACGGCTACCGAGCGGAAATGGGGTGCGCGACGGGCCTGGCGCCGAGGTTGGGAATTGTCGAGGCGGAGGACCGGAGCGCGGGTTACCAGCCGAACCGTGAGGTTGGGGTGCTATGGGAATCGTGGCGGGAATAGTAGTCGAGGCGAGTGTCGCGAGTGGTAACCTTTTACTGTTGGGTGCTGTTGGCGGGAGCAGTCGTGTACGCGGTAAGCAGGGGCGCGAATTAAGGAAAATGAATTTTCCTTACGGGGTGGTTCTCAATTGTATCCAGAGGACCCAATTGTCCTCCGTTCCGTGGGCGTGCGGTCCTTCCACCGTATCAGGAACTCGATGAGTCGTGCTCCAGGTGGGTCTCGAACTCGGCGGCTCAGTATCTTGTCAGGGGTGAACCCTCTCCACTTTCTCCCGTATAGCGAGCGGCATGTTGTCCACTAAGCGTGCATCGATCTCCGGTAAGCAGCGGCTAAGTATCAGGTGCAGCTTCCTTGCAGTTGCGGTATATACTAAGCCGTGACTAGCCCCTCCGTAAAAAAATATATTCTTTGCTGTGCCGAATCAGTACTGGGCAATCTGTCGCTGTACCCTCCTTATTTAGCCGAGCCCGATCGATTGCATGAATTGGTACAGTCACTCGGTGAGGGTCAGTGGGGTCGGCCGAGCAGTGAGTCTCGTCAGTAGTCGGCCCATACACTACTGACTGCTGGCGTTTCCCTGCCTTCCAGACTCCCTCCCCTGCTATGTTCCTCGGCGCCTTAGCTCCTCCGTACATTCACTCTTGCGATGGCGGGGGCGAGAGGGGAATTTTGCATCGCTCCGCCGAGTGCCCGAAGTTTTAGCAAATTTTGCAGTAAAGGCGTCGCGGTCGTCGCTCTTTTGTGTTGTCTGCGTAGAAGGCAAGACGTTCCCGTTCTCGTCGCGGTGCTGGTCGCTGCTGATCCATGTCTCTTTGTTCGACGAGAAGGGCGGCGCATAGGGCGGCTTCCGAGATAGCCCCCTGTTGCCGGAGTAGCGCCTTGCAGGGTCGCCATTATGGGCCAAGTCCTGCGAGCACAATATTCACAAAAATCTCATCCGAAATCGAGCTCCCAAGTTTCGCGGTTTGATCGCGTAAGCTCCGGCAACGGTTGATGTAGCTGTTGGCCTTCTCCCCTGGAGCCATTTTTGTCTCTAGTAGCTGCTGGAGCAGACGCCTTGAAGAAACCGAATCCTTCGGTTGGTACACACCGTTGAGGTGTCGCCAAGCTTCAAGTGCTGGGGCGGGCGTTCTCTTGTAGGAACGAATTCCTAGTTGCTCCGCCGGCGACATGTTGCGGAGAAGCACGCCGTACGCCATGAGAGATTCACTGTAATACTGGGCCTTGGCGTCGTCAAAGTCGGTCGTGGGTCCCGCGTAGCTTCCGTCGAAATAGTGAAAAATCAGCGCGTTTTGCAGCAGCAACTCCAACTCGAAACTCCAGGTATAGAAGTCTCTGCCGTCAAAGCAAACACTTGTCTTTATTTTGATATGCTTAAAAACCTTGATTGAGCGGAAAGAATTGCTTCATCGCTGGGTGGGATGGGGAGTCTTGGGTGTTGAGCCATTTGTGTTGAGGGAGAAGGTGTGCAGGGCGGTATCGTGGCGGTTCGCGGCCGGTTGAGAGGGTTGGGAATATGTTTCCGCGTCGCCATTCCGCAATGTCTGGAGCCCTTGCTCCAAGGTCGAGAGTCGCTGAAGCAGTTGTGCGAGGGCGGCGGTACGGATCGTCGTCGTCTCCTCGTTTGTCGCAGTCGGGTTGGGCTGCGCTTCAGCCGTCAGATTCGTCTGACCTCCTGATCCTCCGGCCATTCTTACGCGTGAGCGTGTGCCGGAGGCCACCTTAATTCGCCGAAGATTTTGGAGGTGGTAATGCGGAGGTTCCCTGAGTCGCTCTCATGCCATGTTGCGATCGGTAGGTTGATCGTGCCTAGGATCACCTCAGGAAGGTTCGCAGATATTTGAGTGTTGCAGCGGAAGATATTGACCTCAGATCAGAGTAAATTTAAAATGATTGAGATAATCAAACAATGCAAATACATTCGTATAAACAACAGTACAGGGGAATACGAAACGACATAGCTAGCCATGTACTCTAAGGGGTACATTCCCTTATTACAGCGAAATCCAACCGTACGACTCCAGACGGTTATGAACTGTTCCCGGCAGAATCCTCGCCACTGCAGCTGCCCGATGCTGTGTGCCCCGACAGTCCAGATCCTTCGTAACCATACGCGAGGTTTCGCGTCATCCTGCCTTTTCGTCTTCATACTCCTTACTCTGTGACTCGTTTGCTACTGTGAGGAGTGCATAGTACTTTTCACAATTTGCTATTCGTAACACCCGCCACTGTTCACGCCGCGACCCAACCTCACGGCTCGTTTGGTAACCCGCGCTCCGGACCTCCGCCTCGACATTTCCCAACCTCGGCGCTAGGCCCGTAGCGCACCCCAATTTCTCGCGTTACCGTTACCACGCTAGCTTCTCTATATTCCTTCTCAATGGACTGTTGTGCTTAGGGCGTGTCTCCTCGAAGTTAGAACTTTGGCCAAAATTTGAACTTTGAGAGAGGTTGTACACGGTAGGATACAGTGGAAAGGCGTTTCGCCATGGTGCAAAGCGGTTAGAGTTCGAACTTCAACAATTTCTGCAAAAGGAGACGCGCCCTTAGATAGTGCACTTCTCGCTCGCTCGCTCAATTGCACTCAACCTTGGATTAAGGTTAAGGTTATATTAAGGTAGTGACCTGTTACAAACATGCATAGAGCAAGCAGGAACTATTCGTTTTGCCCGCGATTTCCAACACCCCGAAGCAGGTGTGTGCCCAGAAACTACAAAACAATCCACACCCTTGGTTTTGGTCCAGCCCATGTACTGTACTTCACCACCACCCCCAACCTGCGCCACTCAGAGAATCATTGCGCAGAATTCACTACCAAACGAGTGGTTGACAATTCTCAAGGGAGGAAGCACATCGCTGATGGAGAGGTTGGAGGCAACAAAGAAACCATTACCGTACTCACACGTTCTGTAAACCTCAATACCTGTTCAGATAGCTCTATTTTGGAATGTCCGCTCAGTTGATGAACGACAGTAACAGACCAGGAGGGGATGGATGGTACAGAATACACGGACTGGCAGACATAATCGTCCCCCAATGTCACGAAGCTCCACCTACCTCAGCCAGCCTTAGTAGTTGCTTGATAGTTCCTTGCTGGTCGTTAGTGTCAGCCTTTGTGAAATGTGCTGCCTTGGGGGGTATGTTACCTACCTTTCGCCAATGCTCTGAGCTTCCCAAAGTTTTTCTCGTCGTGTGCGACGGAGACTCGTCATTGGCGGGTAAAACCGTCTGTCAACGTTTTTACCTGGCCACGAATGCAATACTGACGTAATCCTCGACTTTCAAACGCATTCGGCGACGTCTTTTTGAGCTCGTTTTTACTGCCTTTTGCAAATTCATCGTCACTTACCAGTCTCTAACTGGCAGTACTCGGAACACGTTTTTGACAAAGTTGATAAGTGTGAGCGATAGGGGCGACGCGTGAATTCGTTTGGACAAAACACTCGCCAGGCGCCTGTTGTTCCACAGATATACGCGCTTTATTTCGGGTTGCGTCTGCTGAGCCCTCCGATGTCGTGCGATGAACTGTTACGATTAAATCCTAGTCATCCGGCAGTTACGGAGCTAGTTTATCGCGTTCCGGTGGCGGCGGATTAGAGAGTTTATAATCCGAAGTTCATTAGTGTAATTTATCGTGCATATTATGGTGCAGCCTAAGGCAAACAACGATCAGATACTATAATTGTCTCTTGCTGTCAGTCAAATACATATACCCGCTAGAAGCAGAGCGGAATTTGCGGATCCTAACGGGTCAGTAGCAGCATGGCGAAGGTTGCGGATCTTATCATGGGTCTCGGCATTTCCCACGGCACTGAATTGTTACTCGCCCACAGCCCGTTCAGCGAATTCGACGAACTCCTTCGCAAAACGCTGACGAAGGTCCCTCCTAACTTGCAGTGGTTCTCCTGGGTATGTCAGCTCGCCTTGTTTCTCGCCTTGTTTATCGCCTTGTGTCTCACCTTGTTTCCGTAACGCCCCACCTGATTCCATTCGATTTGCTTTCTCATGGGCAGCTCCCGTTTCTACGTTCTTCCCCATCCACCTCCATCCTCGCGTTTTAACCGAATCCCGCTGGTTTTTTCTTTCCGTTGCTTTTTGCTACCCTCTTCTGATTCCTGCGTATCCCTTCCCCTGGTCCTTGATTTCTGTTGCCTGTTTCGTTTACATCGTTTACACTAAAGCGTTTATATATCTCTATATTCCTCTTCTAAACACATCAGTGACTTACTAATTCTTGTCAGAGGTGTCTATATACCACCTAATCATGAATCCCTTCCAATTCGCTGATCTTATGGAACCACAAACGGCTTACAGACCTGGGGATTAAAAAGTCGCAATTCCGAACCCCTTCCCCCTCTCCCATTCCCTTAGACCTCCACCCCTCTCCCCCCTTTCCCCCTTCCTCCCACCCCTCTCAGCCCGCCCTTCACCCCTATCTCCCATTTCCCCGTTCCTCCCACCCCTCTTTCCCCAATCCACCCCTGCTCCCCATTCCCCCCTTCCTACCAACCACCTTCCCTTCCATGTCTGCAGGGCTTTGATCAAGTGATGTTCCTTTTTCACATCCACCAAGGATACATATTTTCCATTTCCGCATACGAGTGCTTCGCTATGTCCAAAACTCTTTTTGCACTTGCCCCTTCTCCTCCTTCCCCTCCTTTCCCCTCCCCCCTCCACTCCTCTTCCTCCTCCTCCTTTTCCTCCCAACCACCTTCCCTTCCATGTCTGCAGGGCTTTGACCAAGTGATGTTCTTTTTTCACATCCACCAAGGATACATATTCTCCATTGCCGCATACGAGTGCTTCACTCTTTCTTAAACTCTTCCTGCACTTGCCCCCCGCCATCTCCCACCTCCCGCCCCCACCCCCCCTCTCCCTCACCCCTCGTCCATTTCAATCCTTCCTCCCCTTTCCCCCGTTTCTCCCAACCACCCTCCGTTCCATGTCTGCAGGGCTTTGATCAAGTGATGTTCCTAATCCACATCCACCAAGGATACGAGTGCAACACTCAGAAACACTTTTTTCACTTGCCCCTTGCACCCTCCCCCCCCTGGCCCCACCTCTCCCCTTTCCCCCTTTCCCTCTTCCCGCTTCCCCTATATCTCCCAACCACCGTTTCTTCCATGTCTGCAGGGCTTTGATCAAGTGATGTTCCTATTCCACATCTACCAAGGTTACATATTCTCCATAGCCGCATACGAGTGCTACACTCGCAAAGAATCTCGCAGCAAACTCACAGCCCTCCGCAACCTCTTCCTCTCCTCCGCCTCCACCCCCTCCCCGCCCACAAAACCTTCCGACCTGCCCGAATCTGCCCGCGAAACCCTCGAAACGACCATGAAATCGTGGGTGGTGAATTCCCGAGGGGTGGTCCCGGCCCGACTCATCCTGATCCTCCACCCAGGTGCCCCTAAGAAGTTTCGAACCAAGGAAGACCAAGCTCCTGATTTCGTAATGGCAGCCGAAGGCAGCGGCACGGCTCGACTCAAAAGCGCGCTGGAAGAAATCGACGAGAACGACGACGATTTCGTGTTCACCATTCGCAAGCCCGGGTCCGGGAACAACGGGACCGGCGACGACGACGACGGAGAGGATTTCGTGTTTAACATCCCGAAGAAGATTGTTCAGGCAGTTGCTGCGCCGATGATTTTCACCAGCCCGCATCCCAGGCAGACGCCTGGGTTCGCCCAGGGTCCTGCTGGTGCTGGTGCTGGTGGCGGGAACAGCAGCGGGAGCAGCAACCGGGTTCCATCAGGGCAACAGTCCGGGCGAAAAAGCCCTGCCATGTCAGGCGCTAAGGTTTCCCCGGACGATGCAGCCGCAGCAGGGGGCGGGGAGGGAGCGGGAGGCGAGGGAAACCCGGCCCAGAGCGGGCTGATAGCGCGAGCCAGAGCCGCGTGGTCTGTGCAGGTGGGGCGATCGGGAGGGAAGGACGGCGGAGGGACGTGGGAGGGGGAGAAGATCCGGGGACAGGTGGGGAACCTGGCCCCGTCGGGGCTGACCTGGGAGGAGGAGATTGCGTCGCAGCTGGCTTCGGTAGGGGTGCTGGTGGGGCCGGCTAAGGCCCAGGCCATGGCTGCTGCGGCAGCTTCTGTTAAGGAAGGGAAAGGCGGCGGGGTGGATGGGTCGGGTGACGGTGCTGCTGCTGGTGGCGGGAACGGAGGGGCGGGAGCAGGAGGAGGTGGAGGAGGAGGAGGGGCTGGGGGAGGGGCAGCAGGAGGAGCAGCAGGAGGAGGAGCAGCAGGTGCTACAACGCCTAGAAGCAGGCTGAACCAGCCGCCGATCGATCACGCACGCTCTTTCTCCACTGCGGGGTCCGGGTCCGGGTTTGGCATGCAGGGGTCGCGGCTGAGGGACCGCGTGTACGTGGGCATGCCCGCACAGGCGGCTGGAAGGATCTTTGCACGCAACACGTCCATGCCCAATGGCGGGCGGCCAGCTGGCGGTGCGATCGGGGCAGGGCTGGGCGGGGGCCTGGGGAGGCTGGCTAGGGGGCTGAAGAAGACGTTTAACCTGCAAAGCAGCCATGACAAGCTGATTGGTTGAGCTGTTGGGGGGGTTGGCAGCTCAGTAATTGACGACTGAGAGTTTAGGGTTGAGGGATTGGAGGGCTGGGGGCTGAGGAAAACGTTCAAGTTGCAGACTGGGAGTTTTGTTGAGGGATTGGAGGGCTGGTGAGGGGGCCGAAGAAGACGTTCAGCCTGCAGTGCAGCCATGATAAGCTGATTGGTTGACTTGATGAGAGTTTAGAGAGAGGTGGTGGACGAGTACGTTGCAAGGTTTTTGAGGTGGCTCAGAGATTGTAGCAAGAGTCTATGGTGGGTATGGAAGCTTGGGAGGCTGGTGAGGGGGCTGTTGGCTGCGTTTTCTCTGCAGAGAATATATGATAAGGTGATTGGGTGGTTTGCAGAGGCGATGTCTTGAGGCGGCTCAGGGGCTAATGCAGAGTATGGTTGGGGGCTTGTTTAAGGTGTTTGAGTTGTCTGTCAAGGACTCGTTGCAGGCCAGCCGATCAGCTGAGGTGCTGGTAGCTGCTGCTGGGTTCCTTTTTTCCCTTTGATTTGCTGATGTGGCACATGGCTAATGTGCTTGTTACTGGTGACAATTGCGATGTGATTGGCCGCTCAACTCAACTGTGCTTTCCTGGTTCAACAAAAAGGGGGCAGGTGTGGGCGGAGGAGGGGAGGGAGGGAGGGGGAGAGGAGGGGGAAAGGGGCATGGAAGGTGGTTGTGTGGTCTTGTAGACCGTAACGGTTACTGTTTGACAGACATCACTGTTTGAGGAGGCACCAGCAGCAATAACGATGCTTGCTCCGCACAACTACAGGCACAGCAACAGAGTTAAGTCAAATTCGTACAAAGAGGAGATGGTTCGGCTGAAACCGGTTGGAAAGGCATGTGGGAAATTACGGTACCAAGTACGGTAGCTCTCATAAACTGAACAAAACGGAATGAGGAACTAGAAAGTGAGTTGGGTACAAATAGGGCAAACCCTAAGCATTGTACCCACTACAGGGCACCTCACTACAGCCTATCAAGATATGACATTTTGACACACCCCCATAGGCTATGTGAGGGGCATCAGAGCAAGCAGGGTGAACAAACGGTCACAAGACCAGCCAAGACAAGAAGCAAAGCAAGCTTAGGGTGGATCTCAAGGACACCACACAAATTCCGAGCGCAAGCAAGCGGCCACAAGGCCAGTTCAAGAGTTCATTAGGATATATATATAGGAAAGCACAACAAGCAGAGCAAGCAACAAGACTACAGCAACCGAGGGCCTACCTCAACAAGCCCCAACTGCACACAGAACCTGTGGTGGTCACCAAGCGCCAGGGCCTTGGTGAAGACGTCTGCAGTGTTGGCCTCTGAGGCCACAAAGTCCAGGCGTGCCTGGCCGCGTCGCTGCAGCTCTCGCAGAAGGAAGTACCTCACGTCAATATGCTTCACTCTGCTCTCCAGTCGAGGCTCTCGACAGAGGAGGATCATGGCCTTGTTGTCAGCGTACAAGGTCGGTGCAGAGCGAGGCCGCTCACCAAGGTCGGCGAGCAAGAAGGTCAATCAGCGAAGCTCATGTGCCACCATGACACCAGCGTAGATCTCTGCCTCTGCACTGGAAGTAGCCACAGACGACGACCGTGTAGACCTCCACGACACAGCACCAGCTCCCAGACTGAAGCAGTAACCCTGCGTCGAGCGCTGAGTCTCCACGTCGTCAGCGTAGGAAGAGTCGCAGTGACCAGTCAACGCCACTGGCTGAGTCCCTCCAAGCACAAGCCCCATGCCTGATATAGTCGCCAGGTACTTCGCCACCCTCACAGCAGCTGTCCAGTGGACAGGACGGTGTCTCCCAGTCGCAACAAAGCGAGAAAGGATGCTGAGGGAAAAGGCGAGGTCCGGCCGAGTACAAGTCATCAGGTACATGAGGCAGCCCACCAGCTCTGCGTAGGGACCACTGGACTCAAAGGGCTCGTCCGGAAAAGGGCCAGTGAGTCTGTGGTCAACCGCAAGAGGTGTGGGCTGTGTGGTGGAGAACTGGAAGTCGACCATGCTGCTTGCCCCTGAGGGAGACCCGGATGCACTTGACATCCCCACCCCGCGCTCTTACAGAGAGGCGATCTCGGGTGAGTACTCCTCTCAGTGGCAGACAGCCATGTACGCAGAGATGGCTTCCTGGAAGTCCACAGGCACCTACGTCGACAAGGTTCCCCCACCTGGGGCGAACATCGTCAGTGGCATGTGGATTTTCAGGGTCAAGCGGCCGCCGGGTTCTCCGCCTGCCTTCAAGGCACGTTACGTTGCTCGAGGCTTCAGTCAGCGTGCGGGGGTCGACTTCTTTCAGACTTTCTCCCCCACCCCGAAGATGACCACTCTTCGGGTGTTGCTACACGTTGCAGCTCAGCGTGACTACGAGCTGCACTCCCTCGACTTCTCGACAGCTTTCTTGCAGGATAGCCTTCACGAGGCCATCTGGTTGCGCCGTCCAGAGGGCTTGACTGGGTCGTTTCCTGGGGGTACCCAGTGCAGCCTACGGCGACCAGTGTACGGCCTGCGTCAGGCGCCCCGCGAGTGGCACGACACACTGAGGACGACACTTGCGGCTCTTGGGTTTGCTCCTTCGACTGCTGACCCGTCGCTGTTTCTACGCACCGACACTACTCTGCCGCCGTTCTACATCCTCGTGTACGTCGACGACTTGGTTTTTGCTACTGCTGACACTGAGGCACTGGCCCTAGTGAAGGCGGAGCTGCAGGAGAGACACACCTGCACTGGCCTGGGTGAGCTGAGGAGCTATCTTGGCTTGCAGATCACCCGGGACAGAGCACGGCGCACCATCACCCTGACTCAGTCACACATGGTGCACCAAGTCCTTCAGCGCTTCGGCTTCACGTGGTCCTCGCCACAGCCCACTCCTCTGTCTACCGGCCACTCGCTCTCAGCTCCACCTTCGGACGAGTCCGTAGAGCCGAGTGGTCCGTAACCAGAGCTTGTGGGTTGCCTCATGTACCTGATGACGTGCACACGACCTGATCTCGCGTACCCTCTCAGCCTCCTGGCTTGCTACGTGGCACCCGGTAGACACCAAAAGGTGCACTTTGATGCTGCGAAGAGGGTACTGCGTTACTTGTGCAGTACATCGGGCATGGGGCTCGTGCTTGGAGGACGGAGTTCAGTGGTACTCACAGGACACTCTGACACTTCTTGGGCCGACGACCAGGCGACTCAGCGTTCGTCACAGGGTTACACCTTCAGTCTTGGCGCTGGTTCTGTCTCGTGGAGGTCCACTCGTTCTTCTTCTGTGCTTGGCTCCAGCTGTGAGGCCGAGATCTACGCTGGGGCCATGGCTGCACAGGAGCTACGTTGGCTGACCTACCTGCTGACCGACTTGGGGGAGCGGCCTCGTTCTCCTCCAGTTCTGTACGTCGATAACAAGGCAATGCTTGCCTTGTGTCGCGAGCAGAGACTGGAGCACAGAACGAAGCACATTGCTCTTCGCTACTTCCTTGCGCGTGAGCTGCAGCAGCGTGGTCAGCTGCGCCTTGCTTACGTGGCCTCTCGGGCCAACACTGCTGATGTCTTCACCAAGGCCCTTGGGTCTGGTGATCATCACCGTTTCTGCACTCCTCTTGGAATTATGCACACTCTGCCTCACCTGCTGGTTGCTTGACTTGCTCTTGTTGTACACTGATATATATCTTTATACCTGCTTATTTACTCTAGCTAGGTTTTGATCAGTGTCCTGCCTTGCTATTATAACTCTGCATGTGAACTGGCCTTGTGGCCGCTTGCTTGTGCTCAGAATGCGTGGTGATCTTGAGATCCACATTGAGCTTTGCTTTGCTTTGTTCTCTTGCTTGACTGGTCTTGTGACCGTATGTTGTGTTTTCTCTCTCCCACTTAGCCTATGGGGGTGTCAAACTGTATGTTTGTGTTCTCTCTAGGCTATAGTGGGTTAGCCTACAAGGGGTACAACACTTTAGGGTTAGGTACTTGTACTCATGCATGCTACCTAGTCCATCATTCCTGCCTGCTTATTCTAACAAGTGTGATGGTGCGAGCGGCTCTGTCCCTGGTGATCTGCAGGCCAAGGTAGCGCTGCAGTTCACCTAGGTCAGTGCACTTGTGTCTCTTTTGCAGTTCGGACTTCACCTGAGCCAGAGCTGCCCTGTCTGCTGGAGCAAAGACCAAGTCGTCGACGTAGACAAGGATGAAGAAAGGAGTGGAACCAGCCCGAACAAACAACGACGGGTCGGCGGACGACGGACTAAACCCAAGGTCACGAACAGGGCTCACGTTAGCAGGGCAATTACCCTGTTTTGACTTAAATTATAGGGCTTTTTTCAGGCCAACCCTTATTTTCACTAGGTGATTTTTAAGCCAGCCCGTAAAACTGAAGGGTGATTTCTTGAGCAACTCGGATCCTCCGGGTTGTTTATGAGGGGACCCGTATAGTTTTAGCAACACTTGTTCTCCTCGACCTGCTTTGCATTCCCCTCCTCTCCCCGTGTACTATGTGTGGGCCAATTTTAGTGGAATTTCCTTACCACTCGCTCCTGGTTTGGCCTTCAAGTGTCTGATTGCCCCGTCCTACGTAGGAATGGGTTAGACTTGACTCTTCCAGAGTTTTTCTTCTAAGTCAGCAAAAAGTCTCTCTCCAACCCTCTAGAGCCGCTCCTACACCCCCAACCTCCCCAGCCCTAGTGCCGTGAGTTTCTCGATCTCTCCCCCATCCCGCGAAATTTTGGTAATGCAGGTTTTCAGGCCTTTTCTGACTAGAGCCCGGATTCGTCAAGGCCTTTTTTCCCCTGGCTCGGATTTTACAGGGTCTTGTTCACCGGGGCCCGGATCGTCCGGGCTAGCAAAAATCCTAGCAATAGCCCTGGTCACGAAGCGTGGAGCGAAGAGTGTCGTGCCACTCACGGGGCGACTGGCGGAGACCGTAGACTGGCCGCCTCAGGCTCCACTAGGTCCCAGGTGGGAAGGTGTCAGTGAAGCCAGGAGGGCGGCGCAGCTAGATCTCCTTGTGTAGTCGGCCCTGGAGAAACGCAGTGGAGAAGTCAAGGGAGTGCAGCTCGTAGTCTCGCTGTGTTGCTACGTGCAGTAACACCCGAAGAGTAGTCATCTTCGGGGTCGGGGCGAAGGTCTGGAAGAAGTCAACTCCCTCACGCTGACTGAAACCCCTAGCCACGTAGCGCGCCTTGAACACAGGCGGTGAACCAGGCGGCCGCTTCACCTTGAAGAGCCACATGCCATCGACTACGTTCGCCCTGGGAGGGGGAACTACGTCGACGTAGGTGTCTGCGGATCTCCAAGACGCAAACTCCGAGGCCATAGCCGCTTTCCACTGAGAGGCCCACGCCCCTGACACTGCCTCGCGGTAAGTACGAGGAGTCGGTATGTGAAGGGCAGTACTCCAGCTCTGACTCTCTGTCCTCTAGGACGTGACAGCCAATGGCAAACTCACCCCCGACGGACAGAGGATGGGAGGGAGGAGCTGGCACCACACGCGTGGTGTAGTCAAGGCGGCTGGCGGCAGCAAACTCAGCGACAGCGGCAGTGAGAGCCGAGACAGACGACGGAGGGAAACGAGAGTCGGTGACAAGAGTGGCGAGGACACGGGAGACAACAGGACGAACATCACGGTAGTAGTCAGTGAGAGGAGTAGGGGGTGTAGGGAGAGAGGACTGAGGAGGAGACGGGATAACGGGCTCAGGAGGAGGACGACAAAGAGACGAACAAAGGAGGGCAGTGCGGAGGTAGGTAAGGGGAGACGAGTGACGAGCACGCGGAGGACAGGGACGGACACGAGAGTGTGGGACAACTGGTGGAGGAGACTGTGGTGGAGGAGAAGACTAGACTGCCGGACTGTCGTCAGGAGGAGGAAACGTGGGACCAAACGCTGGAGGGGACGGAGTGTGAACAGGAGGAGAGGAGGGAAGACCACGGGCCCGAAGGCCACTCACGGGTGGGAACAACTGCCGCTCCAGAGGGAGCTGCGGTGGTGTCTGCTGCTGCGGTGGCTGCTGCTGCTGCTCCAGCAGGTCCAACTGCCGCAACTCCTGCCGCTCCCTCTCCAACAACACCTGCTCCTCACGCTCACGCCGACGGGCCGCCTGGAGACGCGTGTCGTGGCGGTGGGGAGGCGGAGTGGACTCCGCAGAACCAGTGTCTCCAGCTCCAGTCTCCTCAGAACCAGCACCTCCAGTGCCAGCGCCTCCAGTAGCAGCACCCCCAGAACCAGCACCTCCCGTGCCAGCACCTCCAGCTCCAGCACCCCCAGAACTAGCACCTCCAGTGCCAGGACCTCCAACTCCAGCACCCCCAGAATTAGCACCTCCAGTGCCAGCACCTCCAGCTCCAGCACCCCCAGAGCTAGCGCCACCGGCGCCAGCACCTCCAGCTCCAGCACCCCTCGAACGAGCACCCCCAGACCGAGTACCGCCAGCGGCTGCACCTCCAGCTCCAACACCAACCGAGTCCACAGTAGCCTGTCGCGGAAGTGCCGAAGGCTGCTGAGGGGACTGTGAGGAGGACTGCGGGGCGGGAGACGCTACCTGACGCGCGACCGAGGGTAGAGGGGTAGCGTGGGACACACCAGACGGGGCAGGACCAGGGGGGAGGCGGGGGTAACGGAGGAGCGGGAGCAAGAGGAGGAGAGGGTGCAAGGAAAAGAGGGGGAGGGGGTACCGGGAGACCTCGACAGGGGTAACGGATGTAGTAGGACACAGGCTCGTCAAACCGGACGTCACGGGAGTCTAGGAACTGGTGGAAGGGCGGGTGGTAAAAGGACCAGTCGGCAGAGTCCACTGGGAAACCAAGGAAGACACAGGGGACGGCGCGTGCCGAGAGCTTGTCCGCGGAGTTGTCTCGAACAAGCGCAAGGCAGCCCCAGACACGAAAGGCCGACCCAACACCAGGGGAACCGGTCCAAAGACTGGTCGGTGAAGCCTCGGGCCGCGAGACACGCGGCTGGAGGTTCAGCTGGTGTGCGGCGTAGCGAACCGCGTAGGGCCACCGAAAATGGGGCGCACGAGCATGGATCATGGACGTGCAAGCAATGTCCATTGCCAAGCCAATGCGGCGCTCAGCAACCCCATTCTGCTGTGGGGACTCCGGAAGCGTCCAGGACTGTACGATGCCCTGTTCGCCGCAGAATCCGCCAAGAATGCCGGAGCGAAACTCGCCCCCACGGTCGGAGTGTAGACAACTGACACAACGACCACGAGTGCCCTCAGTAGCCAGAAGCCACCGGATCAGCGTAGCAGTCACCTCAGACTTCTTCGCGAGAGGGAACACTGTGGTGTACCTGGAGAAGTCGTCAACGACCACCAGAAAGTAACGCTCCCTCCCAGATCCCTGCGTCGGGGCAGGGCCCCAGACGTCCAAGTGGAGAGTCTCGAAGGGAGCAGTGGCCGGACGAAGGGAGGAGGAGTGGGGAGTGGCGCGTAAGCGACCGGCAACGCAAGGAGTGCAAGGGGGAGCAGGGGAGGTAGGGAGCGACGGAAAGGTGCGCGGGAGACCGGTGACAAGCCCGTGAGTGGTCATGCCGCGGAGGCGGGGGATCGACGGGTGGCCAAGGCGGTGGTGCCACAAGACGGTCCGGTGGGTGAGGGACCGACAGGAGCAGGACGCAGCAACTGGACTGGACAACGCGACAGGACTAGACAGTGCAACTGGACTAGACACGACCACCTGGCTAGACACAGCAACCGGACTGGACACCTGGACTGGAGGGGACGCAACGACCTGAGCGGAGGACGCAACCGGGGAGCGCTCGGTGTGGAGAACGTAGAGACCGGAGCGGGGCTCCCTGGTGAACGTGGCCAGAACAGCACCTGTGGCAGCGTCTGTACAGACCGCAGTTCTCCCACCCCCCACAAAGGTAACTGTGATCCCCCTGTCCTGGAGGTATCCAACACCCACCAAGGTCTGAGTGAACGAGGGGATGTGGAGGCCGCGCAGGACACCAGAGGGGACCACAGGACACGGGAGGGTAGTGGAGCTACGCGCAACGGCTGGTCCTGAGGTACGATCAGCCAGAGCCACCGAAACAGGAGTGAGGAGTGGCGTGAGGGTCGTGTGGTCGCGGAAGAAGCACTGAGACGCGCCAGAGTCCAGCGTGAAGGACAGGGACGCCTCAGCCGGAGGGTCACCTGCCCTAGTGGCGACACAAGCACCTAGAGCAGCAACACAAGCACCTAGACTAGAAAGGCACAAGTCTACACTAGCAGGAGGCAAGCAAGCTAATCTACGAACACGCGAGCACACAGATCCATCAGCACTATAGCCAACATCGGCATACAAAGCATGCTGACGAGCATCGTCCATAGACATATCAAACATATCAATCTTACGGGCTAACAGGCGAGCCCAGCGAGGCGTGGTCGCCGCAGGGCCCCAACGAGCACGGTAGAGGTCGTCGAGGCGGCGGAAGCACTGCGCGGCAGAGTGGTCGTCGCGACCGCAGAGACAGGGGCTGCCCGGTCCGATGAGGCACCAGTGAATGCAGGGGCCAGTGTCACGGCGAGGGGGGCGAGGGGCCCAGCTGGAAGTACTGCCACTGCGGCCGATGCTCCCTGGTTCTCCCGGACCCCACTGCGGGGGGGGACCCCAGTGCTGCTGCGGACCCCACTGCAGTGGGGGCCCCCACTGTGGAACTGCTGCGGTCCCTGCTGCTGTTGCTGTCCCTGCTGTGGCTGGTGCTGCGGCTGCTGCTGCTGGGTCCAACACCCCCATCGGTCGAGCCACCCCCAGTGGGCGGGCCTGTCTGTCCTGCACCTCCTCCAAGGCCCCCTCCTCCTGGTGCACCACCGCCGCCGCCGCCGCCTCCACCACCGCCGCTCCCACCTCCACCGCCTCCACCTCCCCCCTTCCTGCCCTTCTTGCCACTCTTGCCCCGTTTTTGCCTGTCTGCGGCAGAAACGGCAACTGTGTTGTCAGAAACCGACACAGCAGCAGAAGCGCGGGTAGCAGTGAAAGTGGGGAGCTGAGGGGTGGCACACCCCGCAAAGAGACGGGGGGCCACCGCGTCAGTGGCGGAGGCAACGGTGAGGAGGCTACTCTCGATCGTCCCGAGAGTGGTCTCAAGGAGATCGATAGTGAGCTCAGTGGGGTGCTTCTGGAGAAGCGCGTCGCGAGCAGTGGCAAGGCGGTCAGGGAGGTGGGTGACTAACCAGTGCACAGTGAGCCACGTGGGGGGGGGAGCAGCAAGAAGCTGGGCGTCGGTACAGGCCGCACGGAAACCGGCGTCAAGTGAGCAGAGGTGAGTCACTAGGTCGGACACAGTCGCAAACGAGCCTAGGTCGGGAAACACGAACGTCATGAGGAGGCGACTGAGGGAGGCAGAGGAAGGGGTGGAATAGCGTGCTACAATAGCATCCCAAACCCCCTGAGCTGTCTCCACCTTGTCAAAGTGGGCGGCCTCAGTCGGGGGGAGGAGCTCCGTTAGCAAAAGGGCGGCGGCAGCGTCGCGCGAGTTCCACACGTCCCTGGCCAGGACCCGACGGTCGTAGTCCGCCTGGGCCACAGGAGTCGGCTCCGAGCCGGTCGATAGGGGGGCGGGGGACTGGGGCGCCTTGAGGGCACCAGACGCGTGGGCCCACAGGGTGGCGCCGTCCTGACGCTGACTGGTGAGGAAACGCGTGGTCTGGCGCTGCCAGGTACCGAATTCGATCGGGCGTCCCTCTGCATCGAAACGAAGGCGACGGGATTCCATAACGGAGGCCATGCTAGAGGCGGCTGGAGCACGGCGGAGGCGGAGCTAAGAACGAGGAGGAAGACTATGGAGGGCTAGGCTACGGAGGGATAGGTACGCCAGCTGGAGAACGACGAGAGATGTGTGGCGAGAACTAGGCTAGGGGCGGGGCTCCAACCGATCCTAGGTGGCGCTACCGGATGAAAGAGCGGCTGCCAGCCGCTAAGCCGGGAGCCAAGTGCAGTAGGAATGGTGCGGGACCGGGGGATAGGTTAAGGAGGGGAAACCAACGGTCGGGCAGAGAGGGGCACACTCGGGTAGCGGGGGGTCGAAGACACGCGGGAAACGCGGGCTAGAATTAGGGTTAGAGCAGGTTGCTTAGGCTAGTGCGGGCATGGCACGGTGGCGCAGAGGCTAGGAGGGCGCGGACGAGGCGCGGGCGATGTGGAGGGGAGAGGGTAGGCCGCGCGGGCTAAGGGCGTGGGTGCGCGAGTGGGCGGAGGCGCGGTGGGGAGGGCGCGCGACGGTAGGGAGGGGCGAGGAGGAGGGCGCGCGACGGTAGGGAGGGCGCGCGACGGTGGGGAGGGGCGCGCGCGACGGTGAGGAGGGGCGGTGAGGAGGACGCGCGACGGTGGGGAGGGCGAGCACGACAGTGGGGAGGGGCGGTCGACAGTGGGAGGGGCGCGCGACGGAACCGAGGGCCGGGCTAGGAGGGCGCTAAGGCGCGGAGGGCGCGGCCGGGCTAGGAGGGTGCTAAGGCGCGGAGGGTGCGGAGGGCGCTTAGGCGCGGAGGCGCTAGGCTAGGGCGGGGAGCTAGGAACGGAACCTACTCGGATACCATCTCAAAAACTGAACACAACGGAATGAGTTGGGTACAAATAGGCAAACCCTAAGCATTGTACCCACTACAGGGCACCTCACTACAGCCTATCAAGATATGACATTTTGACAGTAGCTGTCAGCCAACTCGACCAGGGCCCATTTTATCAGTGTAAATCACCCTGATGCCCTGACTACAAGGGTGACTTTTGGTAGTAACACTGATGCTGTTGGGTAATTTTTTCAGGACCTTGATGTACCCTGTTGTGCCAGGTTTCACGATTAAGGAACACTGTCGCCTCAGGGTTGCCGTTCCGCTTATCGAGGTTTACCCTGAAGCGCGTACCAGCCAACCCCCGCGCCCCCCCCCACCCTTCCCCTAACCACCCGACCCGCAAGCAAAAAACCAGACGGCCGGCGAAAACCGTGGCCCTGCCGACCCCAGCGGAACGAAAGGGCAAGGAGAAAGTGCCGGAGCCAGAGGAGGACAGCGACCACGAGCAACAACCGTGTGGCATGTCTGATGATGATGATTAAGCTTGTTATTGTGTGCTGTGTTAATAACAACTGAAGCAGGGTTTTGCGAATTGGTACACTGATGCCTCAGGGTAGTCTTTTTAATACATGCAAAAAACCTGACGCATCAGGTTTTCCACAACGGCTAACCCTGAAAATCAGGTTTTTGAACAGGTGCTAGACTGATCGTAAGGGTTGGTCAAAACAAAAAATGAGCGAGTTACCCGACCTTGTTATATGTGCAATTTCCAGTTACGGTACCTCTTAACTGTTTTTCTTGCTACACAAATGAAGGCTCCACAATGTTGAATAGGATGCCTGCAGGGCCACAGTAAGAAACAGGATGAGCAGATGAGGGTATATCATGCATGAAACATATGGATTTGTTGAGGACATTATGTAAATGAGCTACACCTAACCAATTTCTGTAAGAATATGGTGACGTGGAACATCCACATGGTTATTGACGTGGCAGCAGCCAGAGCTTGAGCGTCTCCGTTTCGCTGGAATTGCCGAATCGAGGCTCCTCGAGAATTCCAGCCACACGAGAAAACGGACGCTGCCCGTGCGCAATCCCTGAAACTCGTGGACCAATTGGATGCCAACTTGCTGCACTTTCTGGCCTTCGCTGACCGCGGCGGTCATGCTGGGATATTCACGTTGCCACGCGGCACAGGCTGACAAGCGGCTCCCGTGAGATTCCTAAAAGAAGGGAGAGGACTGGCTGAGCCATGCCATGTCGACCTTCAGGGAATTGCTAGCCGCCTTCGGGCAGCGCTGATGTTTGATCAAACGCTGGAACAGGGCAGCCCAGAGCGTGCTTTGGAGAAAGCGAAGTCATGACCTTTTGAAACCTGC
This sequence comes from Closterium sp. Naga37s-1, assembly GCA_947471745.1. Taxonomy (NCBI): domain Eukaryota; kingdom Viridiplantae; phylum Streptophyta; class Zygnematophyceae; order Desmidiales; family Closteriaceae; genus Closterium; species Closterium sp. Naga37s-1. The sequence goes on from CANJKZ010000147.1 coordinate 1,097,278, forward strand.
CCCTGAAAGTAATCTCAATACCACGTCCTTCTGCTCCTCACTCCCCCTGTCAGTCCGTAAATATCGAAACCCTTTCGACATTCTTCCTTTCCCAGTTTTTGTGCCTCAATTGTCGAGGTTTCTGACAGTCTCTTTCAGCTCAAGCTTCGTCCTTGTGCTCCGCACCCCGGAGCTTACCTTACGTGGTAACAGTGAAAGGATTAGGTTGCTTGAGTAAAGGAGTGGCTGTGTGCTTCTCGACATCTGCCGCCGTTTCAACACTCTGAAAGTCGTCAGTCGGGCTTCGCAAAGAGGCTGTGCTGAAACCCTTTTCTGAAAGTTTCACCGTGGCTTCACGCCAATTAATTCTCCTCCACCGTCGCAGCCGCGCAGCGATGGCAGTCGCCTCATCCGCTGCGACCACGACGGCGATCGCTTCACGGGGAGCGTCCGTCGCATCACGGGGCCTTTCCCGCGCCGCCACTTCCATAGAAGCCACTCAGGCAGCCCTGCTGGCCGCAAACAACGCAGTTACTCACGGCGCTCACGCTCCCGGATCTTTCACCTGCCTGCAATGGTCGTCGACTTTCAGAAGCCAATCGGGACGGGCAAGTCCCTTCTCTAGTTCATCTTTCTTCTCTGGCGGTCTCTCTCGGAACTCGCTGTTGCCATCATCGCATCCAGGCGGAGCTGCATCGCGTCTCGCGTCTACCTTTTCCGCGCATGCGTCTTCTTCCGACTCCGCCGCGAGCGCAAGCCCTATCGGTTCCGCCTCCGCCCCCCGCTCCGCGGTCGCCGGCGCAACTCCCGCCGTCCGCCAGGGCGCAGTGTTGCCGACGTCGGAGTATACACTTGACGAGTCATCTGAATCCTCATCGTCCGATTCCGAATCCGGTGGCTCTGGTTCACGCGCGCTCGAGGCTCTGTACGAGGCGCGTGCCAAGAGCGGACTGTCTGCCGCTGCCGGCGGAGCATCTGCGGGTTCAGGGGTTGGGCGGGAGTTTCCCCGGGGTTTAACATCCGATTCGGAAGCGGAGGTTTTTGATAGCGACGATGAAGCGAGCAGCGACGAGGAGGGGGAGGTGGTGCTGGTTGACGTGTCCGATCCTGACGTGGACAGGGATGAGCTGGCGATTGAAAGCCTCGGCCTCGCGACGGTTCTTGAGCAGTCGCTGCTGAAGCGAGGAATCGCCCGGCTCTTCCCCATCCAGGTATGAGGCAGGGTATCAAGATCGTTTGAAGGGAGTCAAATATTTATCTTGGTCCAGGTTTCCGGTCTCAGGTTGGATTGTTGCATTTTTGTTACTATACCCGTTGCTTGTCTGCTTTTCTTCCAGTTGCGACTGTGAGGGTTTGGAAATTTTGAGGATAAGCTGGTGGCTGATAGTGTGCTGTCCGTACTTTTTCGTGGCTCCTGTCGCGGTGCTCGACAGTGCGCTTGATACTAACTCCCCTCATCTCCTTCCAACCCCCAACCCCCCTCCCCCCCTTTTGCCCTTGTGCTCCGCCAATCGCAGCGCGCGGTGCTGGCGCCGTGGAGGGAGGGCGCGACACGCGTTTGTCCATTTGAATCTAACATGTACCTCTCCTCATCCCCCTTTCTCCACCCCCCCTCCCTTCCCTCCCCCTCCCCTCCCCTCCCCTCCCCCCACCCCCTGTGCTCCGCCAATTACAGCAGGCGGTGCTGGCGCCGTCGATGGAGGGGCGTGACATCATCGCGCGGGTTCGGTTATATCTGACCTTCAACTTTCCATGTTGCCCCATCCCTCTCCCACCTCCTCTCTCTCCCCCTTTCCCAGCACGCGGTGCTGGCGCCGTCGATGGAGGGGCGCGACATCATCGCGCGCGCCAAGACGGGCACGGGGAAGACGCTCGCGTTCGGCATCCCCATCCTGGAGCGCATCACGAGGGAGATCGAGGAGAACAACGGCAGGTGCGTGTCGTGATGCGCTTCAGTTGTTAGGTTGTCTTGATGTGCTTTATATGGACGTCTAGAGGCGACAGGTCCTGTTTTGAGATGTCTTTAGGCGCTGTGAGGTTTTTTTTGTTTTTTTGTTTGTTTGTTTGTTTTTTTTGAAATCGTTGTTGTTCGAGGATGGCTGTTTTCCTTCCAAGGCGGCTTACGGGTATAGTGAACAATGAGTTTGACGCGACTGAACGCTGAGGTTGAAACTGCATTTTGATTCCGTCTGTTATCAGACTGCAAGCTGATTTTTTATTCGGAGCTCTTGAGTAAACGAAGAGGAAGCGAACGCGTGAGAGCTTTTGCAACAATGAATCAGTCGTTGAGCTATGAATGAACCCGAATTAAGACGATGACCATCCTCCCTCCGCTTCTCTCTCAAACCTCCCACCAACCTGCGGTACCTTCTCCCGCCTCCCTCCCCGCCCTCCCCCCCTTTTCCCGCCCGCAGGCGCCCGTTCCGCGCGCCCCGCTGCCTGGTCCTCGCGCCGACGCGCGAGCTAGCGAAGCAGGTCGAGCGCGAGTTCTGCGAGTCCGCGCCCAACCTATCCACCGCGTGCGTGTACGGCGGAGTCTCGATCGACGGGCAAATGCGCCAGCTCAAGCGCGGCGTCGACGTGGTCGTGGGCACGCCCGGGCGCCTGATCGATCTGATCGAGCGCGGAACGCTCAGCCTGCGGGAGATTCAGTTCATGGTGCTGGACGAAGCGGATCAGATGCTGGCCGTTGGATTCGAGGAGGACGTGGAGCGGATCATGGAGAATCTGCCCGAGGGGGAGAGGATCCAGATGAGCCTGTTCTCGGCTACGATGCCCTCATGGGTGAAGAAGCTCAGCCGGAAATACCTCACCAGCCCGCTCACCATCGATTTGGTGAGTTGTCCTATCCCTGTGTGCTGTGCGGTGGGAGGGGTTGTGGGAGGGGTTGCGGTTCCCTTGGTGGGGGTCGTGAGTGGTGGAGCATTTAGATGAGCCTCTTCCCGCCACCATGCCCTCGTGGGTCAAGAAGCTCAGCCGCGACTACTTCACCAGCCTGCTCACCATCGACCTGGTGAGCTCAGTATCCCAGCTGCTGGTGCTGAGCGAGTCGATTTTTGAGTCGACTCAAAAATCGGATCCCAGCTGCTGGTGCTGAGCGAGGCGGACGCGTGATCCCGACTTACCTTGCTCCTTACCTTACCAGCTAGCTCCTGGTGCTGAGCGAAACGGACCAACAACGTGCCCTTACTCCGCGCCTCACCACCGCTTCCCCTTACCCCGCTCCCTTCCTTGCTCCATTTCCCCTCCCGTGCATCTATCCCTTACTCCGCATGCGGGCAGGTGGGCGAGAAGGAGGAGAAGCTCGCGGAGGGTATTCGCCTGCTGTGTGTGCGCGCGCCCAACGCATCCAAGCGCACCATCCTCGTCGACCTCATCACGGTACGCTCTAATAGTCTGTCAGTGACGGGTGGGTGCGAAGCGAGAAATGAGACTGCACTGCACACGGCGTGGGTCTCCTGTGCTGCCCTGTTTGGACGAGGGCAACCTGGCCGTTGTCAAGTCCGCAAATCTGTCTCCCCTTCTCCCCCTCGTGATAAGAGGTTTGTTATGAGACGTCTTTGAACAAACCTCTTATCTCCTGTGCTGCCCCGTTTGGACGGACGAGGTCAACGTTACATGGCCGTGGTCAAGTCACGCCAAGACTTCTCCCCTTCTCCCCCTCTTCCTTCTTCGAATCTGGTAGAATCCGTTGCGTATACGGACCGTTGGGCGTTACATCCCATAGGCCGTAGTAAGACCGACCGTTTGTCTCCACACAGACAGACTTGTGAGTTGGAGGACCTCGCTCCTTCACACAGGTCGCGATGCCGCTAGGGATGACCCTGACCTGAACCCCCCCCGCCCATAGTGAGGTGATTTTTGTGGCCCTCAAAAAGCACAGACAGACCAGGGAGGACCTCCCTCCTTCAGTTCACACAGGCCGCAATGTCGCTGGGGATGACCCTGACTGACCTGACCCCTCCCCTCAACGCCCACCCTCTTTTGTTTCCCCTACCCACGTCTGTGATTCCTATAGGTCCATGCCTTGGGAGGCAAGACGATAGTGTTCACGCAGACCAAGAAGGATGCGGACGAGGTGGCCATGGCGCTGGGTCGCTCCGTGGGCTGTGAGGCTCTTCACGGGGACATCCCCCAGCAGCAGAGGGAGCGCACCCTGCAGGCGTTCAGGGACGGGCGATTCGTGGTGCTTGTGGCGACTGATGTGGCTGCCAGAGGGCTCGATATCCCCAACGTCGACCTGGTGAGTTGAAGGGGGGAATGGGGGGGGGTTGGGGGGAATGGGGGGAATGCGCTGGGTCGGTGGGTGGGCTGTGAGGCTCTTCACGGGGACATCCCCCAGCAGCAGAGGGAGCGGACTCTGCAGGCCTTCAGGGACGGGCGATTCGTGGTGCTCGTGGCGACTGATGCGGCTGCCAGGGGGCTTGACATCCCCAACGTTGATCTGGTGAGTTTGGGAGCTGTCTCAGGAGAGGGAGCAGCAGAGGGAGCCTGACGGACGCTTCAGGCGTTCAGGGACGGCCGCTGTCGTGCTTGTTTTCCACAGGCGTGGCTGGCAGCTAGAGGGCTCGATATTCCTAACGTTGACCTGGTGTGAGTGTGGGCGGTTTTATAACCTGAAAAAGACAGTGTTTGTTTATGAACCGTAAAAGTCCCTAGAGGAACCACGGTTGACGTGCTTAAAAGCAGGAGGTGATACTCTGAAAATAACTTATTCATGAAAACATATCTCCTTGTGAAAAATAAAGCACATAAGTGTATGCGGCTTGAAATTGTAATCATTCCGGTCCTCCCGCCCCCTCCTCCCCCCTGCCCTACCTTCCCCCGTGCCCGTGTTTCCTGCTATGAGATTTCCAACGACCCTGAACCACTGTGCATCGGTCAACTGACCACGTACTCACACTCACTCCCCCCACCCACGTTCCAACACCCGTTCTTTCCCCCTTGGCTTCTTTCCCTGCCAGGTGATCCACTACAAGATCCCCAACGACCCTGGGACGTTTGTGCATCGATCACTCACTCACTCCCCTTATTCGCCTCTACTCTCCATCCCCCTTCTTCCCCACCTCCCCCTCCTTCAGGTGATTCACTACGAGATCCCCAACGACCCTGGGACGTTTGTGCATCGGCTGCTCACACCCCTCCTCCTCCGCCTCCTCTCTCGCCCCCCCTACTCTCGTCTTCCTCTTCCCCTTACCCCCCTCTTCCCCCCCTCAGGTGATTCACTACGAGATCCCCAACGACCCTGAGACGTTTGTGCATCGGTCGGGGCGAACGGGGCGAGCTGGCAAGACGGGATGCACCATCCTCATGTACACGGACTCGCAGGTGTGTATTTGTGATTGATGGTGTGCGTGTGAAGAAAGTGACTCAAGCATGTGACCACCGTGTAAGGCCTTGATCCATCATCTGGGCGGAGCTGGCAAGACCGGATGCACCATTCTCATGTACACCGACTCGCAGGTGTGTTGCACTAACGGGTGTGACTATGGCATATGCTTGTGAAGGTGTTGGGGCCATCCTCATGTGTACACCGACTTGCAGGTGCATTACACTAACGGATGATTGGCTGCAAGCTTGAAAAGGCCTCCCAGGCCCACCCAGATGATGGCCTGCAAGCCTCCGCCAACCAGTCGCCCTTATCTACCGGGTCCACCCTGAGCTATATCCGCCCCTTTCCCCTCATCCCCTGTGACGCCGCGTGCCTCCCTCCCCCCCCCCCCACCCCCCCCCCCCACTCCTCCCCCACCCCCCCCCCCCCCCCCCCCCCCCCCCCCCCCTCCGTTCCCTGCGCATGATAGAGCGGGACATTGGCTGCAAGTTTGAAAAGGCCTTCCCGCCCCACCCGGACGACGTGCTCCAAGCCTCGGACAACCAGTCAGCCGCCCTCATCTCCCGCGTCCACCCGGAGCTCGCCGAGTCCTTCCCTCCCTCCCATCCTCCTCTCCCTCCCATCCTCCTCTCCCTGCACCCCCTTTGTTCGAGCTTGGCCCATGACTCTGAAGCTTAAATTGAACAAAATTTTCTCCTCTTCCTCTCTCTCCCTCCCTTCTCCTTTCCCCAGATCCGTTCCCTGCGCATGATCGAGCGGGATATCGGCTGCAAGTTTGAGAAGGCATCCCCTCCCCACCCGGACGACGTCCTCCAAGCCTCCGCCAACCAATCCGCTGCCCTCATCTCCCGCGTTCACCCGGAACTTGCCGAGTCTTTCCTGGAAACTGCCGAGAAGCTTCTCGAGGAGCGCGGCCCGATGGCACTAGCTGCCGCGATCGCCCACCTGAGCGGGTTCAGCCAGCCGCCCGCCGCCCGGTCGCTGCTGACTCACGAGGAGGGGTATGTGACGGTGCGCGTGATTCGCACGGCCAAGAGCCGCAACGGCCCGCTGATTTCCCCGCGGGCGGTCATGGGCACTCTTGGGGAGATCTGCCGCCGCGCTGCTGACAACGTGGGGAAGATCAAGATTCTGGGGGAGCGAGATGTGAGTGGGCGTGTGGGGGTTTAGGGGGACTGGGGGATGGGGATGGATGGCTAGTGTGTGGGCGGGGAGGGGGTATGTGAAGGTGTTGACGCACGAGGAGGGGTATGTGACGGTGCGCGTGACTCGCACGGCCAAGAGCCGCAACGGCCCGCTGGTCTCCCCGCGGGCGGTCATGGGCACTCTTGGGGAGATGGGGAAGATGGGCACATCGGGGAAGATGGGGGGGAGGGGGGGAGAGGCTGGCAACGTGGGGAAAGGAGCCTTTTGAGGCGCCTCAAAGGTCGTTGGGGGAGCAGCCGCTAAGCCTCTTTGTTGGTCTCACGCATTGAGGGGGGTAGGTCTTGGTCTTGCTGGTCTCACCACCCCCTCTTTCTCTTTTGAACCTTCAGGTGGAGGGTGCAGTGTTTGACCTGCCAGAGGACGTGGCCAAGGAGCTGCTGAGTCTCAAGGTTGAGAACGGGGACGTCTTTGACATCCCGCGCCAGGTGCGTGCGCGGGGGGACGGCACTGGTGGGTGTTTGAGCCTCAGTTGGCTCAGACGGCACTGTCTTTGCCTTGTACTTTTGTTTGCGCATCAGTTGTTGTTGGTGTTTGAGCCTCCAGATTGAGAACGGGCACGTTTTTTACATCCCGCGCCAGGTGCGTGTGTGGGGGGACGGCACTGGTGCGTGTCTGGTTCTGCTGCCTTTTGAAAAGAATTTACGTTAGATGAATTATGTTGGATAATTCATGCTAGATACTTATGTTGAAAAGTAAGGTGTGTGCGTCCTCACCTCTGCTTCCCACGCTAGTGGGTGATGATGTTTGTAGCGGCAGCGACAGGGATAACTACGCCCGGTTCGGAGCGAGGGGAGGGGGCGCCTGCGCTTATGTTTCTGTTCTTTACCCCCTGTGCTGTGCTGTGTGCCTTACCCATGCATCCCATGTGCCCCCATTTCTTCCACGTGCCCTCTGCCCCTCAGCTGCCCACGCTAGTGGATGATGATGTGCGTGGCGGCGGCAGGGACAGGGACAACTACGGACGGTTCGGAGCGAGGGGAGGGGACAGGGGCAGGGGCGGAGGGGACAGGTTCTCCCGTGGTGGGGACAGGGGGGGGCGAAGGGGAGGGGACCGTGACAGGGGGTTCAGGCGCGATGACGGTGGCAGGAAAGAGAGGTGAGCGGTGGAACTGCAGTGTGTTGATAGTATGATAGAGAAGCGTGGTTTTCTGTGGGATGGTGCAGTATGGCATGGCATGGCATGGAATGGCATGGAATGGAATGGGTGAAATGGTACAGATAGATCGGGAATGGCATTGGGATGCGATTATTGAGATATGATGTACTGGGAAAATATTTGTCCTTTTTGCCATTGCCCCCACAAGGGCCAAATGATGATAGGTTGTTTATTGTTCTGGTCTCTTTGCTGTTTCCCGCTTGTCCTCGCTCCTCCCGCCCAGGTCTGGGAGCTGGGGCGATGTGGGTGACAGGCGCAGCAGCGGCAGCAGCAGCGGCGGAGGCAGCAGGTTCGGTGGCGATCGTGACCGATTCTCCTCTCGGGATCGCCGCCCGGCTGGCGGAGGTTTGGTTAACCGCCGCAACTTCACCTCTGACGCATGGGAGAGCGAGGACAGCGACGGGTACTACACCCCATCCCCCTTAGAGCGCACGCGCAGCGCTCCCAGCAGGAGTGGTGGGGAGTATGGATCGTCGTATGGTCGCGGGGGTGGAGGAGCAGGAGGTGGAGCGTTTTCGGGGGTTTGCTTCTTGTGCAAGCAACCTGGGCACAGGGCGGCAGACTGCCCTGTGGTGGCTGGTCGTTAGGATTTGATGCTTGAACGGTGTGGTTACTGAGATTAAATTTACATTTAGGCTTGGATACTTTGAACTGCTGTGCTGAGATGGGGAAGGGTCTAGAATGCAGAACACTTATACGTGTTTCAGGCCTTTCTCCAACGTTGGAATAATGTTTCTACACGTTGAATCAAGAGTTATAAGTAACACACTGCTTAGAATTGACACACAATTCAGTCATCATTTCTTTGCAGCAGTAGCAGCAGCAGCAATAGCTCAAGCTATATTTCAAGCCTTAACACTCAATAAACCCCTCATTCTTGACGTTAATGACATAACTCCCGTCTTCTCCGCGTCCGCCCTCACCTGGTCCCCTCGCGCTGCTCTCAAACGAGCAGCCTCCTGCTGGAAGACCAGAAGCACGTCCCTCGTGGCCAGCTGCAACAAGCTGTGAAGACACCGCTTGAAAATGGCTGGTGGCGCCACTGACGGCTGGACTATTTGGCAGAGCACCAGACGGGAAGCCAGACGGAATCTGTCTGTATCCGTCTTCATGTCTGGCGCTTCATCGGATTCGTCGCTGCTGATGCTGCCTCCGTCGCGGCTGGTGCTACTGCCATCGCTTGATTCTGTAGACTCACAACGGCAGAAGTTGGAATCATCTGGTAACGATGTAGCATCATGCTGTAACGATGCAGCAGACGACTCGGATGCAGGAACAAGCAGAGGCTCGACTTTCCAGGACCCTTCGAATTTCCGCATAAAGCCAGGACGAGTCAGGGCGAAGGTCATGGTGCGGTTAGGTCTGTCCTGGACCATGCGCATGTGCGCCTCGAACGTGCCAGTAAAAAACGGCAGCTGAAACGAAAACACCATGTCCATCTCGACCTCCTTCACCCCGTTACAGTCACGCACGACGTGGTGGTTCCGCACCGATTTGATATTCTTAAACACGCGGCGATTGTAGGGGTCGCACACGAGGCTGAAGACGGCGTCGGGAGGAAACGCGACGGTTGCGGTGCCGTCTAGCTGGCAGAGCGCGTTTGGGCCGACTGTGACCGTCATGTCAGGTGCTTCGTCCGTCCAAATGGGGTCCAGGAACCACGCCGCTAGCTGAATGCTCATGGATTCCGAAGAGTCTTCGTTCAGCGACGAGGGGAGTAGCGTCGGAGAGATGGAAGTGGCGGATTTGACTGTCATGATGCGGACGATGAGATAAGCAGCCTCAGATTCCGAGACAGAATGAGTTTGTCAGTCTTGTAACAAAAGACAGTGCAAATCCCGTTCTCCTGAAAATATTCCAGGGAGTTGGGCCGTCGTTAAAACCCAGGGTCCACAGGTTTCAAAGGTAGGAAGGTTGGTTGGACTTAGTGACCCAACCAAAGGTAGGAAGGATGAGGCAACTTCGGGATACTTGAGACTCCGGTTTTAAATTCGAGGTCGAGCCTTACTCCAGCGTTCACACTGTCGCAGCAGAGAATTAGGCAGAGCAATTGCAACTCAGGAACTTGGAAACCAGAAGCATCTCGCTGCGAATGAACGAAACAAGCAATTTCTGAACCAAAAAATAGGATCTCTAGGTTGTTTTGGGCCTTCGCCTTTGAACAACAAGCCTGGTTCTGTGGGTTCTAACACGGTAACAAATGGTTTGATTTCTCCACCAATTTTGACCGTAATGAAATCGGTCTGAAGTGTTGAGTGTCACCCCCCAATGAATAATCCATTTTGACAATCGAGGATTCCGGGGTTGGTTGATCCGAGAGGCACATCCTTGAAGTGACTGCTCCCATCATAAGGTTCCTCCGAGCCGTGCGATTGGAATGTAAAGTGGTGGTGAGCCGTGAGATAAGACCTGAGCACGAAAACCGAATGTTGGCAAATGTGGAATCGGGAATGCCGCGCCGCGCGCTTGCAAAAACTCCCCGATTTCATCCTTGTGATAACCCGCAGGGGTGGAATTTTTGATTTGGCTAATGCAATATTTTATTACACACCAGATTTCTGTCAAATGTTGAACATTGATATGATAGGCTATAGTGAGTTGCACTCTAGGGGGTACAGCTTCTAGGGTTGCTCATTTGTACCCCATTCGTTTCTATTCCAATGATTCCGTTGTTCGCTAACTTTGAGATGGTATCAGAGCGTGGTCCCTCCTAGGACCTCGTTTTCATGGGCCCACCAAACCCGCGATCTGCCATGGCGACTTATTGTGCTGCTGGCATGGCTGCTACTGCTAGTAGCGCGAAATCCGCTGCTGGCTCGAACTCCGCTGCTTTTGCAGCACCCGTCGCGCTGCCCCCTTTCGCCTGCCCCGTCGCGCTCTGCCAGTGGCGAGCGTGCCAGCGAGGCGACGGCGGGCGCCAGCGCAAGCGCCAACGGCGGGCGCCAGCGCCAGCGCCAACGGCGGGCGCCACCGCCAGCGCCAACGGCGGTCGCAAGCGCCAGCGCGGACGCCAGCGCCGACGGCGGGCGCTAGCGCAAGCGCCAACGGCGGGCGCCAGCGCCAGCGCGACGCCAGCGCCCAGCGCCAGCACTTCCGCCAGCGCCAGCGCATGGGGGGGAGGGGGATGAGGGGGTGGCGGGAAAGCTTCTGCCGCGCCAGCCACCTCCTCTCCTCTCCTCTCCTCTCCTCTCCTCCTCCTCTTCTCCTCTCCTCTCCTCTCCTCTCCTCTTCTCCTCCAGCCGCATCTCCTCCTCTCTCCTCTCCTCTCCTTCTGCCGCATCTCCTCCTCCAGTCTCCTCTCCTATAGCCGCATCTCCTCCTCCTCTCTCCTCTCCAGCCGCATCTCCTCTGCTCTCCTCCTGTGCACCACCACCAGCTTCCTCCTCCTCACCAACAGTTGTGTTTGCTCGTAGATGGCGAGCGACCAGCATCCTTCGCCCTCCGGCTATCCCAGCCCTCCTCCGCGCTCTCCGCGCCCTCCTCCGTTCTGGCGTTCACAGGTGCTGCCGCTCAGCCACCGCTGTTTCTGTGCCTATCCTAGCTACAGCAACCGCTCTCCAGGCGACCTGGTGCCAGACACCACTAGCTATAGCCGTAGGCAGTTACGGGGGTGTGTTGAATTATATTGCATATCCTAACTGCCTACAGCTTGCTAGTGTATTAGTTAGTTATTAGGTTCAACTGCTGGTGGTGTACCCTATCCTCTCCCCTATCCTATATCTTGTAAACATTCCTTAGTGAATCCCCTCTTTGCCCAAAAAAAAAAAAAAAAATCTGGGGGTGCTGGAGTTGGAGGTCCTAGCACTGGCGGTACTGGTTCTGGGGGTGCTGAGTCTGAGGAGACTGACGCTGGAGACCCTGGTTCTGCGGAGTCCACCCCGCCCCCCCACCGCCACGACACGCGTCTCCAGGCTGCCCGTCGGCGTGAGCGTGAGGAGCAGGAGCGGTTGGAGAGGGAGCGGCAGGAGCTGCGGGTGCTGGACCTTCTGGAGCAGCAGCGGCAGCAGCAGCAGCAGCAGCAGCCGCAGCCGAGAACTAGGAACTGGTGGAGGGGAGGGTGGTAAAAGGACCAGTCAGCAGAGTCCACTGGGAAACCAAGGAAGACACAGGGGACGGCGCGTGCTGAGAGCTTGTCCGCGGAGGTGTCGCGAACAAGTGCAAGGCAGCCCCAGACTCGAAAGGCCGACCCAACACCAGGGGATCCAGTCCAGAGACTGGTCGGTGAAGCCTCGGGCCGCGAGACACGCGGCTGGAGGTTCAGCTGGTGTGCGGCGTAGCGAACCGCGTGAGGCCACAGAAAATGGGGCGCACGGGCATGAATCATGGACGTGCGGGCGATGTCCATGACCAAGCCTATGCGGCGCTCAGCAACCCCATTCTGCTGTGGGGACTCTGGCAGCGTCCAGGACTGGGTGATGCCCTGTTCGCCGCAGAATCCGCCGAGAATGCCGGAGCGAAACTCGCCCCCACGGTCGGAGTGAAGACAACTGACTCGACGACCACGAGTGCCCTCAGTGGCTAGAAGCCACCTGATCAGCGTAGCAGTCACCTCGGACTTCTTCGCAAGAGGAAACACTGTGGTGTACCTGGAGAAGTCGTCGACGACCACCAGAAAGTAGCGCTCCCTCCCAGACCCCTGCGTCGGGGCAGGGCCCCAGACGTCCAAGTGGAGAGTCTCGAAGGGAGCGGTGGCCGGACGAAGGGAGGAGGAGTGGGGAGTGGCACGTAAGCGACCGGCGACGCACGGAGAGCAAGGAGGGGCAAGCGAGGGAGGGAGCGACGGGAAGGTGCGTGGGAGACCTGTGACTAGTCCCTGACTGAGCATGCCACGAAGGCGAGGGATCGACGGGTGGCCAAGACGGTGGTGCCACAGGACGGTGCGGTGGGCGAGAGAGCGACAGGAGCAAGACGCAGCGACTGGACTGGACACAGCGACCGGACTGGACACAGCCACCTGACCGGACTCTGCTATCGGGGGGGACGAAGCAACCTGACCAGACGCAGCTACCTGCGGGGGCGGAGTGTGCAGGACGAAGAGACCTGAGTGGGGCTCTCTGGTGAACGTGGCAAGAACTGCCCTGGTGGAAGAGTCCGTACAGATCGCAGTCCTCCCGTGCGCAGGAAAAGTGACTGTGATCCCCCGGTCCTGAAGGTATCCAACACCCACCAAGTTCCGAGAGAACGAGGGGATGTAGACACCAGTGAGGAAACCAGAGGGGACAGCCGGGCACGGGAGGGTGGTCGAGCTACGAGCAACTGCTGGTCCTGAAGTAGGATCAGCCAGGGCAACTGGGACTGGAGCCGAAAGAGGTGTGACAGTGGTGTGGTCGCGGAAGAAACACTGAGACGCGCCGGATTCCAGCGTGAAGGAGAGCGACGCAACAGCAGTCGTCACGGCTGGGCTAGTGACTACACAAGCACCTACACTAAAAGCACAAGTACCAACACTAGCAACAGGCAAAGGTCCTAAGCTAGGTACACGTAAGCCAAGAGATCCGTACGTGACAGAATAAACAGCATCCATAGACATATCAAACACAGGGAAACCACTACGAAACAGACCGGGCCAGATCGGGGGAGCCGACTCAGGCCCAAAACGCTCACGGTAAAGGTCGTCGAGGCGGCTGTAGCAGCGCTGTGCAGAGTGGTCAGGACGCCAGCAGGTAGTGCCAGCACCAGGGCCGGTCAGGATCCGGTACTGGCAGGGGCCGACGTCGCGGCCACCGCGACGAGCCCCCCAGCTGGCTGGGCCGCTGCTGCAGCCAACGCGACCTGAACCACCAGGCCCCCATGGCTGCTGAGGGCGCCACAGCTGCTGAGGGCGCCCCTGCCGCTGCGGAAGCCACTGCTGAAAAGGCCGCTGCTGCTGTCCCTGCTGCTGGAGAACCCTAGCGGACTCCATGATAAAAGCTAGCGGGGTGCAGGAGCGGCAGGCTAGGAGCGACAGGAGCGACAGGCTGCTGTGAAAAACGAGAACAACTAGGAGCGCAAGGTGAAACCAGGCGAGTAACTGCTGGAGCACGGAGCGAACTAAGCTAGGAGCGCCAGGTGAAACTAGGCGAGGAACGGCTGGAGCACGGAGCAAACTGAGCTAGAAGCGCCAGGTGAAACTAGGCGAGGAACGGCCGGAGCACGGAGCAAACTGAGCTACGAGCGAGGAGCGAGAACGGCTGGAGCGAGAACGGCTGGAGCTAGAAGCGGCGAGCTAGGGCTGGCTGGAGGTAGGAACGGCCGGGGCTAGAGACCGTAAGTGCGGCTGTCGGCTGCCGCTAGTAGAGCCACTGGCAGTGGAAAGTACGTGCGACAGTAGGGGCTGCAGTACTGACGGCTGCGGGATGTAGGCAACTGTGCAGGTCGTCCGGCAAGCAGGAACGCGGGCGACAGTCGCAGGCCCCCACTGTGAACCCCCTTTTTTTTTTTTTTTTTTTTTTTTAGGGTTTAATTTATTTATTTATTTTCTGGCACTAAAGCACCCCGGGGCGCGCTGCCTGCAGGGTGTGCTGCCTGCGGGGCGCGCTACCCGCGGGGCGCGCCTCCTGCGGGGCGCGCTACCCGCGGGGCGCGCTACCCGCGTGGCGCGCTGCCTGCGGGGCTGGGGTGACGAGCCAGGGAGGGCGCCTGGGCGACGGGCTAGGACGGGCGCCTGGGCGACGGGCTAGGACGGGCGCCTGGGCGACGGGCTAGGACGCAGGCCTGGGCGACGGGCTAGGACGGGCGCCTGGGCGACGGGCTAGGGCGCAGGCCTGGGCGACGGGCTAGGGCGGGCGCCTGGGCGACGGGCTAGGGCGGGCGCCTGGGCGACGGGCTGGGGCGGGCGCCTGGGCGACGGGCTGGGGTGGGCGCCTGGGCGACGGGCTAGGGCGGGCGCCTGGGCGACGGGCTAGGGCGGGCGCCTGGGCGACGGGCTGGGGCGGGCGCCTGGGCGACGTGGCTAGGGGTTTCAGTCAGCGTGAGGGAGTTGACTTCTTCCAGACCTTCGCCCCGACCCCGAAGATGACTACTCTTCGGGTGTTACTCCACATAGCAGCGCAGCGAGACTACGAGCTGCACTCCCTCGACTTCTCCACTGCGTTCCTCCAGGGCCGACTACACGAGGAGATCTGGCTGCGCCGTCCTCCTGGCTTCACTGACACCTTCCCACCTGGGACCCAGTGGAGCCTGAGGCGACCAGTCTACGGTCTCCGCCAGTCGCCCCGTGAGTGGCACGACACTCTTCGCTCCACGCTTCGTGACCTTGGGTTCAGCCCGTCCTCCGCCGACCCGTCGCTGTTTGTTCGAGCGGGTTCTACTCCTTTCTTTATCCTTGTCTATGTCGACGACTTGGTGTTTGCTACAGCAGACAGGGCAGCCCTGGCTCAGGTGAAGTCCGAACTGCAGAAGAGACACAAGTGCACTGACCTGGGTGAGCTGCAGCGCTACCTTGGCCTGCAGATCACCCGGGACAGAGCCGCTCGCACCATCACACTGACGCAGTCACACATGGTGCAGCAGGTCCTTCGGCGGTTCCACTTCCAGTTCTCCACCACACAGCCCACTCCTCTTGCTGTTGACCATAGACTCACGGGCCCCTTTCCTGACGAGCCCTTTGAGTCCAGTGGACCCTACGCAGAGCTGGTGGGCTGCCTCATGTACCTGATGACTTGTACTCGACCGGACCTCGCCTTTCCACTCAGCATCCTTTCTCGCTTTGTTGCGACTGGGAGACACCGCCCTGTCCACTGGACAGCTGCTGTGAGGGTGGCGAAGTACCTGGCGACTACATCAGGCTTGGGGCTTGTGCTTGGAGGGACTCAGCTAGTGGCGTTGACTGGTCACTGCGACTCTTCCTACGCTGACGACGTGGAGACTCAGCGTTCGACTCAGGGTTACTGCTTCAGTCTGGGAGCTGGTGCTGTGTCGTGGAGGTCTACACGGTCGTCGTCTGTGGCTACTTCCAGTGCAGAGGCAGAGATCTACGCTGGTGCCATGGCGGCACAGGAGCTTCGCTGGTTGACCTTCTTGCTCGCTGACCTTGGTGAGCGGCCTCGCTCTGCACCGACCTTGTACGCTGACAACAAGGCCATGATCCTCCTGTGTCGAGAGCCTCGACTGGAGAGCAGAGTGAAGCATATTGACGTGAGGTACTTCCTCCTGCGAGAGCTGCAGCGACGCGGTCAGGCACGCCTGGACTTTGTGGCCTCAGAGGCCAACACTGCAGACGTCTTCACCAAGGCCTTGGCGCTTGGTGACCACCACAGGTTCTGTGTGCAGTTGGGGCTTGTTGAGGTAGGCCCTCGGTTGGTGTAGTCTTGTTGCTTGCTCTGCTTGTTGTGCTTTGTATTTATATCCTAGTGAACTCTTGAACTGGCCTTGTGGCCGCTTGCTTGCGCTCGGAATTTGTGTGGTGTCCTTGAGATCCACCCTGAGCTTGCCTTGGTTCTTGGTTTGACTGGTCTTGTGACCGTTTGTTCACCTTGCTTGCTTTGATGCCCCTCACTTAGCCTATGGGGGTGTGTCAAATGTTGAACATTGATATGATAGGCTATAGTGAGTTGCACTCTAGGGGGTACAGCTTCTAGGGTTGCTCATTTGTACCCCATTCGTTTCTGTTCCAATGATTCCGTTGTTCGCTAACTTTGAGAATTTCAACTTTCTAGTTTCTACGTTTTCTACTGCTCCCTCCCTGGGGCTCCAGCTAATGCTCTACAAAAGAAATTCTGCAAAATCATAAGGTTAACTGCAACTCACTCTAAAGCCCTTAGCTGCGAAGAAACAGATATGGGAAACAGGTAAAGTACACTAATGTGGCTCACTGATGGCCCTCTCAATAAGTTCAGCAACAGGGAGCACAGGTGAGCAGCAAAGAAACAAGCTTCTTGCCGCTGCCTTTTCTCCGTGCTGCTGGAGCACCACCTGCAAATGCACCAAATCTGAGTACTGCTCCCCCAGTTGCCCTTCCTGCTCCTGCTGCCCCTGCTTCTGCTCCTGCTGACCGTTACCCCGTTGCTGATTCTCGTCCTGGCCTTGCTCCTGCTCTGGCCCTTGCTGTTGCTGTTGCAGAATGCCTCTATCCTCCCCAATCATACCGCTGCCTCTGCCTCGCACCAGCCCTCCAAATGACCCAAAAACCCCGAACCCACCACCCACAAGCCTCAGCATCCGCTCAAGAACACTCTCTTGACCAGCCACCCTCCCGTAATAACTCTCTTCACCAGGAAGAAAATGACTTTTCATACCATCCAGGCAAGCCGAATCAGCCCGACCAGCCACACTCCCATCGTCTGCCTGTGCATGCCCCACAGCATCAGCACCACAGCGTTGGGGTGCCCCTGTCGGCATGGAATTGGATCGACTCTCCACCACCAGTGCTCGTGCGAGCAGAGCAGCGCGGGGGCAGCGGATCGCCCTCGGCTGCATCTGCTCTAGCCGCAAGCCCCTTCGTGCACCTTCCTGGCCCTGGGTGCCAGGTTGCAGTGCGGATGCCACGTGGACGGCTGATGCCAGCTCAGATGTTGTGGGCAGCTGCATGGAAAGACCGTGTGATGCTAATGATGGCTGCTGCTGTCCCCACTTCTGCTGCGTCCCAATGTCCCTCACTTCCCCCTCACGCAGCTTCGTGTTTTGAGTCGACTCAAAACACGCCCCAACGTCCCTTACTTCCCCCTCACGCAGCTTCTTCCTTCCGACTCTACTCCCCCCCGCTCCCTTGCTCGACTCCCCTTCCTCTCCCTTCACCTCTCTTTCATTTCCGAATACCCTCTTCTGCCCTCTCTGCCCTCTGTGCTCTCCTGCTTTTGCAGACCGCTTCTGCTTTCTCTGTACTGCTGCAGTGACCACCACCACCACCTCCTCCTCCATCTCCTCATCCTCTCCCTCTTTTTCCTCCTCTTCCTCCATCCCCTCCTCCCCCTCCTCCACCTCCCCATCCTCCACCTCCTCCTTCTCCTCCTTATCCGCCTCTTGCTCAGAAGTTTCCTCCTCCCCCTCTAATTCTTGTTTCATTTTCCCTCCCTCCTCCTCCTCCACCTCGTCCCCTTCCACTGACTCTTCCTCGTGTTTCACTCCTCCCCCGATTTCTTCCCCCCCCTCCTCCTCCTCCTCCTCCTCCTCCTCCTCCTCCTCCTCCTCCTCCTCCTCCTCCTCCTCCTCCTCCTCCCCCTCCTCCCCGTCCTCTCTACAACTCCCCGCCACACTCACTCTCCCCCTCTCGGCACTCCTCTGGCCAACAGCCACACCACTTTTACCGCCAACGCCCTGACTCCCACTGGTGCCTCCCACCATTGACTCTTCTCGTGTCCTTTTCTTGATAGCAGTGCCAACACGAGCAGCACCAGCAGCAGTATCAGTATCAGCAGCAGCAGCAGCCATGGTGGTGGTGGTGGTATTATACATGCCCTCACCACTACTGGTAGTAGCAGCACCAGCGTCAGCACCATTGGCAGCAGCAGCAGTGGTAGCATCAGCAGCATCAGGAGAAGCAAGGGAGAGAGAGGCGGAGGAGGAGAGGGGGCGACGGCGGTTGAAGACTTGTGCCTGGCGGCGAGAGATCTCCTTTATGCGCCTCTGGAACTGATGGGCAGAGAGGGAGGGAGGGCGGGAGGGAGGGAGGGAGGGAGGGAGGGAGGGAGGGAGGGAGGGAGGGAGGGAGGGAGGGAGGGAGGGAGGGAGGGAGGGAGGGAGGGAGGGAGGGAGGGAGGGAGGGAGGGAGGGAGGGAGGGAATGTACAGAGTGTGCTCGCTTCGAGTTGCCTCAGAAGACTTGTGCCTGGCGGCGAGAGATCTCCTTTATGCCCCTCTGAATCTGATGGGCAGAGTGGGACGGAAGTTGGGAAGGCACAGAGGAAGGGGGATTCTGAGTCAGCATAGAACAAGGCACGTTTTGATTCATCACAGAAGACTTGTGCCTGGCGGCGAGAGATCTCCTTTATGCGCCTCTGAATCTGAAAAGCAGGGAGGGAAAGGCGGAGGTACCAGGACATGGATGGTCAATTTGACTCATAGTCCAAGGTCTGCAGGTTTTTGTTTTTCACTGTTTTTCCTTTGCTTAAGCGTCTTTACAACTTTTGCAGCCCTTCGACTATGAGTAAAAAAGGCGGAGGTACCAGGACATGGATGGTAGTTCAATGTAAAAAGGACAGGGAGTGGTGGTGGTGGTGGTGGTGGTGGTGGTGTGGTGCTGGTGCCATTTCTACGTTCTTAGTATTTAAGGGGGTTTGCTTGTGCAACGAGGAAATACGTTTTTCATCATAGTGAGCTGAAGTGTTGTGAAGATCGAAAGGAGACTTTTGAGTCGACTCAAAAGTCACTTAGTCGACTCATAAGTCACCTGTTTATTTAAGGGGGTTTGCGCAATGAGGGAACACGTGAGTCATCATAGTGAGCTGAAGTGTTGTGAAGAACGGGAGGAGAGGAACGAACAGGGCACAGGAGAGGGCGAGGCAGAGTACAAGGGAGGCAATCCAGTAGGGAGGAGGGAAGATGGGGGGGAAAGAGGATGGGACGAGAGGGAATGATGGGCTACGGTTGAGGGGAGAAAGCTTGCCTCTTCATTGCGCCTGGCCTCCTCTGTATGCAGTGTCATTTCCTGAACAGCGGGAGAGCAAGAGAGGGAGCGGGAGCGAGCAAGCGAGGCAGAGAGGACGAGAGGTTTTGGAGAGAGGCGGCTTTTGAGTTGACTCGAAAGCTGGCCTCTTCATTGGGCCTGACCTCTTCTGTATGCACTGTCATTTCCCAAACAACGTGAGATGAGGGAGGGAGAAAGAGAGAGAAACGAGCGAGTGAGGAGAGATCAAACACTTACCATTCCAGCCGATTCGATTTTTGAGTCGATTTTTGAGTCGACTCAAAAATCGGGAGGGAGAAAGAGAGAGGAACGAGCAAGTGAGGAGAAAGCAAACACTTACCATTCCGGCCGATTTATGCTGTTAATCAAGATAGCACAACACTGTCTGTTCCTATTGCAACACACCCTATTGTAATCAAGATATTACAATACAACACAGCATCCACCAGTGGATCAAATGTTCGGGTCGGCCCGCATCACTGCCTTCACCTTGC
The DNA here is from genome assembly GCA_947471745.1 of Closterium sp. Naga37s-1. Classification (NCBI taxonomy): domain Eukaryota; kingdom Viridiplantae; phylum Streptophyta; class Zygnematophyceae; order Desmidiales; family Closteriaceae; genus Closterium; species Closterium sp. Naga37s-1. Next base: position 1,116,986 of record CANJKZ010000147.1, read on the forward strand.
TTGCTCAACTTGCAGAGAATGTGTCGTGTGCCATTGTAACGAGGTGACTTTTGAGTCGACTCAAAAGTCACCTCAGCACCCACCAGTGCATGTGCATCAAAGTGCGGATCAGCCCGCAAAACTGCATTCACCTTGCTCAACACAACACAACCCCACCATCCTACTCTCTATCGCTCCCCCTTCACTCACCTCCTTCTCGATCCTGTCCGCTGCTGGTTGGAAAACCACCATCCTCCCGGTTGGGAAACACAACACAGCAGCCACGAGTGTGTCAAAGCGCGGGTCAGCCCGCAAGCAGTCTCCTCCCTTAACCCCCCTTCCCCACTTCTCTCCCCTTTCCACCTCACCTCCTTCTCGATCCTGTCCCGGTTGGGGAACACAGCACAGCAGCCACAAGTGTGTCAAAGCGCGCCTCAGCTCAGCCCGCTGAGACCCCTCAGCTACCCCCTCACAGAGCCCGTCTGCTTCCTGCCATCACACCTGCACCTCGATACCTGCTTCTCAGTCCTCCCCCTCACCTCCTTCTCGATCCTCCCTCCCCCTCACCTGCGTTTCCCTCTCCTTCTCACCTCCTTCTCAATCCTGTCTCTGTTGGGGAACACAGCAGCCACCAGCGCGTCAAAGCGTGGGTCGGCCCTGAGGGACCGCCTGCTGGCGCAGTGGGCTCGGCACGAGGGGCACTCGTTGTTGCTGCATGGGAGGGGCGGAGAGTGATGGGGTACGGTAGTATTCATGTCTCAAGTCAACAAAAGTGGGTCAGCCCTGAGGGACCGCCTGCTGGCGCAGTGGGCTCGGCACGAGGGGCACTCGTTGTTGCTGCATGGGGGTGGAGGGGAGTTGGTTGGGAGAGGGGGGGGGGATGGGTGGGGAAGGGGGAGTTGGGGAGCGGGAGTTGTCAACATTAGCGAGTCAGCCCACGCAGCAACCTCCTGCTGGCGCATTGAGCGAGCGTGGCACGAGGGGCACTCGTTGTTGCTGCATGGCCTTGTCGATGCAGTCCCCACAGAAGCGGTGCAAGCACTCCATGACTGTGCACGTCCGCCCGATGATGCCTGGGACCTTCTCACCCGAGCCTTACGTCCATCTCACCCAAACCTGACGGCCTTTGCACCCAAACGTGATGACCTTCTCATGCAAACCTGGCGTCCATCTCACCCGAACCTGACGTCCGTCTCACCCAAGCCTGATGTACGTCAATCTCCTCCGAACCTCACCCGAGCCTGATGGCCTTGTCGATACAGTCCCCACAGAAGCGGTGCAAGCACTCCATGACTGTGCACGTCCGTCTGATGATGCCTGGGACCTTCTCACCCGAGCCTTACGTCCATCTCACCCAAACCTGACGGCCTTTGCACCCAAACCTGATGACCTTCTCATGCAAACCTGGCGTCCATCTCACCCGAACCTGACGTCCGTCTCACCCAAGCCTGATGTCCGTCAATCTCCTCCGAACCTCACCCGAGCCTGATGGCCTTGTCGATACAGTCCCCACAGAAGCGGTGCAAGCACTCCATGACTGTGCACGTCCGCCTGATGATGCCTGGGACCTTCTCACCCGAGCCTTACGTCCATCTCACCCAAACCTGACGGCCTTTGCACCCAAACCTGATGACCTTCTCATGCAAACCTGGCGTCCATCTCACCCGAACCTGACGTCCGTCTCACCCAAGCCTGATGTCCGTCAATCTCCTCCGAACCTCACCCGAGCCTGATGGCCTTGTCGATGCAGTCCCCACAGAAGCGGTGCAAGCACTCCATGACTCTGCGCGTCCGCCTGATGATGCCTGTCGGCCAATGGGAGACCGCCACGTCAGCGCCACGTGTCATGCAGAGGCCACAACCTTGGCTTGGGATAACCCCGAAACTGAGCATACTCTTAAATTATCTTGAAAACTAGACGTATATGAATGACTTTTCGAAGGTGGACAGTTTCGAGGCGCCTCAAAACTATAATTTTGAAAACTAGACGTATATGGATGACTTTTCGAAGGTGGACAGGACAGGACAGGGTTGTCTTCAACATGCGAGAAGCACATGGCAACGCTTCAGCAGAAAAGCTGATCTGTAAATGACAATCAGACATGATTGACAGGTTGCTCTCACCAAGGCATATGGGACACTGTAACTCTTTCCTGATGTCTATTAGTGATATGGAGACCATTCTGCAGGGAGAAAGGGTGGGAATGACAGCCACAAAAACGGTGGCATTTAGGGGAGATTGGTGGCATTAGGGAAAATGATTGGTAGGATTCAGGAAAATTGGTGGCACAAAGGGAAAAAGGCGTCATTTAGGGTAAAAACATGGAGTCATTCGGGACGACAGACGCGTCGCAACAGCAGTGGGACGGGAAACAGGTGATAATTGGTGATTAAAAAGACTTTTAAGACGCTTCAAAAGTTGGCGGTTAGAAAGAGCGGCCCCTCTCGCGCTAGCAACACTCACAGTAGGAAAGTCTGCCAAATTACTCAATGATTGACGAACAAAAAAACGAATTACTCTGTGTTCGACGAAATGACACAATCACGAATTGGCGGAAACGAGCGAAAGCTTTTCGAGTCGCACAGGGATTGCGCCGAATAAATAAGACTTACTCCTGTGCGTCTGGCGTCGGCCTTTTTGCCGAAACCATGTTGACGGTGAAAGACGATGGCGGTTGTAAGGATGGTATGATGGTGCAGGTGACAATATTGATGGCGGTGCGGGGATAATAGTAGTGGCAGCTCTGGAAATATTGGAGTGTTGTAACGGTGGGGTGACACTGTTGCGAACTAGCGATCGCTGCGAAATTGCGGTCGCTGCAAAATTGAGATCGTTGCGAAAACGCGACAGTGATTGTAACTACAGTACGGCGAACGGACTGAAGCTCTGTGCTTTGGATTTGACAGCACCCTTCCGCTCACACGTAGCAACGCAACTCCGTTCAAGCAGTAGAAATCCAACGAACGTTGGTAACCAAGTGAAGGAGGACCCTGTATTGAACTCGCCCATAGAAACCCTTCCTTCGCGAATGAAGCGATTAGGTGACTGTACGTTTCGCGACGTCCCCAATGCCGTGATCAGATGGGATCTTCGTCAGCGGTTGGGGGATGGCGTAATCCCCGAGATCTGCCAACGAGAGATCCGCGATCCTGCTGTGCTGCAACTGAGCCTTTATGAGACAGGGACCACAGCCTTTGTGACACTTGTTAAATGTTATATTATAAAAAAAAAACCCCTTTTACAGGGCAATCATTGGTAGAAAACCCCAAACCGTACAATCTTTGGAGTCTGACAAGCTTTTGCAAATCTTGGCCACACCGTAATCACGGTCCACCAGAGTTCTACGCGGCTGACACTAAGGGCGTGTCTGAAGTGAAACGTCGACGAACGTACAGTTTCGTCGAGGAATGTTGGTGAGTGTCAACCCTCGGATCGAGTGTTCCAACCGTCAGGATTCCTCGACATCCCTCAAAGTTTCGTCGAGGAATGTCGACATTCACTTCAGACACGCTCTAAGCTGTAGAGTACGGAGCAGTCTTAACCTAGTGTTTCCCCAACCAGTATCCATCCGCGGGTGTACTCTTTCGCTGATTTTAACGACAACTAAATTGTGAAAATTAAATTACACATGATGCTCAACCCCTGTGCACGAATTTACCTTTGACATGATGAAAGTCCGCACTCGAGTTTTTTGCGCTAGCCAGTTGCACCTACTTTATAAGGCCCCCGAGCAAGTTGCCGTGATTATGAACCAATACTAACCACAGAAAGTGAAGTCAAACTGAAGAGACCGAAGTCAAACTGTCAACAAGGAGTTACAATTATTTTATAAACCCTTTTTTTGCTTGGTGCGAATTGACGAAGCCTTGCGAAATGCAAGAATCCTTTAAACGCCCAAAGAGTAAGGCAACAGTGGTCTCCTCAAACGAGCATCACATGTACTTGTGCCTCACCCCTGTGCTTCACTCCACCAGACTGATGAATGTCCCAGACTGACGAGTTTGTCTTGGAACACACCCCGCTTGCTTCCTCGTCAGGCCACCATGGCCGGACACTCAAAAGTCCCAAGGGAGGACCATTCCTTGAAGATACTTTGACTATTGGACTCACTCGAAGTGTCTAGTTACTGTAGAACAGCCACAGAATACAAACCGTTAGGTCTTGTGCATCCTTCCAAACCGACCACCCCTGCATAGCGATTTAGGGCATCCGATTTTTCCGTGTTGTCCGTCTCGTCGTTCCATGTCAGCGGCGCACCTTGGTCGTGTTCATTCAGTTTGCTTGCTTCCCTCCATGGATTGAACTGTACAGTACCACAGGCGTGTTCCTTCCGCCACCGCCACTCAACCTCTGTCATCCTCAATCCAAGTTACTATTATTTTGTGCTCTTCAGGACGGAGTATTGGTCTGTCAGTCACCAGTTGATCAAACAATTCATTTGGGTTTGATGACAGATCTACACTGAGTTTCAACCTCAGGCAGTTTCTTCCATGTGACCCTCCCTTGTCAGAGCGTTACTACGAACTGGAGCCGTAATGGGTCGCCATGGCTCCCTCAACCGGCATATTTTCCCGCACGAAAACCTCACAGCAGCAACAGGAAAAGCAACAGAAGCAGCAGTGTCAGCAGAACCAACAATTTCAGCAGCAGCCGTCGCAGGAGGAGCAACAGCAGCGCGCCAAGCGGCCGGCCTCCCCGACAACCTTTTCGTCCCACGACGCTTCGAATAGACCCAGCGGCATGCCTTATCCACGAATCCCCTCCTTCACGTCACCTCGCGCTGCTGTCACACCCATTAGTGTCAATGGAGATAAAAGTCTGCCTGATTCTATGGCTAATAATGATACTAGCGCGAATGGTTTTAATAATAGTAGGGTTCTGATTGACTCGGGGGAGATGAATCAAGTGAATCCAGTCGTCGGAATGGCGACCATGAAACATGTAGAGACACCGAGTGTTTTGTCAAACCACAAGGGTCGAGATTCAGAGGTCGCCGGGATGTCGACGATGGGGGTGGTGGTGGGCCATTCGCACTCGGTGCAGTTCGTGCTGCGGCCCGGCGACGGCGCGATTATCCACGCGAGTAAAGGCGCGGTCAAGACGCTCGGCTACTCGCGCGACGAGCTGTTATCGGTGGGTCTCGCACTTTTGAGAATATTGGAGTCGCTTGTAAGAATCCTTAAAAATAACGCCACCATCCACGCGCTTAAAGGTGCGGTCAAGACGCTCGGCTAATCGCGCGACGAGCTGCTATCGGTGGGTCTGCACCTCCGTTCGTCTGGTAGTTGTGTTATTGTGTTGTTGGAGTGGATTTGTTGTTGTTTTTTTTTTTTTTTTTTTTTGCCACCGTCCTCGCATTTACAGCACGGGTGATCTGCGTAAGCATGGGTTTGAGAGTTGTTTTAACGATAGTATCATCCGACCTCTTTGCGTTCAGATTCGGCATGATTCAGATGATTCGGCATGATATATCGCGCTGTTCCCACCCTTCATTCGATGTGTGAAAACCCCTAACGTTTTTTTTTTTTTTTTTTTTTTTTTGGCTGGTAATATTGTTTGTTTGTTTTTGCGGAATGAGCCAGTAATAATTCCATCTTATCCCTTTCGCGTGTCCCCGCGTCCCCAATTCTCCAATTTCGCCCCCCAGCAACGACTGTCCACTTCCCGCTTCGCCCTCTATAAAGACAGCCAAAGCTGAAGCTCCCATCCTCCCCCCTCCTCCGTCCTCTTTTTTCTTCCTCTCCCGTTTTCCCCATTCCGCTTCTCATCCCCCCTTCCGCCTTCCCCAGACGTCTCTTCTCCGCCTGGCCGCGCCTTTCCCGCTCAGCGACTGGCGCGCAGTCGTGCAGCGCCTAGAGACCGCGCAAATCGGCTCCGCCGCGCTCCCGCTCACCCTCACGTGCCCCGCCACTGCACCCGCCGCTTCCGCCGCTTCCGCCTCGTCCGCCGCGGCTTCTGCTGCAGCGGCAGCGCTTTTAGGTGCGGGGGAAGGCGCATTCGGCGGGGGGAGCGGAAGTGGCGGAGGGGGCGGAGGGGGCGGAGCAGCATGGGGAGTCTCTGCAGAAAGGGGAAGCGTTTCGCAGCAGCATCCGCATTTCCCTGCTGTATCTGCGCTTACTGCGCATTTAGAGGAAGCAGATGGAATTTCAAGAGGCGAATCTGGGAAATTTATCGTTCTGCCTTCCTATCCGGGCACCCCTGGAGGCTCGTTCACACTTTCCGGGGGAACTTCTCCTTTTAGGGTTTCCAGCCCCACACCGTCCACCTCGCCGTACACTTTAGACCCCCTTGCGGCAATGTCTGAGTCGGAAGGGGAGGAGGGGAAGGGCGTGAGGCGGTTCAGCAAGCAAAGGACCGCGTCTGGATCCGATATGGGCCGGTTTGCGGGGGACGGTGATGTGCTTATAACGGGGTTTGATACAAGCGAGGGAGCAGGAGGGTTGGGGGGAGTGAGGAGTGGAGGAGCAAGGGCAGGTGGTAGTTTTGGCGGTGGTGGTGGTGGTGGTGATGGAGAAGGAAGAAGTGGACCAATTGGCTTGGAAATTGAGGGGCGTTTCGATGCAATACCCTTATCCCCGTTTTCCACCATCTCGTCTTGGGAACCTCCTCCTCCTCCTTCTCTTCCTTCTTCTATTACTCTCCCTTCGGCGCCCCCCCCTCCTGCTGCTCCTACTGCTCCTTCTGCGGATCCTCCTCACCGCAGCGTCAACACCAGCTCCAATCTGGTTACCACCACCCCCACCATTGTTACCACCGTCAGTAGCGGCACCGGCAGTAGCAGGGGCATAGGGAGCAGCAGCGGCATAGGGAGTAGCCGCACCAGCTTTACCCGTGCTGACAGTGAACCCCCCAGCAGCCGCCTTCCTGTCACCAGCCTCACAGGTAGCAACACCCTTACACGGGCACACGGTCACACGGGCAGCGGTCACACAGGCAGCGGTCACACAGGCAGCAGCATTGGCAGTGGCTTCACGGGGTTCAGGGGCGCTGGGTCGGGGAATCTTATCGCGAGTGAGCAGCTGGGCGTGGAGACGGTTAATATGGAGCAGATGGAGCTGCCTGTAGCGGGGATGGCTGGGTTCTGGAGTGAGGAGGAGGGGAGGGCGACTGGGGAGCGTGTGAGAGGGAGTGGGTGGAGCAACAGAGAGGGTGATGTTAGTGGTGGTGGTGGGGGAAAGGTCAAGCAGAGTGAACAACAGGGTTCAGCCGCCCAGGGTTCGGCTGTGCATGAGACACCCGCGTCCCTTTTCGCCTTCCCCTCCAGCCACAGCCAAACGATTCAAGGAAACATTTCCTCAAACCCAGAAAGAAATCTTTCGCTTTCAGGGCAGCTTGTAAGAATCCGTAGAAGCGGCTCAGGTATACCTTCTGGGCAGGACAACAGGGTGAAAGGGAACGAAGGAGGTGCCAGGAACGGGGCGAGAGGCGAGGAGGAGGAGGAAGAGGAGGATTCAGCAGCAGCAGCAGCGGCGGCGGCGGCGGCGGGTGCAAGGAGCAGTTTCAGCTTCAACGTGCCTCGTTCCCTCGTGCCCGTGTCTCTCAGCTGGAGTGGCGGCACTGCCACTGCTAAAGCCGCTGCTGCCCCTGCTGCTCCTGCTTCTACTGCTTCTACTGCTTCTGCTACTGGTGCCGCTGCTGCTGGTGCTGGTGCTTCTGCTGCTGGGGCAATGGGGCATGGGGGGTTGGGGAGCGGAGCAGCAGGTATGCAGGATGATCAGGCAGCAGAGGAAGGGGGCAGCGTGAGAATGAGCTGGATGGGAAAGCGGCGCAGCAGGAGCAGCAGCAGAGCGGGGTCCATGGATGTTACTGATCCTGCTGCTGTGGCGACTTTTGAGGCGCCTCAAAAGTCTGATCCTGCTGCTGTAGCCGCTGCGGTTGTGGCGCAGCATCAAGCTGAGCTTGCTGCTGCTGGTGCTGCTGCTGGTGACGCTACTGCTGCTGCTGCTGCTGCTGCTGCTGCTGCTGCTGCTGCTGCTGATGGTGGCGTTAGTGCTGCTGCTGCTGTTGGTGATGGGAAGGGGTCTAGTGGTGCTGGTGCTGCTGCTTCTGTTGCTGCTGGCTCTACCGCTGCTGCTAGTTCTGGCAGTGCTGCTGCTAGTGCAGGCGGCAGTGTGACTGGCAAGGGCAAGGCATCCTGGCTCCGCCATATGCTGAGGACCACCTTTGGGTCTGTAAAGGCTCCTCCATCCCCTCGCCGTGCTGCTGCTGCTGCTGGCGGTGGTGCTGATGGTGCTGCGTCAGGTTCTGGGCCCAAATTTGCTGGTAGAGCTAGTGGTGGGTCTGAGTCTGACAGTTCTTCCAGGGGCAGGAAGAGTGCTGGGTGGAAGCGAGGAGACGGGCCATGGAGAGCAGACGGGGAGAGGAGGCGCAGGAGCGCGAGTGGTGTGGACGTGCAGAGGAGAGTGAGCAAGGAGGGAGAGGAGGAGGGAGTGGAGGAGGGAGAGGGGGAGGGAGAGGGGGAAGAAGCGGGGGCGTTGAGAGGCCGGTCCGTGACAACTGGATCAGTTGGGCCGGTTCGTTCAGACCCTCACTCCTTGTCACTTCGTGACTCTGCTTCGGATGCTGCCGGCGCTGCTAGCGCTGCTGGTGCTGTTGGTGGTGCTGGTGCTGCCAATGGTGCTGGTGCTGCAGGTGCTAGTGGTAGCAGGGATTGCAGCTGGGATAGCAATAGGGAAGACAACAGCAGGGGGGGCAGCAGGGGTGCGAGCAGCAGTAACAGGGAGGACAGTAGGGGGCAAAGTATGAGCAGCAGGGGAGACAGCAGGGGGGTGAGCATGAGCAGCAGGGGGGGAAGCTGTGAGATGGTGCATGTGCATGCGGTGGTGGATGTGCAGCTGTTTCACATAGGAGGCTGCTCTGACCTCGTTGCTACAGGTGGGTGCGATTGGATGTGCGTGCATGTGCGTGCGCGCGCGTGTTTTCGCAAGTTTCTTTGGCGTGCATGCATGAATGTGCTCACATGTGTGTGCGGTAGAGGCTAGGATGCGGTGGTGGATTTGCAGTTGTTTCACATCGTAGGCTGATCGGACCTCGTTGCTACAGCTGTGTGTGTGTATGTGTGTGTGTGTGTGTGTGTGTGTGTGTGTGTGTGAGTGAGTGTGTGTGTGTGTTTGTGTGTACGTGTGTGCGCGTGCGCGGGCGTGTGTGTGTGTGTGTGTGTGTGTGTATGTGTGTATGTGTGTGAGTGAGTGAGTGTGTGTGTATGCGCGCACGTGTGTGTGTGTGTGTGTTTGTGTGTACGTGTGTGCGCGTGAGCGGGCGTGTGTGTGTGTGTGTGTGTGTGTGTGTGTGTGAGTGAGTGTGTGTGTATGCGCACGCGTGCGTGTGCGCGTGTGTGTGTGTGTGTGTGCGCGCGCGCGCGTGTGTGTGTGTGTGTGCGTCTCTGTGTGTGTGTGCGTCTCTGTGTGTGTGTGCGTCTGTGTGTGTGTGTGTGTGTGTGTGTGTGTGCGCGCGCCCGAACGCGTGTGTGCTTGCGCTAGCGCGCGCGTGTGTGTATGTGTGTGTGTGTATGTGCGCGCGCCTCTGTGTGTGTGTGTGTGTGTGTGTGTGTGTGTGTGTGTGTGTGTGTGAGTGATTGAGCCCTAATGCGCCTTTCGATTCAACCTAACCCCGTTCCTCCCGTGCTTTTGTGCATTTGTGCCTCTTCTGCAGTGCATTTGCCCTCTCCCTACACCGTATCCTCTTCTCGCCCTTCATCCGGGCAGCTTATTCCCACGAGATCACCGCAACAGCAACCGGCCCCACAGCAACAGCAACCGGCCCCACAGCAACAGCAACCTACGCCAGTTCACCACTCGCAGCAGTCAAGACAGCCGCAGCAGCAGCAGCAGCAGCAGCAGCACCAGGCACAGGCACAGGCAGGGATGGGAATGGAGGTGCAGGCATCAGGCATAATTGATGGTCAAGCTCAGGTGCTGCCGCTCCAACCTCCACCAGATCTTTTCCTCCATCCCCACCCCCACCCGCACCCCCACAACTATCCTCACTCTCACCCGTATGCTAACCCACACCCTCACCCACACCTCTCAAACAATCTGCAACACCATCAGCAGCAGCAGAAGCAGCATCACATGCAGCATCAGCAGCAACACCTGCAGCTGCAGCCGCTGCAGCAACAACAGCCGCACTGGCAGCAGCAGCAGCATCAGCAGAGCATGTCCCAACCGCCTCTTGTTTCGCCCCGTCGCCCTCCTTCCCCTCGTGGTGTGACCCAGCGGCAACAACACCAGCAGCAACAGCAGCAGCAGCATCAGCAGCAGCACCACCAGCAGCGGCATGAGCAGCCACAACAGCACTCGCTCCCACTCTCTCCTACACTCGCTCTCACTTCCCCTCTGTCCTCATCGCTCCCTCTCACTTCGCATATCCCTTCATCATCCCCCCATGGCATATCCTCTTCTCATTCACTCCCCCCATCGTCCCCCAGACCTCCTTCCCAAGCCACGTCCCCCCTCCCTCTCCTCACTCCCCAACGTCCCCACCACTCATCCTCCTCCTCTCCCTCTCCTCTCTCCTCCCCCTTCCCTCTCTCCTCACACTCTCCTCACTCCCCCTTACCGCCCACCACTCCCTCCCATCTTTCCCCACAGCCCCCACCCCCCCATCTCTCCGCATCCCACCTCATCACAAGAAATTCGTTACAGTCACCTACGACAAGCTCTCTAGCGTGGGAGAGTGCTTCCTCTTATCAAGATGTGCTTACAACGGAGGCTGTGGAGAGGGGCAGGCCTCTACTGGACCTGGCAGGCATAGGGGCTGTGACTCTAACGAGGGAGGACGGGAGCGTTACCCTGTGCAACCCGGCGGCCAATAGGATGCTTGCGGGGAGATTCTCGGCCAATGGGGCGGCTCTGGGGGGAGTGCCAGCATGGCAGGTGGAGGGGCGGGTGCTGAGCGATTTTGTTGATGAAGCCTCGCGTGCTGCTTTCGTGGTGAGTGGAGTGGGGGAGGTGGAGTGTCGGGGGGTGGAGTTCCGGGAACGAGGCGGGGTGGGTACTGAGTGATTTCGTTGATGAGGTGATTTCTCTCGGTGCATTCGTGGTGAGTGGAGTGTGCGGATGGAATGGAAGGCGGGATGCGAGGGAAGTGTGCAGATGGAAGGGCGGTGCTCTGTGACTTTATTGCTGCAGCCTTGTGCTCCCCGCCCTTGCCTCCCCGCCCTTGCCTCCCCGCCCTGCCGAGTTGGCCTTTGAGTCAACAGGGAAGTGTGAGGTTTGGAAGGGTGCTCTGTAATTTCATTGCTACAGACTTGTCCTCCCTGCCTCTCTCTCCGTCTCCCTGCCTATCTCTCCCTCTCTCTGCCTCTTGCCCCTCTACTTCCTCTCTCGCGCTCTTCCCGTCCTCCCTTGTCTCTCCCCCCGCAGTCCGACTACACGGCTGTGTGCACGGGCCTAGCGCAGCGCTCCCAGCAGGAAGTGCGGGTTAGAGCAGCAGATGGGGCGATCAGATGGGTGCGGCTCACATGCCACGGCATCAAATCGAGAGCGGATAGTAAAGCACCGCAACGCATTAGTTCAGAGGGCGGTGCGCCCCACCGTTACCACGCAACGCCTCACAGCTCTATAAACCCGAATAGTGACGGTGAGCCTCACCGCATCAGAGCAGGCTCACCACCCGTCGTCGCGACGAGTTCGGAGGGTGATTTGCCTCGCAGAGCCGCAATTGCAGAAGTTGGTCCATCACATGGTATCAGAGCAGCAGGCTCACCGTCACCACAGGTCGCACTGAGTTCGGAGGGTGATGCGACTCACAGCAGCGCAGCAGGCTTGCTGGTCACGAGTACAGATGGTACAAGTGCGGAGGGTGGTAGTGCTGCTCCTCACACCGAGCCCACTCGCTGTTCCATTGGTCAAGGGGCAAGTGAGGGGGAAGGAGGAGCTGTAGCAGCAAAGGATGTAGCAGAAGCGGCTGTAGCAGAAGGGGCTGTAGGTGGGGAAGTTGCAGCTGAAAATGCTAGAGTTGGGGAGGCTGCAGCTGGGGTTGCTGCAGCTGAGCTGGCGAACGAAGGGATAGAGGATGGCGGTTTGAATGGATACAGAGGAGAAGGGAGGGGTGTGGTTATTGAGAGACCAGGCGAGGAGGAGGAGGTGGAAAGGAGAGAGGACGGGAAGGAGGAGCGAGAGGAGGAGCGTAAGGCACAGGAAGAGGAGGACGGGAAGGAGGAGCGGAAAGAGGAAAGGAAAGAGGAGCGAGAGGGGGAGGGCGAGGAGGGGGGAGATGAGGAGGAGAAGGTGAGGGAGGTGCAGGTGCTGTGTCTATTGGAGGATATCAGCGACAGGAAGGCACTGGTATGTGCGTGGGGTGTGCAAACAAGTATGCTTATAACGGGTATGTGGTGTACCAATGGTGTGGTGTGGGTGGGAAGTGCAGGTGCTGTGTCTCCTGGAGGATATCAGCGACAGAAAGGCACTGGTATGTGTGTGGGGTGTGCAAACAAGAATGCTTATAGTTCCCCCTCTCACTCACGTTCCCTCCTTCCGATCACTTGTTCTCTCACTCTCACGCACCCCCATCAGGAGCAGAGCATGTGGAAGTACAAGATGATGGTGGAGAACCGCTTGCTCTCTCTCACTCCTTCCGTTTCTCACCCCGTCTCCTGCCCGCCCATCCTCACAGGAGCAGAGCATGTGCAAGTACAAGATGATGGTGGAAAATCTGTTGTTCCCTCTCACTCACGTCCCTGTTTTTCTATCGCTCGTTCTCAGCCACCCCCTCTCTCACCCCCTCCCTCCTTCTCACCCGCACAGCTCTCCCTCGTGCCCCTATTCTTCAATCACTCCCTCTCCCCCTTCTCACTGCTTTCTTAACAGGAACAGAGCATGTGGAAGTACAAGATGATGGTGGAGAATCTACCGGGGGGGCGCTGGACGGCCGGCAGGAGGTGCTCATCAACTCCACCGCCGCCCACCTGCTCACGCTCCCTTTTCCTCCCTATCTCTCTTTCCCTCGCCCTCTCACTGCTTCCTGAACAGGAGCAGAGCATGTGGAAATATAAGATGATGGTGGAGAATCTACCGGGGGGCGCCGTGCTGATGACCAGAGCGTTGGACGGGCGGCAGGAGGTGCTCATCAACTCCACCGCCGCCCACCTGCTGGGGTGCGCTCGGGGCGATATTGACAGCGTGGAGAAGTGGTTCCGGGCGCTGTATGGGCGGGAGAATGCGGCGAAAGCGCAGAGGAAGTACGAGGGGAGAAGGATGGGCGCTGCGCGGAACAACGTGTTCAACACCGTGCTGCCCATCCGGGTGCGTCCCTCTCCCTGTCTCTCTCTGTCCATCTAAGTGCGTTCTGGGGTTGGTTTAGGGAAAGGAAGGAAGGAACGAAGGGAGGAAGGAAGATAGAGGGGACATTGACAGCGTGGAGAAGTGGTTCCGCGCGCTGTATGGAAGGGAGAATGCTGCCAAGGCGCAGAGGAAGTATGAGGGGCGGAGGATGGGCGCGGCGCGGAACAACGTGTTCAATACTGTTCTGCCCATCCGGGTGCGCACTTGGGGTTGGGTTGGGTTGGGTTGGGTTAGGTTAGGTTAGGTTAGGTTTGGTTTGGTTGGGTTAGGTTAGGGGGACAAGGATGGGGGCGGCACGGAACAACGTGTTCAACATCGTGCTGCCCATTCGGGTGCGTTCCCCTTTCTCTGTCTCTCTCTGTAAACCCCCTATCTTGGTTCGTCCCACTCTCGAATGGTCCTTTCATTTATATAGGCCAGAGTACAACACATGCTTGCAGGGGTTATTGAGACTATAGATTCTTTCCTACCTAGACGCTTAGATGCCTTCGTTAGGGGGCTCAAGGGTTGCATTCTCTCTCTCTCTGTTTCTCCCCCTATCTTGGTTCGTCCCACTCTCTGTCTCTGCTCATCCGGGTGCGTACTAGGGCTGAGTTGGGGTTGAGAGCCGCAAGAACAGCTTGTTTCCCCTGTCTCCTTCTCTTACCCCACACCCACCCACCCCTCATCCGTCCACCCCTGCAGCGCAAGGACGGGTCGAAGCTGCTGTTAGATGCCACGTCCTACTCGCTGGGGTTTGGCAACATGTGGCTGGTCAACGACATCACAGAGAGCCGCAAGAACAGCCTCTTTCCCTCTCTTACCCCGTACCCACCCCATACCTACTTACCCATCCCCTGCAGCGCAAGGACGGGTCGAAGCTGCTGCTGGATGCCACGTCATACTCGCTGGGTTTCGGCGATATGTGGCTTGTCAACGACATCACTGAGAGCCGCAAGAACCAGTTCAAGTTCAAGATGCTCTTTGAGCTCTCCTCCGTGAGTTCTCCCTGTGGCTGGTACCTGGTCCTGGTGCCTGTAGCTGGGCACTCTCCTCGGTACGTGCTTCACTCTCCGCCCATCAGTGCACGCCCGTACGGTGTATGAAATTCATGTGGCCGACATGTGGGAGTGGCTGGTGAACGACATCACAGAGAGCCGCAAGAACCAGTTCAAGTTCAAGATGCTCTTTGAGCTCTCCTCCGTGCGTTTTCTGATGTCGCTACATGGTCCTTTCATTTCATGCTCTTAGTAACTCTCTTTTGATCTGGTCTTGTTGGTTGGTGCGCGTGGTCTTTCTCGGTGGGTGCTTTCCTCACTCCATCTTTGCCCGCTCAATGACTGCACGTCCTTTACAGCAAACCGGTTTGTTCTGGGGGGTGTATGTGGCTTGGAGTGCTCCTCCTCAGTGACTGCTCTTCTCGTTTTTTTTGCTGGTGTCGCTAGTGCTCTCACGTTGCTTGGTGGTGCTCTGCTCTGGTGTGACCTGCAAGCTGCTCCAGACAGGCGGCCTAATCCTCAACGTGTGCTTGACGACCGTGTCTCTGACTGTAACCAACCAGGCAACGTAATGCCCATGCCAGACTCCTTGGTCTTAAGCAATCGTCCATTCCGTAATGCCTCGCCTCTCCCTCACTCTCGGCAGGATCCGAAGCTGCTGCTAACCAAGGGTGCGCAGGTGTTTGACTGCAACCAGCCGGCAAATCCCCATGCCAAACACCCATTATAAAACGGATTTCCACTCCTAAGTCCTCGCCTATCCCTCACTCCTGCAGGACCCCAAGCTGCTGCTAACAAAGGACGGGCGCGTGTTTGACTGCAACCAGGCGGCAGTGCGGATCCTCAAGTGCCCCACCAAGGAGTCTCTGCTCGGTCGCACGCCCTGGCGCCTCTCGCCCCTCCAACAACCCACCACCAAGCAACCCGCCTCCGCTCTTAAAGCCATTCTCGCCCACCTCGCTGCCTCCAACCAGCCCTCCAACCGATCTTCAGGCTCGGGATCCTCAGGCTCGGGAAACCCCCACCCGGGCCTCTCCGCTTCGTCGTCGCCGTTTCCAGCTACTGCTGCTGCCACAGCTGCTGCTGCTGCCTCCGGCCCGGCAGGAGGCTCGGCAGGAGGCCCGGCGGGAGGCTCGGCAGCAGCAGACGCCGCTCCAGGCCTGGCGGGAGACTCGGTGGGAGGCACGGGGAACCGGTGGCGGCGGTTCGAGTGGGTTTTCCGGGACGAAGAGGGCGGGGAGGTGCTGGTAGAGGTCCTGTGTCGCATGGTGGAGTTTTTCGGAGAAAATGTCTACCTCATGGTGTGGCACGACATAGCCGAGGTGAAGCGGAAGGAGGCGGATTTGCAGCGCGCAAAACTCGAAGCGGAGAAGGCGAGCCTCGCGAAGACCCAGTTCCTGGCGAATATGAGCCACGAGATCCGCACCCCGATGAACGGTGTGATCGGGGTCGCGGAGCTGCTACTGGATACGCCCTTGTCGGAGGAGCAGCAGATGCTGGTGAACACGATCCGGTCGTCCAGCCAGGGGCTGCTGCATATTCTGTCGGATATTTTGGATCTGAGCAAGATTGAGAATGAGAGGATGGCGCTCGAGTTTGCGGAGTTTGACGTGAGGGAGCATCTCGCGCATTCGCTGGCTCTCTATGAAGTGTCTGCAAGGGATAAGAAGCTGCAGGTGAGAGGTAGCTAGAGTGTTGAGTCCCTCTTAAAGTGGTCTGGAGTTTGCAGAGTTTGACGTGAGGGAGCACCTCGCGCATTCGCTGGCGCTGTATGAGGTGTCCGCCAGAGACAAGAAGCTGCAGGTGAGGGAGGGATGGGAAGGTGCTGGTGAGAGGGAGCTAGGGTGTTGAAACTGTCATAGAGTGAAGTGGTTGGCTCTGGCTTGGTCTGGAGTTTGACGTGAGGGAGCGTCTCGCGCACTCGCTGGCGCTGTATGAAGTTTCTGCCAGAGACAAGAAGCTGCAGGTGAGAGGGAGGGGTGAGGGATGGGAAGATGCAGGTGTATGTAAGCTAGGGACTTCAACGTTGAGGTTATGAGCATGGTCTTGGTGTTGAGGTGTCACTAAGCCAATCTGACATGAGTGAGGGAGCACCTCGCGCACTCGCTGGCGCTCTATGAAGTTTCTGCCAGAGACAAGAAGCTGCAGGTGAGAGGGAGGGGTGAGGGATGGGAAGATGCAGGTGTATGTAAGCTAGGGACTTCAACGTTGAGGTTATGAGCATGGTCTTGGTGTTGAGGTGTCACTAAGCCAATCTGACATGAGTGAGGGAGCACCTCGCGCACTCGCTGGCGCTCTATGAAGTTTCTGCCAGAGACAAGAAGCTGCAGGTGAGAGGGAGGGGTGAGGGATGGGAAGATGCAGGTGTATGTAAGCTAGGGACTTCAACGTTGAGGTTATGAGCATGGTCTTGGTGTTGAGGTGTCACTAAGCCAATCTGACATGAGTGAGGGAGCACCTCGCGCACTCGCTGGCGCTGTATGAAGTTTCTGCCAGAGACAAGAAGCTGCAGGTGAGAGAGAGGGGTGAGAAGCTGCACGTGAGAGGGGCGAGAAGCTTATGAGCATGGGCTTAGACTTGAAGTGTCACTAGGCCAGCCTTCTCTCCAGCTCACTACCCGCTCCCCTTCCCTCCAGGCACCATCAGGTTCACCACCTGCGGCCGTGTCACCGCGCAAATCTCCACCCACTCACCTCGACCTCCCTCTGTGTTGCCCCGACTCAGCTCAACTGCATCGTTTTGTTCCCTCTCCCTCTTCCCCCATTCCCTCTCTTCCCCCTTTCCTCCCTCCCTACCCCATCACAGCTCAAATTCCATGTGAGTCGCGACGTGCCTCTAAAAATCCTAGCAGACGCAGTGAGGGTGCGGCAAGTCCTGCTCAACCTCGTATCCAACGCCATCAAGTTCACCGCCCAGCCCCCCTTCTCCCTCATTCCAGCTCATATCCGCCATTTACTCCTCTGCACCCTCCCTCTCCCGCACCCTACAGCTCACATCCCACGTGAGCCGGGGCGTACCCCTGAAGATCCTGGCGGACGCAGTGAGAGTGCGACAAGTCCTTCTCAACCTCGTCTCCAATGCCATCAAGTTCACCGCCATCTATCCACTTCACTGTTTCCCTCCCTCCTTGCCTTCCCATCACAGCTCAAATCCCATGTCAGTAGGGACGTGCCCCTGGAAATCCTAGCAGACGCAGTGAGGGTGAGGCAGGTTCTTCTCAACCTCGTTTCCAACGCCATCAAGTTCACCGCCCGGGGCACCTACCTTCTCCCTCCCCCCTATTCACCCATTCACTGCGTTGTTTCCTCCTTCCCGCCCTCTCCCTTGCAGCTCAAGTCCCACATGAGTCGTGACGTGCCCCTGAAAATCCTGGCCGATGCAGTGAGGGTGAGACAAGTACTCCTCAACCTCGTATCCAACGCCATCAAGTTCACCGCCCGCGGCCGCGTCACCGTGCGAAACTCCACCCACTCCTCTCAACCTTACTTCTCCCCCCCATTCACCTCAACTGCGTTGTTTGTTTTGTTCTCTCTCCCTCCCCTCCTCTCTCCCTCTCTCCCTCCCTCCCTCCCTCCCTCCCTCCCTCCCTCCCTCCCTCCCTCCCTCCCTCCCTCCCTCCCTCCCTCCCTCCCTCCCTCCCTCCCTCCCTCCTTCCCTCCTCCCTCCCTCCCTCCCTCCCTCCCTCCCTCCCTCCCTCCCTCCCTCCCTCCCTCCCTCCCTCCCTCCCTCCCTCCCTCCCTCCCTCCCTCCCTCCCTCCCTCACCCCCCACCACAGCTCAAATCCCACGTGAGTCGAGACGTGCCGCTAAAAATTCTAGCAGACGCAGTGAGGGTGAGGCAGGTTCTTCTCAACCTCGTATCCAATGCCATCAAGTTCACCGCCCGCGGCCGCGTCACCGTGCGAATCTCCACCGTCGATCCCGCCGACTCGGGCGGCAGCGGCGGCGGGCGGCGGCGCGAGTCGTTTTCATCCCTAGCGCCGCTGCTGCAGCTGGAGGAGAGGCGGGGCGAGCCTGTGGATAAGGTTCTTCTCAAGTATTCAGTCTCAGACACAGGAATCGGAATCTCCAAGGACGTGCAGGGGAGCTTGTTCCAGGCGTTCACACAGGTACAGTACGGGAGGGGGGAAGAGGGAGGGAGGGGCATGCTCGCGTGTGCTGTAGATGCAGCTGGAGGAGAGGCGGGGGGAGCCCGTGGATAAGGTGCTGCTCAAGTACTCGTTGTCGGACACGGGCATTGGAATCTCCAAGGACGTTCAGGGGAGTCTCTTCCAAGCCTTTACACAGGTAAGAAGGGTAATGGGGTTATGGGGGGAGGAGCATGCTGGCAGCTGGAGGAGAGGCGGGGGGAGCCCGTGGATAAGGTGCTGCTCAAGTACTCGTTGTCGGACACGGGCATTGGAATCTCCAAGGACGTTCAGGGGAGTCTCTTCCAAGCCTTTACACAGGTAAGAAGGGTAATGGGGTTATGGGGGGAGGAGCATGCTGGCAGCTGGAGGAGAGGCGGGGGGAGCCCGTGGATAAGGTGCTGCTCAAGTACTCGTTGTCGGACACGGGCATTGGAATCTCCAAGGACGTTCAGGGGAGTCTCTTCCAAGCCTTTACACAGGTAAGAAGGGTAATGGGGTTATGGGGGGAGGAGCATGCTGGCAGCTGGAGGAGAGGCGGGGGGAGCCCGTGGATAAGGTGCTGCTCAAGTACTCGGTGTCGGACACGGGCATTGGAATCTCCAAGGACGTTCAGGGGAGTCTCTTCCAAGCCTTTACACAGGTAAGAAGGGTAATGGGGTTATGGGGGGAGGAGCATGCTGGCAGCTGGAGGAGAGGCGGGGGGAGCCCGTGGATAAGGTGCTGCTCAAGTACTCGTTGTCGGACACGGGCATTGGAATCTCCAAGGACGTTCAGGGGAGTCTCTTCCAAGCCTTTACACAGGTAAGAAGGGTAATGGGGTTATGGGGGGAGGAGCATGCTGGCAGCTGGAGGAGAGGCGGGGGGAGCCCGTGGATAAGGTGCTGCTCAAGTACTCGTTGTCGGACACGGGGATTGGAATCTCCAAGGACGTTCAGGGGAGTCTCTTCCAAGCCTTTACACAGGTAAGAAGGGTAATGGGGTTATGGGGGGAGGAGCATGCTGGCAGCTGGAGGAGAGGCGGGGGGAGCCCGTGGATAAGGTGCTGCTCAAGTACTCGTTGTCGGACACGGGCATTGGAATCTCCAAGGACGTTCAGGGGAGTCTCTTCCAAGCCTTTACACAGGTAAGAAGGGTAATGGGGTTATGGGGGGAGGAGCATGCTGGCAGCTGGAGGAGAGGCGGGGGGAGCCCGTGGATAAGGTGCTGCTCAAGTACTCGGTGTCGGACACGGGCATTGGAATCTCCAAGGACGTTCAGGGGAGTCTCTTCCAAGCCTTTACACAGGTAAGAAGGGTAATGGGGTTATGGGGGGAGGAGCATGCTGGCAGCTGGAGGAGAGGCGGGGGGAGCCCGTGGATAAGGTGCTGCTCAAGTACTCGTTGTCGGACACGGGCATTGGAATCTCCAAGGACGTTCAGGGGAGTCTCTTCCAAGCCTTTACACAGGTAAGAAGGGTAATGGGGTTATGGGGGGAGGAGCATGCTGGCAGCTGGAGGAGAGGCGGGGGGAGCCCGTGGATAAGGTGCTGCTCAAGTACTCGTTGTCGGACACGGGCATTGGAATCTCCAAGGACGTTCAGGGGAGTCTCTTCCAAGCCTTTACACAGGTAAGAAGGGTAATGGGGTTATGGGGGGAGGAGCATGCTGGCAGCTGGAGGAGAGGCGGGGGGAGCCCGTGGATAAGGTGCTGCTCAAGTACTCGTTGTCGGACACGGGCATTGGAATCTCCAAGGACGTTCAGGGGAGTCTCTTCCAAGCCTTTACACAGGTAAGAAGGGTAATGGGGTTATGGGGGGAGGAGCATGCTGGCAGCTGGAGGAGAGGCGGGGGGAGCCCGTGGATAAGGTGCTGCTCAAGTACTCGTTGTCGGACACGGGCATTGGAATCTCCAAGGACGTTCAGGGGAGTCTCTTCCAAGCCTTTACACAGGTAAGAAGGGTAATGGGGTTATGGGGGGAGGAGCATGCTGGCAGCTGGAGGAGAGGCGGGGGGAGCCCGTGGATAAGGTGCTGCTCAAGTACTCGGTGTCGGACACGGGCATTGGAATCTCCAAGGACGTTCAGGGGAGTCTCTTCCAAGCCTTTACACAGGTAAGAAGGGTAATGGGGTTATGGGGGGAGGAGCATGCTGGCAGCTGGAGGAGAGGTGGGGGGAGCCCGTGGATAAGGTGCTGCTCAAGTACTCGTTGTCGGACACGGGCATTGGAATCTCCAAGGACGTTCAGGGGAGTCTCTTCCAAGCCTTTACACAGGTAAGAAGGGTAATGGGGTTATGGGGGGAGGAGCATGCTGGCAGCTGGAGGAGAGGCGGGGGGAGCCCGTGGATAAGGTGCTGCTCAAGTACTCGTTGTCGGACACGGGCATTGGAATCTCCAAGGACGTTCAGGGGAGTCTCTTCCAAGTCTTTACACAGGTAAGAAGGGTAATGGGGTTATGGGGGGAGGAGCATGCTGGCAGCTGGAGGAGAGGCGGGGGGAGCCCGTGGATAAGGTGCTGCTCAAGTACTCGTTGTCGGACACGGGCATTGGAATCTCCAAGGACGTTCAGGGGAGTCTCTTCCAAGCCTTTACACAGGTAAGAAGGGTAATGGGGTTATGGGGGGAGGAGCATGCTGGCAGCTGGAGGAGAGGCGGGGGGAGCCCGTGGATAAGGTGCTGCTCAAGTACTCGTTGTCGGACACGGGCATTGGAATCTCCAAGGACGTTCAGGGGAGTCTCTTCCAAGCCTTTACACAGGTAAGAAGGGTAATGGGGTTATGGGGGGAGGAGCATGCTGGCAGCTGGAGGAGAGGCGGGGGGAGCCCGTGGATAAGGTGCTGCTCAAGTACTCGTTGTCGGACACGGGCATTGGAATCTCCAAGGACGTTCAGGGGAGTCTCTTCCAAGCCTTTACACAGGTAAGAAGGGTAATGGGGTTATGGGGGGAGGAGCATGCTGGCAGCTGGAGGAGAGGCGGGGGGAGCCCGTGGATAAGGTGCTGCTCAAGTACTCGTTGTCGGACACGGGCATTGGAATCTCCAAGGACGTTCAGGGGAGTCTCTTCCACGCCTTTACACAGGTAAGAAGGGTAATGGGGTTATGGGGGGAGGAGCATGCTGGCAGCTGGAGGAGAGGCGGGGGGAGCCCGTGGATAAGGTGCTGCTCAAGTACTCGGTGTCGGACACGGGCATTGGAATCTCCAAGGACGTTCAGGGGAGCTTGTTCCAGGCATTCACACAGGTAAGGGGCACGGGGCTGGGGCTGAGTTGTGTCTTAGGCCCTTCAAACACATATCCGTTCCGTTCCCCCCCCCCCCGCCCCCCAGGGGGGCAACACCACACGCAGGAGGTTTGGCGGCACGGGGCTGGGCCTGGCGATTTGCAAGGCGCTGGTGAACCTCATGGGGGGCGAGATGGGTCATAGCACCACTCCTCTCCCCACCGCCCTCCCCTTTCCACTCCACTCCTCTTCCCTTCCCCCTTCATCATCAGGCGGACAACACCACGTGTCGGAGGTTTGGCGGCACGGGGCTGGGGCTGGCGATCTGCAAGGCGCTGGTGAACCTCATGGGGGGCGAGATTTCCGTGACCAGCAGCGAGGGGCACGGCTCCACCTTTGAGTTCACCGTGTGCGCGGGAGTGAGTGAGGACGTGGGCGAGTGTGGGTCAGTGAGTGAGGAGGGAGACGGGGAGGAGGACGAGGGTGATTATGATAGTTTATGTGATAGTGAGGAGGAGGTGGCGGAGGAGGGAGTGGGGGAGACAGATGAGGAGGAGGAAGAGGAAGGGGAGGAGGAGGAGGATGGCGATTCAGATTCGGAGGATGATGAACCTGAGAATTACTCTCGCATACGGACCACCCGAACCTCCCTGGATTACCGAGCCTTGACTGTCCGAGGCTCCTTAGGAATCCCGGTCCGCAGCCGAACCGCTGACTCAGTGTTGGGTGCAGGTTCGCGACCACCGCCCCTCGCCAGACCAGCCACAGGTTCGGAAAAGAGCAGCAGCAAGAAGAAGTCAAAGGGTGCAAATAAGGGAGGAGCCCGAGCCTCGTCAGGCTCGGGCCGGACGTCTAGCCGAGGTATGGCAAGCGCCGGACCGTTTTCCCCCACCACAATCGCCCAGGCGAACGCGTCAAGTGCGTACAGAAGTGCCAAAGCTGTTCCCGGAGCTGCAGGTTCGGCAACCAGCTTCGGGAACACTAGCGGTCGAAGCCTGGCTGCTGGGCGGCGTCGTTCGTTTGAAGAGTCGGCCCCAGTGCTGCCGGCTGTAGCGCGGCAATGGAGAGTGCTTGTAGCAGAAGACAACAAAGTGAACCAGTTAGTGGTAACCCGCATGCTCAAGAATCTAGGGTTCAGATTTGACGTCGTGGATAATGGATTGCAGGCTTTGGAAGCTTGTCTCAAGATTAGATATGATTTGGTTCTGATGGATTGCCATATGCCGGAGATGGATGGGTTGGAGGCTACTAGGAGGATTAGGCAGGCGGAAGCAGAAAGGAGTTGTCGGAGTGAGGGGGATAGCCGGAGTGACTGTAGCGATGGTGAGAGTAATGAGAGGCGGAGGAGGGAAGGTGGGGGTGCGGGTGCTGCTGGTGCTGGTGGTGGTGCAGCGGCTGCTGGTACTGCTGCAATGGCCGTTGATTCTGAGTTGAGTAAGGGTGGGAGGAACAACATGAGCAGTGGTGGTGCTGGTGGTATGAGCAGGAGTAGCAGTTCTAAAAGGGCAGCTGCTGCAGCAGCAGCTATGGCAGCAGTGGCGGGGGTAGGAGGGGAAGTGAGCAACAGGGGAGGAAACACGAGTGGTGGCAACAGTATCAGCAATGCAGGTGCACTTGCGAGTGCTGCTGGGCTGAGCAGGCGGAATAGTGGAAGGGGCAGTGGTAGGTTTAGTGCGGTTGAGAACGGCAAGGATGGAGGGTTGAGCGAGCAGCAGGAAGAGGAGCAGGCGCCGGTGGTGATAGCAGCGCTGACAGCGAGTGCGTTTGACTTTGAGAGAGAGGCGTGCTTTGCTGCGGGTATGAACCACTTCCTCACCAAACCCATCCGCCCCAAGGACCTGCAGCAGCTGCTGCTCTCCCTTGCCACTTCCTCTTGAGAGACAAGAGACTTGGCAGGAAGGGGGAGCGGCAGCAGCAGGTGGGACAGCAGCAAGCCCGCAAGGCATGGGGCATGGCAGGATAGAAGCCATGAGGGGTGGCGCATGACAGGGCACAAGCCTGGACATGGGACATGGTAGGTATGAGCCGACAGTGTGAAATACGGGCCTGTTTTTTCAGAGATGAGCAGGCATGCGCAAGCTTGTTTCTCCATAGTGCACACTTTTGGGTTGCCTCGCAAGGCAAACCTCTTTTCGAAGGTGGTGTGCACCGTGCCAGCCTTGGCAAATCACCTTGTGGTGTAAGAGAGGGCTGTTTCTCGCCTCATTACACACTCCTGTTTGACACATGGCGTGTTTTCAGGCCAGTTTATCCATGCCACGTGGCATTTGTGCCAGGTGGCATTTTTCAGGGCCTCTCTCCGTCGAGAGCTCTGGCGATTGGCTAACTTGTTATCATGCAGGGATGGCATGGCATGGTGTAGAGCTGCTACTGAATGATGCATGCAGGAACAACTGTTGCACCACTAGCATCAGTAGTAGCAGGACATTAGGCGCAGTTATATGTGTGTTTTCTAACAACAGCAACTCCACTAGCAGCACTAGGTGTAGGGACAGTAGCGGTAGTGGAGTGGAGGTGTACAGTTGGTGTGCTGCTCGGTTTGTAGGTAAGCCGCGTGCATATCTGTGTTAACTTGTGTATTTGTATGCATGCTGCATGCAATTTGTTTCGAATAGTAAAATATGAAGTCTTACTGTGCACTCCTGACAGTAGCAATCGAAGCATACAGTACCAAGGTTGAAGACGAAAAGGCGGAAGTGACGCGAAGGGTCGTACGGTTACGAAGCATCTGGACCGTCGGGGCAGACAGCATCAGGCAGCAGCAGTGGCGAGGATTCTGCCCGAGCAGTTCGTAACCGTCTGGAGTCGCACGGTTGGGTTTCGCTGCAATAAGGGAATGTACCCCTTAAGAGTACATGGCTAGCTAGGTCGCTTCGTATTCCACCTTGTACTCTTATTTATATGTTTGTATTTGTCAAATGTTAATGTTATGATAGGCTGCAGTGAGGCACTCCCTAGAGGGTACAACATTTTTAGGACTCCTATTTGTATGCTTGCAAACCCTAATCCCAATCATTCCGTTGCATGTAGATTCTGAGATGGTATCACGAGTAGGTATCGATCCTCCCTCCCCGCCCTAGCCGGCGCGCCCTCCGTTCCGCGCCCTCGCGCCCTCCGCAGCGCCTAGCGCCCTCCGCGCCCTCCGTCACGCCTAGCGCCCTCCGCGCCCTCCGCGCTCCTAGCGCCCTCGCGCCCCTTAGCGCGGCCCTCAGCCCGCCCCACGTCGCGCCCCTTAGTGCGCCCCTCGGCCCGCCCCTCCGTGCCCTCCGCGCCCTCCGCACGTTCGTGCCCTCCGCGCCCTCCGCACGTTAGTACCCTCCGCGCCCTCCACGCCCTCACCGCGCGCCTAGCCCGGCCCCTCCCACTGTCGCGCCCTCCCCCTGCCCGTCGCGCCCTCCCCCCTGACCGTCGCGCCCTCCCCCTGCCCGTCGCGCCCTCCCCCTGCCCGTCGCGCCCTCCCCCTCCCCGTCGCGTCGCCACCCCTCCCCTTCCCCTCCCCGTCGCGTCGCCTCCCCTCCTCCTGCCCGTCGCGTTCGCCTCCCCTCCTCCTGCCCGTCGCGTCGCCTCCCTTCCCCCTGCCCGTCGCGTCGCCTCCCTTCCCCCTGCCCGTCGCGTCGCCTCCCCTTCCCCTCCCCGTCGCGTCGCCTCCCCTCCTCCTGCCCGTCGCGTTCGCCTCCCCTCCTCCTGCCCGTCGCGTCGCCTCCCTTCCCCCT
Organism: Closterium sp. Naga37s-1; assembly: GCA_947471745.1. Taxonomy (NCBI): domain Eukaryota; kingdom Viridiplantae; phylum Streptophyta; class Zygnematophyceae; order Desmidiales; family Closteriaceae; genus Closterium; species Closterium sp. Naga37s-1. Next base: position 1,142,263 of record CANJKZ010000147.1, read on the forward strand.
GCCCGTCGCGTCGCCTCCCTTTCCCCTCCCCGTCGCGTCGCCTCCCTTCCCCCTGCCCGTCGCGTCGCCCTCCCCTCCCAATCCCGTCGCCCTCCCTTGCCCGTCGCGTCAACCTCCTCTCCCCGCCCATTTCCCACCGTCAGATCCTCCTCCCGCCCATTTACACCGTCGCATTCGGCCTCCCCGCCCCTCTCTCACTGTTCATCACCTTAGCCCCACCACCGCCTTGTGCGCGGGGCCCTCCCCAGCTCTGCTGACACTGGTCTATCCCTCAGCGGCTGGCAGCCGCTCTCTCTCGCCGGTCACCTAGGTTAGAGCCGTTTTAGCCGCTCATACCTCGCTCCTCGCACCTGTAGCTGGCGATCCACGATTTCACGCCTAGTCTAGGTCGCTCGGTACTCCTAGTCTCTCGCTCCGCTGCTTTCTCTCCTGGCGCTCCGTAGTTTTCCTCCTCGTTCTTAGCTCCGCCTCCGCCGTGCTCCAGCCGCCTCTAGCCAGCGACAGGACGGCGCCACCCTGTGGGCTCACGCGTCTGGTGCCCTACAGGCCCCCCCGTCCCCCGCCGCCCTGCCGACCACCCCGGAGCCGACCCCTACGGCATAGGCGGACTACGACCGTCGGGTCCTGGCCAGGGACGTGTGGCTCTCCCGTGACGCAGCCGCCGCTCTCACTCTGTCGGAACTTCTCCCCCCGACTGAGGCCGCCCACTTTGACCAGGTGGAGACTGCACAGGGGGTTTGGGAGGCTATTGTTGCTCGCTACTCCACCCCCTCCTCTGCCTCCCTCAGTCGCCTCCTCATGCCGTTTGTGTTTCCCGACCTAGGCTCGTTTGCGACTGTTTCCGACCTAGTGACTCACCTCCGCTCGCTTGACGCCGGTTTCCGCGCTGCCTGTACCGACGCACAGCTTCTAGTTGCTCCCCCCCCCATGTGGCTCACTGTTCACTGGTTAGTCACCCGCCTCCCTGACCGCCTTGCCACTGCCCGCGACGCGCTTCTTCAGAAGCACCCCACTGAGCTCACTATCGACCTCCTAGCGACTGCTCTAGGGACCATCGAGAGCAGTCTCCTCACCGTTGCCTCCGCCACTGATGCGGTGGCCCCCCGTCTCTTTGCGGGGTGTGCCGCCCCTCAGCTTCCCACTTTCACCGCTACCCGCGCCTCTGCTGCTGTGTCGGTCTCTGAGGACACTGCTGCCGTTTCTGCCGCAGACTGGCAGAAACGGGGCAAGAGCGGCAAGAAGGGCGGGAAGGGGGGGGGTGGGGGCGGAGGCGGCGGCGGTGGAGGGGGCGGTGGAGGAGGCGGTGGAGGTGGGAGCGGCGGGGGTGGAGGTGGCAGCGGCGGCGGTGGTGCACCGGGAGGAGGGGGCCCTGGAGCGGGCGCCGGACAGCCGGGCCCTCCCACTGGTGGAGGCCCACAGCAGCAGCAGCCACAGCGGTATCCACAGCAGCACCCGCCACAGCAGGGACAGCAGCAGCAGCAGCAGGGACCGCAGCAGCAGCAGGCACCCCAGCAGTGGGGGCCCCGCTGCAGTGGGGTCCGCAGCAGCACTGGGGTCCCCCGCCGCAGTGGGGTCCGGGCGGCCCTGGGAGCACCAGCCGCAGCAGCAGTACTTCCAGCTGGGCCCCTCGCCCCCCTCGCCGTGACGCTGGCCGGTGCACCCACTGGTGCGTCACCGGGCCGGGGAGCCCCTGTCTCTGTGGTCGCGACGACCACTCTGCCGCGCGGTGCTTCCGCCGCCTCGACGACCTCTACCGGGCTCGTTGGGGCCCGCTGGCGGTCACGCCTCGCTGGTCTCGTCTGTTAGCCCGTAAGATTGATGTCTTTGATTTGTCCATGGACGATGCGCGTCAGCATGCTTTGTATGTTGATGCTGACTTTAGTGCTGATGGATCTGTGTGCTCGCGTGTTCGTAGGTTAGCCTGCTTGCCTCCTGCTAGTGTAGCCTTGTGCCTGTCTAGCTTAGGTGCTTGTGTTGCTGCTCTAGGTGCTTGTGTAGCGACTGGGTCAGGTGACCCGCCGGCTGAGGCCTCTCTGTCGTTCACGCTGGACTCGGGCGCGTCTCAGTGCTTCTTCCGCGACCACACGACCCTTACACCACTCCTCACACCTGTGTCGGTGGCTCTGGCTGATCCTACCTCTGGACCAGCCGTTGCGCGTAGCTCCACCACCCTCCCGTGCCCTGTGGTCCCCTCTGGTGTCCTGCGCGGCCTCCACATCCCCTCGTTCACTCGGAACTTGGTGGGTGTTGGATACCTCCAGGACAGGGGGATCACGGTTACCTTCGTGGGGGGTGGGCGGACTGGAGTCTGTACAGACGCTACCACAGGTGCTGTTCTGGCCACGTTCACCAGGGAGCCCCGCTCCGGTCTCTACGTTCTCCACACCGAGCGCTCCCCGGTCGCGTCCTCCCCTCAGGTCGTTGCGTCCCCTCCAGCCCAGGTCCCCAGTCCAGTTGCTGTGTCTAGCCAGGTAGTAGTGTCCGGTCCGGTCGCTGTGCCCAGTCCTGTCGTGGCGTCTTGCTCCTGTCGCTCTCTCACCCACCGCACCGTCCTGTGGCACCACCGCCTTGGCCACCCGTCGCTCCCTCGCCTACGTGGCATGCTCAGTCACTTGTCTCAGGTCTCCCACGCACCTTCCCGTCGCTCCCTCTCTCGCTTGCCCCTCCTTGCTCTCCGTGCGTCGCCGGTCGCTTACGCGCCACTCCCCACTCCTCCTCCCTTCGTCCGGCCACCGCTCCCTTCGAGACTCTCCACTTGGACGTCTAGGGCCCTGCCCCGACGCAGGGGTCTGGGAGGGAGCGTTACTTTCTGGTGGTCGTTGACGACTTCTCCAGGTACACCACAGTGTTCCCTCTTGCGAAGAAGTCCGAGGTGACTGCTACGCTGATCAGGTGGCTTCTAGCCACTGAGGGCACTCGTGGTCGTCGAGTCAGTTGTCTCCACTCCGACCGTGGGGGCGAGTTTCGCTCCGGCATTCTCGGCGGATTCTGCGGCGAACAGGGCATCACCCAGTCCTGGACGCTGCCAGAGTCCCCACAGCAGAATGGGGTTGCTGAGCGCCGCATAGGCTTGGTCATGGACATCGCCCGCACGTCCATGATCCATGCCCGTGCGCCCCATTTTCTGTGGCCCCACGCGGTTCGCTACGCCGCACACCAGCTGAACCTCCAGCCGCGTGTCTCGCGGCCCGAGGTTTCACCGACCAGTCTTTGGACTGGTTCCCCTGGTGTCGGGTCGGCCTTTCGAGTCTGGGGCTGCCTTGCACTTGTTCGCGACACCTCCGCGGACAAGCTCTCGGCACGCGCCGTCCCCTGTGTCTTCCTTGGTTTTCCAGTGGACTATGCCGACCGGTCCTTTTACCACCCTCCCCTCCACCACTTCCTAGACTCCCGTGACGTCCGGTTTGACGAGTCCGTGTCCTACTACACCCGGTACCCCTGTCGAGGTCTCCCGGTACCCCCTCCCCCTCTTTTCCTCGCACCCTCTCCTCCTCCTGCTCCCGCTCCTCCGGTACCCCCGCCCCCCCCTGGTCCTGCCCCGTCTGGTGTGTCCCACGTTACCCCTCTACCCTCGGTCGCGCGTCAGGTAGCGTCTCCCTCCCCGCAGTCCTCCTCGCAGTCCCCTCAGCAGCCTTCGGCACTTCCGCGACAGGTTACTGTGGACTCGGTTGGTGTTGGGGCTGGAGGTGCAGCCACTGGCGGTGCTAGGTCTGGGGGTACTCGGTCGCGGGGTGCTGGAGCTGGAGGTGCTGGCGCAGGTGGCGCCAGCTCTGGGGGTGCTGGAGCTGGAGGTGCTGGCGCAGGTGGCGCTAGCTCTGGGGGTGCTGGAGCTGGAGGTGCTGGCACTGGTGGTGCTAGTTCTGGGGGTGCTAGAGTTGGAGGTCCTGGCACTGGAGGTGCTGGTACTGGGGGTGCTGGAGTTGGAGGTCCTGGCAGTGGAGGTGCTGGTTCTGGGGGTGCTGAGTCTGAGGAGACTGACCCTGGTTCTGCGGAGTCCACTCCGCCTCCCCACCGCCACGACACACGACTCCAGGCTGCCCGCCGGCGTGAGCATGAGGAGCAGGAGCGGTTGGAGAGGGAGCGGCAGGAGCTGCGGGTGCTGGACCTTCTGGAGCAGCAGCGGCAGCAGCAGCAGCAGCAGCAGCAGCAGCAGCAGCAGCAGCAGCAGCAGCAGCAGCCGCAGCCGCCGCCGCAGCAGCAGCAGCCGCAGCCGCCACCGCAGCTTCCTCTGGAGCGGCAGTTGTTCCCACCTGTGAGTGGCCTGTGGGCCCTTGGATTTTCCTCCTCTCCTCCTGTCCGCTCCCAGTCTCCTCCTGTGTTTGTTCCTCCGTTGCCTCCTCCTGACGACCGTCCGGCGGTCTGGTCTTCTCCTCCTCCCCAGTCTCCTCCTCCTTCGGTCCGTCGCGACTTAGTCACTCGTTGTCCTCCGCGTGCTCGTCACTCGTCCCCTGTTACTGACCTCCACACTGCCCTCCTTTGTACGTCTCGTCGTCGTTCTCCTTCTCCTGTGTCCGTTCTCCCGTCTCCTCCTCCGTCCTCTCTCCCAGCCCTCCCCACTCCTATCACTGACTACTACCGCACTGTTCGTCCTGTTGCCGCACGTGTCCTCGCCACTCTTGTCACCGACTCTCGTTTCCCTCCGTCGTCGGTCTCTGCTCTCACTGCCGCTGTCGCTGAGTTTGCTGCCGCCAGCCGCCTTGACTACGCCACCCGTGTGGTGCCAGCTCCTCCCTACCGTCCTCTGTCCGTCGGGGGTGAGTTTGCCCTTGGCTGTGACGTCCTAGAGGACAGAGAGTCTGAGCTGGAGTACTGGGCAGCCGCTTCTCCCTCTGTGTGTGCCATGCTGCTCTCCCCTGAGGGAGACCCCGACGCCCTTGACATACCGACTCCTCGCACTTACCGCGAGGCAGTGTCAGGGGCGTGGGCCTCTCAGTGGAAAGCGGCTATGGACTCAGAGTTGGCGTCTTGGAGATCCACAGGCACCTACGTCGACGCAGTTCCCCCTCCCAGGGCGAACGTAGTCGATGGCATGTGGCTCTTCAAGGTGAAGCGGCCGCCTGGAGCACCGCCGGTGTTCAAGGCGCGCTACGTGGCTAGGGGCTTCAGTCAGCGTGAGGGAGTTGACTTCTTCCAGACCTTCGCCCCGACCCCGAAGATGACTACTCTTCGGGTGTTACTCCACATAGCAGCGCAGCGAGACTACGAGCTGCACTCCCTCGACTTCTCCACTGCGTTCCTCCAGGGCCGACTGCACGAGGAGATCTGGCTGCGCCGTCCTCCTGGCTTCACTGACACCTTCCCACCTGGGACCCAGTGGAGCCTGAGGCGACCAGTCTACGGTCTCCGCCAGTCGCCCCGTGAGTGGCACGACACTCTTCGCTCCACGCTTCGTGACCTTGGGTTCAGCCCGTCCTCCGCCGACCCGTCGCTGTTTGTTCGAGCGGATTCTACTCCTTTCTTTATCCTTGTCTACGTCGACGACTTGGTGTTTGCTACAGCAGACAGGGCAGCCCTGGCTCAGGTGAAGTTCGAACTGCAGAAGAGACACAAGTGCACTGACCTGGGTGAGCTGCAGCGTTACCTTGGCTTGCAGATTACCCGGGACAGAGCCGCTCGCACCATCACACTGACGCAGTCACACATGGTGCAGCAGGTCCTTCGGCGGTTCGACTTCCAGTTCTCCACCACACAGCCCACTCCTCTTGCTGTTGACCACAGACTCACTGGCCCCTTTCCCGACGAGCCTTTTGAGTCCAGTGGTCCCTACGCAGAGCTGGTGGGCTGCCTCATGTACCTGATGACTTGTACTCGGCCGGACCTCGCCTTTCCCCTCAGCGTCCTCTCTCGCTTTGTTGCGACTGGGAGACACCGTCCTGTCCACTGGACAGCTGCTGTGAGGGTGGCGAAGTACCTGGCGACTACATCAGGTATGGGGCTTGTGCTTGGAGGGACTCAGCCAGTGGCGTTGACTGGTCACTGCGACTCTTCCTACGCTTACGACGTGGAGACTCAGCGTTCGACTCAGGGTTACTGCTTCAGTCTGGGAGCTGGTGTTGTGTCGTGGAGGTCTACACGGTCGTCGTCTGTGGCTACTTCCAGTGCAGAGGCAAAGATCTACGCTGGTGCCATGGCGGCACAGGAGCTTCGCTGGTTGACCTTCTTGCTCGCCGACCTTGGTGAGCGGCCTCGCTCTGCACCGACCTTGTACGCTGACAACAAGGCCATGATCCTCCTGTGTCGAGAGCCTCGACTGGAGAGCAGAGTGAAGCATATTGACGTGAGGTACTTCCTCCTGCGAGAGCTGCAGCGACGCGGCCAGGCACGCCTGGACTTTGTGGCCTCAGAGGCCAACACTGCAGACGTCTTCACCAAGGCCTTGGCGCTTGGTGATCACCACAGGTTCTGTGTGCAGTTGGGGCTTGTTGAGGTAGGCCCCCGGTTGCTGTAGTCTTGTTGCTTGCTCTGCTTGTTGTGTTTTCCTATTTATATCCTAGTGAACTCTTGAACTGGCCTTGTGGCCGCTTGCTTGTGCTCGAAATTTGTGTGGTGTCCTTGAGATCCACCCTGAGCTTGTCTTGCCTTGACTGGTCTTGTGATCGTTTGTTTCACCTTGCTTGCCCTGGTGTCCCTCACTTAGCCTATGGGGCTGTGTCAAATGTTAATGTTATGATAGGCTGCAGTGAGGCACTCCCTAGAGGGTACAACATTTGTAGGACTCCTATTTGTATGCTTGCAAACCCTAATCCCAATCATTCCGTTGCATGTAGATTCTGAGAGTATTTGCATGTTTTAATTTATCTCAATCATTTTACATTCACTCTGATTTGAGGTCAAGGGCCCACCACCACTACCTAGTTGTGTGCGAAACTTCCTGAGGTGATCCTGGTTACGATCAACTTCTGATCGCAGCATGGTATGAGAGCGACTCAGGAATCCTTCGCACTACCACCTCCGAAATCCTCGGCGATCTAATGTGGCGTCCGGCACACGCTCGCGTGTAAGAATGGCTGGAGGATCTGGAGGTCAGACGAATCTGACCGTTGAAGGACAGCCCAACCTGGCTGCGACAAGCGAGGAAACGACGACGATTGGAACCGCCGTCCTCGCACAACTGCTTCAGCGACTCACCAACCTGGAGCAAAGACTCCAAACATTGCGGAATGGCGACGCGGGAACATCTTCCCAACCCCCTCAACCGGCCTCAAATGGCCACAACACCGCCCCGCACACCTTCTCCCTCGAAACAAATGGCTCAACTCCCAATGTCAGAATATTATGCTCTAGCCTGTAGTGGGGTGCTCTATAGCGAGTACAACCCTTCTAGGGTTTGCTATTTGTATCCTCATTCTTGCTAGTGCAACCCTCCTCTTCTTTCTTTTAAACTTTCACATGCTATCAGAGCAGGTCGATCCCCTTGGATCGATCCTGTGGGTGGGCTCACCACCTCGTTGCTTCCGCTGCAACTTCCACTACTACCTTCTGTGCCGCACGCCCCGTGGCGTGCGGCAGTTTTTCTTCCCGCCGTGCGCCCCGAGGCGCGCGGCGGTTTTCTGCCCGCCGTGCGCCCCGTGGCGCGCGGCGGTTCTCTGCCCGCTGTGCGCCCCGAGGCGCGCGGCGGGCTTCTACCCCGTCACTCGCCGCGTCGCCCTCGGGAGGCGCTGCGACGGGCGACGGGGACCCGCGCGTCGCCCCCCGTCGCCCGTCGTGGCCTGCGCGCGGCCCGTACAGCCGGCGCGCGGCCCGTACGGGCTGCGCCAGGCCTGCGCGCGGCCCGTACGGGCTACGCCAGACCCGCGCGCGGCCCGTACGGGCTGCGCCAGACCCGCGCGCGGCCCGTACGGGCTGCGCCAGGCCCGCGCGCGGCCCGTACGGGCTGCGCCAGGCCCGCGCGCGGCTCGGGCCGCCTGCGCGCGGTTCGGGAGGCTGTGCCAGGCCCGTGGGCGGCCCTTTCCTCGCTGCCCCTGCCCTCCCCGCTGTCCCCCGTGCTTCTGCTGGCGCCCCACCCCTCCTACAGCCCGTTCTCCTGAATTAGGGTTTGGGGGTGAGGGGTATGGGGGTGAAACTACTGTGTGCCGTTCCCTGCTCCTCCTCCTCCTCCGTCTCCCTGTGCTGCAGCTGCCGCTGAGGGGGGGTGGACTTGTTGGAGCCGTTGGAGTGGTGCTAAGGGGGGGTGAAGGGGGAGTGGAGCTAGCGGTGTAGCAGCGGGTGTGTGTCAGGAGGGGTGGTACTGTTTGGGGGAGGTCGAGTGGAGGCAGCAGTCTTGTCGTCAGCAGCAGCAGCAGTCCGGAGGCTACAATCTCCGGTAGTCGCCAGTCGCCCGTGGGTCCGTTGCTCGTCTGCCGCTACTTTTAGCCGCGGGGCCAGTTACCCCAGTAGTCCGGAGCGTTGTTCCGGTAGCCACTGAGCCAACAGCTCGTCTGTGTGTCTGCAGCGTCAGCAGTCGCCTCCCATCTTCTCTCCCCCACAGTCTCTCCTCCTCCTCACTTGCCCTCTGCGATAGCCTCTAGCTTTGCTCATAATTGTGAACTTTAAACTATTGCTTCTTGAACTTGTGCTCAGAATGGGTGGTGACATTGTGATCCACCCTGAGCTTGTACTGCTGTGCTTGCTCTGCTGATTACACCCCACTTTGGCTATGGGGGTGTGTCAGAATATTATGCTCTAGCCTGTAGTGGGGTGCTCTATAGCGAGTACAACCCTTCTAGGGTTTGCTATTTGTATCCTCATTCTTGCTAGTGCAACCCTCCTCTTCTTTCTTCTAAACTTTCACACCCAAGACTTCCCGTCCCAACGAAGAAGCAATTCTCTCTGCTCAATCAAGGTTCCTGAGCATATAAAAAATAAAGACAAGTGTGTGTTTTGACGGCAGAGACTTCTATACGTGGAGCTTCGAGCTGGAGCTGCTACTACAAAACGCACAGATATTCCACTATTTCGACGGGAGCTACTCGGGACCTGCTGAAGACACCGCTAACGCCAGGGCTCAGTACTACAACGAGTCGCTGATGGCGTATGGCGTCCTACTGCGGAACATGTCGCCGGGGGAGCAACTGAGCATACGATCGTACAAGACAACATCTGCTCCTGCCCTCGACGCCTGGCGACATCTGTGTCAGAATCAACTATGCAGGAATGAACTAGTAGGAAGGGCAAGACAGGATTGTATAGCCTAACCCTAATGTGTTGTACCCTTTAGGGTATGCCCCACTACAACCTACAGAACAAATGCAATTTGACACACCCCCATAGGCAAAGTGGGGGATAGCAAACACAAAGGATGGTCACAAGACCAGTCAAGCAAGAGAATAATGCAAAGCAAAGCTCAGGGTGGATCACAAGGTCACCACGCATTCTGAGCACAAGTAAGCGGCCACAAGGCCAGTTCACATGCAGAGTTTATAATAGCAAAGAGCAGTACACTGATCACAACCTAGCAAGTGTAAGCATGCAGGTATACTCATATATATCAGTGTACAACAAGAGCAAGATCAAGATACAAGCAAGTGAGGCAGAGTGGGCACAAGCCCAAGTGCAGTGCAGAAACGCTGATGATCACTAGACCCAAGGGCCTTAGTGAAAACATCACCAGTGTTGGCCCGAGTGGCCACGTAAGCAAGACGAAGCTGGCCACGCTGCTGCAGCTCTCGCGTGAGGAAGTAGCGGAGAGCAATGTGCTTCGTTCTGTGCTACAGTCTCTGGTCGTGACACAAGGCAATCATGGCCTTGTTGTCGACGTACAGAACTAGAGGAGAACGAGGCCGCTCACCCAGGTCGGTCAGCAGGTAGGTCAGCCACCGGAGCTCATGTGCAGCCATAGCCCCAGCGTAGATCTCGGCCTCACAGCTGGAACTAAGTACAGAGGAAGAGCGAGTGGACCTCCACGAGACAGAACCAGTGCCGAGGCTGAAAATGTACCCCTGTGTCGACCGGTGAGTAGTCTGGTCGTCAGCCCAAGAAGCGTCTGAGTGACCGGTGAGAACAACTGAACCCCGTCCTCCAAGCACGAGCCCCATGCCCGATGTGCTGCACAAGTAACGCAATACCCTCTTCGCAGCATCCCAGTGCATCTTTCGATGCCTACCGGGAGCCACGTAGCGAGCCAGGAGGCTGAGAGGGTACGCGAGGTCAGGTCGTGTGCACGTCATCAGGTACATGAGGCAACCCACAAGCTCTGGGTACGGACCACTCGGCTCTACGGACTCGTCCGAAGGTGGAGCTGAGAGCGAGTGGCCGGTAGACAGAGGAGTGGGCTGTGGCGAGGACCATGTGAAGTCGAAGCGCTGAAGGACCTGCTGCACCATGTGTGACTGAGTGAGGGTGATGGTGCGGCGTGCTCTGTCCCGGGTGATCTGCAAGCCAAGGTAGCTCCGCAGCTCACCCAGGTCAGTGCAAGTGTGTCTCTCCTGCAGCTCCGCCTTCACCAAGGCCAGAGCCTCAGTGTCAGCAGTAGCAAAAACCAAGTCGTCAACGTACACAAGAACGTAGAACGGCGGCAGAGAAGTGTATGTGCGCAGAAACAGCGAAGGGTCAGCAGTCGAGGGAGCGAAGCCAAGAGCCGCAAGCGTAGTCCTCAGTGTGTCATGCCACTCGCGGAGTGCCTGTCGGGGGCCGTAGACTGGTCGCCGAAGACTCCACTAGGTACCCTCAGGAAACGACCCAGTGAAGCCACGTGGACGGCGCAACCAGATAGCCTCGTGAAGGCTACCCTGCAAGAAGGCTGTCGAGAAGTCGAGGGAGTGCAGCTCGTAGTCACGCTATGCTGCAACGTGCAGTAGCACCCGAAGAGTGGTCATCTTCGGGGTGGGGGAGAAGGTCTGAAAGAAGTCGACCCCCGAACGCTGACTGAAGCCTCGAGCAAGGTAACGCACCTTGAAGACAGGCGGAGAACCCGGCGGCCGCTTCACCCTGAAAATCCACATGCCATCGACTATGTTCGCCCCAGGTGGGGGAACCTCGTCGACGTAGGTGCCTATGGACTTCCAGGAAGCCATCTCTGCGTCCATGGCTATCTACCACTGAGAGGAGTACGGACCCGTAATCGCCTCTGCGTAAGTGCGTGGGGTCGGGATGTCTGATGCATCCGGGTCTCCCTCAGGGCAAAGTAGCGAGGACGCGAGATGCGGTGAAGCGGCCGCGAGACACTCCAGCTCAAACTGCCTGTCCTCAAGAACGTCACAGCCAAGGGCAAGCTCACCCCTGACGGACGGAGGTCAGGAAGAGTCAAAGACAAGACTCGCAGCGTAGTCAAGGCAGCACAAGCGGCAAAGTCAACAAGCTCAGTGACTAAGGCAGACGCAGCAGCAGACTCAAATGAAAGGTCAGTCACAACAGTGGCAAGGAGACGAGTGACTGTCGGACTAGCAGCACGAGCAAGGTCTGACTCAGGGTCAGGAACGTGAGGAAGAGAGGACGCAGGAGGAGAAGGCAGGACAACACGCTGAGGAACAGAGGAAGGACGAAGTGCCATACGGTGAGTGCCTGGCACAGCGGGAGCACGAGGACGGACAACACGACGACCGCGAACAGGAGTGGAAGCACGAATCCCAGGCTCACAACGCTCAGGAGTGGAAGCACGAGTCTCAGGCTCACGACGCGCAGTCAGGGACGCAGTGACCTCAGTGTGAGGAGCAGGAGCAGGCATCGGGGAGCCAGGCAGTAGCTGTGGTTGAGACTGGTCAGTCGGTGGGAACAGTAGCGGAGGAGTAGTACCAGGAACCGGGAACTCAGTAGCAGCAGGTGGGAGACTGAGAAGGCGACCAAGCGCAGACAGCTGCGGCTGAGTAGTCGCACCCCTAGGCCCTCCCTCTCCAATAGCAACAGCACCTCCAGAACCAGTGCCTCCAGCTCCAGTAGCGACAGCACCCCCAGAACCAGTGCCTCCAGCTCCAGTAGCAATAGCACCTCCAGCTCCAAGACGGCTGGCTCCACCACCAAGGCTGCCCCACTGGACAGCCCACTCGCGCAGCCGCTCCGGCGAGAGAGCCTCCTGCTGACTAGCACCACGAACTCCAGTACCTCCAACAGCACCTCCAGTAGTACCTCCAGTGTCAGCACCTCTAGCAACTCCAGCACCTCCAGCAGCGCCTGTACCTCCAGTACTAGGAACACCAGCACCAGCACCTCCAGGGCTAGTACCTCCAGAACCTGAACCTCCAGCACCTCCAGCAGCACCTGTGCCTCCAGTAGCAGGAACACCTGGACTAGCACCTCCAGGGCTAGCACCTCCAGAATCTGCAGCTCCAGTACGTCCAGCGCCACCACCAGGACTGCCCCAACGGACAGCCCACTCGCGAAGCCGCTCCGGCGAGAGAGTCGCCCGCCGACGTGCAACAGTGCCACCAGTACGAGCAACCACAGTAGCAGAACCTCCAGCTCCAGCAGCTCCAGCACTTCCAGCTCCAAGACGGCTAACTCCACCACCAGGGCTGCCCCACTGGACAGCCCACTCGCGCAGCCGCTCCGGCGAGAGAGCCTCCTGCCGACTCGTAGCAGGACCACCAGCACCAGTGCCTCCTGTACCTCCTGTACCCAGAGGACCCTCAGCACCCCCAGAACCAGCACCCCCTGTGGTACCACCTCCTACAGCACCAGAGTCCACGGCAGCAGGCTGCAGCGGTGGTGAAGACGGTCGAGGCGGAAACCCAGGAGGGACAGCCAAGCGTGCAGAGCGGCGAGGGATCACTGTGGCAGCAGGAGCCAGGTCACCCCCCTCAGCCGGGTCAGAGGTGTCTGAAGAGACCTCCAAAGGCTCAACAAAGGGGGGTGGGTCTACCTGAGACACACCTGAGGGAGCGGGACCGTGAGGAGGGAGGGGGGCTACCGGGGGGGGGGTCGTCCACCAGGGTGAGAGGCGGGAGGGGTACCGGGGAACTGCGGTGGGGGTGAAGACGGTAGAAGCAGACGGACTCGTCAAAGGTGACGTCCTGGGAGGACAGCACACGACGAGAGCCCGGGTGGTAAAACTGCCAGGGCGGTGCGTCGGTGGGAAAGCCAAGGAACACACATCGAAGAGTGCGTGGAGAGAGCTTGCCCGCAGGCAAGTCGCGGACAAGAGAGAGGGAACCCCAGACCCGAAACGCTGACGCATCACCAACCTCGCCCGTCCACCGCAAAGTGGAGGAGGTCTCCGGGTGGGAGACACGGGGCCAGAGGTTGAGCTGCGCAGCGGCGTATCGAACCGCAAACGGCCACAGAAAGTGGGGAGCAGCCGCATGGATCATGAGGGTGCGAGCAACCTCCATGACAAGACCAATGCGGCGCTCAGCAATCCCATTCTGCTGTGGAGAGGCCGGAAGCGTGTACGACTGGACGATGCCCTCAGCACCACAGAAGTCCTCAAGGAGGTGGGAGCAAAAATCACCACCTCGGTCAGAGTGCAGCCGCAGGACAGGGAGGTCCTCACGGAACCGAGCACGAAGCTGGAGACGAACAGCGCGGATCCAGCGGATCAAGACACCGCGGACATCCGCCTTGCTCTGCAAGGGGAAGACCGTGGTATAGCGCGTGTAGTCGTCGACCACCAGCAAAAAGTAGCGCTCGCCACCCTGTCCAGTGACGCGGGCGGGGCCCCACACGTCCATGTGCAGGGTCTGCAGAGGAGCAGTGGTAGGAGGAAACGAGGAGGAGTGAGGAGCGGCGCGCTGCCGCCCCTCGACGCAGGGAAGGCAGGGCGGCGCAAGCGACCTCGGGAGCGGGGGCAGGGACGTGGGGAGACCAGACACAAGGAGACGCAGGCGTGGCAGGGAGGGGTGACCAAGACGGTGGTGCCAGAGGAGAGTCTGTTGCGTAAGGAGACGACACGAACAAGACGAGGCGACCTCAACCGACGCAGCTACTTGACCTGACTCAGCTACCAGTGCAGACTCAGTGGTCAGTGTGTACAGGCCAGACCCAGGCCTCCGAGTGAACGTGGCGAGGTGCTCACCAGTGCGCGAGTCCGTACAAATCGCCACTAGCTCGCCTCCAGGCTGGGTCACAGTGACCCACTGGTCCTGGAGGACAGAGGTAGCCACCAAGTTCTTAGCGAACGATGGGAGGTGGAGACCTGTGAGGAGGCCGGAAGGGGCCGCCGGACAAGGGAGAACAGTGGCGCCACGCGCGACTACCGGGCCCCCAGAGGGGTCGGCCAATGTGACAGGGACAGGGACTGTGAGCGGTGTGACTGTGGTGCTGTCGCGGAAGAAGCAACGAGACGCGCCCGAGTCGAGAGTAAAAGTGTGCAAGGCCTCCTCAGGCTCTGCACTTGTACTAGCTGAGTCACACGCACGGAGACTAGTAGCCTCTACGCCACCAGGTGCCTCTCCACCCCCAGTACGAGTACCCCGAAACCCTCCGCCACCGGGGCTGCCCCACCGGACAGCCCACTCACGAAGCTGCTGCGGGAAGAGAGTCTCCAGCGGACGCTGCTGCTGCTGCTGTCCACCCCCAGAACCTCCGCGTCTACTAGCGGCACTACCAGCAGGAGTAGACTCACATGTACCTCCAGTAGTAGCACCCCACCGGACAGCCCACTCATGACGATGCTGTGGCGTAAGCGGCTTCCGCCGACAAACACGGCTAGCTCCGCCACCGGGGCTGCCCCACCAGATAGCCCACTCGCGAAGCTGCCGCGGCGAGAGAGACTCCTGCACACTCGGCTGCCGCTGACGTATGACAGTGATAGTGGCCATGGTAGGCTGTAACAGTCAGCAGCAGCGGTGCAAGGTGGAAAGTAGCGACTGCAGTGGCAGCAGTGGTAGGAGCAGTAGTGGTAGCAACTGTAGGAGCGTGCGCAGGCGGTAGCAAGGGCCACAGCGGCAGTTGGCTGTGCGCGCGGGGCAGGGCAGGAGCAGCTCGCAGGCGTGCAGGGCAGGGCAGCGCGCAGGGCGCTGGGCAGGGCAGCGCGCAGGCTTGCAGGGCAGGGCAGCGCGCTAACGTGCGGGCTGCAGGGCGCACGGGGAAAGCGTCGCCTAGGGGCGCGATTCAGGGAGGAAAAACGGCCTGCCTAGGGGCGCGATTCGGGGAGGAAAAACGGCCAGCCTAGGGGCGCGATTCGGGGATGAAAAACGGCCTGCCTAGGGGCGCGATTCGGGCAGGAAAAACGGCCTGCCTAGGGGCGCGATTCGGGGAGGAAAAACGGCCAGCCTAGGGGCGCGATTCGGGGATGAAAAACGGCCTGCCTAGGGGCGCGATTTGGGCAGGAAAAACGGCCTGCCTAGGGGCGCGATTCGGGCAGGAAAAACGGCTCGCCTAGGGGCGTGATTCGGGCAGGAAAAACGGCCTGCCTAGGGGCGCGATCCGGGCAGGAAAAACGGCCAGCCTAGGGGCGCGATTCGGGGAGGAAAAACGGCCTGCCTAGGGGCGCGATTCGGGGAGGGAAAACGGCCAGCCTAGGGGCGCGATTCGGGCAGGAAAAACGGCCTGCCTAGGGGCGCGATTCGGGCAGGAAAAACGGCTCGCCTAGGGGCGCGATTCGGGCAGGAAAAACGGCCTGCCTAGGGGCGCGATTCGGGCAGAAAAAACGGCCAGCCTTGGGGCGCGATTCGGGCGGGAAAAACGGCCTGCCTAGGGGCGCGATTCGGGCAGTAAAACGGGCAGAACGGAAATAACGGTGGGCCCTAAACGAGTGGTCCTACGGATGGACCTGCTCTGAAACCATGTCAGAATCAACTATGCAGGAATGAACTAGTAGGAAGGGCAAGACAGGATTGTATAGCCTAACCCTAATGTGTTGTACCCTTTAGGGTATGCCCCACTACAGCCTACAGAACAAATGCAATTTGACAATCTGAACAGAGTCTACCAACCGAAGGATTATGTTTCATCGAGTCGCCTGCTCCAGCAGCTACTGGAGACAAAGATGGGCCCAGGGGAGAAGGCAAATAGCTACATTAATCGCTGTCAGAGCCTCCGCGATCAAATCGCGAAGTTGGGAAGCAGCATTTCCGAAGAAATCTTCGTGAACATCGTGCTTCAAGGGCTCGGCCCAGAATGGCGGCCCTGCAAGGCGCTGCTCCGACAGCAGGGGGTTATCTCGGAAGCCTCCCTATGCGCCGCCCTTCTCGTCGAACAGAGAGACATGGATCAGCAGCGGCCTGCGCCGCGACGAGACCGGGAACGCCTCGCCTTTTACACGGACAATACGGAAGAGCGACGGTCGCGGCACCTTTACTGCAAAATCTGCAGAAACTTTGAGCACCTGGCAGATCGATGCAAATTCCGATCTCGCCCTCGCCAGACCAATCCGAGCAACTAGTCCGTCCGAAAAGACGTACGAAATGACATGCGTCAAGCCCAGGGGCAACAACCCCCCTCACGCAACCTGAACACAGTGGTTCAGCATCAGCAGCAGCAGCCGTCACAGCCTGCTTCAGTCCGCATCGTCCTCGGCAACATGACCGTGACGAAAACAAGCGGATACCGTCGTCTCCGCGTGCGCACGCCGTCACCAGAGGCAGCTCGCCACCCAATCGGAGCGTTCACGGATAACAATTCGTTCACCACTCGCCACGATTTCAACGACTACGACGACCAGGATTGGAACCTTCCAATCCCGCTACTTGAACCCCCCCCGCACGTACCTGATACGCGGGCGGCACCGATCGATTGGATCTCGCGCGAGCAATTCTTAAAGTTCGACACGCCGCACATCGTCACGCCGCGACTGGCGCTGCTCACTTGTGACGACAGGAAGCGCTACAACACCTGGTACCTGGACAGCTGTTGCGGGCAGCACATGGTCGGATCCGAGCGTTTCGTCTCCAACGCCGTCGCGACCCCCACGGTCACTTACGTCACCGTTGCGAACAATACCCGCCTGCGCGCAAACGCGCAAGGAATCGTCGTGCTCAAAGCACGGGGAAGCCCCACGCACATCACACTGAATGATGTGCTCATAGTCCAGAACCTGCGCTTCAATCTCCTCTCGGCGGCACAACTTATGGATTGCGGAGTCGAGCTCAGCACCGACCTCCGCACGCGCGATATTCTCCTGCACTACAAGCGCCGAAGAAGGCGCGCCGGCAGATCGGACGGGCACACTCCGAGAACGGAGTGTACATCCTCGATTTCGATATCCCCGATTGCAGCGGCGACTCAAAGGAGTTAATCAACCTCGTTCAAATGAGCTTCGAGCATATTCACCACTCCGACTGGAAGCACCCCGATAGGAGACCATGGGTGCCACATCATCCGCACCCTCGCGAAGTCGCGCTGATCCTGCCCATGTTCTGCCCGTGATCCTGCCCGTGATTCTGCCCGTACTGCTGCCCGTGATTGTGCCCGTGATCATACCCGTGTGCTGCCCATATTTTGCCCGTGTTCTGCCCGTGATCCTGACCGTGATTCTGCCCGTGATTCTGCCCGTGTTGTCGCCCGTGATTTTGCCCGTGATTCTGCCTGTGATCCTGCCCGTGTTGCTGCCCGTTCCCGTGCCATACTGCCCGTGCCCACCCGTGTCTCCAGTTGCTGCCCGTGTTCTACCCGCGCCCAGTGTCCCCCGTTCTGCCCGTGCTGCCTGTTCTGCCCGTGTCCTGCCCCGTTCTGCCCGTGTTGCCCCGTTCAGCCCGTGTTGCCCTGTTCTGCCCGTGTTGCCTTGTTCAGCCCGTGTCCTGCCCCGTTCAGCCCGTGTTCTGCCCTGTTCTGCCCGTGTTGCCCCGTTCAGCCCGTGTCTTGCCCCGTTCAGCCCGTGTTCTGCCCTGTTCTGCCCGTGTTGCCCCGTTCAGCCCGTGTGCTGCCCCGTTCTGCCCGAGTTGCCCCGTTCAGCCCGTGTCCTGCCCCGTTCTGCCCGTGTTGCCCTGTTCTGCCCGTGCTGCCCCGTTCTGCCCGTTTGTGCCCTACCCGTGCTGTCCGTACCCGTTGGTGCCCCACCCGTGCTGTCAGTTCTCGCTCGTGCCCCACCCGGTCTGTGCTGCCCGGTCTCGTGCTGCTCGTCACCCCCGTGCGGCCCGTCCCGTCCAGCTCCTAGTTGCTACCCAAACCCGCTACCCGTACCCGTGCTCCTCGCACACCGTGCACCAGCTGCGGGGCGTTCAACCGCAACCGGGCACCTGTTCCACCGCGGTGGTTCAGATGCTGCTTGGTGGTTGCTGCTTGTCAGCTTCAGAGGGGGCCCCTTGCTGGTGTTCCCACGCCCTGTAATGGGGTTTTACAGGTGTACCCCTTCAAGGGGGGCTCTGCACATGGTTATGCACTTCAGGCAGATAGGGGGTGTGTCACAATAGATTTATATCTATTTAGTATAATCTGCCTGTAGTGTAGCTGTTGTGTAATTCCCTTGTATGGTGGTGCACCTCTTTCATCTTTGTTAGGTTGCTATATGTACTCGTGTGCTATAGTGAACCTCAACACATTCTCGACACTCCCTTGGCCTTGACCTCGACAATAGCTTGGCCTAGGCTACTAAGCCTAGGCCCTCCTTAAACCCGATTACCCGCTTCGATAGTGTTTTGACATGGTATAGAGCGATTAAAATCCTGACCTAAGTTAATGGGCCCACCCATTCGCGGCACGGCGCTCGCTGCGACGGGCGCGGCGGCGAGCTGGCCGCGTTTCCCTCGTTGCCAGCCCGTCGTTTTTTCCCTCGTCGCCTGCCCGTCGCCAGCCTGTCGCGTTTTCCCCCGTCGCCAGCCAGTCGCGTCCCCCCCGTCGCCAGCCCGTCGCGTTTCCCTCGTCGTCAGCCCGTCGCTTTTCCCCCCCGTCACCACCTCTGCCCGCGCCTACGCCTGCAGCCGAGTTTGCGCGAGAGTGGGGAAAAGGGGGGGGGGCGGCATCGGGAATGAAGGGGACGGCGTCCGTGGCGGACGTCGCGGCCCTTCCTCCCCCCGTCCATTTTTCTTCCCTCCCGTCGCCTCGCTCCGCCCGTCGCACTCCCCCGGCCCCCTGCCCGTCACCCACCCCGACGCGACTGTTCGCGTGTGCAGCGGCGGTCGCTGTGGGTGGGAGAGGGAGGAGGGGAAGGGATTGGTGGCGGAACTCTGTGGGGGGGAGTGGGAAAGGGGGAAGGGAGTGGCGGCGGAATGCTGTGGGGGAGAGAGAGGAAAAGGGGGAAGGGAGTGGCGGCGGAACACCAGCGATCATCGCCAGCACCAGCACCAGCTCCAGGGCCAGCCGCCAGCACCAGCACCAGCACCAGGGCCAGCCGCCAGCACCAGCACCAGCTCCAGGGCCAGCCGCCAGCACCAGCACCAGCTCCAGGGCCAGCCGCCAGCACCAGCACCAGCTCCAGGGCCAGCCGCCAGCACCAGCACCAGCTCCAGGGCCAGCCGCCAGCACCAGCACCAGCACCAGGGCCAGCCGCCAGCACCAGCACCAGCTCCAGGGCCAGCCGCCAGCACCAGCACCAGCACCAGGGCCAGCCGCCAGCACCAGCACCAGCTCCAGGGCCAGCCGCCAGCACCAGCACCAGCTCCAGGGCCAGCCGCCAGCACCAGCACCAGCTCCAGGGCCAGCCGCCAGCAGAGAACCCCACCAGCAGAGAACCCCGCCAGCAGAGAACCCCGCCAGCAGAGAACCCCGCCAGCAGAGAACCCCGCCAGCAGAGAACCCCGCCAGCAGAGAACCCCGCCAGCAGAGAACCCCGCCAGCAGAGAACCCCGCCAGCAGAGCACCACCCTCTGCCCTGCCTCTCCCCTCCCGCGGCTGCTACTGTGGGGGGTAGGTGGCGGGAGCGGGGGGGTGGGAGGGCTGGCTGCAGTGTGAAGGACAGGGCAGAGACAACTGTGGGTTGGGCAGGGGTGTGGAGGAAGGAAGGGAGGGAGGGGGTGCGGTTCCAGGGGGTGGCTGAAATGCGGGGTGAGGTTGAAGGACGGTGGTTGATTGGGGGTGCGGATGTGGGGGTTAGTAAGAGGGGACGCTGCGGCCACCCCCCCACCTCCTCTCCTCATCCCCCACTCAACCCCCCTTTCGTAAAAGGGGGTTAGTAAGAGGGGACGCCGCGGCCACCCCCCCACCTCCTCTCCTCATCACTCACTCACCTCCTCCTGTGTCCTCATCTCCTCTCCTCTCCTCTCTCCCTCTCGCCGCCTCCCCTCACGTACCCCTCTGCCGTCTCCCACTGCGCCAGCTATACCCCTTCAGGGGGTGTTGACTACTCTAGTTCCTACTGCAAGCAGGCTAAGGGGGTGTGTCAAAGTTATATTTAAGATATATCCTGCTTGCTGTAGTTACTGTAGTTATAGTTCTTTGCTGTTGGTGGTGCACCTCTTGTTTGTGTTTCTCGACTATATCTTGTATGCTTTGCTTTAGTGAAGCTAACTTGTTTGGTCAATTTCTCTCGACACTCCCTTGGCCTTGACCTCGACAATAGCTTGGCCTAGGCTACTAAGCCTAGGCCCTCCTTAAACCCGGTTACCCGCTTCGATAGTGTTTTGACATACCCCGGACCCGACGGCATCTGCAGGGATTGCCACACGCCGACAGCTTCGACGAGCGCCGTCGCCGGTCGCGGACTCGCGGCGATCGCCAAAGCTGAGCGATTCGCGCCGCCTGAGGAGAGAATGTGAACGATGGAGCTTGAAATCGCGACGCGCAACATCTACGGCACGACGGAACATCCCCTCCCCGGACCCGCATCCCGCCATCTCCAGGGGATCTTGCGCGGCACAAACATCGGCACCTTCAATGCGGAAGGAACTCCGCGCCCCTACACGAAGGAAGCCTTCCTGAAAATCTACCCCCACTGGCTCGACCCCGACCCCAAGAAGAAACTCACCATCGCGCAGGAAGAGGAGCTGGCGCGACGCGAAGCAGAGGAGCTCCGCCAAAGAAGGCTTGCCGAATCGCGCGGAACATCCGCCTGGAGCGGATGGGGCGCTGAAGAAGAGAGCGCCTCCAATGAAGGGGGGTGGGGAAGCGCCGGCGGATGGGGAACGAGCGACACTGGCGGATGGGGCGCCGCAACTGGCGGCAACACCGGCGGCACCTGGGCAAGTGCGGGCGGCGGATGGGGCACCGCATCTAGCAGCGAAACGAGCGGTTGGGGCACCTCCGGCGGAGGCTGGGGAACTTCCCGCGAAGACCAATGGGGGGGAGAAGAAGCAGAGGCGGAACCTCCTGTTATTCCTCTCGGTCGTCCCCCGCGCCGATCTGCACCTGCGCTACCCCCACCTGACGTCCAGCCGCACCGTGACCCCTGGGACACCATCGATTGGGGGAATGAGCCCTCAACCCCCCGTCGCGCAGTCTACGGACCTGACCTCGAGCCGCGCGAGCCCACCTTTTTCACCGGAACGATCCGCGGTACCAACATCCCCTTCTCCGTGATTCTTGACAGTGAATTCTTGGCGCTAATGCTGACGACGGCGAACGACGAAGAAGAAGAAGCAGCGCTGGCGGAACCTGCCCCAGTACCTGACGAGGACCCCGAAGCAGCACGCGCGCGCTACATGCGCACCTCTGGATTCCGCGCCAACGATGACCTCTGGCACCAGCGCCTCGGTCACCCCTCGCGCGTAACGCCGAAGAACTCCATCGAGGCCGGCGTGTTTGCGCCTGGCGCACTCTTGCGCCCCGACGACACCGAAGTAAGGGGCACCTCGCAGCCGCGCAACTGCACCGTCTGCCCCGAAGCCGCGCTGAGTCACCAACCCTCCCCCCTTGCTAGAACCCGGAACCAACCGCTACGCCAAATTGGAGAAGGTGTACAGCGATCTCCTCGTCATAGGCTACTGCGGAACCAACGACGAGCAATACACGCTCACCTTCATCGACGCAAGAACCCGCTACGTGTGGGTCGTGAACCTGGAGGCCCACAGCAGAGCTTATGAGGCCTTCCGCCTTTGGTTGGCGCACGCGCAGCGGCAGTCAGGAGAGAAATTAAAGATCTGGCAGTCGGACGGAGCGGCAGAGTTTCGCAGCAAAGAAATTCAGGACTACCTGGCGCAGAAAGGAATTGAATACCACGTCTCCCTCACCTACGCACATCAGCAGCAGGGCGTTGCCGAGCGCACTAATCGCACACTCATGACGAAGGTGCGAGCACTGCTGAAGTAGTCCAAGCTTCCCCCGACGTACTGGACGTACGCGATGCACCACGCCGTGCGGGTGCACAACCTGCTGTCAACCACCGCCATCACCGGGAACCTATCCCCGCATCTGAAGTGGACGGGGATGAAGGGCGACACATCCATGCTCCGCGTGTGGGGATGCATGGTGCAGTACCGCCCGCCGACATCAACCATCGGCAAATTCGCAAGCCGCGCGCGCTGAGGGATTCATCTCGGCATCAGCGGCGAATACAAAGCATGGCTCATCCTGGACCTCATCAGCCAGAAAATCACAAAGGCGTGCGACGTAATCTTCTACGAACGTCTCTTCCTCGGCCAGTTCCGCGAAGTCGAGCGGACAAACGCAAATCGCGTTTACGCCAACGACGGGCACAGCTACGCCACACCCGAGGACGAAGCCGCCGCAGCCATCCTGGAGCAAGACACCAAAGGAGAATTCACAGGAGGAGATCGCCGCAGCAGCGACGACGACGACGACGACGACCCCTCAGGTGGAGGAGTCGGCGGAGCAGGAGGACTCGGCGGAGCAGGAGGAAGCGGCGGAGGCGCAGCGGCACCACCGCCTGAACCAGAGAGCGACGACGATGACGTGCAGGAGGTCATTGTTAGAATGTACGAAACAGGAATGATTGACTAGCAGCAGAATGTGAGTACAAGTATGTCAAACCTAGTTCTGTACCCCCTAGAGGCTAACCCACAATAGCCTACACAAATGTAACACATACAATGTTTGACACACCCCCATAGGCTAAGTGGGGGAGAACAAGGGGTCACAGGACCAGTCAAAGCAAAGCAAAACAAGCTCAGGGTGGATCTCAAGGATACCACACAAATTCCGAGCACAAGCAAGTGGTCACAAGACCAGTTCACATGCAGTTTGATAATATAACAAGAGGTACAGTGATCACAACCTAGCAAGTGTAAGCATGCAGGTATATATATAGAGATCACAGTACAAGCAGAGTCAAGAAGTGAGCAAGTGAGGGAGAGTAGGCACAAGGCCTAGAACAGTACAGAAACGCTGATGGTCACAAGGCTGAAGCGCCTTGGTGAACACATCAGCAGTGTTGGCCCGAGTGGCCACGTAACGCAGACGAAGCTGACCACGCTGCTGCAGCTCTCGAGCAAGGAAGTAGCGTAGAGCGATGTGCTTCGTTCTGTGCTCCAGTCTGTGCTCCTCACACAAGGCAAGGGCTGCCTTGTTGTCGACGTACAGCACTGGAGGAGAACTGGGCCGCTCTCCGAGGTCGGTCAGCAGGTAGGTGAGCCAGCGTAGCTCCTGGGCAGCCATGGCTGTGGCGTAGATCTCAGCCTCACAACTGGAGCTGAGAACAGAGGAAGAGCGTGTAGAACGCCAGGAAACAGAGCCAGAGCCAAGGCTGAAGGTGTAACCCTGAGACGACCGCTGCGTAGCCTGGTTGTCAGCCCAAGAAGCGTCTGAGTGTCCAGTGAGGACAACGTCGCGCCGTCCTCCAAGCACAAGCCCCATGCCCGACGTACTGCACAAGTAGCGCAACACCCTCTTAGCGGCATCCATGTGCTCCTTCCGGTGACGGCCAGGAGCGACATAGCGTGCTAGGATGCTAAGAGGGTAGGCTAGGTCAGGTCGAGTGTAGGTCATCAGGTACAAGAGGCAGCCCACAAGCTCTGGATACGGGCCACTCGGCTCTACGGACTCATCCGAAGGCAGAGCTGAGAGCAAGTGACCGGTAGGCAGAGGAGTGGGCTGAGGCGAGGAGTACGTGAAGCGGAAGCGCTGAAGGACCTGCTGCACCATGTGTGACTGAGTCAAGGTGATGGTGCGCTGTGCTCTGTCCCGGGTGATCCGCAAGCCAAGATAGCTTGTCAGCTCACCCAGGTCTGTGCACGTGTGTCTCTTCTGCAGCTCCGACTTCACGTGGGCGAGTGCCTCAGTGTCAGAAGTAGCAAAGACCAAGTCGTCTACGTACACGAGAACGTAGAACGGAGGCAGAGTGGTGTCGGTGCGTAGAAACAGCGACGGGTCAGCAGTAGAAGGAGCAAACCCAAGAGCAGCAAGAGTAGTCCTCAGTGTGTCGTGCCACTCACAGGGCGCCTGGCGGAGACCGTAGACCGGCCGCCGGAGGCTCCACTGGGTACCAGGAGGGAACGACCCAGTGAAGCCAGGTGGGCGGCGAAGCCAGGTGGGCGGCGCAGCCGAATCTCCTCGTGCAGGGTGCCCTGTAGGAACGCAGTGCTGAAGTCAAGGCAGTGGAGCTCGTAGTCACGCTGAGCGGCGACGTGCAGCAGAACCCGAAGAGTGGTCATCTTCGGGGTCGGGGAGAAGGTCTGGAAGAAGTCAACTCCCTCTCGCTGACTGAAGCCTCGTGCAACGTAACGTGCCTTGAAGACAGGCGGAGAACCCGGCGGCCGCTTCACTCTGAAGATCCACATGCCACTGACGATGTTCGCCCCAGGTGGGGGAACCTCGTCGACGTAGGTGCCTGTGGACTTCCAGGAAGCCATCTCTGTGTCCATGGCTGTCTGCCACTGAGAGGAGTACTCACCCTCCATCGCCTCTGCGTAGGAGCGTGGGGTCGGGATGTCTGGTGCATCCGGGTCTCCCTCAGGGGCAATCAGCATGGACACGAGATGAGGTAAAGCAGCAGCAAAGCACTCAAACTCCTCCTGTCTGTCCTCAAGGACGTCCGTGCCAAGAGCACACTCACCCCCGACTGACGGAGGACAGACAGACTCAGACTCAGTGACAAGGCTAGCGGCGTAGTCTAGACGACAGGCGGCAGCAAAGTCAACAAGCTCAGCGACTAGAGCAGACGCAGCAGAGGACTCAAAGGTAGGGTCAGTGACAACAGTGGCAAGGAGACGCGCGACAGTAGGACTGGCAGCACGAGTAAGGTCTGACGGCGGGTCGGCAACGTCAGGAAGAGAGGACGCAGGAGGAGACGGCAGAGGGACACGCTGTGGAGCAGTGGACGGACGCAGGGTCATGTAGTGAGTGCCTAGGACAGGAGGAGGACGCTCACGTGGAGCATGACGACCAGTGCGTGCAGTGCGGACAGGCGACTCTGGACGAGACTCAGAAGACGCAGGACTAGACTCAGGCGACGGAGGACGAGACTCAGGCTCACGACGCTCTGTAAAGCTACCTGTCGGCGCAGTGTAAGGAGAAGGACCAGGCAGTGGAGAGGCAGGCTGTAACTGTGACTGCGACGGGACAGGTGGTGGACTCAGTAGGGGAGGAGGAGTAGGACCAGGAGAGGGCGGGAGACCAAGAACCTGCTGAAGGAGCGGAACGTAGTACGGCCGCGGCCGCTCAGCAACTCCAGCTCCAACCCCCTCAGCCGCTCCAGTCCCAGCAGCTCCAGTACCTCCAGTACGAGCACCTCCAGGACTAGCAGCTCCAGCAGCTCCAGCACCTGCAGCACCTCCAGCAGCTCCAGCAGTACTGGCACCAGCAGCACCAGTACCAGCAGCACCTCCAGTAGCTCCAGCAGCACCAGCACCAGTAGCACCTCCAGCAGCACCAGCAGCACCGCCAGCAGCAGCAGCACCTCCAGCAGCTGCAGCAGCAGCAGCACCTCCAGCAGCACCAGCACCAGCAACACCTCCAGCAGCTCCAGCAGCACCAGGACCAGCAACACCTCTAGCAGCTCCACCAGCAGCTCCAGTAGCACCTCCAGCAGCACCAGCAGCACCACCAGCAGCAGCAGCACCTCCAGCAGCTCCAGTAGCACCAGCACCAGTAGCACCTCCAGCAGCACCACCAGCACCACCAGCAGCTCCAGCAGCAGCAGGACCAGCAGCACCAGCAGCAGTACCGGGGTCCGCGACGCAAGGAGCGCCACTCCGAAGACTGCAGTGCCGAGCGTACCACTCGCGGAGCTCCAGGGGAGAGGGCAGCGCCCGCCTAGGAGGGGAAGCACTAGCACCAGCTCCAGCACCTCTCCGAGCGCCAGAAGTACCTCGCCTGAGGCTGCAGTACTGCAAGTACCACTCACGCAGCTGCTCGGAGGAGAGAGCTCCTCCAGGTGCAGAACTCCCAGGCTCAGCACCCCCAGACTCAGCACCCCCAGTCTCAGCACCCCCAGACTCAGCACCCCCAGGCTCCGCACCCCCAAGCTCCGCACCCCCAGGCTCCGCACGCTCAGGCTCAGCACCCCTAGCAGGACGAGAGTCGACAGCTACCTCGATAGGCTCAACTGGGTCTACCTGGGACACACCTGAGGGAGCAGCACCCTGAGGGGGGAGGGGGTCTACCACAGCAGCACCTGGCGCGAGGAAGAGAGGCGGCGGGGGGAGTGGGGCAGTGCGGTAGGGGAAGAGGCGGTAGTAGGGCACCGACTCGTCAAAAGTGACGTCCTGAGAGGGCAGGACCCGGTGCGAGGTGGCGTGGTAAAACTGCCAACCAGACGCGTCCGGGACAAAGCCAAGGAAGACACAAGGAACAGCGCGGGAGGAGAGCTTGTCCGCAGACGTATCGCGGACAAAAGCTCGAGATCCCCAGACCCGAAAACGCGACGCATCGCCAACCTCCCCCGTCCACAGCAGTGTGGGCGAGGTCTCCGGCAAGGAGACACGGGGCCAGAGGTTGAGCTGATGCGCAGCGTAGCGGACTGCAAACGGCCACCGAGCGACCTCCATGACCAAGCCAATGCGGCGCTCAGCAACCCCATTCTGCTGTGGAGAGGCCGGAAGCGTGAACGACTGCTCAATACCGTGCTCCGCACAGTAGGCTGCCAAGAGGTCGGAGGAGAACTCACCACCTCTGTCAGAGTGCAGACGCAAGACAGGAAAGTCCGAGTGGAACCGCTCGCTGAGCTGGAGACGAGAAGCGCGGATCCAAGGGATCAAAACAGCAGGGACCTCACCCTTGGTGCGCAAGGGGAAGACCGTGGTGTAGCGCGAGAAGTCGTCAACAACGATCAGGAACTACCGCTCCTGACCCTGTCCACGGACGCGGGCTGGGCCCCACACGTCCATGTGGAGCGTCTGCAAGGGAGCTGTCGTCGGGGGAAACGAGGAGGAGTGAGGAGCGGCACGCTGCCGCCCCTCGACACAAGGAAGACAGGGAGGAGCAGGCGAGGGAGGGAGGGGAGGGAGTACCCGGGGAAGACCAGAGACAAGGTACCGTTTGTGCATGGCACGAAGGCGCTGCACTGACGGGTGACCAAGGCGGTGGTGCCAGAGGACAGTCTCGTGCGCCAGAGAGCGACACGAGCAGGGGGCAGACAGCTGACCTGACGCAGACGCAGACGCAGCTACCTGAGGGGACTCAGTGGTCAGTGTGTACAGGTCCGACCCCGGCTGCCTAGTGAAGGTAGCCAGGTGACGGCCCGTCCGAGCACACGTGCAGTGTGTCACACGCTCGTAGGCAGGGGTGAACTGGTGGACACCCCCGTCCTGGAGGGCACAACCCGCCACCAAGTTCGTAGAGAACGAGGGGAGGTGGAGACCTGACAGAGTGCCCGACGGAACCGCAGGACAAGGAAGGACAGTGGAGGAGGTCGCAATGACCGGACCCCCAGAGGGGTCAGCAAGGGAGACAGCAACTGGTCGAGCAAGCTGCTCAAGGGCAGTGCGGTCACGAAAGAAACAGCGAGAAGCGCCCGAGTATAGAGTGAAAGTGTGCAGTGCCTCAGTGGACTCAGTACCAGGGGGCGCAGACTCACTAGCACCTGGAGTAGCAGCCTCACCAGCACCTGGGGCAGCAGACACGGAAGCACCTAGCGCAGCAGCCTCACCAGCACCTGGGGCAGCAGACACGCAAGCACCTAGAGCGGCAGCCTCACTGGTGCGAATGCCCGGGTCGGGCGGAACACGCAGGTACTGATCACCCTCTCCACTAGTAGACAACACATACATGGCAGTGAGAATAGCATCAAAGTCAAGAGCAAAGACATCAATGTTCTTCTTCATGAGATCCCACCAGCGGGGCAGCTTAGTGGCAGTGGGGAACTGAGTGCGCCAAGCGTCGTCGAGGCGGGAGAAGCAGCGCTGCGTGGCGTGCGCCCTCCCACAC
The DNA here is from genome assembly GCA_947471745.1 of Closterium sp. Naga37s-1. Taxonomy (NCBI): domain Eukaryota; kingdom Viridiplantae; phylum Streptophyta; class Zygnematophyceae; order Desmidiales; family Closteriaceae; genus Closterium; species Closterium sp. Naga37s-1. The sequence goes on from CANJKZ010000147.1 coordinate 1,170,244, forward strand.
GTCTGGCCAGTGCGCTCACCAGTGCGGATGACGTACGTGCAGCTAAGGCCACCCCCCCCCCCCCCGTGCTGAGAGTACCACTCACGAAGCTCCTGGGGAGAGAGAGTCTGCTGTCCGCCAGCGCCACCACGACCGCCACCTCCGCCGCCACCACCTCGACCACCACCGCCCCTGCCGCCGCCTCGTCCACCGCCGCCCCAACCACCTCCCCCACCCCGGCCACCTCCTCCGCTGCTGCCGCCACCACCTCCACCGCTGCCACTAGCCCCTCCTGCCCCGCCACCACCCCCACCACCTCCACCGCCCCCACCACCACCTCCCCCGCCGTCACCTCCACCTCCCTTGCCCCCTTTGCCCTTGCCGCTGCGGCGCCAGCTCGGAGCGGACGCAGTCCCGACCTGCTCAGTACCAGCTAGGTCGACAGCAGCAGCAGAGGCGACAGAGGGGAGCAGGGGGGAAGGGGAACACCCCTCAAAGAACGGGGTGCGGGGGTCGCCACGAGAGGCAGCTACAGCGACTATGCTAGTCTCGGCTGCAAGCAGTTCCTTCTCGAGCAGGTCTATGGTGAGCTCAGTGGGGGAGCGAGCGAGGAAGTGGTCCCTGACCGCACGAAGAGAGTCAGGGAGACGGGTGACAAGGTGGTAGAGAGTGAGCCAGAGTGGGGGGGGGTGGGTGGCAAGAAACTCAGCGGGCATAGCGGCACGAAAGCGAGCCTCACTAGTGCGGAGGTGCGTGGTGAGGTCAGCGACTGTGGCGAAAGCGGACAGGTCTGGGAACAGGTAGGGGAGCGAGAGACGACCTAGCGTAGCAGAGGCAGGCGAGGAGTAGCGCGCAACTACAGCAGTGTACAGTGCTGTGCAGTTTTGTGCTGGCCAAAGTGCTCGCGCTCATCTACCGGCAGGGAGTTGCGAATGGCAAAGCGAGCGTGGGCGTCACGAGTCTGCCACTGTGAACGGGCAGTACTGTCAGCAGTAGTAGCAGGGGCAGCAGCATTGCCTAGTGCGTGATTGTACAGCGAGATATCCTCCTTGGCAGTGAGCTGGAGGAACAGGTGCAAGTCATCGAGCCAGGTCTCAAACTTCAGTGGGCGACCCTCAGCATCGAAAGCTAGAACAGCAGGGCTAGCCATAGTTGCAGTAAGAGCAGTAGTAGCAGCTGAAACCCTAAAAGCAGCAGTCAACTCGACTCAGGTAGGGCGGCTCGATCCAGAGAGGGCTGCTCAGTACGGGGAGGGCGGCGCGGCTCAGTTCGGGCGGCGCGGCTCGGCTCGGTTCTGGGCGGCTCGGTTCGGGCGGCTCGGTTCGGGCGGCTCGGTTCGGGCGGCTCGGTTCAGGCGGCTCGGTTCTGGCGGGGCCGTGGCGGTCGCGCGCCGGGGGCGGCTCGGTTCTGACGGGGCCATAAGGGGCCTCTAAGGGGCGAGCGCGGGGCCGACGGGGCCGCTAAGGGGCGGCGCGCGAGGTCGAGGGGGGCCGTAAGGGGCCTCTAGGGGGGGCGGCGCGCGGGGTCGACGGGGCCGTAAGGGGCTGCTAAGGAGTGGCGCGCGGGGTCGACGAGGCCTTGAGGGGCCGCTAAGGGGTCGACGGGGCCTCTAAGGGGCGAACGCGGGGCCGCTAAGGGGCGGCGCGCGAGGTCGACGGGGCCGTAAGGGGCCGTGAAAAAGGCGGCGCGCGGGGTCGACGGGGCCGTGAGGGGCCGCTAAGGGGTCGACGAGGCCGTAAGGGGCCTCTAAGGAGGAGCGCACGAGGGCGCTTAGACAGTGGGGCGCACGAGGGCGCTAGGAGACAGTCAGAGTGGTGGGCCCGTAAAAAAAAAAAAAATCGGTCCTAGCGGAGGACCTGCTCTGAAACCATGTTAGAATGTACGAAACAGGAATGATTGACTAGCAGCAGAATGTGAGTACAAGTATGTCAAACCTAGTTCTGTACCCCCTAGAGGCTAACCCACAATAGCCTACACAAATGTAACACATACAATGTTTGACAGTCATCCCGCAGCATCGCCACGACAGCACCGTCTCAGGGCTGCAGCTGCTAGGGCTCCACATCGCCACCTCAACGGCGCCACGTGTCATCGAGCCCAAGAATCCGCGCCAGGCACTAACGGGACCACACAACAAAGAGTGGCGCGAGGCGATGGATGCAGAAATCAGGGCGCTCGAGTCCCGCGACACCTGGGTACTTGTCGATCGCGCCGCAATCAACGGGAGAAGAATCCTCTCCGGGAAGTGGGTCTTCCGCGTGAAGACCGCCGCGGACGGCACAATCGAGCGATTTAAGGCTCGTTGGGTCGTGCGCGGTTACGATCAAAGGCACGGCATCGACTTCGACCAAACATTTGCGCCAGTCAGCCGTCACACCTCCGTCATAATTCTCCTCGCCATCGCTGCCGCACGACACCTACCGCTCCGACAAATCGATGTGAAGAATGCGTTCCTTTACGCGCTGGTGGACGCAGTGATCTACGTGGAGCAGCAGCACACATACGGCGAAGGGGATTCACGCGTGTGCCAACTGCGAAGGTCTCTCTACGGAATCAAACAGGTGCCAAGGCTCTGGCAGCAGTACCTGCACAACATCCTGCTTGAAATAGGCTTCAAGCACTGCTTGAAATAGGCTTCAAGCAGCTACCTCACGATCCAGGGATGTATCCCCGTGATTTCCGCGGTGAATACATCCTACTCACGGTCTACGTCGACGACCTCCTCTACACAGGGTCAAGCAACGAACTGCTTGAGCAGTTCGAGAAGAATCTCGCAGGACGCGTTGACATCACCTGCAACCACGACGTGAAGCAGTTCCTCCGGCTCAACATCTCTTACTCGCCAGAAGCCATTCACCTCTCGGCAGCCAAGTATGCAGAATAACTTGGCAAGTGCTTCAACATCGCACCTGCACCACTCTCCACCCCTTACCGCACTCCAAGAGCCAACCACAAGCCTGACAACAAAGCCCTGTCCCCCGCTGGACTCCAGACTTACCAGCAGCAGCTGGGATGCCTACTCTTTGCCTCTGTTACCTGCAGGCCCGATCTCTCGTACATCGCCAGCCAGCTGGCTCAGTACTCCCGCAAACCAACGGCTGAGAATCTCCTAGATCTTCAGCGGGCCCTACAATTCTTCATCTCAACGCCCAATGTCGGGCTCTGCTGTTCCACAGTCCCAACCACCTCATTCAGCCGCATCGGCTACATGGACGCCGATCACGCTGCTGACCCCGACAATCGACGGTCCAGAACAGGGTTCCTGTTCCGCCTCGAGCCAACCAGACCCATCTCTTGGAATTCGCAGAAACAGGAGCTGGTTGCCCTGTCATCAGCGGAAGCAGAGTTCATCGCCGCAACAGCAGTAGTTCGCGAGGGGCTTTACCTACAGGAGCTCCTACAGGAGGCGAAATCCCATCTTCGCCCACCTTTCGTGTGCACTGCGACAACCAGAGCGCGATCAGGATCGCGAACAAGCCTGGATTCGTCAACCGCACCAAACACATTGCGCTGCGGTACTTCTTCGTCAAGGACGAAGTTGACAAAGGCAAGGTTGACCTAACCTACTGCCCGACGGGTGACATGGCAGCTGACTTCCTCACGAAGCGACTGTCACGTCAGCAGTACCACCACTGCTCCGAACTCAGCGGAGTAGTCAAGCGGGTCAACACCTGCTACGGCCAGAAGTGAAGGGGGGTGTTACGAATAGTAAAATATGAAGTGTTACTGTGCACTCGTGACAGTAGCAATCGAAGCATGCAGTACCGAGGCTGAAGACGAAAAGGTGGAAGTGACGCGAAGGGTCGTACGGTTACGAAGCATCTGGACCGCCGGGGCAGACAGCATCAGGCAGCAGCAGTGACGAGGATTCTGCACGAGCAGTTCGTAACCGTCTGGAGTCGCACGGTTGGGTTTCGCTGCAATAAGGGAATGTACCCCTTAGAGTACATGGCTAGCTAGGTCGCTTCGTATTCCACCTTGTACTCTTATTTATATGTTTGTATTTGCATGTTTTAATTTATCTCAATCATTTTACATTCACTCTGATTTGAGGTCAAGGGCCCACCACCACTACCTAGTTGTGTGCGAATCTTCCAGAGGTGATCCTGGTTACGATCAAATTCTGATCGCAGCACATTTGGCTTTATCTGTATGTTGCGTAGTCCTATTTTACCAGGTCGGCCTAATTGTTGAGATGTTGAAAGTATATATTAACCTGTTTACGTTTAACGGCTTTAGGAATTTTACATATGGTGTAGTTCATTCCACTGACGCGACTTGACGGCTGTCAGAGACGCTTGTACCTTTTCGCGCGCGATTTGCAACAGTCGGACCGCATTCTGCTTCCATTTCTGCGAACCTGTCTGCCTGACTCCGTTCTGCGTCCATGTTGCACTGCACTGTCCTTCCCGAGTCCTGCTGCTGGTGCTGCATCCAGCAACAAAGACGTCTTCCCTCCGTCGCCGTCATCGTTGTGTTTTGAGTCGACGCTCATAACCAGCTCGCGCCGCGTTTGTCTCATCTGGCACTCCATTCGGGATGCACTCCTTACCGTACTAAACCGTACCACAGCACGCTAGTTTCCCCTTGAAGTTGTCCTCTACTTGCCTGATACCTATGCTATGATGTTCAGGGAACATGACGGTGATGCTTTATTGTCCATGAGCCTTCATCTGGTTCTCTGATCGTCTGCTTCTCGACTTATTGATGTGTTAGGAGCTTGCATATCTTCGATTAAGAGCTTGCATATCTTCGGTTCTGACGCCGTTTCAACACCAGACCACCTCGCCGTTTCTTGCACAATAGGACCGCGTCTTTCATCACAATAGCTCCTTGTCGTGACTTAGTAAGGTGAGCCAACAGTATTTGTTTCGTAAACTCTTGACCAATAGAATCTTGACGAGCTGCTTATGCCACAACCCGAGGCTCTTGGACCCTAAACTGGAAAGCTTCTCTGGTCAGGAACCGATCGAAACCGTTTGCGATCATGTCGTCATGCCGATATAATTCACATCAGTCACTCTCACGACATCAATTAAAAACAATTCCGTCTCTCTGTGCAATAACGGCATTGTTCTTAGTGCTCACCTTCTCGCCTGTTAGTTTAGCCACCGGAAATGTAGGTAGCAGATCGAAGCCGGTTTCGGAGTGCTTCACTGGCTACGAAAAAGGATCGAGTCATGGCCGACTGGATCACGTTAAGGTGTTCGGTCCTGGCGTCAAGCCATCCGTGAAGCTCAACCAGCAACTCTGCTTCAACATCGCTGCAGAGGTACACTACTTCTTAAACTTAACGAATGTTACTGCTAATCTGATTCAGATCACAAATGTGTGTCAGCGTATTGATCGTCATGGAGGTTCCTTACATGAAGATTGAACGTCATTTTACTGCATCCGTTACTTTTTCAGCATCCGTCAATTCCTGAGCTGGGAGCATGACACTTCCTTATGCGCGATTACTAGTGATCATGCTCTATAGCATTTCGTTATTGTCTGACCTACTGGAACCAAATGTCTCTTTCATTTTGCTTTTGTCACGTCAGGTAAATCCGACGGTTGCATTCTCACGTCAAGACGCGTAACCAGCTTCGAAACCTACTCGCACGTTTCAAACTATCCTCTCTCCACCGCCTCGTTTTGAGTTGTATCAACAAAATTGCTCGCCTTTTGACCCAGATAAGCCCTGCTCACCTTCTGTCTCTCTGGAACTGCAGGATTCAGAGGGCCGTCGGCTGGACAAGGGCTGCTCGCCGCCGACCAGCACGTGGGAGGTGCTCCTTCACTCCGCGGACGGCCGAATCCGCCTCAACGCGCCCGTCACGCACGCCGCAGCCGAGGGGTACCACGTGGTGCGTGTGTGGTGGCGGATTTCGGGACCGGACAGTGCTTGCTGTAGTCCCTGCATGTGGTGTGACAGCCATGGCTTAAGTCGAATGAACTGTGAGCACCTTGTTGTAGGACCTGTCATGGCATGTTGTAGTTCCGCATGTGAAGTGACAGGGACTCTGATCTGACGTAACATTATGCAGTCTGCACGCAGTCTGACATGCACTGTATGACATACAGTCTGACCTACAGCCCCTTTGGACTCAAAATTCCTCCAAATCCTCACTCCCTCCCGTACCACCAGTTGTGTTACCGGCTGCTGGAGCCAGGCGAGTACGTGGTGTCCGTATACCTGACGGGCGTGCATGCCTCCTCACTTAACCCATCGTCCCTCCCTCCCGATTCCCTTCCCACACCACCAGTCATGCTACCGTCTGCTTGAGCTAGGCGAGTACGTGGTGTCCATGTACCTGACGTTGACAGCGCGTTCCTCCCCATCCAATTCCCTTCTCTCACCACCAGTCGTGATACCGGCTGTTGGAGCCAGGCGAGTACGCGGTGTCCGTGTACCTGACGTTAGTAGTCGTGCATTCTTCCCCACCCAAATCCCTTCCCGTACCACCAGTCGTGTTACCGGCTGTTGGAGCCAGGCGAGTACGTGGTGTCCGTGTACCTGACGGGCGTGCATGCCGCCTCGCTGACTGGCAGCAGGGACGAGGAGAAGGCCCTGAGGCACCTCAAATTCCAGCTAGTCGGCCAGTACAACGTGTCTGCGCAGGTAGGGGGTGATTAGAGTTGACAAAAAAGACGTATAAACACGATTACGCCGCCTGCATGCGTCATCTGCCAGCTTTCAGCGCGCAGGTGCTGGGAAAATCGGTTCAAAGAACATCAGTCTTTTCCGCTGTGTGTGCGCGCAGCCACCAGAGCCTGAGGCGTACAAGAAGGAGTACGCTCGCCTGCAGGCGGCACTACCAGGATGCACGGCACAGGTGCTGGAGGAATCGGGGAACGCAGGGCGGTGGATTGACCAGCAGTGGTTCCCCTTTGCCTGCAATGTTCAACGCATCACTCCCGGGTAAGATCGCTTGGGAGAAACAAACTTGGAGGATTCGCAAAACATGGGCCCCCAGGTAAGAGTCCTAATTTGTTTTCCAATTGCCTAGCAACAAGCCTCGATGGCGCAGTCGGTAGCGCGTAGGTCTCATAGCATTCCGACTCCCACTCGGCTGGGCGGAGCCATCCTAAGGTCGTGAGTTCGATCCTCACTCGGGGCAATAATTTTGCTTTGTATATTTATCACCTCATGTAGTTCCTGGACATCTCTGAACACTGTCCTGTGCATCTGGCCAAACCTTTTTTTGGGTTGCGTAGCAACCCTATATATTTGGTTTCACATTTTGGGGATATCATATCAAGAGTGATTTTTCATACACTCTTTGGAGCACCCGTTTGAACCTTCTAAAACTGTGTTCAAACAGATGCCTCAAATAGTGAATAAAAACCACTCTTGAATGAGATCCATAAATGTGAAACCAAATATTATGCACGTGCGTATCATGTTGAAACCATGAACTTGTTCGACCGTCCCAGCTCGTCGATTAATACGGCGGATGGTACGGCCGAGCATAATATTATGGCTTCAACATGAACGAATGCAATTGTACAGATGAACAAAGTATGAAATGTGGGCGGATGCTTCAAAATGAATGTTAAAATGCATCATGTAACAACAGAGGTTGATGGGGTCGTTGAAACAGCGAAAACCCGCTGCCCCAAAGACGATTAACAACCTCTAATTGCATACAAGACACATACTAACACCACACTTTGAGACACACATCCCACAAACATGAATGCAAACGCACGTAAAAAAAGCACAACCCATCCAACCAAACGCATCGAAATGCAACCCCACAGTGAAACAAACACAAGAAGACATGAACACACACCTGCACAAACACACCCGCACCGCACACACATACATACACAAATAGGATTGAGAGCAGACAAGCATAACAAAGAGTTGCAATATGTTAATTATGTATCAATCACTGCTACCTTGTCCCCCCTTCCTCCCCCTTCCCGCCTGCCTTCCTCTCCCTCCACCATCAAAATCTCCTTCCACCCTTTTCCACATTGTCTTCTCTCTCGAATTCCCCTCCCTGCTCCCCACAACGCGTCTCGCACACCTTGCAAAACAAACAGGTCAAGTAGAAAATGAATTGTAGTCGGAAAACGGAGTGAATTTCAATGACGAGCGTGCACTGGATTGTGAAATAGAACTTGAAAAGCAAGTATGGGTTGAAATATGATAAGTACAAAAGGAAACCGAATTTGACGACTCACAAGCATAGATCCCCTGGGGTCAAGCACACCATGCTGGTGGCTCCAGCGAGAAAGGTGCATTGGTGCAACGAGCTGGGCATCGCCATGCTACAAGGCGCTAGAGAGTTGCAGCAAGGCACCGGCAGAGGAGCAAGCGGGCTGCCGTAGCAAGGCGTGAGCTCACTGCAGCAAGGCGTGAGCTCACTGCAGCAAGGCGTGAGCTCACTGCAGCAAGGCGTGAGCTCACTGCAGCAAGGCGTGAGCTCACTGCAGCAAGGCGTGAGCTCACTGCAGCAAGGCGTGAGCTCACTGCAGCAAGGCGTGAGCTCACTGCAGCAAGGCGTGAGCTCACTGCAGCAAGGCGTGAGCTCACTGCAGCAAGGCGTGAGCTCACTGCAGCAAGGCATGAGCTCACTGCAGCAAGGCGTGAGCTCACTGCAGCAAGGCGTGAGCTCACTGCAGCAACGAGTGAGCTCACTGCAGCAAGGCGTGAGCTCACTGCAGCAAGGCGTGAGCTCACTGCAGCAAGGCGTGAGCTCACTGCAGCAAGGCGTGAGCTCACTGCAGCAAGGCGTGAGCTCACTGCAGCAACGAGTGAGCTCCACTGCAGCAAGGCGTGAGCTCACTGCAGCAAGGCGTGAGCTCACTGCAGCAAGGCGTGAGCTCACTGCAGCAAGGCGTGAGCTCACTGCAGCAAGGCGTGAGCTCACTGCAGCAAGGCGTGAGCTCACTGCAGCAAGGCGTGAGCTCACTGCAGCAAGGCGTGAGCTCACTGCAGCAAGGCGTGAGCTCACTGCAGCAAGGCGTGAGCTCACTGCAGCAAGGCGTGAGCTCACTGCAGCAAGGCGTGAGCTCACTGCAGCAAGGCGTGAGCTCACTGCAGCAAGGCGTGAGCTCACTGCAGCAAGGCGTGAGCTCACTGCAGCAAGGCGTGAGCTCACTGCAGCAACGCGTGAGCTCACTGCAGCAACGCGTGAGCTCACTGCAGCAAGGCGTGAGCTCACTGCAGCAACGCGTGAGCTCACTGCAGCAAGGCGTGAGCTCACTGCAGCAAGGCGTGAGCTCACTGCAGCAAGGCGTGAGCTCACTGCAGCAACGAGTGAGCTCACTGCAGCAAGGCGTGAGCTCACTGCAGCAAGGCGTGAGCTCACTGCAGCAAGGCGTGAGCTCACTGCAGCAAGGCGTGAGCTCACTGCAGCAAGGCGTGAGCTCACTGCAGCAAGGCGTGAGCTCACTGCAGCAAGGCGTGAGCTCACTGCAGCAAGGCGTGAGCTCACTGCAGCAAGGCGTGAGCTCACTGCAGCAAGGCGTGAGCTCACTGCAGCAACGCGTGAGCTCACTGCAGCAAGGCGTGATCTCACTGCAGCAACGCGTGAGCTCACTGCAGCAAGGCGTGAGCTCACTGCAGCAAGGCGTGAGCTCACTGCAGCAAGGCGTGAGCTCACTGCAGCAAGGCGTGAGCTCACTGCAGCAAGGCGTGAGCTCACTGCAGCAAGGCGTGAGCTCACTGCAGCAACGCGTGAGCTCACTGCAGCAAGGAGTGAGCTCACTGCAGCAAGGCGTGAGCTCACTGCAGCAACGCGTGAGCTCACTGCAGCAAGGCGTGAGCTCACTGCAGCAAGGCGTGAGCTCACTGCAGCAACGCGTGAGCTCACTGCAGCAAGGCGTGAGCTCACTGCAGCAAGGCGTGAGCTCACTGCAGCAAGGCGTGAGCTCACTGCAGCAACGCGTGAGCTCACTGCAGCAACGCGTGAGCTCACTGCAGCAACGCGTGAGCTCACTGCAGCAACGCGTGAGCTCACTGCAGCAACGCGTGAGCTCACTGCAGCAACGCGTGAGCTCACTGCAGCAAGGCGTGAGCTCACTGCAGCAAGGCGTGAGCTCACTGCAGCAAGGCGTGAGCTCACTGCAGCAACGCGTGAGCTCACTGCAGCAACGCGTGAGCGTGCGCAATAATTTACCAGCGCGCTGCTGCAACAAGGCTGCTGCAGGAATTTGCCAGCGCCGCAAACAATGCAGCAGCGCACAAGCCGCCAGCACGCTACAAGGTGCCAGCGCGCTGCGAGGGCACCTGCAAGGCGCCAAACGTAAGGCGCCAAACGTAAGGCGCCAGCGCGTTAGGCGCCAGCGCGTAAGGCGCTAGCGCGTAAGGCGCCAGCGAGTTAGGCGCCAGCGCGCTAGGCGCCGGCGCGTTTGGCGCCAGCGCGCTATGCGCTAGCGCGCTAGGCGCCAGCGCGTTAGGCGCCAGCGCAGCAAGCGCCAGCGCGCTAGGCGCCAGCGCGCTATGCGCTAGCGCGCTAGGCGCCAGCGCGTTAGGCGCCAGCGCAGCAAGCGCCAGCGCGCTAGGCGCTAGCGCGTTAGGCGCCAGCGCTCTAGGCGCCTGCACATTAGGCGCCAGCGCGCTAGGCGCCAGCGCGCTAGGCGCCAGCGCATCAAGCGCCAGCGTGCTAGGCGCCTGCGCGTTAGGCGCCAGCGCGCTAAGCGCCAGCGCGTTTGGCGCCAGCCCGTTAGGCGCCAGCGCGCTATGCGCCTGCGTGCTCGCTCCCGTGCGCACACACTCCCTCACACTCCCTCTCTCCCCTTCTTAAAATGGAGGCACAATGCTAAGAGGAGACCAATCGGCATTGAGAACTTACGAGGAAAGTGGAAAAAATATGACATTTCGGAGAGAGGGAGAAGGAAACGCACCTGAGACAACCGTGCCTAAGAAAACAACGAGTGGTCGTGCAGCAACCCACCAAAGGCGACGGCGGGAAGGGAGGGAGAGGCGACGACGAGGAGGAAGGGAGAGCGACGGCGGGGAGGGAGGGAGAGGCGACGGTGGGGGGTGAGGAGAGGCGACGGCGGGGAGTGAGGGAGAGGTGACGGCAAGGTGGTTCTAAAAACGCGATTGGTAGGGAATGGCGACGGGGTTGGGAAGGTATTTGGGTAGGTCAGAGTCGAGCAGGTGCTTGAATTCAAGAAACGGACGGGACTCCCAAGGGAGCAGAGTTGACAGTGGGGTAAGGGAAGGGTTTCTTGGGTTTGGTTGGGTTTGTGTAGCGCTGGCAAGAAAATTTTCAGCCAACGACGCACGAACCAGTTTTCACAATCGAAATACACCAGTCCCGTTATACTCGCCAAAATCAAGAAAGTTGTAGATGATTATTTTAGCTGTTTGTGACACATAAGATTTGACTGCAAATACACAAACTCACTAGAAAACAATATTGCTTAGTAGCACAAATATAGTTATATTCTCTAAATATTTTCCCATTAACAAAAATCAATGGTAAAAAAATTACCATGAGGAATAACAGAATAAAGAACTTACAAGCATGTTATAAAGAGACATAGTTCGTTGCTTTCTCTACACACCATAAGTATAATATCGAGCACTTCATCATGTCTTACGCAAGTCCTACGCAACCCTTCCGACGTGAACGTCGAATCTTGTTTCATGAACCCTAAACCCTGAGACTCGAAAACATTTCACCCACTCATGCTACATACCAGGTCAAATCACTACAGAACAGAGCCTGCACATCAGTAAGGCTGTGCTTGTAGTGCTGATTTGCTTGTGCATCACCAAACGTATCGCTCCCATGTAGTGCTGAACGCGCGTGCACTAAGGGAAAGCGGCTGCTGGTGGTGGGGGACAGCCAGCAGTGGGTGCTCTTCTTGCACACGCCCACTGGGATACGCCACTCATTAGCATTCACCCTCTCTTTCCCCATATCCACCAGTGCTGCACGCACGCGTTTGAAGGGCAGGCGGCTGCTGATGGTGGGGGACAGCCAGCAGTGGGTGCTCTTCTTGCACACGCCCACTGGGATACGCCACTCATTAGCATTCATCCTCTCTTTCCCCATATCCACCAGTGCTGCACGCACGCGTTTGAAGGGCAAGCGGCTGCTGGTGGTGGGGGACAGCCAGCAGTGGGTGCTCTTCTTGCACACGCCCACTGGGATACGCCACTCATTAGCATTCACCCTCTCTTTCCCCATCTCCACCAGTGCTGCACGCACGCGTTTGAAGGGCAAGCGGCTGCTGGTGGTGGGGGACAGCCAGCAGTGGGTGCTCTTCTTGCACACGCCCACTGGGATACGCCACTCATTAGCATTCACCCTCTCTTTCCCCATATCCACCAGTGCTGCACGCACGCGTTTGAAGGGCAAGCGGCTGCTGGTGGTGGGGGACAGCCAGCAGTGGGTGCTCTTCTTGCACACGCCCACTGGGATACGCCACTCATTAGCATTCATCCTCTCTTTCCCCATATCCACCAGTGCTGCACGCACGTGTTTGAAGGGCAAGCGGCTGCTGGTGGTGGGGGACAGCCAGCAGTGGGTGCTCTTCTCGCACCTGCTCTCCTTCCTCTCCTCCTCCTCCCGCTGCCGCCTCCTGCAAGGTCTGGGCGACCGCCGCTCCTCCCTCGTTCGCCTCCGCTGTGACAAGGTGTGTGAGTGCTGGGTGTTGGGGGGAAGTTTAGAAGCAGGGAACAGGAAAGGTGCTTCTTACCGGCTGCCCTGCCGCCTCCTCCAAGGCCTGGGCGACCGCCGCTCCTCCTTGGTTCGCCTCAGATGTGACAAGGTGGGTGCTGAGTTGAGGGAAGGATATTGACAGGGATTAGAAAAGCCCCCCTCACCTGCTCTCCCGCTGCCGCCTCCTGCAAGACCTGGGCGACCGCTGCTCCTCCCTCGTTCGTCTCAAATGCGACAAGGTGAGTGCTGGATGGAATGGAAGTGTGTGCTAAGTTGGAGGGAAGGGAAAAGGAGAATGAAAGAGGGCGCTTGCTTTACGTACTGGTTCCTTTGGTGGCAGATTCTGAAAGGCGGAATACGAGGGGGTTCATGGATTGTAGTTGTATGTCCTCTTTTTCAAAGCAGTCCGTCGTATTGTGTTAATGCTCATGGTGTGCAGGCTGTGTGGTCTCCTTCTCTCCCTGCTCTCTGAACCCCGCCAGGCGCACATGCAGGGGCCTGTGCCGTGGGTGCCGGGGTCAGAAGGGCAGCACGTGGCCATGCACCACACATACCTCGCCTTACTATTGTTGCCACCAACCAACTCAAAAAGGGACTCATGCATTGTAATTTGTATTTCCCTTCTTTTTCTCTCCACACTCTAAATCCCATCAGGCGCACATGCAGGGCCCTGTGCCATGGGTGCCGGGGTCAGAAGGGCAGCACGTGGCAGTGCACCACACCTACTTCGCCCCCACTGTTGGCGCCACCTACTATGGTGCAGAGGGCAACGGATTCGCAGTTGCAAGGTAGGGTGATGGTTACTGAGCTCGTTACTGTACTAAGGGCGCGTAACCATTTTGCATTTTACAGTTTTGACGGACAGTACGATTTAAACGAAGCGGACGGTCCTACTATCGAGAACGGGACCGTCCGTGACACGTCGACGTAAAACTTCGTTCGCCAATCGTAAGGAGGTACTGTACATTGAATTTCGTCCGCCAATATATAGCCAGGACTGATGGACCGTCCGTTTGGGTTTCGGACAGTCCACGGTTCACATTGCGGACTGTTGAAAATGTGAAAAAAGTGTCACGACAGTCCGTTTTGTTGGCGACGTCGCCAACACCTCTGCGAATATCCTTCCGATATTAAGCGAAATAGGTTACATTTCGCCAGACCGGACGGTCCGCAGTTCGAACCGTCGGGTGTAAAATGGTTACGCGCCCTAAGCTGGTTACTGTGCCACTAGGGTGCTTTGTTTTGGTTTGTTTTGTTTTGTTTTTTTCTTTACCCCATCCTGTGCTCTTGGTGCCTCGATTCAAACAATAAATGCTTCTGCATGACCAGGTCAATCTCCATACCTGCCAGACCTCTCGGTTCCTGCCTTACCTGCTCTCCCCTTGCCCCACCCCCTGCTGTCACCATCGCGCAATCCTGATGCCGCGATTCCGGACAGAATCCCAGTGGATCTGAATGCAACCAGCACGGATTCAGCGTCCATCAGCGAGAAGAAGCGCAGGCGGATCCAGGATGATCACTCTGCAAGCAGTGCCGGAACGACTAGTGGCAGCAGCAGCAGCAGCAGCAGCAGCAGCAGCAGCAGCAGGAGGAGGTGGAGCGGGGACAGAAGCCAAGGAGGAGTGGAGCAGTATGATTGGTTGGAAGGCCGGGACGTGCTCGACATGTCAGCTACAGACGAGGACCCTCGGGATCTCCGCACAGCGAGCAGGATTCGGGAGGAGGAGCAGGAGAGGGAGCGGCAGCGGGCGGCAGATGCCGACCAGATTGTGGCAGTGTTTGTGGCGCACTCGAACGCGTCAGAGCCGCTGTACCGGGAGTGGATGGTGAACCACACGAGGCGTGGCCCGCTGGCCAATGAGCACGCGCCGTTTGACTTTGTGCTGGCGTCCAGTGGGCTGCATGACCTGGCGGCTTTCGATTCGCCGGAAGAATATGCCGCCGCTCTTGGTAAGCTGTCCGTGGCCTGAAATGTGAGACCGTAAAAAAAAAAAGGGTTTCTTGTAAGTCATGTGTTCAGGGACACGCACCATGCACAGCGGCTTTGTTCAGAATGTGTTTTCCACACTTCAGAGTTTTTTGTGCACACAAGCGAACCTGGATGCTTGGACTAAAAGCCTTACAATAAGGACCATTTATCTGGTCACTCCGCTGTATTGGGGCATACGTGTTCATTCCTTACACATACGTGCCCTATTCTCTTCGCAGACCGGGAGTTTTTTGCGTCGGTGCGCTCTGCTGTGAATGAGATGGCTTTCAAATCGACTAAAAATTAGATGATTTCTTTGCCGTTTCAATGTGTTCGTGCCCTTATCTCTCCGCAGATCGGGAGTTTGTGGCGTCGGTGCGATTCGCTGTGAATGGCGGCTTGGGAGGGCCGGGGTCAGCAGTGGTGTGGTTGGGGCCGTGGGCAGTGCAGCAGTCAGCAGTTGCTCCTGACCTGCTGCCTTCTATGAACCACCCTCGCCTCTCTGCTTTCGACGCCGCCGCACACAGGTTAGCACATCCCTCAAGCTATATTTGAGTCACTTGGTGTGGTTGGGGCCGTGGGCAGTGCAACAGTCAGCAGTTGCTCCTGACCTGCTGCCTTCCATGAACCACCCCCGCCTCTCTGCTTTCGACGCCGCTGCCCACAGGTTAGCACTCGGGCTCTCCTCTGTTGCTCATGTTGCACGTTGCTGTTGCCAATCAACTTCTTGCATTCCCTGAGCAACTGTCTTTTTGTGAATGGCATTCTGTTCTCACTTCCTTGTCTCCTTGTTTGCTTGTGCAGCCTGATCAATTCATGGAAGGTTCCTTTCATCTCAACCATACCCATGACACTCTCAAGGCCAGACCTATCAAAGGATGGGACGCATTATTCTTGGCCTGTATCCATGGCCATGTTGGAGCTATGGCTTGGCTCTGTGTGCCCTGTGCAGCCTACCATAAAGGACTGTTAGTAAAGAGTACGTCGACGCCCAGTGCTTTGAAGTTCTCATTATATTAATGTTAACAATATAATACATCTGTTATGCCTGTACAGATTCAGCACGCTCAATCAGTGTCGTGTATTGCAATGAGTCTACAAAGCAGCATGCACCACATAATAACTGAGACGAGATGGTATCATTATGTGTCAGTCCATAACGCATAATCACTGAGCAAAGTTTCACGTCTTTTAGGCTTACCGCTGATCACGCCATAACGAGGATAAGTGAATTGAACATGCATGATACCGAGCCAGCTGTTGCAGCAAGGGTGCTAGTGGAAATCGGACGAGGTTCTGCGGTTTCCGCTTTGGTTCGGTTCGGTGACTGCTGGCCCTGCTGCTTCTTCTCACTCCATCCATCTCACCAGGTTCCGCCATGGCTGCTGTGCTGTGCATCTATTCACGTGCTAGTTTAGTGGTTTACCTGAAGCTCGTATCTTAGAGAATTGTCGTAAAACATCTAGCCTCCGGTCAGCGATTTGGGCTAGCCCGACTGGTCGTAGCAGTTGCTTGTTCCGCCGTTTTCCGCCGTGTTCCGTCTCTTGTCGCCACGATCAGCGCTCGTGTATTGAGAGCTTGCTGCCTTCATTTTTTCGCGTCGGGACGCTGCCTTTCATCCCTTCGCTGCCTGCGTCCTCCTCGGTGCTCCCGAGCAGTTAACTCTAAAAGAAGTCTAAAAGAGAATACCACGCTGGAGTGGGGCAATTGTAACCTGCTCTTTAGCGCCACCACTCAGACGTTTCAGAAGTTGTTACCAGGTCTTTTCTCCCTAATTTTGCCACCCGGTTTCTAGGGTTACGAGTTTCCTTGGCAGCCATGTCGTCCCTTCTCGCGAACCTCCCGTCTCGCGGCAATTTCTCCGCGGCGGCGTGCACGCTGTCGTCGTCGATCCCCGTTTACATCTGCGACCACGACACGTCTCCGCCGTCCGATCAGGTCATCACGACCGATCCGACGAACATCCTGCTTCGCGCGCTCACCATGAAGAAGACGCGCGACGCGGAAGCGGCGAAGGCAGCACAAGACAAGGGGAAGAAGACAGCTTCTGGTGCTTCTGGTGCCTCTGCTGCTGGTATCGGTGCTCCTGGTATTTCCGGTTCTGCTGCTGCTGGTACTGGTGCTGCTGGTGCTGCTGCATCAGCTCATGACACTAGATCACGTCAATCCGGACTGCAAGATAAAGGCAAGAGGCCTGCTACTGGTGATCCAGGTCAAGACGACGCGATTGGTGCGTCGAGATCCGGCGGGAGACCCGCGAAACGAGGCCCGGGCGTGGGAAGCAGCGGCGGTGGCGGCGGAATGGAGCAGGATCGGGAAGCGGGGCGGACTATAAAGGGGATGACGAGCGAGCGGGATGTGGATGGGTTGACTGTTGAGAGGCTGAGAGCGTGTTTGAAGGAGAAGGGGCTGTCGATCAGAGGGAGGAAGGAGGAGCTAGTGACCAGACTGAAGCTGGCTCTGGGGTTGAACTCCAACTAGTGGCTTTGTGTTGGAGGTGCCTCAGGGAGCCCCCGGCTAGTGGAAATTCATGGTGATCCACTAGTGGACACAGGCTATTGATCAGGGTTGAGTTGGGTTTTCCTAATTAGTGGAGCCAGTGTCGGAAGACCTGCACTGGGGATTCTGACAGCCAGGTGTACTCCACCTCAAATGAGTGGACAGGTCTCAGGACACAGCCATCCACCATAAGTTGGTATGGTCTAGCGTGTTATAGGAATGCATGTATGGTGTTAGTTGGGGGAGAGCGCAGCACAATGCAGTGTCGTGTGTGTGCTTGTATCGTGGATGGTTCCTGCAAGCTGGTAAGGTTCCGGTTTTGTGAAAACTCACTGCATTGATTTGTCTCATTCTGTCAATTGAACGAGCGAGTGAGAATTGCACTATCGAAGCAATCAATACAGTTGAGCGAAAAGCATGAGCGAAGTTATATAGCGAAGCTAGCGTGGTAACGGTAATGCGGGAAATTGGGGTGCGCTACGGGCCTAGCGGCGAGGTTGGGAATTGTCGAGGCGGAGGTCCGGAGCGCGGGTTACCAACCGAACCGTGAGGTTGGGTCGCATCGTGAACAGTGGCGGGAGTCGTGGTCGAGGCGAATGTCGCGAGCGGGTAACGTTCACGGATGGGTGCCGATGGCGGGAACAGGCATGTACGCGGTAAGCAGGGACGCGAAGTAAGGAAAAGGGATTTTCCTTACACTACCCCCCTCCCCAAGGAGGCCCCTCTTACGAGAGCGCGTGTACATCTCGAAAGTTTCGGCTACGCAGGTACTCAGTCAAGACAGGGTGATTCTCAATTCTATCCAGGGGAACCCAATTGTCTTCGGTTGGCGTGCGGTCTTTCCAGCGGATTAGGAATTCGATCCTGCGGGCTCCCCGTGGGTCACGCACTCGGTGGCTCAGTATTTTTTCGGGCGTGATGGTTGGCTCTGTCGGTGGTCGTGTCATGCTGGCGGGGCGGTTTCGAGGCAGTTGGCTGGTGGATGGCACAGGATGATTTTTTTCTCTAACAGGTAATCTAACTGCTTCCTCAGTTCATCGAGCTCTGGCTGTGTCAGTCGGAATTGTCGCTGTACAGTTGGCTGTGCCCCCGGTTCTAACTCTATTCGGTGGTCATGTGCCCGCTGAGGTGGCAGTCCCTCCGGTAAATCGTCCGGAAAAATCACCGGGTACCGTTTCAACAGTTCCTGTAGTTCGGGCGGTACTGCTGCCAACAGTTTCTGAAAATCGCTCGGCTGCTCTGCTTTTCCTACCAATGCTATATCCACTGCGTACACGTCAGCTCCAGTGGCGACAGCCCGTTTCATCGTGATGGCGTTGACGTGGACCGTTGAAGACTCGGACGACTGCCAGCGAGGTAGCACGACCCAGTTACCGCTACTTCGCACAGTGCAACTACCCGTCGTCCAGTCGATTCGCGGGTTATACCGTCGCAGCCAATCACGTCCCAGTAAAATGTCGTGCCCATCCAATGTCATCGCGAGCATTTCCTGTGTAAACCCAAAGTTCCCCCCGCAGCGGACCTTTGCTCTCTCCACCTTCTCCCGTATGGCCAGCGGCGTTCCGTCCACTAAGCGTGCATCTATTTCCGGTAAACACCGACTAAGTGCCAGTTGCAGCTTCTGGGCGGTCGCGGTATTAACTAAACTGTGACTTGCTCCTCCGTCTATAAAAATCTTCACTGCTGCTCCCTGTATTTTCCCGTGGATCAGTACTGGGCAATCCGTCGCTGTACCCTCCTTATTCGTCCGAGCCCGATCGATAGCATGAACCGGTACTGTGACTCGGTGAGGGTCGGTGAGGTTGGGCGAGCAGGCAATCTCGTCAGTAGTTGGCCCGATTCCTACTGACTGCTGGCGTTTCCCTGCCTTGGAGACTCCCTCCCCTGCTCTGCTCCGCGGCGCTTCAGCTCCTCTAGGCACTCACTCTTGCGATGGCCCGGCCTATTGCAAGCAAATCAGCGCCCCTTAAACGGCGCGGCAGCTGCATTTGTCGCAACGGCATGTACAGTGGCGTGCTCGATCGGTCCCCGAGGGCGATGTCCGTAGTAGGACCCCGGTCTCGGACGGCGTAAGATATCGATTTTCTCGGCGAGCGCGAGAATCTCGTTGAAATTCGAGAGTCCGCGTAGCATGATTTCGTACGAGATGTCCGGCTTCAGCCCTCCAACGTAACGGTCCACCCGCTCCGCTTCGTGCATGTAGCCGACTTGCTCGCATAATGCGAGAAAACCACCCGTGTAGTCTTGAACCGACCCGAGTTGCCGCCAAGTACGCAATCTCTGACGCGCCGAAATAGAAGCCGCGATCGGCTCGAAGCGCGCCCGAAGCCCTGCGCACCATGCATCCCACGTGCTGTACTGGGCTGTTTCGCAGAATGAACTCCAGGTGACGGCTGGACCCGTGGGCCCTTCCTCTTGCGACGGTGGCTCGTAGGCGCGTGGCGACGTCACGATGACTCGCCACCAGTCCATGGCGGGGCCCCTCAGCAGCGAAACAGCGTAGCGAATCTTCGCTGCGTCCGACTCGACGTAATTCGCGTCGAAGAAAACGTTCATCGTGAAGACCCACGATTGAACCGTCGGACCTCCACGTTGGCTCGGATCGAAACAGGGCGGGCGCTGCGGCTTGAGTGGCATTGGTGCCATGATGTCGTGGCTGCCACTTGTTGCTGCAAACTCCACATGCCGACGAGCTTCGCGAGGCCCACGCGGGCTTGGCGCGGCCCGATTTCTCTCCATGCCAGGCATCGATTGAGCGGCGCCATCACTGGCTGCGCCTGAGCGCTGTCCCACGTTGTCGTTTTGCGTCGGTGTGCCTGATGAGATGACGATCGGTTCTTCTGATTGCGCAGGTACATTTGCGGGTCCTTGTGATGGAGCTGGCGCATTCACCGTTGATTGCTGGCGGGCGGAGTCTCGTTCCGCCGTGAGTGTCGCGATTTCGAGCGCCGAATCTTCGAGTTGGCGTACGAGACGGTCGAGCTGCTCCTGCGTCAATGTCGCGAGAGTAATTTCGGCCATGGCGGGGGTGTCGGGCAAGCTCAGCGAGAGCCTCTGTCGTGGCCGTGCGTGCTTACGAGAGAGCACTTCGGGGGCGGTGCTTGGTCGCTGAGAGACGTCTACCCCCCCCAAAAATTGAGATAATGGGGAAGCGAAGGTGCGGGCGCGGTCCGAGAGGAGATTGTAGGCTCTGAATACCAAGTGTTAGGAGTGCAATTGAACGAGCGAGTGAGAATTGCACTATCGAAGCAATCAATACAGTTGAGCGAAAAGCATGAGCGAAGTTATATAGCGAAGCTAGCGTGGTAACGGTAATGCGGGAAATTGGGGTGCGCTACGGGCCTAGCGGCGAGGTTGGGAATTGTCGAGGCGGAGGTCCGGAGCGCGGGTTACCAACCGAACCGTGAGGTTGGGTCGCATCGTGAACAGTGGCGGGAGTCGTGGTCGAGGCGAATGTCGCGAGCGGGTAACGTTCACGGATGGGTGCCGATGGCGGGAACAGGCATGTACGCGGTAAGCAGGGACGCGTAGTAAGGAAAAGGGATTTTCCTTACACATTCCAAGTTCCAGACTTCCAGCCTCAGCCTACTCCAAACCAATAACAAGACAGCCACCAGGCAGGAACATTTACTAGTATGGTAACCAGATACCTACGAACCAACATAATCCTTCAATGTGCGACTCAGCAAACTAGTATCCTGACCGTTCTATTCAGTGCTAAACAGACTTTTCATGGGTCGCGCATAATACCCATTCCTATTTTCAATGTATTGGATTGGATACTGCATGCCGTCACTCCGCCTTGACAACCGGCGTGTCCTGCAGGCTACCCCACTCAGTCCACGAGCCATCATACACCGGCACGTCCCACCGACCCAGACGAGCTAATGCCTGCAGCGAGGGGGAGCAGAAAGGGAGAAAGGTTCAGGAGCCACCATATGCCATCACTCGGCCTTGACAACGGGTGTGTCCTGCAGGCTACCCCACTCAGTCCATGAGCCATCATGCACCGGCACGTCCCACCGACCCAGGCGAGCCAGAGCCTGCAGCAAAGGAAAGGCGTGGGAGTGAAGAGGGAGAGATATGCAACAAGCAGAGCGTGAGGGAGAGGGCATGCACAAGAAGGGTTTCCCCTCTGTTTAATCCACGAGCCGTCATACACAGGCACGTCCCACCGACCCAGGCGAGCCAGAGCCTGTGAGGAGGGAGAGCAGAGACGGAGAAACAGGAAATGGAGATGGGGGAAAGGGAGCCGATTTGCAGAGTGGGAGGATGAAGAGGTACACAAGGAGCACTACCCCACTCAGTCCATGAGCTGTCACACACCGGCACATCCCACCGACCCAGGCGAGCCAGAGCCTGCAGCAAAGGGAGCAGAGAGGGAGAGATGAGGGAGAGATATGCAAATAGCAGAGCGTGAGGGAGAGGGCATGCACAAGAAGGGTTTCCCCTCTGTTCAGTCCATGAGCTGTCACACACTGGCACGTCCCACCGACCCAGGCGAGCCAGAGCCTGTGAGGAGGGAGAGCAGAGAGGGAAGAAACACGAGATGCAGAAGCGAGCACACAGGTGGTGACTCCTGTGCCACATGAGGCAGCCAGAGGCTCTACTATGGGCAGCAATACGATGCATTATGACGCATTGCGGTGGACTGTGGTTCACTGTGGTGGACTGTGGTTCGCTGTGGCGCACTGTGACGCACTGTGGTGCAGTGCGGTGCAGCACACGTACCAGAGCAAGCACGCATGCAGTGGCGCCCATGCCACATGAGGCAGGCAGAAACTCTACTATGAGCACGGTGCTATGATGCATTGGGATGCAGTATGGTGCATTGTGGTGCAGTGCGGTGCAGCACACGTACCAGCGCGAGCACACAGGCAGTGACTCCCGTGCCACATGAGGCAGCCAGAGGCTGCTTTGGGTCCTCAATGTTGACTCCTGCATGGATAGACAGCAGGAGAGGAGGTCAGCACAGATAAACCACCGGGGAGGAAGAAGCAGTGCTGGGGAAAATCCGATTCTGAGGTGGCTAAAAAAACGACTGCAAGCATAGACACTGGGAGAGGAGGACAACACAGAAAAATCACTGGGGAAGGAAGAAACAGGGCAGGGGGGAGGTCGCTGGAGGATTGGCAAGGGAGGGTACAGAGAGGATTCTTGACGCGCCTCACATATAAAGGAAAGGGTTGAGGACAGATCAATGCAGAGAGGATATCGGGAAATGCACATTTGCAAGAAAACGGCCAATCCCTTCTCCTTTCCCTTCCCCATGGCCAACCAGGTGCGTTGGACTTGCCTGCACTCTTGAAGGCTTGGGTAAGGTCTGAGGCAGGCTTCAGCTGCCCCTGTGGGGTCAGGACCTGGCGGGACATTGGGTAGTGGGCAGTGATAGGCAGAAGGGAGAGGCAGCATTGGGATTCTAATCGATTTTTTTTATCAATGCTAATGATTGTTCTGAAAAGATTTCTGCAATGCTGGGAATGAGTTCATAAGAGTACTGACTCGCAATTGGCTGGAATTTACCTCGGGAAAGGGGACATTGAAGCTTCCTGGGATGCTTCCTCCTCGCACTCCTGCCCTTGGCTCAGGGTCTATGCCCTTAAACCTGCTTGCACATATGCATAAGAGCAGACATGCATAACATCAAACACGCATGCATACATGCACAATAGCAGACATGCATGCACACGCGAGAGCAGACAAACTTGCCTTGTTACACACGAGCTTAGGGGCAGTTACAGTTGGGGGAGCATAATGAGAAGACTTGAGTTTCTTGTATTGATAGCATTTCCGCAACAAGTCACAAAACCATACACAGCAGGTAAGCACTGGCAACACACAATTACACAAGGGACACTGCGGGTATCGTGCCACCGTGAAAGGAGGTTGGTTTTGAGACTGTCTTAAACCAACCTTCTTTCACAGCAGGCAAGCACCGGCAATACACAAGTGCACAAGGGGCACAGCGGGTGTCATGCCATGCCACCATTCTGCCATGCCATCAACTGCAAAGCATCTCCATGGTACTTCTGCAGAGCACATCCCCATGCTTCCACCCACAGAACTGCATGTTGCTTACACCGCACCCCACCCCACCCCACCCTACCCCACCCCACGCCACCACGTCACACCCAACCTAACCACAACGCACCTGCCAGCAGAGCGGGCATCGCTGAGTTGATACACCTTATTCTCGATATTAGCCTTCACCTGAAGCCATGCAAAGGTTAAGAAGAACGTTACCAGAGTCAGAAAGCAGAAGAAGTGAATGAAAGAGCCGGCAGAAGCAGACAAGGTGACTTTTGAGTCGACTCAAAAGTCACATGCAAAGGTTAAGAAGAACATTATCAGAGTCAGACAGGAGAAGTGCATGAAAGAGCCAGCCGACGCAGACAAGTTTATGGCTTAAAGTTATGGCAGGCCTATCTGAGGCAGACCTTACCTGGGCAGGCCTTATCTGAAGCAGGCCTTATCTGGGGCAGGCCTTATCTGGGCAGGCCTTATCTGAAGCAGGCCTTATCTGGGGCAGGCCTTATCTGGGGCAGGCATAATTTCGGGCAGGCACAATCTAACGAAGGAGGAGGGACACACACCTGATCAACGGACAGGATGAGGCTCGGCTGCAGCTTGGCATTGAAGGTGAGGAGGCGGTTGGATGCGGCCTGGATGGTTGGAGAGCGGTGGAGACACAGAGCCAGAGAGAAAGGGACATGAGTGCAAGCGGGGCGGTGCAGAAGCGAGAAATGGACATCAGTGCTTCAAAGGGGTTTCTGAGGTGCCTCAGCCCATATGCTTCAAGAGGAGAGCTGATGCATAGAGGCGAATCAATGCGGAGAGAGAGAGACGAACGACAGCTAAGAGAGAAAACGAAAAGAAACACGAAGAGGAAAAACGAAAAGAGAAAACAAAGAGAGAAAACGGAAAGAGAAAAAGGGAGCACCCAGGACATCCTTCAGCTGCTTTATGCCGCCCAGCAGTCCTGTCAAACGGCTGTGTGCCCACCGGATGGGGCGTGCCTGCCGCCCAAACAACAATGTCACCGC
Organism: Closterium sp. Naga37s-1; assembly: GCA_947471745.1. Lineage (NCBI taxonomy): Eukaryota > Viridiplantae > Streptophyta > Zygnematophyceae > Desmidiales > Closteriaceae > Closterium > Closterium sp. Naga37s-1. Next base: position 1,194,348 of record CANJKZ010000147.1, read on the forward strand.
CCAACCCGATACGTACCTTTTTAGAGTAACTGTCCTTGATGGCGGTAACAGCCGCCTTGTGCCGCCCGGCCGCCTTGTCCGAAGGCTCTGCCTCCACTGGGTAGCCTGCCGCCCGCCAGGCTGGCAGCCCGCCGTCCAGCACTGCCACGTGTGGCTGACCAAATGCACGGAACATCCTGTGTGCGTTGGGAGGAAGGGAAGGAACAAGGGGAGGAGCGGGGCGGGGAAAGGAGGGGCGGCAGGTGTGAGATGTCAATACTGTTGCTCACCTCTGCACTGCCACGTGTGGCTGGCCAAATGCACGGAACATCCTGAGTGTGTTGAAACAATGGAACGGGAGGAAGAAGGGGAGGGACGGGGTGGGGAAAGAAGAAGCGGCTGCAGACGTGAGCTGTCTGGCTTTATCGCCGTCCAGCACTGCCACGTGTGGCTGGCCAAATGCACGGAACATCCTGTGTCCGATGGGAGGAGGGGGGGGGGGGGGGGGGGGGGGGGAGGAAAGGAAAGGAGAAGGCGGGGTGGGTGAAGTGTTAAACCAACACGATGCCAGACCCACCCAGTTTCGACCAGCCATGACATGGGAGCACTCAACATGTCCTTGCCATCATACAAAGAACACGTGTAACACAATGTCAATCCTACCCACTTTTGAGCATCACTTTGTAGTATACATGATATGACAGCATGGCTCAATATGTCCTTGCCATCGTACACATTATGTTGGCACCTGGATAGATGACAACCCGCATGTGATATGACAATATTTGATTCCGACTCAAAAATCGTCTCATCATAATATGACAGCATGACTCAATATCTCCTTGCCATCGTACAACATTATGCTGTCACCTGGATAGATGACAATCCAACCCGACCACTACGATGACATACCCAACCACTTGTCACCGCACTGAACCACTCACCACCACGCTCTAGCAGCGCTGAAGAGTCCCTTGCCATCGTACACCACTATGCTGTCACTAGATGACAAACCCAAGGCCGATGCTGCTGCGGAAAAGGCGGCCTCTGTCGGCAGCATGTGGGGAAGCTGCCGCACAGCATAAACAGGTGGGAGACGTAGATGGAAACAAGAATGAGGACTAGAAGGAAGGCACGATTGGGTAGGGGTGGTTGTGGTACTGTAGACTATATCTTAATGGCAAGAGCACTTTAAACAGAAAGTAACTTTCCTTGTGACAGGCATTCAAGCATCAGAAACTACTTATCCAAGAGGATTACACACGTCACCATTGAATTCATTCATGCAAGCAACACCTTCACACACTTAAGGATCAGAAACTTAACTAAGTGTCACACTTACATCCGTGGTGGGGTCAGCAATGGCATCAATGTCAAAGAAGATCGCCCCTGGAATTCTCCCATGCTGCGCTCGTAAGACAGGGAGAAAGAAATAGAGAGGACGCCACAGGAAACTTTTAAATTTTGACACAAATAAAAAGCATATTTTAGCAGTTAAAACTGATTGCAGGGCAGCAAGACAGTGACATATGCCTGACAATCTCCTCTACCTCTCAAAACTCGAGTAGAACGATCATCCAGAACCATAAACACGTTCTCTCTGTCCAACTATCACACCGTCTTTCATCCGCTTCCCAGAATCCAGAGGCATCACTCACATGTCCACACTCGAAATCCTCACCAGAAGTAGCCGTATTTGCACATCAAAACCTGTTTCTCATCCCGAAGATCTCCAACACCAAACAAACGAATGGACTTTTGAGTCGACTCAAAAGTCACCTTCTCACCAGAAGTAGCCGTATCTCACCAGAAACAGCAGTATTTGCACAGCAAGACCTGATTCTCATCGCCAAGAACTCCAACACTAAACAAACACATTTTCTGCTATCAACAAAAAAACATGATGCTTTTTGTGGCACACAGACAACCAACAACACTCCTCACCTGGAACTCCTCAAACGGCTGGCGTTTCTCTGCAGGCATGTACCACGAGGCGTCCAGGACCTGTTGGGGTTGGTTGGTTGTGGGGTTGAGGGGAATGCAGGCGATGAGATGAGGCGAATGAGGAGAAGGCGAATGAGGAGAAAAGAACAGAGAGGCGTTTCTCTGCAGGCATGTACCACGAGGCGTCTAGAACCTGCGTGGTCTGCGTGATAAGAGGGAAAACAGGGCGAGGAGTGGGGCATTGAGCATTGAGGGGGAAATAGCATTTTCAGGTAGGCCAAGGCGCTTCTCAGCAGGTAAGTACTACGATGAGTCTAGCACCTGTTGGGGTTAAGAGGGGGGAAGAGCCTATTTTTGAGTCGACTCAAAAGCCTATTTTTTAGTCGACTCAAAAGTAGGCCAAGGCGCTTCTCAGCAGGCATGTACTACGACGAGTCTAGCACCTGTTGGGGTTAAGAGGGGGGAAGAGGGCGTGGGGTGGGTAAAGAGGGGCGGAGGGCCGAGACACGGGGATGGAGCGTTGAAGGAGGCGGCGTTTCCTTGCAGGCATGTACCACCAGGTATCGAGCACCTGTTGGGGTTGGGGGGTGAAGAGGGGGAGGGGACAGCGTGTGAAGTGGTGCGTTGAGCTTTAGGGAAGGAGCGTTTGAAGGGCATATCGCAGACATGCACCACGAGGCGTCAAGCAGCTGTTGATCAGTCGAGGGGTTGGTTGAGAAGGGGAAAAGGGGGGGCCAGCATCAAAACACGCACGCATGCATGTGCAGCACACGGCGCAAGACATTGTATCAAAGAATGTATATTGCACAGGTGCGGCGGTAGTACGGGAATCCGCGGAACGTTAGATGAGACAGCAGGAGGGTGGTATGGTAACATCCTGGGGTGGTGGATGGTGTGCTGGGATCACGAGAAGGTGAGTAGTGTGGCAGGACTATGAGGAAGTAGGTGGAGTGGCACGATTACGAGAAGGTTGATGGTGTGAAAATATCACGAGAAGGTGGGTTCTCAGGATCCTGCCACAACACCAATCTTTTTGTAACATCTACCACTCCACCGACCTCCTCGTAATCCTGCCACACCACACACATTCTCGTGATACAGCTGCACCAACACCAACTTGTGATGTTACCACGTCGCATACCACCTTGTGATGCTACACCACCACCCACTGTTTCGTGATGCTATCACACCACCACCTACCACCTCGTGGAGTCAGCACACCACCCACTATACGCACCTTGACTTTGGAGAGGTTGTCATGCAGCCAGGCAGGGGAGACCACGGGGCTGTTCTCTGGCAGCACAGCTGTTGGGGAAGGGGGTAGCAACAAGGGGGAATAGCGGTTGCCTGGACCACGCCCCACCCATCACTTGAGCACCACATGCAGTACCTGCAGCCGCGACCACACCCACCCACTCACCACGTCAGCACCACACGCAGTACCTGCAGCCATGGCGTGGACGAACGAGCTGCAGGAGCGGCGATGGGCACGGCTGACGCTACTAGCTTGCCACGACCACACCCCTCACATAATTTCTTGCCTACCTGCGGCCATGGCGTGGACGAACGTGCTGCAGGAGCGGCGGTGTGCACGGCTCGCGCTGCTTGCTTGCCTGGACCACGCCCCCTCGCCGCCGAGGGAAGGAAGGAGCAGCGCGGAGCCGAGAAACTGGGCTGATCTGGAGTTGCACAAGCTGCAGCAGGCGACAGAGAGAAGGGATACGGATTTGACTGAGCGTTTCAACAGTTTTTTCGCCAAGAAAGAGAAGGAGCAGAAGAGCCGAGAAACTACGCTGATCTGCAGTTGCCCAAGCTGCAACAGGCGACAGAGAGAAGGGAGTGATCGACTGTTGAGAGGTCTCAACAGTGCGATGCCAAGGGAGAGGTGGAACAGAGAAAAATCCAGGAACTGGGCTGAGCTGGGGTCACAGCCGTCAACAAAAATAACAAAGCATAAGGGAAAAATACGTGACTCTTGAGATAACCTAAAGTTCTTCGTCCGGAAAGAGAGAGAGCACAGAGGAGCCGAGGAAGCACGTGGAGCTACCGCAGGACCAGCTTCTGTGTCGTCAATAGAATAGAGGGATTTAACGAATGGCTTCCGAGTCACGGTCACTATACGAATGGCTCCACGAGCTTGTAGCTAATAGGTCACTGTTCGGTGCACCACGAAGGCTCCCTACGGTCAGTCAAGGTCACGATGGCGGACCTGAGTGCTTTCGGAGTGGACGAAGCAGATGAGGCGCCGCTGAACAGAATGGGCCCGGCACGGTTCTGCAGATCCTGCACGAAACGGAAGAGATGATCTTTCGCACGATGAGGCAAGCGAAGGTGGCGAGCACAGCGTGGCGAATATTTAAAAGCTGGAAAAATGATACTGAACAATGAACGTTCGTGAAAAGCGTCCGAAATTTCGCGTACCAAGCGGCAAGTAGCAGTCGGAACTAGGCGAAAGCAGGCAGCCATAGAATGACCAAGGAAGTAAGAACCTAAATCGAGAAGGAAATTAGTAGAAGAATATCAGCCAAGATGAGCCTCGGGAGTTTCGAGGAATCTTGTTTCTAACGAGAGTGAAGATGCGAGACGAGGGGTGCGGCCACGCGTTGGTCACATGCACTGCATTGCATCCTAAGTTGCTGTGTCAAGCTGTTTCCGAAGTTGCTGCTATCGCCAACGCAGGCATGGATGCTGCTGTGACTCGGCAAGTCCTGCTGTAAGGTCGTGTTTTTCTGTGGTGAGGATCTTCAGAAATTGAACCTACTCTTGTAAGAGGCCTGTTTTTTAGAGGGGAATTTAATACGCGCGAAGCCCGCTACATACGCTAAGGAAATTTAGCAGCGCTTGCCCTGTGACATTATGAACGACTGTTTTCGCCAACTGAATGTTACACATTCGAGACTGGCTTTCTCAATTCGTTCCGGCCGAGCCCTGACGACGTTGCGCCTTCAGGATGCAATATCGAGCGACTTTCACCACCATGGGTTATGGAAAACCTCCCTTGTTGCTTGTGAAGAGATTATGTTCCACTGATCTTTCGTCGGAATTCACGCCAAATGTGAGGAGATTACACGTGTCTGCGTAGGATGCTGAGGTGGATGGAAAATGCTGCTTCCCCAGCAATATTCGCGTTATAGCAACAGAGAGAGCATGGCTATCTTCCAGATCAACTGCGCTAAAAAAATAATCATAACAAATTTAAACGTGGCCATAAAGTCAGGATCATGTTTGGCCACAATGAACCGGCAACCGTGAAGTGCCTAGACTTCCAGAAAAAATATCTCCGCATTTCCACCCCATGAGTGAAGATGATTAGAAGCAGATACCCCGTACGTCCTCATTGGCCAATCACATCGGGCTAATCACACCCCGTTCAAATCATCAGCTCCATCCGGTCGCAGCACTCTCACCAGAGACCTCGCTTTAAGCACCATCTCTTCAAACTCACTCTCTGGCTGCGATAACATCACCACTGCCCCTCCTGCTCCAATCATCGTCCTGCCCTTTCGTCTGCCCCTCTTTCGCCCCACAGCCGCTTCTCTTGCTTGCCCCTTTCCCTCACCCTCTATCCGTTCCTCTTCTTCACTCGCTCCTCCTCCCTCCCTTTCCCAGGTCTTCACACCCCCCTCCTCTGCCTCCCCATCCTCCCCTGCTTGTTCCTCCCTCTCCAATCCATCCCCCATCTCTCCACCCATCACAGCCGTTCGTATCACAATATTCAAATCAAAGGTGCCCGAAAACGAAACAAACCCCAAGGCTCCCGAATAAGGTCCCCTAGCCGACCCTTCGATCTCATCCAAGATCTCCATAGATCTTATCTTCGGTGCCCCAGTCATCGAGCCGCCCGGAAACGCCGCCCGGATGCAGGCCAGCGGGGAGAGGTCCGGGCGGCGCTGCGCTGCTACAGTGCTCACGAGCTGGTGAACAGTGGCGTAAGATTCAACGGCCATGAGCGACGGGACATGCACCGATCCAACGGTTGAGACTCGCCCGAGATCGTTTCGCAGAAGATCAACGATCATGAGGTTCTCTGCCCGGTCCTTGTCACTGACAGAGGCCGAGCGGTTGGGATGGGTCGGGAGAGATTGGAAGGAGCAGAGCAAACAAAGTGGGACGAAAGGTGCAAGCATGGCACACAAACGCAAGAGAAAGGTGCACGAAACTCCAGCCCCTTCCTTGGAGATGACCTCCAGTTTTTGCTCGCCTGCAATGAGACAAGTTTTGAGACGCCTCAAAACTCGTCTCACTTCAAGAGGTACAAAAACTCCAGCCTCTTCCGTGGAGATCAACTCCACAGGTTGCTCGCATGCACATAATCTCCCTCCCTCCTGAGGGTCTCGTCAGCCTTAGCATTTGTTGTCATGGTGGCCTGATTGGGAATCGACCACAGCATGCCTCTCCTATGCAACCTCCTTCCCTCCCTTTACAAGAACAACGTCTTACCTGAACTGTAAACACTCACCTTCTATTCCACTTAAGCCTCTACGTCTCCTCACCTGCACATGAGCCCCCTCTTCAGCCGCTCATCCTCCTCCTCTGTTGCCCCGCGTCTCACAGTGCCCTTGATCAGTTTCGCCCACAGGTTGCCTCTCCTTATGCGACCGCAATTTCGCACCGAAAAGGGAAAACCTCTTGCTTAAATCCTAAACACTCTCACCTGCACATGAGCCCGCTCTTCAGTTCCTCATCCTCCTTCCCCCGTTGCTCCGCGCCTCACAGTGCCTTGATGGGCTTCGCCCACAGCACAGCAGGCTACTCTATGAACCTCTACTTCTCCTCACCTGCACATGAGCTGCCTCTTCAGCCGCTCATCCTCCTCCTCCGTCGCCCCGCGTCTCACGGTGCCCTTGATGGGCTTGGCCCACAGCATGCCCCTCCTGTCGCCCCGCAGGAACCGCTCTGGGGAGGAGCAGCAGACGGCAAAGGGGGCACGGAGCACAGCATGCTGGTCGTGCTGCTGGTCGTGGTGCTGTGGCTGCTGCTGCTTCTCCTCTTCCCCCACACACTTCGGCGCTTCCTTCACTCCCAGCGCCTCCTCCTGTTCCTCCTCTTTCCATTCCTCGTCCACCCCCATCCTCAATCCCGCCTCTCTCTCCTCGCCCATGGAGTATTGACTTATCTCACCCATTGTGTGTTGACTAATCTCACCCATGCACATCCACGCAGCAAATGGAGCAGGGTTTTGCTCTCTCAGCCGCAGATACGCCCCCAGCGGATCCGACGGCTGAGATTCACTCTCGAGGCGGGTGGTGAGGCACAGCTCATAGCTCTCCCCTTTAGCAATCTCCCCCAGGCAGCGTGCCACATCCACTTTGTACCGCTCTCTACACCTCTCCAGCACCAGGGGCTCTGACAGAACTGTAAGCCCCTCTGCATTTTCTCTTGCGGAATCCCCTCTAACTGAGTGTTCTGTCAAACCCTCTACAGCTTCTGTTGAATCTCCCTGGCTACAACTCGTCTGCGTGGCCCTTGCCTCTGCTGCTGCCGCTTCCTCTGCTTCCACCAGAGCTGTCAGCTTCTCACTCGTCTCTGCCACCCATCTGCACCCATCCGTTTCCTCTACACTGTTGCTGTCCCCTACTCTCTCCCGTCCTCTCCTCTCGCCCTCCCCTCCTCTAGCCCCTCCCCATTCTCCCTTATCTGCACCGCACCGAAGCACATGATCGGCATACGCACCGGCACTTGTACCACCGCCGCTGCAACTCCTGCTCTCGTTCCTACTCTCTCCTCTCCCCTCACCCATCTCCTCTCTTCCCCCACTTCTGAGCACATCTTTCCCCCTCTCCTCCTCTTTTTCCCCACCCTCTTCCCCCATTCTACTCTCCTCCACAGCGCACACATACACATCCCCTCGCCCATGATCCAGCACCACCCATCGGTCCACACAGAAGAGAGCCGCGTCCGGGAAGGGGGACCAGTGACGGTTGTGCTCCGCCCCGCACTCCCTCTTCAGCTCGTACCTGCATGCAGGTAAGGCAAGGTGTGACATGGGCGGGTCAAGGCATATGACGGTACGATACTGCGTCAGGGAAGGCCGACCTGTAACGGTTGTGCTGTGCCCAGCACTCCCTCCTCGGCTGTACTTGCAAGCATTCACAGTCAGTCGCACATGGCATGGCAAGGCATGGAGTAAAACTTTTGAGTGCAAATGGCATGGCAATGAATGAGTCTCCTCTCATTCACTGCACATGAACACGTCCCTTCTGCCATGGTCTGCACATGAACGTGTTTTAAATCGGCTCAAAACACGTCACACACGTGCATTGAGGTCGTTTTTGAGGCGCCTCAAAAACATTCACTGCACATGAAAACGTCCCTTCTGCCATGGTCCACTTTTAAATCGGCTCAAAGCACGTCATACACTACCGCTCCACAAACGGCAAGCACGTTGAATAAGTTTGTTATTGAGGCGCCTAAACAAAACAAACTTATTCCAACACCACACTACCGCTCCATTTCAGCAGCCACCTGCAGGCACGCACAAACAGCAAGGCATCGGATGGGAGTACCTCGGACCCACAGGTTTAACCAACAAACCAAAACCCTTAACTCGGAAAGACGTTATGGAAGCACCACTGCAGCTTGGTCCACCCTATAACTGGCTTACCCAAAATAGCCGGCCCACTGGCTTTACCCAAAATAGCCAAACCCTTTGACTTACCCAAAATAGCCAAACCCTTTGACTTACCCAAAATAGCCAACCCAGCCGCCACAGAAGTCGAAAGGCAAAGCCGCTGCCTCGTGTGTGGCACACTGGTGCTGCTGCAGGTGCTGTTGGTGGGGGGAAGGGTGGGAAGTCGGGATGAGGGCATAGTCACATCACATCGCCTGAATGCTGAAAGCACCATCTCCCAACTCCAAGCTTTGAAAGCCCCTAGCAGCTCACCTCTTCGAGAAAGCTGAAGATGCCACCCTCCCATGTGCCCTCCTTCACTACAATCACATCGCCCTTGCTGCTCTCCAATCGGAGAGTGCCACCTGTGACTCTATCGAATGTGCCGCCCCCGTTCAATGTGGGCTGGCTTCTGCTGCCTCTGCTACCGTAGCTGCCGCTGGAACAGTTGTCATTGATACTTGCGCTGCTGCTGCTGCTGCTACAGCTGCGACTACTACTGCTACTACCATTGCTGCTAATGTCAGAGTTACTACGCCTACTCCTACTGCTACTTCTGCTGCTAGCTCCACTGGCAGGAATGTCTTTCCTGTTGCTGCTGTCATGTTCAGTGTTACTACAGCGGTCGCTTCCACTGCCTATGTTGCTCCCTTCCCTGCTGCTGCTTTTGCCAGCGCTATTTCCACTGGCAGCGCCACTGTCCCTGTTGCTGCTGTCCAGTTCAACGCTACTGCTGCTGTTGCTTGCACTGCATATGCCGCTCCCGTTCTCTGTGTGTGGCTGAGGTTCGGCTGCCAGCGGAGGTTCGGCTGCCAGCGGAGGTTCGGCTGCCAGCGGAGGTTCGGCTGCCAGCAGAGGTTCGGCTGCCAGCGGAGGTTCGGCTGCCAGCAGAGGTTCGGCTGCCAGCAGAGGTTCGGCTGCCAGATGGTACGTGAGCTTGGACCAGAGAGGACCTCCCTTACCACCCATGTAGGAGAAGCGCGCCAAGCCCTGTCAAGAGCAGTGGCAAGAGGAAGGGGAACAACAGACAGGATAAGTCACCAAACCCACAGCTTCCCTTGTGATTGAAGAAGGGTTTTGAGACGTCTCAAAACCCTTCTTCAATCACGTGGCTATTCTTCTGGTTCCTGTAGATTTTTGAGACGTCTCAAAACCCTTCTTCAATAACGGGGAACAACAGACAGGATAAGTCACCAAACCCGCAGCTTCCCTTTCATTCAACACAGCAAGATTCAGTTCGTTACAATTGCACAGTTGTTAGCAATCCAAACAAACAAGGGCAAGATACAAGAAGGAACATATGACAATGCTGCAGGAACGCTTTACAGCATGATACAAGTACATCCTCAATAAACCGTTACAAAAACATGCTACAATAATCGGTTATAAGAAAATGCCACAAGAACTGTCCCAAGGATGGTACACACCTGGTGCGTGGATGCGCTGTCAAGCCAGAAGGTGTCAGCGTAGCTCTGGCCTTGCTGGGCGAACAGATGCGTGAAGATGACTGCTGCTGCTCTTGATGCTGGCGATGCTGATGCTGATGGTGCAGATGCTGTAGGAGGTGATGGTGCAGATGCTGTAGGAGGTGATGGTGCAGATGCTGTAGGAGGTGATGGTGCAGATGCTGTAGGAGGTGATGGTGCAGATGCTGTAGGAGGTGATGGTGCAGATGCTGTAGGAGGTGATGGTGCAGATGCTGTAGGAGGTGATGGTGCAGATGCTGTAGGAGGTGATGGTGCTGCAGCCAGTGCGTTGCTCAATCTGTTCAGAAAACCCTCAAGGCGAGCCACAGTCAAACGAAGGTGTTTTGGTGATGCTGGCGGTGCTGATGCTGGTGGTGATGCTGACGACGATGGCCATGGTAACACACTTGGTAGCGACAGTGGCAGCACTGTTGGAGCCGCACCGCAGCCATTTGCTTGTACAATCGTGCCCTCCAAATCTCTGCCGTCCAAATCTCTGCCGTCCAAATCTCTGCCGTCCAAATCTCTGCCGTCCAAATCTCTGCCGTTCGAATCTCTGCCGTCCAAATCTCTGCCGTTCGAATCTCTGCCGTCCAAATCTCTGCCATTTAAATCCGTTCCTTTGCCGCACACCATAGAGCCATCTCTAGCCGGCACACACAACTGGGCGGCAGATGGGAAGTGGAGAGCAGGGAAGGCAGTGGGAATGCCATGAGAGGCATGCAATGGCATGCAAGGCATGCAGTGGCATGGCGGGGGAAAATAAAGATCTAAACTGAGAGGGCGAGCCGAGTAACAAGAGGGGAGTTGAGAGCTTTGGGACGGAGTCCCTTGGGATTTATATTTGAAATCTCGGGGTTAACCAAAGCGGAAATGCTTTGCGAGAAGAACTCGCACGTGGAGAGGATGACAAGTTTTTTTTACCTAAAACCAAGGATGAACTCTTTTTTGGTAAAAAGAGAGCCGAGAGGCTTGGCACAAAAACTCTAACTTTGGCATTGAAACTTTCCGAGTGGAGTAGACACATGGTGAGTGAATGGCAAGGGAAATGGGGTAGCAAGGTAGGTCGCACTTTGGGTTGGAAGGAAGAGCATGCAAGACAGGGTGTAGCTGGTCGTCGTGCTTACCCGTGCCCGCCGCAACGCCCCAAAGTGCAACTCCCTGTGGCTTTTGAGAATTCCCAAAAGCAATGCTCCAAGGTGCAACTCCCTGAGGCCTTTTTTTTAGCGCCTAAAAAACGGCCGTCATGGTTACCACCCCCCACCCGCAACGCCCCTAAGTGTAACACCCTGTTGCTTACCCGTGCCATCAAATCTAGCTGTGACCGCAGCGCCCCACCTCCTGGTGCTGTTCCCACTGCGACTCTTACTACTGTTTCTGCTACTTCTGTTGTTGCTGCTGCCGACGCTGCTACTGCTGCTGCTGCTGCTGCTGCTTCTATTGCTGATGCTACTGATGCCGATGCTGTGGCTGATGTTGCTGCTGCTCCTACTGCCACCTTAACAGAACCATTTCGGCTCGTGGCCCCAACTCCTGCCTCCATCACCCTCTCCCTTTCTTTGCCTATCTCTCGCCCTTCTCCCCTCTCCCTCTCATTCCTCCTCCCTTCTCTCCGCCTCTCCCTCTCCCAAATCGCCTTCACTGCAAGAGCCTTGAAGTTCTTCAGCAGTTGCCTCCCATAGGATGTGCCGATGCTCTCAGGGTGAAACTGCAGAAGAGGGGGGGCGGGGGGGAGGGAGGACAAGTCTGAGAATAAGGCAGTGCTGCAAGGGCCTTGAAGGTCTTTCGCAGTTGCCACCCATATGATGTGCTGCTGATGCTCTCAGGGTGGAACTGTGAGGGGGCAGGGGCGGAGGAGAGGAGAAAGGAGTGGCAAGGGAAGGAAAAGCACGCGACTGAAAGCGCCGTGGAGTAAATCATGCGTTCAATCGCCTTCACTGCAAGAGCCTTGAAGTTCTTCAGCAGTTGCCGGCCAAACGATGTGCCGATGCTCTCAGGGTGAAACTGGGGAGGCAAGAAACGGAGGAGAGGAGAAACAGAGGAGGGAAGAAACAGAGGCGGGGAGAAATGGATTAAGGAAGAGAAGGAGGAAGGAAGACGGGGGTGACCCCAAAAAGCTACCTGCAGTACCCATAAGCACGTTGTGAATGGACTCGCAACACTATCCTTAGCCACCAGCCAGCAACCCACCTGCACCCCGACATGTGGCCGTGTCTTGTGTGCCAAACCCATAATCACTCGACTCGAATCCTGCTGCTGCTCCTGCTGCTGCTGTTGATGCTGATACTGCCGTTCAAATTTATCGTCCTCCTGCTCCTGCTCATGCTGGAGCTGATGATTCTGATGTGGCGCCACCATCCCGTTCACAACCACAGCATTCCCATTCGGCCATCCTGTCCCCGCACCACCCTCTGCCTGCACACCACTACCAGCTCCGTTTCCTGTCCCATTCACCGCATCTGCTCTGACATTCATTGCACCGTTCACATGTGTTCCTGCACTCATCGCCCCATTTGCTGCATGTGCGTCTGCAGAAGAGAGTGGAGAGACTGCTGGTGCTGCTGCGGGTGAAGCGATGCGGGTGGAAAGCGGGTCATTGGTGGTCCAGGCGATGGGTTCTAAGTCGTTGGGAAGAGAGGCCCAGTCGATGGCAAGGGAGTGATAGCGCACCACCTGGGGGGGAGAGTGGGTGGGAGGGGAAGTGAGTAAAGGAGGTGGAAAGAAGGTCATTGGTGGTCTAGGCGATGGGTCCTAAGTTGTTGGGGAAAGAGGGCCAATCGACAGTAAGGGAGGGTAGCGCACCACCTGCAGAGCACACATGCAGAATGCCGTTCAGGGGAGCGTGGAAATGAGGGTAAGTAGTGGTCCACACGCAATGGGTTCTTGGGGAGAAGAGCGTTTGGCTGGACAGCAAGGGAGTGGCAACACACCACCTGCCTGCAAAGCACACATGCAGCACAGTGTGAGTCGTGTAGGCTTCACTTGAAGTAAAAATAAGGTGGAAAGTGGAAAGAGGAGGTCACTTGTGCGCCATGCAATTGGTTGGAGGTCGTTGGGAAGGAGGGTATGTCGGAAACACGTTTAAGAATTCTTATTAGTGAGAATGACCCATTATAAGCAAGTTTCATATATATATATATATATATTATCGATGTTATTGATTTTCTCACAAATGACTTGCATATAGCAGGAAGGCGAGAAGAGGTGCACCTGAAAATGGGGGCCAGAAGGAATGTTGGCAAAGAGAGGATGACCTGTGTGCTCCACGCCACTGCATGTAGGTAGGTGACAATGAGGTTGCACGGCAGAATGGGATGGGAAGACAGAAAGGATGCTTTAGAAAGGGCACTCCAGAAAGAATGCTCTTGAAAGAACAGAGAGATCTAAACACCAAAACGTGAGTCATTGAGTGACGTTCGGAATCTGTATACATTCTGAACACTATGCCACTGCCACATGGGGTGCGAAGCATTCGTACCTGAACAGACCTCCCATCCCATCCATGCAATGCATGGCTCTGGAGCCAGCATCACCTGGCCACCGTTCGACCCAATCCAATGACATGCCATGCCATGCAAAGCACGCCATGCCACACAAACTACGCCATGCCATGCCATGCCACACCACGCCACGCCATGTCACGCCATGTCACGCCATGCCACGCCACGCCACGCCATGTCACGCCATGTCACGCCATGCCACGCCATGCCACTCCATGCCATGCCACGCCACATGCCATGCAATGCTTCAAATGCCACCCGGTGAGCATACCTGAGCCTCCCATGCACGGGCTCTGGTGCCGGCACCACCCAGCCTCTGTTCAATGCCATGCCATGCCATGCCATGCCATGCCATGCTATGCCACGCACATGGTGCATGCATACCTGAGCCTCCCATGCACGGGCTCTGGTGCGGGCACCACCCGGCCTCCGTTCAGCGCTGCCAGTGCCTGTGTGAGATGATAGAGAAGCATGCAAGGTGGTTGGTAGGAGTGGCATTAGCGGCAGCAGACGGTCCGAAGTGAGGCAGACAGGAGAGGCAGGAAGCAGGCAGGCAGGCGATGCTCACAGAAACAATAAACAACAGGTGGGCCAACGGGAGTGAGAGGTTCAATGCAGACTGATGTTCAAAGAGTGAGAGGTTTTCCTTTATCATCAACTCTAAGAAGTGCTGTCTGTACCTGATGGCCCATGCAGACTCCGAGAATAGGGATGTCAGCGCACTCCCTCAGCACGTCCGCACACACTCCTGCTCATGGGCCGTGGACAGCCAGGCAGCCGCGCACACACACACAGACAGTAGCCGCAGGGAGACACGGATTATGAATAGGAGACGAGTTCTAACCCGCTAGTCACTCCCTCCGCACATCCGCACACACATCCGCACACACATCCGCACACACTACTGCCTACAGGCCATGGACTGCCGGACAGGCCATGCACAGCCAGGCAGCCACACAGACACACAAAGCAACAGGGAGGGAAACACGGGTCATGAATAGGGCAGCACAGCATGGCACAGCATACTGTCTGCACACCAACGTCAGCGCATCAATACATAGTCCAGCATAGCATAGCACAACACAGCATAGCACGGCACGGCACTGTACAGCACAGCACAGCATGCTGCTTAACCATGGGTTAGAAACAACAGCACAGCAGGGCGTGCCGGGGCCGGGTGAGATGGCGTTGCTAGGTATGAGGCGCCTTTGACAGCGCATTACGCAGTTACAGCAGCATTAACTAGTAACCACGCACCGATATCAGCAGCGCAGCAGGGCGTGCCGGGGCCGGGCGAGATGACAATAGAGTGGAAGAGGCGCTGGTGTAGCAGCAGGTGCCTGAGGTACTCCCAAGATACCTCGTTGTTTCTCACCACCACTGGGGGGACTGCAGGTGGGTGGGATGGGACATGGGGAGACAGAGAGGGAGAGGATTGTATGCAGGAAGATGCGTAAAGAGAGAGGAAGAGGCACTGGTGCAGCAGCAGGTCGTTGGGGTACGACGACCATGGCACCTCGTACAGATTGAAACACCCATGTATGCACGCACCTCCAGTCACATGCATCTATGCATCCATGCATCCATGCATCCATGCATCCATGCATCCATGCATCCATGCATGCATCCATCCATCCATCCACCCACCCACCCACCCACCCACCCACCCACCCACCCACCCACCCACCCACCCACCCACCCACCCACCCACCCACCCACCCACCCACCCACCCACCCACCCACCCACCCACCCACCCACCCACCCATCCATCCATCCATCCATCCATCCATCCATCCATCCATCCATCCATCCATCCATCCATCCATCCATCCATCCATCCATCCATCCATCCATCCATCCATCCATCCATCCATCCATCCATCCATCCATCCATCCATCCATCCATCCATCCATCCATCCATCCATCCATCCACCCACCCATCCACCCACGCACGCACCTCCATTCACGTCGGCTAGCAAGTGGTAGAGGTTGAAGGTGTAGCTGTCGTAGTTGTCAATCAGCAACGTCCTCATTACAAACTGATCCGCTTCAGTGTCACCTTCCCCAGTATCGTCCTCGTACATCCCCGTCCCCTGCAATCCCTCACTCGGACAGTTACCACACGTCTCCACACGCTTATCTGTGCCCTGCTGCCCCTCTCTCTGCACCTCATCTTCCTCCACTGGTTTCTCTCTCAATCTGCTCCCATCTGCCTCCAAACGGCGATCCCTGGGATTCCCTGGCGTAGGTTCCGCAGAAGCTTCGGCGATGACGGGTACGTCAGCACTGACGTCACTCCTGCTTCTACACGAACCGTTACTGCCGCCACTGGCCTTGACACTGCCGCTGTGGCCAATCGCTACGGGGATCAGGCGCCCCCGTGACGTCAGTCCTGCCTTGGGACTACCGCTGTGGCTGATCCGTGAAGAAAGAAATCGTTCCCCTGTGGCTGTGGGCAATCTTGAAAGGGGTGCAGCTGTGGGGCTGAGAGGCGGGTTACGCGATCTGCGTGTAGCGACGCGGGTCCAGCTTGCACGGTTGTAGTCGCGAAGTGATTGTATTGAAGGACGAGCAGCAATTGGTCTGCAGACAGCTGCTGGTTGCAGGCTTCTTTTGCGAATACTCGTTATAAGCCTAGAACACGAGGAGCGAGAGAGGAGTGTGCTACAGGCAGCTTCTGGTGCGCCGAGCCCTACGGGATGCTGCGACGTAAGACACGTGGAAGCCATGAGGGAAGGATTTCGCGTATAAAAAAACTTAATTGCGAACTAGATGGTGTCTTTAAGGAGAAACCACCGCCATTACTCTTCTATCTTGTGCCTGCTTCTTTTCCTGCCTCTGCCTTAATGCACCAACGGATGGCTCGACGTGCGGCAGATGGAAGGCATCGAAGGAGGGACGAGCCACTGTCCTAAGCTAGCTCACCGACGCGCGTCGTGAGAGTGAGACGTTGCACGACACTTGTGAATCAGTGGATTAGCAGATCATTCGGTATGCGCTAAAAGGAGGTCATGAAGGAGAGATGAGCCACGGCCCTAATCGAGCACCGCACGCGAGTCACGCGATCAACGGGCTGACGGGATCAGCCGCCGTGAACTACGGATGACGTGACACCAGCACCTGATGACGATGACGGTGTATTTTTATCCCCAACGAGAGGTTGGCACTGCTACACGATCATATGGCTACGTACGCGTTATTACACGTATCTCGTCGCGGGGTGTTGTCAAAGGAAGGCCTGGTTCGGTTTGCCTCTGGATCATTTCTGTTACGGGGTCGTATGCGGCTGGAGAGGGTGCAGAAGTATTTTGCCTGAACCTGGCGTGGTTGAGGGTCGAACTTCTCCCTGCGATTACATGCTTGCGACCCTCGGGAAGATCCGCGTTTTGATGTAGTCCACGAAACGTGCAAGAAAGCAGCTAAGGTTTCTCGGTACATCTTAAAGCCCAAGACCTGAATTACTCAACGCAAGTCAACAGAGGCAAAACTGTGGGCAGAGGCAGGCAAACTGTGCACAGTTGGCCTTGTATTTTTGTAATTCGGGTCTTGGGCTTTAAATAGTACGTGGAACTACGGTGATAGAAGTTACGCGACGGTTCTTGTGATTCACTTCTCGGTGCTCTCGAACTTGAGCATCCAATCAGGCCGTAGGGAGTACGAAGGGCATCCATTCACATTCACATCACACGCCCTAATTCGGCAGCACTGACTCTGACCTCCACCATTTCTTTACACCACGCACGTCTTCTCTATAGGCTGTTCCCACATATCCTAGCATTCGTTGCGATCATGTGGTATGTGCTCTAGTACGGTTTGAGGATATTCGCATCAGACTTTACGTAAATGTCCAGCTTTCTAAGACCCTACCTCCAACAGACCCTACTTCCATTTCTAGTTCTTCACAGCAAGTTAGCGTCGTATCATTTGATCACTTTTCGTCATCTTGCTCCGTCAGAGCATCCCGGATCGCTTGCCATCTTGCCAGGTGCGTGAGCGGGCTTACGGTGATCAGTAAACTGCGTCCGAGTCACGCCGCGCAGTCTATCGTCCCAAACGTACACACCTGATAGAGGTCGAGTCACGAGGTGTTTTGTGGTTTAGCGCGTTCGATTCTGCATCTAGAACGGTTGGTTTGGGTATTGAGCGAATGCGAGTGTTTGGTTACACGCCCTAGCAGCCCTTTTCTTTCGCTAGCAGCCGCTCAGCTCTGCGTCGTCGCCATCTGCACTCGCGCCTTACTGCAGTTACTCTCAAAACATTCGCAATAGTCTTCGTCACGTTGCTACCTGGTTTCTCTGTTCATCGCCGCTTCAATTAAATCTGTCGCAACTGTCGCATTTAATCTGTCGCAACGGACGCGTTTCATTCATCGATCGCCTCACTGCGCGCCAGTTGCGTCAGATCAGCGTTCTCGCACCTCTTCCTCCTCGCTCTTTTGAGTGAACTCGCATTCTTCCTGCTGCTTCGCCCTTAGCCCCGTTACTTCCCTCTGCCTACTGGCATCACGGCCGTCTTTCTCTCACCTACGCTTTCTTCATTTCTCCCCACACTTCCTTCCATTTATGCTCTTTCTCCCCTCTCCCTCCCCCATCTCCCTTTCCCCTCTCCTCTCCCCTCTCCCTCTCCCCACTCCCTCTCCCCTTTACCTCTCCTGTCTCCTTCTCTCCTCTTCCTCTCCCCTCTCCTCTCCTCTCTCCCACTCCCCTCTACCCCCCCCCCCCTGCCCTCTTCTTCTCCCTTCTCCTTCCCCCCCCTTCCTCTCCCGTCCCCTACTCCCCTCTCCTTCTACCCTCTCCTTCTCCCCTCTCCCCTCTCCCCTCTCCCCTCTCCCCTCTCCCCTCTCCCCTCTCCCCTCTCCCCTCTCCCCTCTCCCCTCTCCCCTCTCCTCTCTCCCCTCTCTCCTCTCCCCTCCCCTCTCCCCCTCCCCTCTCCCCCTCCCCTCTCCTTCTCCCCTCTCCTTCCCCCCCCACCTCCCGCCTTCTCCCTCCTCATCCACTGCCACATGTTCATTCGCAGCCCTCTGGCCCGTGGGAATCCAGCAAACGAACGTGACTTCCCTCCACTGCTGCACGCACATTCGCAAATTCGCTGTAGCCGATACCGCATCAGTCCATGGCGAATCCCGCGTTTCAGGGAGGTCCCTTGCCCCACGAGCTAGACGTGCGGGGAATGCTGCAGCTGGCGAGGCAGAGGGTGGACGAGGGGCAACCCTCCGCGGCCCTGCAACTGGTGAGCCTTTTGTGCCCTGCAGGGAACCATCACAGTTCCCCCCGCCCCTCTCCCCTCGCCCCACGGGATGGACGTGCGGGAATGCTGCAGCTGGCTCGACAGAGGGTGGACGAGGGACAACCGACCGCTGCCCTGCAACTGGTGAGCCTCTGCCTTTCAATCGGTTAGCATCTGTGGTTTGAGTCGACTCAAAACACACCTCGCCCCACGGGCTGGACGTGCGGGGCATGCTGCAGCTGGCGCGGCAGAGGGTGGGTGGATGAGGGACAGCCGTCTGCTACCTTGCAATTCGTGAGCTCTTTGAGCCGACTCAAAACACACCTCGCCGCAACGGCTGGACATGCGGGAAATGCTGCAGCTGGTGCGACAGAGGGTGAGTAACGACAGCCCTCCGCTGCCTTGCAATTGATGAGCCTGCTGTGTCGTGCAATTAGTGAGCCTGCAAAGGCCCACCACAATCCGCTGCAAAGGCCCACCACAATCCGCCTTCGCCGCTCGCCCAACTGCCTGCTCTGACGGCCACCCAATTAAGTTGGGCTGAACTTATCTGGGGGGGTAACCTTCAGAGCTTCCAGTGTCCAGAGTCTGGACGCATCCACACACCCAGACGCTGGATGCTTGGCCAGAGTTTTGGGGGCAGCCCAAATCATCATTACCATAATTTTTTATATTATTTACATCATTGCCCTCCCCTTCACCATTACCAGGTGTAGGCCTTTCTTTTCGCTAAGTAGTTTTCTTCCTTCTTTTTAAGTAAAACCTTCCTCGCCTTTCTTCCCTCTTCCCATCCGCCCACCCCCCTCAGATCATAGCAGTGTTGAGAGAGCAGGGCGGGAAGGCAGCAGTGCTGGCGGCAATTTGTTTCTGAGGTTCCTCAAAATCAGAGTCCTCCCTTCTTCCTCCCATCCTCCGCCCACTTGCCCTCAGATCATAGCAGTGCTGAGAGAGCAGGGCGGGAAGGCAGCAGTGCTGGCAACAATGTGTTTTCGAGGTGCCTCAAAAACAGAGTCCTGCCTCCCTGCCTCCCATCCTCCGCCCAACCACCCTCAGATCATAGCAGTGCTTAGAGCGCAGGGCGGGGAGGCAGCAGTGCTGACGGCACTAACTCAAGCCCGAGCCATGCACCACAACCAGCAGCACATGCAGCAGCTACGGCAGGGAGCGCTGACTCACTGCATTTTTTCCTCTTATCCACCTCTTCTCCCCCTCCCTCCACCCACCCCCTCAGATCATAGCAGTGTTGAGAGCGCAGGGCGGGGAGGCAGCAGTGCTGACGGCACTAACTCAAGCCCGGGCCATGCACCACAACCAGCAGCAGATGCAGCAGCTACAGCAGGGAACTGATGACATCACCGCCTTGCTGGCGCGCTGCGCCATTGGCAGCGCTGACGTGGCGGTGCCAGCTGGCACCGGGCAGATGGCATCAGGGGGAAGTGCTACGGCGTGGGGAGGAGGGGACATGGGTATGGGGGGGAGCAACAGCATGGGAGAGCAACGCGGGAACGGGCCACTGAATGGGGGAATGGAGGGGGTAGATGGATATGCCTCTCATTCAGGGTATGGACCGGCAGAGCAGACAGCAATGTATGGGATGCAACCAACAGCAGCAGGCTATGGGATGGATCAAACAGGGAGGCAAGGGATCGACCCAGCAGCATATGGGATGGACTCAGCAGGGAGGCATGGGGTGGATGGGGCGGCGATACTGGCGGAGCAGGGGCGCATGCAGGTGGTGGCGGATGCAGCAGCGGATGGCAGCAGTGTGACGTGCTCTGTGTGTCGGGGGGTGATCAGCGGATCAAGATGGAAGGAGCACGTGCAGTATTGGTGCCGGGCTGCTGTACACGACCCCATGGGGGACAGTACGAATCTTTCTCCTTAAACTGATTTCTGCGGAGTGGCGGGCATGTGCTAGGGCGTGTGCTTATGGCATGGCCGTGTGTGCCGATGGGTGATTAGTGGGGCAAGGTGGAAGGAGCACGTGCAGTTCTGGTGCCGGGCTGCTGTGCACAATCTGACGGGGGATAGTACGAGTTTTTCTCCTCAAACTGACTCATGCGAAATGGCAGGCAATAGGGGGTGTTAGTAACGGGGGTTATGGCAGGTGTTAATCATGGGGCACATGTGGTGGGCGGTACAGGACTGGACGGCAATGTAGGGAGCATATGGAATTGGATGGAGGCAGCAGCATGTCATGGCTGCGCACTGCTGATCAGTTGAACTGGTCTTGTGACATAATTCTCAGCGAGCAGCAAACTTAGAGCAAAAGAACCACAACACCAGATGGCAGCAGCATGGCATGGCTGCACACTGCTGATCAGTTGAATGGTGGAGGGAGCTCTTGCAGTTAGGATGCCAGGCAGTCATGAGGGGTAGCGGCTGTTGGCCTTGACTGCGCTACGTGCTGATTGAGACGCATTAGTTGGTGATTGTTTGTTACACTCTGGCCTAAAGAGCTCTGGGGGGTCGGTGTTTCTCAACGTGGCACGTCACGCGTGGCTTATCTATCAACAGCTGGTTTTTTCTGCTGTCTGAAAACTGTAATGCCCTGAGTTTATCACTAGGGTGCTATGAAATCTTGTTGGGAAAATGGGGTGTGGGTGTTGTTTGTTAGTGATCATAATCTACAGCACACAGGTGCTTTTTGATAGACATGTATAGGACACAGGTAAAAGAATATAGTATCGTATCATTCAAGACGTACAGGTACTGTAGATAGCAATAATATGTGGCCAGAAGGCAGCGGTGTTTGTTGCATGGGGGCTACAGTATGGTACCTGCAAGAGTTGCAAGAGCGGTCTGTTAGTTGGAGCCCCTTCAGCTTTGGTACACACTTTGTGTTGTTAAAGCTGTCGTCTACATACATGGCGGGAGAGGCTCTGGTTTATCACTTGAAAACCAGGTAGCCTTCCGCTTCAGTGGCGAGGTGTGTTTCCGAGTTTGTGACAACACAACCAGGCCTCTGGTTAGGATTTGAGCCTCTCTTTCTCGTAAGGCCAATGCTCCGTCTTCACTCTTTCTGAAAGGGTACCTGGCAGAAACGCTCTTTCCTAGCAGGGTGCATAATTAGCGTCCAGTTAGCATATATCTGCATCACTTAGAATATCTCGTGTTGCAGTGAGATGCGGGGTAACATTGGTGCCAAGGATGCAGGTTCGACACCCGGTGAAGGTGATATCTGTTGTGGAATGCCCTGACATTGTGTTTTACGCGGGAAAATGTAACATCCCTGTTAGAGCGAACTCTGTTTCGTCAGTGTGTCTACACCTCTTAAAGCTGCGTTCTACATACCTAGAGCGGGAGTCCTCGGATTATCACTTGAAAACAGGGTGACCAGTTTTTGAACTCGGTCCCCTTACCTGCAAAGCTAACGGTTCAGAGGGGTGAAGAGAGGGGGTTGGGGTTCTTTCCGCCTGAAACCGAACTCCCCTGGTTGTTTCCCGCCCTTCCGCAGACCCTCCCCCAAACTACGCGTCAGCACGAAATTGGCCTCAGATTCGCGTTTCCTGTCTGAGTTCGTCTGCAGCGGTGGTTCTGAAACTGCTGACTTCGTTCTCCAATCAGGACGCACGAAAGGGTGGGCATAAGAAATACACCCAAAAAGCACCACTTAGTATGTAGACCGCAGCTTTAACTCTGAAATATCAGTGTCCTAGAATTAAACATTTTTTTTTGTAAGGGTCTAGAAATGAACCACTCTGAAAAGAAAGGGTGCATAATGAAAACCAGCCTTATAGTCAGTGTCATAAGGGTGATTCACCCTGTTAACCAGAGGCCTGAACACAACCCCCGCCTGTAATTTCCCTGCTCATGATTGGCTAATTAATTTCGCCAAACCCCTCCCCAAACCAACCTCACGAAATTATCGCGAAGTCACCGAGGGTTGTTTCCCAACCGAACCAAATCACGACACTGGCGGATTTCGCCAGTTCTGTTTGACTCCCTCGCACCTACTGATACTGGAAGCGGGTCATTCGTAAGCAAATCAGCGTGCGTCGTTGGGTGTGCATCCTAAATAACCCCGGAAAATACCTCGAGGAATGTAGACCGCAGCTTTAAAACCGAAATGCAAAATAGTGAACCCGTCTCCAGCTTGAAAGAGAGCTTGTCGAGCGAAACAATTTTCAAAACCAAACCGACAAGTTTGCACTATCATTGAGAGGGTTTGAACAGATCGAACAAATCTGATTGGTTCCCGCAAAAACTGGAAAAAGGAACACAGCACGTCAGGCGTCGCATCTCTGTTTGGGGAGCCGCAGAGCAGAAGCACTGCGATCGTTTTGTCACGTCCCTGCGATTTTTTGCCCAGCTTGTGGTTCAAGTTGGGCATGGGTGAAGAACTACTACGTCTTCCGTTCAGTTTTTCGTGCTTCTTAGTTTTTAGTTGCTTGTCTAGCCATATAGCCCCAACTTAGGCTGTTGTTACCGCAACTTAGGCGCGTAGTGATTATATGTCATGATTGCGCAGTAATTGTGCCGTTTAGATTCTCTCTCCCGCCGCCCTTCCTCTTCCCGTCGCCCTTCCTCTCTCCCGTCGCCCTTTCTTTCTCCCGTGTCCTATCCTCTCTCCCGTCACCCGTCTTCTCTCCCGTCGCCCCTCCCCTCCCGTCTTCCTCTCTTCCGTCGCCCTTCATCTCTCCCGCCCCATCACCCACCTCGGCGTCTTCGCGCTCGCCCCGAAATGCCTGCCCGTCGCCCCGTCGCCCCGTGATCGTCGGCCCCTCTCGCTTTTCCCTCGCAGCGTTACTCTCCCCGTCACATATGCCCTCGCTTTTTTCGTCGCTCCTCGCGGCACCCTCATCGCCGCCTTCCCATCACCCTCGTTGCCCTCACTCTCCCCCCATCACCCTTTTTCTCTCGGTTCGTATCACCCCTCTTATCACCCTCACACTCTTCCCTCACATCGTCCGTCACCATCGCGTCACCCTTTCTCTCTCCCCTCACATCGCCCTCCTTGTCGCCGTCGCCCTCGCCTCAAATCGCCCTTCCTCTCTCCCTTCGCATCACCCACGTCGTAGCCCTGTCGCCCCCCAAATCGTCCCGTCTCCCTTTCGTTCTCCCTCTCGTTCTTCCCGTCGCCCTAGATGCAGCCGTCGCAATTTCCTCTCCCACCCACCATCACCCACCCCATCGCCTTCCCGCTCGCCACAAAACGCCTTCCCGTCCCCCACCCACTTTCTCCTCCCATCGCCTGCCTCGTCGCCTTCTCGCTCGCACTCAACCCCCTCCCGTCGCTCTTCCTCTCTCCCTTCCCATCACCGACCTCGTCGCCCTCGTGCTCGCCCCGAAATGCCTTCCCATCGCCTTTCGTCTATTCTCCCCAATCATTAGTCTCTGAAACACTCTCCAGATCGCCCATTGTATCCACCCGGTTCATCACCGACCTCGCGCCTTCGCTCTTGCTATGTAATGCCCTCTCCGCGCCCTTCCTCCCTCCCCTCACAATCTGTCTTTCCTCCCCGCCTCCCGTTCCTCTCTCCCCTTCCATCCTGTCGTTCCTCTCTACCCTCCCATCCCGTCGTTCCTCCTCTCTACCCTCCCATCCCGTCTTTCTTCCTCTCTCCCCTCCCATCCCGTTGTTCCTCCTCTCTTCCCTCCTATCCCGTCGTTCTTCCTCTCTCCCCTCCCATCCCGTCGTTCCCCCTCTCTCCCCTTCTCTCCCGTCGGCCCCCTTGTCCCCAGTCCCTTCTCTTCGCCGTCGACCAATCAACCGTCCCGACACCATTCCTCTTTTCGCCTTTCATTCATTTCTTTATTTCTATCTTCTTCGCCTGATTTCACCTGTGTGTGCCATGGATTTTGCTTGATCATGCCAGTGTTTGCGCAGGATTTTGCTAGTTTTTGCCTGTGTGCGCGCTGGATTTTGCCTGTGTGTGCGCTGTTTTTTGGACATAGGAATTCTTGTGAAGTTACGACGGCTGCTCTGTTGAATGTGGGATTGCAGCCTTGCGCCAAATTCGTACAGGAATCTGGGTGAAAATCGCCACCAATCAGATTTGTAAACAAGTACATCATGTTTTCCGTTCAGATCAAGACTCGTCTGGGATGAAAAAACGTAAAAACGCACAGGCCGTCAACTTTTCAAACGTTCGTAACAAACTTGTGTTTTCAAGTGGACCCAACTAGAAGGGGGGGGTCACTATTTTAGCTGCTGGCTTTAAGGAGGGCTGCAAGGTGTGTGTATCACGGGAGCTTTACAATTTCTAGCATTGGAAGCATGTCTGCTGGTCAGTGTGAGGTGAGAGCCAGAGGAAAGGCAGGAGTTGATGGGAAAGGTAGGAGTTGATGGGAAAGGCAGGAGTTGATGGGAAAGGCAGGAGTTGATGGGAAAGGCAGGAGTTGATGGGAAAGGCAGGAGTTGATGGGAAAGGCAGGAGTTGATGGGAAAGGCAGGAGTTGATGGGAAAGGCAGGAGTTGATGGGAAAGGCAGGAGTTGATGGGAAAGGCAGGAGTTGATGGGAAAGGCAGGAGTTGATGGGAATGGCAGGAAGGAATTGATGGGAAAGGCAAGTGTTAATGGGGAAAGGAGGCTTTGTCGGAAAGGGCAGGAGTTGACTGAAAAGCCGAAGTTGACTGTGGCGAAGCACGACAGCCAAGGCCTAAGCACAAGTGCTGCTTGGACGGGAAAAGGGGGAGAGAGGTAGAGGGCAGAGGCATGATTTTGATGCGGTGACTGAATGCTTGACATGCAAGGAACTCGCAAAGGTGTGTGTGCAAGGAGGGGAGAAAAGAGAGAGTGAGGAGGGAGTAAGAGAGGGGACAGCAGGGGGGAAAGGAGGGAGCCTTCCCCATTTACCCAGCCAGCCTTCTCCCTCACCTAGCTTTTCAGCCGCTATCCTCTCGCCAACCACTTGAAGGCACGAGAAATTCATCTGGCCTGCTCCCACTGCTCCCACTGCTCCCACTGCTCCCACTGCTCTCACTGCTCCCACTGCTCCCACTGCTCCCACTGCTCCCACTGCTCCCACTGCTCCCACTGCAACCCCCCAAGAATTCTTCACCCACTCTTTCCCATGTACCCAGCCATCCTTCCCCCTCACCTGGCAGAACAACCGCTATCCTCCTGCCAACCTTTCGAGGAACCCAGGTGGCCTGCTCCCACTGCTCCCACTGCTGCCAATGCTCCCACCGCTTCCCTCCCCAACTCCCCACCCACTCTTCAAACTCGTACCCAGCCTGCCTTCCACCTCACCTGGCTGAACAACCGCTGTCCTCCCGCCACCCTTTCTAGGGCATGAGAAACCCAGGCGGCTTGATCGTCCCATCACAAAACGCCACCGTCGCCGGAGAATTCGAGCCGCCCGAAACCGTCTGCAGGAACAGCGCGCTGGCGTTCGCAGTGCTGCCCGTGCACCCCGTGCCGCCCGAGCTGCCCGAGCTGCCCGAAAAGGAAGCCCCGCAGAAGCGGAGAGTCATGTAGCTGTATGGCTCTGTGACTGCATGCACGTCACTGCCAATACCGCAGCTGCCAGCGGGAATCCCGAGGGCGAGAAGGCTAGGGCGGAGGTCAATGCCGAGGGCCCTGTTGCTCTTGAAGGTGACAATGGAGAGAAAGAAGGAGGCGCCGTTCAAGTATACGGCTCCCCCAGACGCACCTGGAAGGATGGATGGGAGGGTGGGAAGGGCAGGTGACTCAACTCAAAACAAGACGTGCAGAAGCGGAGAGTCATGTAGCTGTATGGCTCTGTGACGGCATGCACGTCGCTGCCGATACCGCAGCTTCCAGGGGGGATGCCGAGGGCGAGAAGGCTAAGGCGGAGGTCAATGCCCGAGGGCCTTGTTGCTTTTGAAGGTGACCAGAGAGAGGAAGAAAGAGGCTCCGTTGAAGTAGATGCCTCCCCCAGACGCACCTGGATGGATGGAGGGGAGGGTGGGGAGGGTAGGTGGGGAGAAGCATGGAGAGGAGCTGAGGGTCTTTTGCTCTTGAAGGTGAGCAGAGAGAGAAAGAAAGAGGCGCTGTTTGAGTAGATGCCTCCCCCAGACGCACCTGGAAGGATGGAGGGGAGGGTGGGGAGTGGGGAAGAGCGATGGTGTTAGGGGCGGCGGTTGTGTGGAATTCTGCAGGTCTAGCACTTGTGAGTCTAAAGTGTGGGTGGTCCTGTCTTGTATTGAATCCTGTCTTCACACTAGACTAGACTCACAAATGTGGCTTTTCACTACCTTTCAAATGAAGTTGAGAAAATTCAGAGGTCATCACAGCACAGCAACACGCGCACGCACCAAACGCACGCACACCCACAAACACCACAACTGTTCCCATCAAAACACAAACACCTGGAACCACACCCTGCCAGTCACAGCCACCAAAAGTAAAGCTGTTTTGAGACGTTCCAAAACACACTCGTAAAACGCTTACTAGCTGTTCCCATCAAGCGTACACATGTGGAACCGCACCCTGCACCACTTTGCCTCCCAGCTTTGCAACTCAGCTCCCGGCCTTTGAAGCGCTCATCAGGGATGCTCCCATCAAGCATACACATCTGAAACCGCACCCTGCCAGTCCCAACCACAAAACTTTATGTTTTACCAAGATGTCTCAAAACCCAAGAGACCAAACCCGAACCCCCCAAATCCGAAAACCTGTACCCCTAAACCCCAAACCTTAATCGCTCACCAGCGCTGTTCCCATCGATCGTACACATGTGGAACCGCACCCTGCCAGTCCCAGCCACCGAAATCGCCCCTCCCACGCTGCTGGGCGCGCTGTTGTCCTTGAAACGGCAGCTCAGGAAGGAAAGAGAGGGCACGGCGCCACTGGGGTTCCACGCATTGATGTTGATGGCACCACCGCCACCCGTGGGCGATGTGTTGTTGATGAAGGCGCAGCGCGAGAAGATGCGATAGGGAGGGGTGGATTTTGCAGGGAAGGATTCGCTGGTGGGTTGGGTTGGGTTGGGTTGGGTGGGGGGCAACGGAGAGTGTGGGGGGAAACGGAGAGTGTGGGGGGAAACGGAAAGTGTGGGGGGAAACGGAGAGTGTGGGGGGAAACGGAAAGTGTGGGGGGAAACGGAGAGTGTGGGGGGAAATGGAGAGTGTGAAGGCTATCGATCACGGATTGCCGCCGAGTTGTTGTGTAAGATGCATCGCAAGGAGAGTGGGAAAATCTGAGTCGACTCAGGGACCACTTTTGAGTTGACTGACTCAAGAGTAACCCAGTTGTTGTGTAAGATGCAGCGACAGGAGAGACGGAACGGAATAATCAGAGTCGACTCAGAGACCAACTTGATCGTGATTTATGTCCATGTGGCGTGCTCCCCTGCACCACACACAATATCACCCCTCTCGCTCCTTCAACCACCCCCCCATTCACTCTCACCCTAGCACCCTTTTCACTCCACTCCCTCACCTTAGCACCCCTCCACCCACGGTAGGAGCCATGTTCCCAATGAACGAGCAATCAGTTGCGTTGATCGCCGCCTGGACCTTGAAAAAGACGCCTCCTGCCGCCCGCCAGAAGTTAAGGTTGACCAGAGTCAACACCCCCCCTGTGGGGCCGGTCGAGGGGGAGGTGAAAATGGGGAAGGCGCCATCCCCGCTGATATTACACCTGGTGTTGGGGAGGAAAGGGTGTGCGGAGCTAGAATGATGGAACGAAGCGGGTTGGGGAGAGGAGGAGAGAGGAGATGGATGGAGATGATGACAAGAACAATGACGATGGCGATGGCGATGGTGATGGCGATGGTGATGGCGATGGTGATGGCGATGGTGATGGCGATGGTGATGGTGATGGTGATGGTGATGGTGATGATGATGGTGATGATGATGGTGATGGTGATGGTGATGGTGATGGTGATGGTGATGGCGATGGTGATGGTGATGGCGATGATGATGGTGATGATGATGGTGATGATGATGGTGATGGTGGTTGCAACTATGGTAGTAGTGGTGACAAGATTGGTTGAGAAGGCACCCTTCTTGTGACTACCAAGTGGGGTCTAGTCTAGACTACCAACCTGACCCACTGGACCTACCATTCCCAGGTGAACCTACTACCACCTGGTAAGACCCCCACCCACCTGGTAAAACCCCCACCCACCTGGTAAAACCCCCACCCACATGGTAATTCTACCAACATCTGGTAACCCTACTGCGCACCTGGTAATCCTACCATCCAGATGGTAACCCTACTACCCACCAGGTAACCCTACCACCCCCACCTGGTAACCCTGTTACCAACCTGCTGGAGGCACACGCGCCCGTGATGGTCAGCTTGGCCGCGCCTGAGAGTGCGGGGAGGGGGCTGGGGAAAGGGAGGGTGCGGGAAGGAGGAAGAGGGGCGGAGGATGTGGAGGGAGGGGAGGGGGGTGGGGGAGCATTTGGAGTAGACGGCTCAAGCACGAGGCGAGCGAGAGTGGGTTCAAAATGGGAACGATAGGATAGGGTCTGCATGATGGGATGGGAGCGTAAAGAGAAGATAGGAGCGTGGTGTGCGGCAGTACCAAGCGACACACGTGGAGAGACGTGACATGTGCAGACGTGGAGAGACGTGACATGTGCAGACGTGGAGAGACGTGACATGTGCAGACGTGGAGAGACGTGACATGTGCAGACGTGGAGAGACGTGACATGTGCAGACGTGGATTGATGGGGAACTTACTCTGTGAGCTGCCTTTTGAGACGCCTCAAAAGAACTTACGTTGTGAGCTGCACGCTGGATGTGAGAACGAGCTCCGTGGCCGACGCGCCTGATCCTCTCTGTATTCCCGCCGCCACGTGGACACCCACCAACACGCACACACATAAAACACGCACACTAAGAGAGTGGACGAAAATTCTCATAGGCACTGCGGATGTTGCGGAAACCCGTCCTCGTCACAATCTTTCCTCTAGGACCTACTGGCTACAGAAACCCGACTTTTTTCTGGGTCCTTTGTCTTCGGTATATACATTTTTTTGGGTCGCGGAAAAATGAAATTGATCGTGATAAAGAAATCTCTCTCACAGCTGCGCGCTCAGCTCCTAGTGAGACTCAGGGTATCGCGGACTCGGGGTGCAGGCTTTACGTGCGAAGCCCCCGAGGCTGAACGCATTATAGGCGACAAGAACGCAAGACAGCGATCTTGCCTTTCTAATACAACTTTCCCACAACGCGCGGTTCTACAAACCCCTATGATCGCTACGGCGTGATACTACCGACCTTTAACAATTGGTTGAAACAACAAAACGCGATGCGATCGACGTGACTATATAGACTTGAAACCATTGATGTGAAACTACCAACGCGATACGATCGATCTACTTAGAACCGTCGATGTGAAACTACCAACGCTATTTGGACGACGTGACTACAACCGTCGACGTGAAATCCAGTTTATAACGATGTTACTTCGTCCCTACCGCGTTCGCCTTGTCACGGCATCCTCCAGTTTCGACGCCGCGATAGTCGCGATGATACTCTTCCGTACGCGGTACTCTCGGTCTGAATCCATCCATACTTACCGCGTTCGCCTTGTTGATGGCATCTTCCAGTTCCGACGCCGCGATCAACGCGGGACCGCAGATGATCCCACTGACTAGCGATGCGACGAGGAGGGAAGTGATTTGGATGGCTTGCACTGTGATCAGCTCTCTGTCACGAGCCATCCTGACTAACCGAATAATGTGGACTGAAAATAGTGGCGAACGATCGTAAGTGGAAATGCCTCGCACTTCGATCATGTGCACCAGAAGAAGCTATCGTTTTTTGTAATTCGTGAGAGCGAGAACCAGGTCAAGACTTGTTACATTCATGCTAGGCAGGTCATTTTTGTTTGTTTGCAATTCGCTTAGTAGGATTCTGTCTGGTGCACAATGGTCGAAAGCGGTGGAATACATTTGCGGTTTAACACCGTAGTTTAACGTATTGAACCGTGCTGAACGAGCTCCAAACGAATATACGCCCGTGGACGAGACACTAGTCACGAGCTGATGTGCAAGGGATACAAGAAACCTGCGCAGCGCAGCTGTAAAATTCATACACCTTGCTCAATTTTGACAGGCGGCACTCGCGGCGATTCCACCGCATCGCAGGGAGTGCAGTTATGCCTGCCTGACGCCACGGCGCGAATGGCGGTTGCGGGAAAAGGAATGGTGGGGATGGGTGGATTAAGGTTACGGAAAGTCTACAATACATATTGGTCATATAATGGTACAAACATCCGTAGGAGAAAAAATCATAAAGCCTGCAACCAATAGGAGCACACGATATTCCCCTATCCCTTTGGACAGCCCTAGCCAAGCTGAGTGCTCTATGAGAAAGGGGAAGTTAAGGTTTAAGGGATGGGTCTCCATCAGGGATGAGATTGAGGTGAATGAGAGATTTCATCAAAACCAAAACAAAGGAACCATAGGAAGATTTCACTGGCCAACAAAAACTGCTCCAGAATAAGTTGTAGGAGGATTTGCAGAACTTGCGGCAAGAGGAAGAAGCCTAAAAAACAAAAGCAGATGACTGACACAAGGCCTGGGTGCTTCTTGTGTGGCAGCCATCCGTTACAAAGATGCAGCCAGGTGTGTAGCCAGGTTTGTAGCCTGGTGCATAGCCAGGTGTGTAGCCAGGTGCGTAGCCAGGTGTGTAGCCAGGTGCGTATCCAGGTGTGTATCCAGGTGCGTAGCCAGGTGTGTAGTGTCAGAATCCCAGCCACTAACCACTGGGATAGAAGGGCTTGTTAAGTAGCGGGTCAATGCGCCCATAACCCCCCAGGCCAACGTGCCTGTAACCCTTCCCTAGGATCAATCGGGGATCTCCAGTGGACCTCTGACACCCCCCCGCACTGAGATGCCCGAGGTGCACACACTGGGATTCGAACCCGAGACCTTCGCTCTGATACCATGTCAGAATAGTAGCTAGTAGAGACTAGGGTTTGTGAGAGAGAGTTGGCCAAAAAGAAGGTTGCACTATAGGATGATAGAACAATGTATAGGACAGGGGAGGTGGTGAAGGGAGGTAGACCACCTAAGAGAAGATGGGTGATACTACACTAACTAACTAAACATGCAATTATATAAGAATATTACATTCTGACATCCCCCCTTAATTGCATGCCAGTGTAGCCAGTGAAGGGGCTCATCTCGAAGGGCAAGCAACACCGTGCCGCAGCTGGGCCCACCGCCGGGTACGGTGGAATGCCCGCCTGCGGTTTAACCCCCGCAGTGGATGCCCAGTGTGTGCGCGCGACGAGGAACGACGGCGCCCAGATACGACGGATAGAGAATAGACAAGGAAACCAGAAAATGCGAACCTCTCTCTCTCTCTTTCATCCCCCCTTAACCTCTCTCATCCCCCCTTAACCTCTCTCTCCTCCCCCCCACAGCAACAAGTGCTGCAGGGAGAGAGGTAGAGGCAAGGGAGGGACGGGTTGTCAAAGTATATGCATGTTATATATGTGTAGGCTGTAGTGGGGTAGCCAATATGGGGTACAACCCCTTTTAGGGTTTCATACTTGTACCCAACTCTTTCATAGTTCATTCATTCCTGTCTCTTGATTCTGACATGGTTTCAGAGCAGTAGGTCCGTAGGACCGTTTTTTTTCGGGCCCACCTACCGCTACCCCACGACTGTGACTGTGACTGACTGTGCCTGTGACGTGCTGCGCTGCGCGCGCCGTCTGCCTGCTGCCTACTGTCTGCTGACTGTGTGATCTGCTGCTGCTTAGAGCGCGCAGACCTAATTCCTGCGCGCGGCTCGTTTTTTGCCCACCGCGTCGCCCACCCTGCCCGAGTCGCGCCTCGGCAGCCCGCGCGCGGCTCGCTGCTGCTTCGCGCGCCGCGTCTGCAGCCCGCGCGGCGCGTTGCAGCCCCGCGCGTTGCGACAGCTGCCCGCGCGTCGTGCTGCAGCCCCGCGCGCCGCGCGCGCTGCCCGCGCGTCGCGCTGCAGCCCCGCGCGCCGCGACCGCTGC
The DNA here is from genome assembly GCA_947471745.1 of Closterium sp. Naga37s-1. Taxonomy (NCBI): domain Eukaryota; kingdom Viridiplantae; phylum Streptophyta; class Zygnematophyceae; order Desmidiales; family Closteriaceae; genus Closterium; species Closterium sp. Naga37s-1. The sequence goes on from CANJKZ010000147.1 coordinate 1,226,956, forward strand.
CCGCGCGTCGCGCTGCAGCCCCACGCGCCGCGACCCACCTGCTTCTGCCGCGGCCGCGCCCTGCCGCCGACACGGCCCCGCCCGGACGCTGACGCGGCCCCACCAGCCCTGCAGCGGACACGGCCCCGACCTGCCGCTGCCGCGGCCTCGCCCTGCAGCTGACGCGGCCCCGCCCTGCAGCTGCCGCGGCCCTACTCTGCAGCTGCTGCTGCGGCCCCGCCGTCGCCGCCGTCGTGCGCCTCCCCTGCCGCCGCCCGCCGAGAGCCGGCCCTGCCCGCCACTGGTGAGCACCTGCCTTGTTCGCGCACTGCAGCGCCCTCTGCCTGCCTGTCTACCTGCCTGCCTGCCTGCCACTCCTGCCGCGCCTGCCCTGCCCGAGCTGCTGCTGCTACTGTTGCTACTGTTGCTACTGGCGGTGGCCAGATGCAGCTCCAGCGACGCCCGCGCGAGTCTCTCACGCCTCAGCAGCTTCGTGAGTGGTACGCTAGTTGGGGTTGTGGCGGTAGCCGTCGTGACTGTCGCCCTGGAGCTGGTCGGTCGGGAGCGTCTGGCAGTGGCCAGCTGCAGCTGCAGCGGCGTCCGCGCGAGACACTTACGTCCCGGCAGCTTCACGAGTGGCACGCTCAGAGTAGAGGGTCTTAGAGTACCGTTCGCTGCTCGTACGTCCCACGCACAGGTGATCGGTCTGGTCAGGCTTGCGGGACACTTGGTCACACCCAGTCCCGCTGCTTCGCCCGTCTGAGCCACGCCTGGCGCATAGAGTTTGGTGACGAGGCTGAGCTCCCCACCTGGCAAGAGCTGCTTGGGCAGGGGGTAGATATCTTTGCTCTTGACTATGATGCTATTCTCACTGCCATGTATGCATTGCCTACTAGTGATGACCGTGCCTGTTCCCTGTGCGTACCGCCTGACCCAGGTATAGAGGCTGCTGCTCTAGGTGCTAGTGCGTCTCCTGCGCTAGGTGCTGGTGAGGCTGCTGCTCTAGGTGCTCGTGCGTCTCCTGCTCCAGGTGCTGGTGAGTCTGCTCTCTCTGGTACTGCGCCTGCTGAGGCCGTGTACACCTTCACACTTGACTCAGGTGCTTCCCGCTCCTTCTTTCGCGACAGCACCACACTCACGCCGCTCCGTCGGCCAGTTGCAGTCTCACTGGCAGACCCCTCTGGGGGTCCAGTCCTTGCGCACTCCTCCACGGTCCCGCCGTGTCCGGCGGTCCCGTCTGGCTCCCTGTCAGGTCTTCACCTCCCCTCGTTCTCTACGAACTTGGTGAGTGGAGCTGACCTACAGGATGTGTGGGTTGACCAGTTCACCCCTGGAGGTCAGCGTGTGACCCACTGTACGTGCTCCCGGACTGGTCGGCACCTGGCCACGTTCACCCGAGAGCCTGGCTCGAGTCTGTACACACTGACCACTGTGTCCCCTCAGGTAGCTGCGTCTGCGTCTGCGTTTGCGTCAGGTCAGCTAGCGGCCCCCTGTTCGTGTCGCGCTTTGTCGCACCAGACCGTCCTGTGGCACCACCGCCTTGGTCACCCCTCGGTGCAGCGCCTTCGTCGCATGCACAGCCGTTTCCTTGTCTCTGGACTTCCAGAGACTCTGCCTCCTCTACCGCCCTCGCATGCTCCTCCCTGTCTTCCCTGTGTCGAGGGGCGGCAGCGCGCCGCTCCTCACTCCTCCTCGTTCTCTCCCACAGAGGCTCCCTTGCAGACTCTCCACCTGGACGTGTGGGGCCCAGCCCGCGTCCGTGGACAGGGCCACGAGCGGTACTTCCTGCTGGTTGTCGACGACTACACGCGTTACACCACGGTCTTCCCCTTGCGCAGCAAGGGGGAGGTCCCTGATGTTTTGATCCCCTGGATCCGCGCTACTCGTCTCCAGCTCCGCGAGCGGTTCCAGTCGGACTTTCCTGTCCTGCGTCTGCACTCTGACAGAGGTGGTGAGTTCTCCTCAGACCTCTTGGTAGCCTACTGTGCGGAGCACGGCATCCGCCAGTCGTTCACGCTTCCGGCCTCTCCGCAGCAGAATGGGGTTGCTGAGCGCCGCATTGGCTTAGTCATGGAGGTCGCTCGTACCTCCATGATCCATGCGGCTGCCCCCCATTTTCTGTGGCCGTTTGCGGTCCGGTACGCCGCGCATCAGCTCAACCTCTGGCCCCGTGTCTCCTTGCCGGAGACCTCGCCCACACTGCTGTGGACGGGGAAGGTTGGCGATGCGTCGCGTTTCCGGGTCTGGGGTGCTCGTGCTTTTGTCCGCGATACCACCGCGGACAAGCTCTCCGCCCGCGCTGTTCCCTGTGTCTTCCTTGGCTTTGTCCCTGACGCGCCTGGTTGGCAGTTTTACCATCCCACCTCGTGCCATGTCTTCCCCTCTCAGGACGTCACGTTCGACGAGTCGGTTCCCTTTTACCGTCTCTTCCCCTACCGCACTGCCCCTCTCCCCCCCCCGCCGCTCTTCCTCGCTCCAGGTGCTCCCCAGGTAGACCCCCTCCCCGCTCCCGGTCCTGCTCCTTCAGGTGTGTCTCAGGTAGACCCTCCTCCTCAGCTTGAGGTCACTGGTGACTCAGGTCCTGCTGAGGGTGGTCCTGCTCGGGGTGATGCTGCTGGGGGTGCTGAGCCTGGGGGTGCGGAGCCTGGGGGTGATGAGCCTGGGGGTGCTGAGTCTGGGGGTGCTGAGCCTGGGGGTGTGGAGCCTGGAGGTGCAGAGCCTGGGGGTGCGGAGACTGGAGGTACTGAGCCTGGGTGTGAGGAGTCTGGGGGTGCTGAGCCTGGGAGCGCTGAGGCGTCTGGTGAGCAGTCTCCCTGGAGCGGCCGTCTCCGTAGTCGCTCTGCTGGTGCCTCGCCGCTGCACTCTAGTCGTCGACTCCCACTCTCCCCACAGCAGCTGCTTGAGTGGTACGCTGGTCGTCAGGGTCGCGCTGCTGGAGCTAGGGGCCCTGCTGTGGGAGGCGCTGGAGCTGGTGACTCTGCCACTGGAGTTGTCTCTGCTGGAGGTTCTGGAGCTGCTGAGGGTGCTGGAGCTGGAGGTGCTGGCGCTGGTGGCGCTGGAGCTGGAGGTTCTGGAGCTGATGCGGGTGCGAGCGCTGGAGGTTCTGGAGCTGCTGGAGGTGCTGGCGCTAGTGGCGCTGGAGCTGGAGGTTCTGGAGCTGCTGAGGGTGCTGGCGCTGGTGGCGCTGGAGCTGGAGGTTCTGGAGCTGCTGAGGGTGCTGGCGCTGGAGGTTCTGGAGCTCCTGCGGGTGCTGGCGCTGAGGGTTCTGAGTCTGCTGTTGCGCGGTTTCCTTGGAGTAGCCGCCTTCGTCCGCGTGTGCCTCTCACCTCGCAGCAGCTGCACGACTGGTACGGTCGCCGTCAGGGTCGCGCTTCTGGAGCTCGGGGCTCTGCCGCTGGAGGTACTTCTACTGCCGTCACTGGAGCTGGGAGTGGTGCTGGTCCCGGAGGTGCTCGTACTGGAGGTACTGGAGCTGCTGGGGCTGGAGGTGCTGAGCCTGAGGGTGCTGCTGCTGGAGGCACTGAGGCTGGAGACCCTGGGACTGGAGGTACCGGTTCTGGGGGTGCTGCTGTTGGTGGAGCTGGTCCAGGAGGAGCTTGCGCTGAGGGTTCTGGAGCTGCTGGAGGTGCTGAGCCTGAGGATGCTGCTGCTGGAGGCACTGAGGCTGGAGACCCTGGGACTGGAGGTGCCGGTTCTGGGGGTGCTCCTGTTGGTGGAGCTGGTCCTGGAGGAGCTGGCGCTAAGGGTTCAGGGACTGCTGGAGGTGCTGGAGCTGCTGGGGGTACTGGAGCTGCTGGTGCTGGTGTCACTGCACAGCCGCGCCTGTTCTTCGCTCCACCGTCTCCGTCGTCTCAGCCACCGCCTGACTCTGTGCTTCGCCAGGTTCTTAGTCTCCCTTCGTCTACTGGTCTTCCGTTACAGCCTGGCTCACCGCTGCCTGCTCCTTCTCCTTACACTGAGCAGCTAGGGAGTCTTACTGAGCGTCGTGAGCCTGCGTCGCGTCCTGTCTTGCCTGTCTGTTCTGGTCGTTCCGGTCGTCGTGTTCCTCGTCCGCGTCTGCCGGCTGTCCCCGACACCCACCTCGTAGTCTGTCGTCCTTCCTCTCCTCCGCAGCGTGTTCCTCTGCCGTCCCCTCCTGCGTCTTCTCTGCCTGTCGTTGCGGACCCCGAGTCTGACCGGTTTCGTGCTGAGCACCCTACTGTCACGCGTCTGCAAGCCACTGTTGTCACTGACCCGTCGTTTGAGTCTGCTGCTACGTCTGCCTTAGTTGCTGAGCTTGTGGACTTTGCTGCTGCCTGTCGTCTAGACTACGCTGCTAGTCTTGTTGCTGAGTCTGAGTCTGTCTGTCCTCCGTCCGTCGGGGGTGAGTGTGCTCTTGGCACGGACGTCCTTGAGGACAGGCAGGAGGACCTTGAGTGTCTTGCAGCCGCTGCGCCTCATCTCGTGTCCATGCTGCTTGCCCCTGAGGGAGACCCGGATGCTCCAGACATCCCGACCCCGCGCTCTTACGCTGAGGCGATCGCGGGTGAGTACTCCTCTCAGTGGCAGACAACCATGGACGCAGAGATGGCATCCTGGAAGTCCACAGGCACCTACGTCGACGAGGTTCCCCCACCTGGGGCGAACATCGTCAGTGGCATGTGGATTTTCAGGGTGAAGCAGCCGCCAGGTTCTCCGCCTGCCTTCAAGGCGCGTTACGTTGCACGAGGTTTCAGTCAGCGAGAGGGAGTAGACTTCTTCCAGACCTTCTCCCCCACCCCGAAGATGACCACTCTTCGGGTGCTGCTGCACGTTGCCGCTCAGCGAGACTACGAGCTTCACTCTCTTGACTTCAGCACAGCCTTCTTACAGGGCAGCCTGCACGAGGAGATCTGGCTGCGCCGCCCACCTGGCTTCACTGGGTCGTTCCCTCCTGGTACCCAGTGGAGCCTCAGGCGGCCGGTCTACGGTCTCCGCCAGGCGCCACGTGAGTGGCACGACACACTGAGGATGACACTTGCGGCTCTTGGGTTTGCTCCGTCGACTGCTGACCTGTCGCTGTTTCTGCGCACCGACACTTCGCTGCCGCCGTTCTACATCCTCGTGTACGTCGACGACTTGGTCTTTGCCACTGCTGACACTGAGGCTCTCGCCCAGGTGAAGTCGGAGCTGCAGAAGAGACACACGTGCACAGACCTGGGTGAGCTGACAAGCTATCTTGGCTTGCGGATCACCCGGGACAGAGCACGCCGCACCATCACACTGACTCAGTCACACATGGTGCAGCAGGTCCTTCAGCGCTTCGGCTTCACCTGGTCCTCGGCACAGCACACTCCTCTGGGTACAGGTCACTCGCTCTCAGCTCCACCTTCGGACGAGTCCGTAGAGCCGAGTGGTCCTTACCCAGAGCTAGTGGGCTGCCTCATGTACCTGATGACCTGCACTCGTCCTGACCTTGCGTACCCTCTTGGCCTTCTGGCTCGCTACGTGGCTCCTGGTCGGCACCGAAAGGTGCACATGGATGCTGCTAAGAGGGTACTACGCTACTTGTGCAGTACATCGGGCATGGGGCTCGTGCTTGGAGGGCGGAGCCCAGTTGTCCTCACTGGGCACTCAGACGCTTCTTGGGTTGACGACCAGGCTACGCAGCGGTCGTCACAGGGTTACACCTTCAGCCTTGGCTCTGGTTCGGTTTCGTGGCGTTCTACACGCTCGTCTTCAGTTCTCAGCTCCAGTTGTGAGGCTGAGATCTACGCCACAGCCATGGCTGCACAGGAGTTACGCTGGCTCACCTACCTGCTGACCGACTTGGGAGAGAGGCCTCGTTCTCCTCCAGTGCTGTACGTCGACAACAAGGCTGCCATTGCCTTGTGTCAGGAGCACAGACTGGAGCACAGAACGAAGCACATCGCTCTGCGTTACTTCCTGGCTCGAGAGTTGCAGCAGCGTGGTCAGCTTCTTCTTGCTCACGTGGCCACTCGGGCCAACACTGCTGATATATTCACCAAGGCGCTTCCGTCTGGTGATCATCAGCGTTTCTGCACTCTGTTAGGCCTTGTGCCTACGTTTCCTCACTTACTGTAGACTTTGCCTGTACTGTGATCTATATATATACCTGCATGCTTGCTCTGCTAGGTAGAGATCACTGTGCTGTTGTTGTTGCATATATACCTCTGCATGTGAACTGGCCTTGTGGCCCTTTGCTTGTGCTCAGTGTGTGTGGTGACGTTGTGATCCACCCTGAGTTTGCTTTGCTTCTCTTGACTGGTCTTGTGACCCCTTGCTCTCCCCCACTTTGCCTATGGGGGTGTGTCAAAGTATATGCATGTTATATATGTGTAGGCTGTAGTGGGGTAGCCAATATGGGGTACAGCCCCTTTTAGGGTTTCATACTTGTACCCAACTCTTTCATAGTTCATTCATTCCTGTCTCTTGATTCTGACACGGGTTGCTGGTTGCTCACACCTGCCACCCCCACATCCCCCCCCCCCCCCCCCCCCACGGCGGAAGCCGCGGAAGGGAGGGCAGGGGGGGCGGCGTGAGCCGCTGCTGGTGTCGGAATAGCAGGCACAAGCTAGAAACAGGAAAGAAGGGTTTTCACTAGCATGCAGTTGAGTACATATAGCAAACCCTAATTCGGGCTGTACTCGCTACAGAGTACCCCACTGCAGGCTACACAAACATCACATTCTGACACACCCCCATAGTCAAAGTGGGGTACAATCAACACAACAAGCAGTCATAGAGCAATAGTTCACAATGATAAGTAAAGCTAGAGGCAGTCACAGAGGGCAAGTGAGGAGGAGGAGAGACTGTGAGAGGAGTGAAGATAGAAGGCGACGGGTGAAGCCGCAGACACACGGGCAACAGGAACGGCGCGCACGGTGGCTACCGGAGCACTCAACCTCCGGACTACAGGAGTAACCGGCTCCGCGCTAAGCAGCAGCAGGAGCAACAGACCCACGGGCGACTGGCAGCAGCAGGCTCGCTGGGCTACCGGAGCACTCAACCCCCGGACTACTGGCGCTGCAGATGTCACAACGGCCACCTCCTGTCAACCTCCCCCAACTGTCCCACACCCCTTTCACACACTCCCTGCTGTGCCCCTAGGACTCCTCACACGCCACCCCCCTTAAACCCTAAACCCTCGGCCCCCACACACCCACCCCCCTCAGCGGCAGCTGCAGCAGTGGGAGACGGAGGAGTAGGAGGAGCTGCAGGTTACCCACACCGTTCACCCCCATGCCCGCCACCCCCAAACCCTAACGCAGGCAGGAGCGCGGGAAGCAGCAGGGGCGGTTCACGGAGGGAAAGGGAGGCGGCGGGGGGGTCTCCTGAGCGCCACGAAGGAGCAGGGCGCGGGCCCCCCGAGGGCGCCACGGCGGGTGACGGGAGGGGGGCCGCGCACGGGCCCCCGAGGGCGGCTCGACGGGCGACGGGAGGGGCCGCGCGCGGGCCCCCAAGGCGCCGCGACGAGGCGATGGGAGGGGGCGGCGCGCGGGCCCCCAAGGCGCCGCGACGAGGCGACGGGAGGGGGCGACGCGCGGGCCCCCAAGGTGCCGCGACGAGGCGACGGGAGGGGGGGACGCGCGGGCCCCTAAGGCGCCGCGACGATGCGACGGGAGGGGCCGGCGCGCGGGCCCCCAGGGCGCCGCGACGAGGCGACGGGAGGAGGGCGACACGCGGGCCCCCAGGGCGCCGCGACGGGCGACGGGGGGCAGCGCGCAGGTCCCCGGGGGCGCCACGACGGGCAGAAAACCGCCGCGCGAAGCAGGAAACCGCCGCGCGCCTCGGGGCGCACGGCGGGCAGAAAACCGCCGCATGCCCCGAGCGCACGGCGGGATGAAAAACGCCGCGCGCTCCGAGCGCGCGGCAGGAAGAAAGGGTCGCGCGCCCGAGGCGCGCGACAGCAGTAGAGCAGCGGAAGCATCGGGTGGGGCCCACCCACTGGATCGACCCAGGAGGGTCGACCTGCTCTGATAGCATGTCGGAATAGCAGGCACAAGCTAGAAACAGGAAAGAAGGGTTTTCACTAGCATGCAGTTGAGTACATATAGCAAACCCTAATTCGGGCTGTACTCGCTACAGAGTACCCCACTGCAGGCTACACAAACATCACATTCTGACAGCTGGCGCTCGTGAAGGCGCCTGGCGCTGGCGTCCCCACTGACGACGGGCGCTGGCGTTGGCGCTGGCGCTGGGCGCATGCGTTGGCGTTGGTGCTGGCGCGGGGCGACGTGCGGGCCTCGTGGCGACGAAACGGCGCGGGGCGACGCGGGGGGCCGCGGGTCGACGAAACAGCTCGGGGCGACGCGAGGGACGCGACGTGCAGAACGGGCAGAGCGCAGGGCGACAAGCGCGACGAGCGCAGGGAGCGACGGGACGAAGAAAAATGGCGCATTTCGCGCTTCAGTGGGCGGGCCCATGTTACTTAAGATTTTTTTTTTTTTTTTTTAGGTCCTTAGACCGTTTTACTGCTCTGTACCATTTCAGGATCCCAGCCACTAACCACTGGGATAGAAGGGCTTGTTAAGTAGCGGGTCAATGCGCCCATAACCCCCCAGGCCAACGTGCCTGTAACCCTTTCCTAGGATGAATCGGGGATCTCCAGTGGACCTCTGACATGTAGCCATGTGCGTAGCCAGGCGCATAGCCAGGCGTGTAGCTAGGTGTGTAGCCAGGTGCGTAGCCAGGTGTTTAGCAGCCATCTGCGACAGAAGCATGTTTAAGCACCTTTAGGTATTGGTTCACCTTCAGCTTGGTGTTTGAAATCTCATGCCTTGGAAGCATGACTATTAATGAATGTGATGGGAGGAGCCAGCGGAAAGGCGGGAGTCGACTGGAAATGCTGGAGTTGACTGGAAATCCAGGAGTTGACTGGAAATCCATGAGTTGACTGGAAAGCCAGGAGTTGACTGGAAAGCCAGGAGTTGACGGAAAATCCAGAGCTGACTGAAAAGCCAGGCGTTGACTCCGGTGAAGCATGACTGGCAGGGCTCGATCACTGGAGACATGTGCTGCTTCGACGGAGGAACGGGGAGAGACAAATGAGAGAAGAGAGGCAGGTTTTTAATGTGGCAGCTGATGGTTCGACATCCAGTGATCAAGGACAAGTGCTGTGCATAGGGAGAAAGAGGGAGCGTGGAGAGGAATGAAGAGAGGAGAAAACAGGGGGGGAGGGGGGTGGGGTGAGAGGGCGGACGAGAGGAGAAAGGAAAGAGCAGGAGAAAAGTGGAGTGGAGCACAGGTGGAAGGGAGCAAAGAAGAATTGGAGTGCAGGCCACGAACAGAGGGTCCCATGAGTTTCTGACCTGGTGTGGACAATTTCCAGTTTAAAAAATGGGAAAAATAAACATTATACAAGAAGTGCGGGAAAGAACAGAAGATCAATACACTGTGCTGCTTCTTTTGCTGCTGCCTTTGCTCGTGCCTCTTCTACACAAACACACCCGCCTGGCTGTGCATATTCTCCGACTCTCGCTCCATTCTTCTCCCAATGCTCTCCCCCTCACCCACCCACACCCTCTCACCCCCAATGTATTCCCTCCTGCACCCAACCATAACCCCTCACCTGGACGTGCATCACCAACCCACCCACCACCCACTCTTGGGACAGCACCAACCCAGCCGACATGCTCCCACTGCTCCCACAGCAATCGCCCCCACTCGTTCTCACCGACTCGTTCCCTGAGCGCGCTATACGCTGTTCAGCCAATGTACCCAGTCACCTTTTTTCTCTCACCTGGCTGTGCAATTTCTCGTCGCCTTCCACCCTTCAGGCACGGAGTACCCAAGTGTCTTCACCCCACCACAGAACATCAATGTCCCCGAAAATTCCGAGTCGCGCGAAGGCACCTCTAGGGCCAGGTCGGCTACTTTCCGAATGCAGCCTATGTTGCGCAGAAAGAAAGCCTTGCAGAAGCGGAGAGACACCTGGCTGCGGCGCCCAGGGATGGCGAACACAGCGCCGCCGAGGCCGCAGCGGGCACCGAAAGGGCCGACGGCCTGGTTTCGCTTGAAGGTGGGTTGGGAGAGCGTGAGCGAGACGCCGTCCGAGTAGATGCCTCCCCCATGAAAGCCTGGAGGGTGGACGGGTGGGATGGGGACAAAGGATGTGGTAAAGCAGCAAGGTTTAGCCTGGAAAAGATGGTCGGAGGGTTTGAGGGTCTGAGAGGGAGTAAGCAACAACAGCAGGGAGAGCTAAGGATCCGGCAATGGAAGTAGCATGGATGGGGATTCTTGAAAGGGCAGGTGATTTCGGAGACAGGGAGTGCTGTTTGAGAAGAGGCCTTCCCCAGAAGAGGCCTCTCTTTGATGCGTATGGGATAATGGAAGGGAGAGATGCGGATGTTACTGGACCAGATCTTTAGCCATGCTAGAAAGGTCTGTGGCACTGATAGGACCGCCCACCGAATACACAAAACTCCGGGTTGGCTTTGGATGGGTCTGACTCTCTCCGGGTTGGCTTCGGAGAAGACTCAAAGGGTAACAGACACACACGCACATACACGTGCGCACTCACGCACGCACGCACGCACGCAGTCACTCGTGTGCACACATACAAACACACACACGCACGCACCACGCATGCAAGTACACACGCACGCACGCACGCACGCACGCACGCAAGTACACACGCACGCACGCACGCACGCACACACACACACACGCGCGCGCGCGCGCGCGCGCACACACACACACACACACACACACACACACACACACACACACACTCACTCACTCACCAGCGAAATTCCCTTCAAACGAACACTTCATGCACCGAATGTCGCCATTCCCTGCCACTGTCATTGCTCCTCCACTGGCTTGGTACGCGCTGTTGTTTCGGAAGCGGCAGTGCACAAACGTCACATTAGCCGCACTGCCTTGGGGATCCCCCAAGTTAATGCTACCGGCACCACCCTTCCCAACAGTTGCCGTGTTGTTTTGAAAGACACAGTACACGAACGTCACATTAGGCCCGCTGCCCTCGGGGTTCCCCACGTTGATGTTGATTGCACCTCCCTCCCCAGTGGGTGCTGTGTTGTTGTAGAAGGTGCAGTACGAGAAGAAGCGGTTGGGAGGGGTTGCTGCTTCAGGGAAGGAGTCACTGGTGGGTTGGGGTGGGTGGGGGATAGAGGAGAGTGTGTTAAGGGAGTGAGGTTTGCTTCTGTGGAAGGTGCAACGAGGGAAGAGGTGGTGGGGGAGTGATGGCTGTTGGTGAGGAGGAGTTGCTGGTGGGTTGGGGAGACGTTGAAAGGGGGGGAGGAGGGGAGGGAAGCGTTGATAGGAGGCAATGGGGAGTGAGTTAGGAGCCCATCAGTCACAAAATCCCATTAGGTTAGACAGACAATTTTGAGTCGCGTCAAACAACACTTGAGCAGGCCTCCCGTTGATGTAGCATGATTCCATGCACACCATACGCACTCTCACGTGCACCATACGCACTCTCACATGCAACATACGCACTCTCACATGCACCATACGCACTCTCACGCGCACCACACAAACACTCTCACGTGCAGCACGCACTCACTCACGTGGGCAACTCACACACTCTCAGCCGCACCGCACACACTCTCAGCCGCACAACACACACTCTCTGCCGCACCACTCACTCTCTCACATGCCCCACACACACTCACCTAAGCACTCCTCTCGCTCCCTCATCTTCCTTCTATCACTCACACCCAAATTTCCTTCTCTCTCCCTCATCATACCCCCAACAGTCCACCCCCTTCACCTGAAAACCCCTCCGCCAATGCTAGGACCCCTGTTGTGAACCAAGCCCGCATACAGTGGCGTGGACCCTCACCTGCGCACCCCTCCTCCTCTTCCCATCACCCTCACCTGACCACCCCTCCTCTTCTCCCCATCACTCTCACGTGCACACCCCTCCTCTTCTCCCCATCACTCTCATCTGAGCACCCCTCCGCCAACGCTTGAAGTCGTGTTGCTGATGAAGCTGCTTAGCACTGCTTTGACCCTCACCTGAGCACCCATCTCACCCTCTCATCTGCCCCGCAAACACTCCATTCCCCTCACCTGAGCACCCGTCCGCCAATGCTAGGAGCCGTGCTTCCGACGAATCCACATTGACTCGCGTTGATCACCGCCCGCACGTTGAAAAAGACGCCTCCTGCCGCCCGCTGGAAGTTGAGGTTGACCAGAGTCAACTCTCCCCCTGTGGGGCCGGACGAGGGGGAGGTGAATATGGGGAAGGCGCCACCCCCGCTGATGATGCACCTGGTGTTGGGGTTGGGGATGTGGGTGGGGGGTGAGGGGGGGGACGGAGGAAGGGGAGGGTGGGGGGAAAGGTGCAAGAGGATGGTTTATACTGTCGCTGCATCCTATAGCTGGTAACCCTGTAACCCACCGGGGAACCCTGACAATGATTGTGAGAGTAAAGTAAATGCGCCTTCTTGTGACTGTATGAGCCAGAGCGGGGTCCAGATCACCAACCTAACCCGTTGAACTGGCCGTTCCCAACCAGTAACCCTAGCCAACAACGGGTAACTTTGTTACAAACCTGGTGGCGGTACAATTGCCAATGATGGTCAGCTTGGCCGCGCCGGAGAGTGCGGGGAGGGCGCTGGGGGAGGAGAGGAGGGGGAAGGTGGAATGGGGGAAAGAAGGGGGTGGGGTGGTGAGGGTGGAGGGAGGGGGAGGGGGAGGGGGAGGGGGAGGGTGGAGGAGTGAGAGAATAGAGAGGGGGAAGACCTCATGGAAAGGGGAGTAGGAAAGAGACTCGTACAGTCAGCTCAAGCAAGGCGAGACGAGAGGGAGTGGGCTCAAAATGAGGAAAGAATACACGTTGATGGGAGGCGAGGTGTATGCGGCCGGTGCCAAAGTGACCGGCACTTTGTGGCACGAGGTGGCAAGCGCACACGTGGCGAGAAGCGACATGTGGCAGACGTGGATTCATGGGGAACTCACGCTTTGAGATGCACGTTGGATTTGAGAACGAGCTCTGTGGGCGACGCGCTTGCTCCTCCCTAAATTCACGCCACGTGGACACACACAAACACACACACGCAAGGGTGGACGTGCTTGAATTTCTGGAACTACCTCATGCGTTTGAATTAGGTTGAGAGGCTATCACACCATACTATTAGCGGTGTTTCTATAGCTATTCTACGTCATCGCTAGAACTTCGAAACACCTGAAATAACCCTCGCATACAAGGAGGATAAGAACCTCGTTCCGCGACACATGCACTGTCGATGTCGTCACAAACAAATCGCGGCGAAAACAATGTACATACATTGCAAAGGGACTGTCTGAAGAACCTCTGGGCAACATACAACTAACATTATTATGAACAATGCGTGGAGAGGGGGCGGGAGTGTTGGGAGACTGCGCCAGCATCCCTCTGGGACAAACCCTAGAGATTGTTTTAGCACTCTCGAGACATTCATTGTCCCCTTTACGGTGGGTACCGTTTTCCGATAACAAATGTTCCGTGCACACCTAAAAATGTAAACTGGCTATAAAAAGAGGGGCAATAACGAGGTATGGGTTGTAACAAATCGTGTAAACCGGGTAACCACCGCATTAATCGATATGAATTTTAGGGTGCTGTGACTGTGTAGATTAGACCAACATACACCGTGAGCACAACAAAACGGTACAACATCGATTCAACGATTAGGTACAACAGCGTGATACATTGCTGAGTGGTTTCTTAGGTTAAAAAATGCACAGGTTTGGAACATAGGCGATTTTGAGCGCTAGACAAAACATAAGCATGCATGAGCGGTAATTGAAACAGAGGCAAGTTCAACCTGTCGCACAGCAAGGGCACATCAAAGTGTGTACGACATTTCATAGGCATGGATGGGACAGATTGGCGGCTAAATGTGCGAAGTGACAGTTATCCTTCAACGCAGCCAAACGTGCTGTCCTCTAGCGAGGTGTAACCGGCGGAATGGGATGGGAACCGCAGTGACCTCAGGCAGAGTGGGCGATGTGCCCTTCACACCGTCTTTGGAGATGCGATTCGGCAAACGCGGCAGAAACTGCATACGATCTTCTCGAAATCCCAGAATGGGCCATGCTTATATGAAGTTCGGAAATTAGACCTGCGCAACAAAAACATTGGCGAAAGAGTGCTGCCACGCATCAATTGGGCGCAAACAAGCAGCCCGACGAGCTGAAGAAACGAACCTGCAACAATACTTACATGTTCAGCTGAAGAAACGAACCTGCAGCAATACTTACATGTTCAGCTGAAGAAACGAACCTGGCCATCGCGAAACGCGAAACGCTGTTTGTGTGCCGCCTCGTGCGCCAAAAGCGGACGGACAGAGTGATCTGCTAGAGGGGGCGTCGTGGAAAAGGGAATAGAGGAATGGGCGGGGTGGTGAGTAACGTGGCTCGAAGAGATTCGAAGGAGCAGAAGGATATGAAGGTACGAGTTTGGGAAGGGAATGCATCAGTGAAGCACAATTGAATGCGATGCTTGGAAATGGGCACCTTTGAAGCTCAAGGTCACCCTTTCCCTTCCCTCCCCAGAGTCGCAGGTCTCGAGTATGTTGCCAGCTGTGCCAGCATAGCACGGATGGGGCTATCTGAGAGGCTGGCGAATCGACGAGGTGTGATCGAAGTGGTTACTGTTGCTCAGGGTTGCTAGTCACGAAGTTCCAGCACACGTGCTTCATATGCGCTGGAAAAAAGCATCGCGTCTGAGGGTGGGTTCGCAATGACGTGTCAGAGTCCTTTTGATAAGGTTACCCGCTACTGAGTGGCTGCATATAGGTTCAGGTCGGTACCCCACGCTATTGTGGTGTACACGTTAGTCGAGGTCACAAATTTTGCATAACAGTTTCAGCTGCGACGAAAACAGTAACATGAATTCACCTTCGCACGGTAACTGGTGCATTCGGTAGTCGTTTTCTCGCGGTTTGGGAAAGGGGTTGCAAACCTGTACAATCCTTACAGTGTGCCAGATGTACTCGTTGTGTTCTAGGGTTTCATCGAGCATTCCTTGCGGCAACTTCGTACATACTTTTTTTTAGCATACCTAGGCATAGTAGCCCTTCCGGCGTTTTTGGGTGCTCCAATTCTTTGTGACGGTGAGTCGATTCGAGTAGCTTTTTGTAATAGCTCGTGACAAGGAGATCCCTCTCACGGCTGCGCGTGTACTACGGAACATGCTGAGCTTGTAAATGTGAAACTGTCCGGGTGAAACTACTATCGTACCGCGTTCGCCTGGTTGATGGCATCGTCCAGTTTCGACGCCGCGACAGTCGCGAGACTGCAGATCATCCCAAGGAGCGATGCGACGAGGAGGGAAGTGATGAGCTGGGGTGCTGTGATTGTCTTCCTAGCACGAACCATCCTGAGCCCGACGACCGTAGGAACCGAATTGGAATGTTTTTTTCTTAGGAATATCAGTAGCAGAGAAGCAACTGTGGCAATGCTTAGCACTTTGACCGTGTGAGTGAAAACTAAGGAGCAGACGTGCAAGATCTTTGTTTACCGAGAGCCTAGACTGCAAGATATTCACCGCCGCAAGCTACACGGCCACACGCTAAGTAAACGCCGCGAACTGACCACGACATCGCTAAGGCGCGAGCCTCTGTCATTTCACCGCATCGCAGGG
This sequence comes from Closterium sp. Naga37s-1, assembly GCA_947471745.1. Lineage (NCBI taxonomy): Eukaryota > Viridiplantae > Streptophyta > Zygnematophyceae > Desmidiales > Closteriaceae > Closterium > Closterium sp. Naga37s-1. The sequence continues at coordinate 1,242,515 of CANJKZ010000147.1, forward strand.
CTTGCATTCATGCCTGCCAGGCGCCACGCCGCGAATGGCGGCCAAGGGAGTGGGAGGATGCATCCTACATGCGCCCCGATTCCTGTTGACACGCCACAAGCTACGGACATCGACAGTCGATCGTATGGTTGGAATGGATGATGGTGGGCACTTCGGACACGCGCTGGCGTCTGTGCAAACCAGGGATTGGATGGTCGCGCCAGCCACGGGCATATGGGTGGGAATTAGCTGTTTATGACATGGCTCCCACCTGAAACATCCCCTGGCATCGCGAGTCGCAGAAACAACAACTCGCGCAACTCACGGTTGCCCTGAATTTGAATGTTATGACCAGTGCATAAGGGCGTGTCACCTCCAGGTTCGAACAGGCCTCTCGTTCGAACAGGCGAAATGTTACATGCTTCACCAGGCTTCGTAGGCCCCTAACGACGTCGCTAACTAGAACTTTCGCCAATTCGAACAGCGCTGTCACATTGGGCATGCTGCCAAATGTGTTGCACGTTCGAACAGCGCTGTTCGAACACAGAATGATAAGAGGCCCCCTCTCAGCACGGACGACGCCTCTGATTGGACAGCACCCCGCATAGTCGCTAGCAAAATCACTTCTCACCGGAAACTGTCGCAGTGCATTGGAAAGGGCAGTGTAGCTGGGAAACAAAATCGTGAGCAGCAGTAGAGGAGTACGAGGAGACATTGTGATTGGATGGGCGAGAATGGGTCAAACTAGAATGGAAGGCGACTGAAAGTTTTCATTGCGACGCTTAACGACGTCGTCCTATTATAGGCGACGTCGCATGTTCGAACAGGCTGCGTGTTCGAAAAGAGAGGATGTCACCTCTGGTGACGAGCTGTCCCATTCAACAAGGTGCTCAAATTTGTGTTCGGACACTGTTCGTACAGTGAATTCGTTATGCATGTTCGGATTTGGGCCTTCCAGCCCCGAGGTGACACGCCCTAACCTGCCATGGCAGACGAGGCGAGTTATACACCCGCTATGGCGAGTCCCGAATGTACGAGTTCGCAAGGTACCCTAACCAAATATCCTAAATATATAGTAATACAGTTCATTTTTAGCTGCATTGAGTCTCATTTGAACCAACTTTCTAAACATCCCCTAAGCGCCTTATTTTGTGCCATAGTAGATTCCTGCAGGAGTAGAAAGCATCAGCCTCGCTTCCACAAATATGTTTCTGAGAAACACCTCCCGTTTCAGAAATTACAATCTCATTTTTGCTGAACTGAAAACTACATGAGTTTCTAATGTTAATCATCAGTCTAGTAATGAGACACCACCGTGCTCATCATCAGCACAAACACAGAACGCACCATACAAAAACACAGAAACAAATACTAATGACAAAAAAATATGGTCAAATGTTTGCACGTCCACGGGGTGGGGGTGCTGGATCCACAGCACAGCAGCTATTTATGACATACATTGAGTATATTGATTTTGCCAAGGGACCCTTCATACATAAAGTACATCTCCTGTGTTGTCAAGAAGAGTTGTCTTCATCCATATCACACACAATTGTTGTAGCTTTATACCGTTCTCGTTACTGCTGGTGAGCATGAGGTTAGGAGCCAGCGGAAAAGCCAGGAGTTGAGTGCAGTGACGAGTGACAGGCGGGATCAAGCACAAGTGCTATTTGGACAGAGGAAACCAGGGAAGAGGAAAAAGGGGTGGAAAGCAAAAGCTTTGTTTTCTGTTATGAAGCGGCGTCTATAGAACATACAGCCAAGGTATCAAGAATAAGTCCTGAGTGTGTATCAAGAACAAGTGCTGAGTGGATGCAGAGAAAGACTGAGGTTGGGGTCAGGGAAAGTGAGGAGAAAGCAAAGGAGGTGACGTCCTGAGACGGCGTGCATAGCGCCGCCATAGCCACAGGTGCCACGGGATGGGTTGTGGGCACTTTGGTTCTTGAAGCGGGCACGTGTGAGAGAGAGGGAGACTCCGTTCGAGTGTGTGCCTCTCCTAGATGCACCTTGAGGGTGGGAGGGTGGGATAGGGATAATGGAAGTGGTTAAGCAGCAAGGCCAACGGCCTAGTCTGAAAAAGAGGGTGTGCGGGTTTGAGACAGCGTAAGCAACGGCAGCGGGGGGACTCGAGGTGAAGGATCAGGCAAGGAAAGTGGCAAGGGTGGTCACCATAGGTACAAAAACTAGCACATTCATCTACATAAACTCACACATCCACACAAACGCACATACACACACTCACCAGCGCTGTTATTTACAAACCGACACCCCTTGATACGAATGCTGCAAGTCCCCACCACCGAAATCGCTCCTCTGCAGCCGTTGGGCACGCTGATTTCCTGGAAGGTGCAGCCCTCAACTAACAAAGGAGGCACGCTTTCCTCGGGGTTCTCCGCGTTGATGCTGATTGCGCCACCCATTGTGTATGACGCCCTGTTGTTGCGGAAGGTGCACCGCGAGAAGAAGCCGTTGGGAGGGGTGGCTGATGCAGGGAAGGAGTCTCTGGTGGGTTGGGGTGGGTTGGGGGTAGAGGAGAGTGTGTTAAGGTAGTGAAGTGTGCTGTTGTGGAAGGTGCAACAAGGAAAGAAGGGGAGTGATGTCTAGCCTTGACAAGGGGTTGCTGGTGGGTTGGGGAAACGTTAAAGGGGGAGGGAGGGGAGGGCACGAGTCATGGGGAGTGTGTTAGGGAATTGGGGGCCCATCATCCAAAACTTCCCCGAGAAGTTGTTGTGTAAAGTGCAGCATGAGAAAGACCAGAATATCTTGAGACGACTCAAAGATTTAACAGGTATGCTGATAGTCAATGTATCATGCTTCCAGGCACCACACGCACCCTCACATGCACCACACACACTCTCGCATGCACCAGACACACTCACATGCATCAAACACACTCTCACATGCACCAGATACACTCTCACATGCACCAGACACACTTCCACATGCACCAGACACACTCTCACATGCACCAGACACACTCTCACGTGCACCAGACACGCTCTCACATGCACCAAACACACTCTCATATGCACCAGCCACACTCTCACATGCACCAAACACACTCTCACGTGCACCAGACACACTCTCACATGCACCAAACACACTCTCACATGCACCAAACACACTCTCATATGCACCAGACACACTCTCACATGCACCAGACACTCTCACATGCACCAGACACACCCTCACATGCACCACACGCACCTCACATGCAAAATACACCAGTTGGTGAGTCGCTGCCTTGCAACTGGTGAGCCGCTGCCTTGCATCTAGTGAGCCGCTGCCTTGCAACTGGTGAGCCGCTGCCTTGCAACTGGTGAGCCGGTGCCTTGCAACTGGTGAGCCGCTGCCTTGCAACTGATGAGCCGCTGCCTTGCAACTGGTGAGCCACTGTCTTACAGCTGGTGAGCCGCTGCCTTGCAACTTGTGAGCCGCTGCCTTGCAGATTGCCATCACAATCCAACCTAGGCAGCTGGGCCCTCGCGTGTCGCCCTTCAGCCCTCGATGCTCGGACAACTGGTGTCCTGCTTTTGCTTTGAGCCGGTAAAATCCGCTCCTGCCCTCACCTTCATCATTACCATGCTTATTTATATGTGTATGTGCCCATGTATACATATTTACTTGTATTCTATTCTGCTAGCAGTAAGACTCTTTGCTGTGTCTGGTAACCAGAAGAACCAGCGACTAGCATCCTCCGTCCTGCCTTCCTCCCTCCTACCATCCGCTCACCCCTCATAGATTAGACCATAGCTGTGCTTAGAGCGCATGTGGGGAGGCAGCAGTGGTGGCAGCACTCACACGAGCCCGAGCCATGCACCACGACCATCACCACCTGCAGCACTGCAACAGTGAGGGTTGAGTCACTGTGTGTGTGTTTTTTTTTTCTTTTTTTTTTTTTGTTTGTTTGTTTGTTTGTTTGTTTTTCTTTTTTTCCCGTTGTCCACCACTCTTCCTCCTCCTCCATCCCCACTTCCCCCTCCTGTCAACAGGAATTGTGGTTGGCCCCGTCCTCGCTTGGGCAGAGCCGACTTTGTTGTCGGGTGTGCGGGGAGCACAGCCGACCAGCTGTAGTGGGCGACGCCGACTTAGGCACACACGGGGCCACTGAGACGCCGCCGACTTTGGGATGCCGGCGGCCGACTTTGACCAGGTGGTCGACGAGGGGAAGGGCGCCGAACTTGAAGGGCACCGACGTCGACCTGGAGATGGCGCCGACCTTGGAGGGCGCCGAGAACGGGTGGTCGATCTGGTGAGGTCGACTTGGTGGGATGACGCCAACTTTGGGGCATCAACCTGAGGGTCGCCGACTTGGTGAAGTCGGCTGGTGGTTGACGCGCACGTACAGCAGCTGGTCGGCGCCGGGCATACAAGTCGACGCCGGCTTGGTGGTTGCCCGGTTGACCAAGTTACCCGGGCGACGAGGATTTGCGGAGGTGCGCGACAATCGCCCATGTAGACTTCTGTGTGGTATCCCGAGGTCAATTTGGAGGATCAGGTGGAGACGTGGGCACGTAGTCGGCTTGGCGTCCTACGCTGTCCACATGACGAGGCACAATCGCCAACCAGATGCAAGCACATGCGCTGCTGTCCTGCGGGTGCAACGCTGTGCAGCCGCCTTGCTGCAGCGTTGGCACGCCGTCGACTTGCAGCGTTGGCAGGCTGCTACATTGCACTGCTGGAGCGCGGCCGACCTTGTCGTGCTGGAACGCAGTCGACCGTGTTGCGCTGGCAGTCGACCAGCTTGCTTGCATGCATCTGATGTAGTCAATGTTGCTTTCACTATTCTGAACCATTGTTGTAAACTTGTGCTAGTGAAACTCTTGCCAAAATCTCCCTGTGAATGTGCAAGTAGAGGAAGCACAAGTGAACGACTAAAAAGAGAACCCAGTGATCACTCCTACCCCATGCCCACCCCGTAGACTAGCTCCCATTGTATTAGTTATCTCCGCACCTCCTTCCCCCCTCCCTCCTCCCCCCTCCCTCCTCCCTCCTCCCTCTGTTCCATCCTCCGCCCACTCTCCTCGGATCATCGTGGTGTTGAGAGTGCAGGGCGGGAGGTAGCAGTGCTGGCACCACTAACACGAGCCCGAGCCATGCACCACAAGCGGCAGCAGATGCAGCAGCTACAGCAGGCAGCTGATGACATCACCGCCTTGCTGGTGCGCTGTGCCATTGGCAGCGCTGAAGTGGCAATGCCAGCTGGCACCGGGCAGATGTCATCTGGGGGAAGTGTGACGATGTGGGGAAGAGGAGACGTGGGCATGGGGGGGAGCAACAGCATGGGAGAGCAACGCGGGAATGGGACACTGAAGGGAATGGAGGGGTTAGATGGATATGCCTCTCATTCAAAATATGGATCAGAGCAGGCAGCAATGTATGGGATGCAACCAACAGCAGCAGGCTATGGGGTGGATCAATCAGGGCAGCATGGGATTGACCCAGGTGCAGCATATGGGATGGACTCAGCAGGGAGGCATGGAGTGGATGGGGCGACGATACTGTTGGAGCAGGGGCGCATGCAGGTGGTGACGGATGCAGCAGCGGATGGCAGCGGTGTGACGTGCACCGTGTGCCGGGGCGTGATTAGTGGGGCGCGGTGGAAGGAGCACGTGCAGTTTTGGTGCCGGGTTGCTGCGCACGACCCGATGGGGGATAGCAATCTGTCTCCTTGACTTCTCTTGTGTGAAGTGGCAGGCACAGGGGGAGCATGTGTTAGGCCATATGGCATGGCTGTGTGTGCTAGAGAGTCATCAGTGGGGCGCGGTGGAAGGAGCGCGTGCAGTTCTGGTGTTGGGCTGCTGTGCAGGATTCCATGTGGGAAAGCAGTGTTCTCCCATGGGTGATTCGGTAGCAGTTGTTTGCCTCGATGGGCAGTGTGTTAGGGCCCGTTGTTTTTTACTCCTCCCTGGAGAATTCGAGTCTGGGGATTCGGTACCCATGGGCTCTTGATAGGACACCTACAATCTTTTATGAACTTTGAGTTTATGGACACCTACACGCATGCTTTTGAGAGCTTTATGAACACCACGTGCGTCAATTTGTTCCTACCGTACATTGTTTTCTCCCCTGGAATTCAGTTCAAGGGGGTTTGTTCATGTGTTGCCATGGCAAGTGAACAGTGCAAGCATGTCAAATGGTGATGACATGCATTATTATGCCAAGGAGAGGCATGGCGTGGCAGCTGAGTTGAGTCCATACAAATATCTTGCTGGTTTAGTTAAGTGAAAGTGATTAATCTCAAGGGGAAAAAAAAAAAGAATGTGCGGCATTCTTTTCAATCAGGCATGAATGATATACATCGTGATGGTACCCAACCCAATCCAATACAGAGTACACAGAGGATATGCATTACGGAATATGCATACTACAATAAAAAGGAAGGAGAAAGAAAAGCAAGTACATGTCAGCCACTATGCAAGGTTGCTACGGTAGTTGGGTAGCAGCTATTCATGAGTCATTTATTGGAGAACCTTCAGTTAATGGTACAACTTTTGTGTTGTGAAGGAGGGCAGCTCTTATATGCATCACAGACGCGTGCTGCAATTCACAATCACATGCTTAAAAAGCATGACTCCTTGTGAATGTCTTGTGAGGTACCAGCAGAAATCTAGGAGTTGACTGAAAAGCCAGGATTTGACTGAAAAGCCAGGAGTGGACTGAAAAGCCAGGAGTTGACTGAAAAGCCAGGAGTTGACTGAAAAACTAGGAGTTGACTGTGGTGAAGTATGAAAGGCAGGGCTCAGTCACAGGTGCTGCTTGGACGGAGGAAAAGAGGGACAGATGATGAAAGGGGAAGAGCATGTTTTCAATGTGTTGACTGAGGGTTTGACACTCAGGGATCAAGCACAGGTGCTGCGTGGAGGGAGATAGCAGGGGGGTTGGGGAGGAAGAAAGAGAGAAGAAAGCAGATGGAGGACGGGAGGAGGAAGGAATGGGCAGGAGGAACGTGAGGGCAAGGTGGAAGGGAGGACGGGAGAGAAGTGGAGTGCCGGGCACGAACCGAGGATCCCACTCCAGTGTGGGGAACTTCGAGTTTGGGCAGCTTTGAAATGTCTCAAAACCAACCTTCTCTCAGAAACCAACAAGGCATCCACATGAAAGAAGGTTGATTTTGAGATGTCTGGAAACTAACCTTGTCTCAAAAGCCAGTGGGGGTGGCCTTCAATTTGCACCAAACGTCCTTTTACTATGCTCCTTCCTCTGCTGCTGCCTCTGCTCCTGCTACTTCTTCTGCCTCAGATTTTGGTTCCTATGCTGACACTTGTTCCTTTCCCCCTCTACCTCACACACCCCTCATGAACACTCTCACTTGCCCGTGCATTTGCTCCGATCTGACTCTCCGCCCAATCTTTTCCCAGTGCTCCCCCCTCACCCACCCACAGCCCCTCATCCCCAATATCTTTCCTCCCTCACTAACACACACCCCCTCAACCCCAAAGTCTTTCATCCTTCACCCACCCACGCCCCCTCAACCCCAGATTCTTTCATCCTTCACCCACCCACGCCCCCTCAACCCCAAATTCTTTCATCCTTCACCCACCCACGCCCCCTCAACCCCAAAGTCTTTCCTCCCTCACCCACCCACACCTCCTCACCTGGATGTGCATCAACTCCCCACCAGCCTCCCACTTAGGGGCAGGGCAACACCGACCACTGCCCCCACAGCAATCGCCCCCATTCCTCGCCACACTTCCTCGCCCCCAGTCGTACCCAGTCAGCTTTCTCCCTCACCTGCCATTGCAATCGCACGTCTCCCTCCACCCCATCGGCACGCGGAGCCCAGCCGGCCTCATCCCACCACAGAACTTCACCGTCCCCGGAAGACTTATGCGGTTGGAAGGCCGGATCAGGGTGAGTGTGTCGAAAGACTCATGGCAGCCCGCGTTGCCCACAAAGGAAGCATCCCAGAAGCGGAGAAACACTGTGCTGTAGCGCCCTAAGACGGCATGCACAGCGCCGCCATCACCGCAGGTGCGAAAGAATGGGCCGATCGCCTTGTTGCTCGTGAAGGTGGGTGCAGTGAGATAGAGGGAGATGCCATCCGAGAAGATGCCTCCCCCATGAAAGCCTGGAGGGTGGACAGGTGGGATGGGGACAAAGGATGGGGTAAAGCAGCAAGGTCAACGGCTTAGCCTGGAAACGAAGGTATGAGGGTTTGAGGGTCTGAGAGGGAGTAAGCAAGAGCAGCAGGGCGACCTGGGGAGGATCCGGCAATGGAAGTGGCGTGGATGGGGGAAAGGGCAGGTGATTTTGGTGATAGGGAGTACTCTTTGAGATGAGGCCTTTCCCACTTTGATGTGTCTGGGATGTGGGAATGGAGAGATGTGGAATAAAGGTGGATGCTACTGGACTAGATCTTTAGCCACGCTAGAAAGCTCTGTGGCACCGACAGGACCACCCCGAGAACACAGTAAACTCCTATATGAGCCTGACTCTTTTCAGGCTGAGTTCTAAGACGTCTCAAAACAAACTTAAAATAAACTCCCATGTATGCATGCACGCACGCACGCACGCACGCACGCATGCACGCACGCAAGCTCGGGCGCACACACATACTCACACAAACGCACACACTCACCGGCATTATTCCCTTCAAACGATCACCACTTGCACCAAATGGCACCATTCCCTGCCACTGAAAACGCCCCTCCGTTGTCTTGGGGCGCGCTGTTGTTTTGGAAGCTACATCCTGCAAACGACACATTAGCCGCACTGCTTTGGGGATTCCCCAAGTTGATGCTGACAGCGCCACCCCCCCCAAGGGTCGCTGTATTATTGTAAAAGTAGCAGTGCACAAACGTCACATGCGACCCCCTGCCTTTGGGGTTTTTCAAGTTGATGCTGATTGCGCCTCCCCCCCCAATGGGTGCAGTGTTGTTGTAGAAGGTGCATTCCGAGAAGAGGCGGTTGGGAGGGGTGGCTGATTCAGGGAGTCACTGGTGGGTTGGGGTGGGTGGGTGGGGGGTAGAGGAGAGTGTGTTATGGAAGTGGGTTTGCTTCTGTGGAAGGTGCAACGAGGGAAGAGGTGGTGGGGGAGTGATGGCTGTTGCTGAGGAGGAGTTGCTGGTGGGTTGGGGAGACGTTGAAAGGGGAGGGAGGAGGAGGGGCGGAAGGGGTGGATAGGAGGCAACGGGGAGTGTGTTAGGAGTATATTAGTCGCAAAATCCCATTAAGTTGCCGTGTAAGGTGCAGCATGAGTCGACTAAAAGAGCCACGCACACTTTCCAGTGCACTCTCGACACACACGCACTCTCACATCTGCCACACACACATCGACTTGCCATGTAAGGTGCAGCATGAGACGAGACTGACCATTTTGAGTTGACTCAAAGAACTCTTGAGCAGGCCTCACGTTGATGTAGCATTATGACATGCACAACACGCAGTCTCACATGCACAACACGCACTCTCACATGCACCAAACGCACCCTCACATGCACCATGTACTCACTCGCGTGGAGAGTTCTAATACTCTCAGCCGCACCACACGAACTCTCAGCCGTACCACACGAACTCTCAGCCGTACCACACGAACTCTCAGCCGCACCACACGAACTCTCAGCCGCACCACACGAACTCTCAGCCGCACCACACACACTCTCAGCCACACCACACACACTCTCAGCCGCACCACACACACTCTCACATGCGCCACACACGCTCACCTAAGCATACTCTCACACTCTCATCTCTCCCTCAACACTCCACTCACTTCACCTGAGCACCCCTCCGCCAATGCAAGGACCCCTGTTGCCAACGAAGCCGCATACAGTGGCGTTGGCCTTCACCTGAGCAACCTCCGCCAACGGTTGGAGTAGTGTTGCTGATTAACTCGCATAGCGTCGCGTTGACCCTCATATGAGCACCCTTCTCATTGTCTCATCTACCCCTCAACACTCCACTCCCCTCACCTGAGCAACCTCCGCCAACGCTTGGAGTAGTGTTGCTGACTAACTCGCATAGCAACGCGTTGACCCTCATATGAGCATCCTTCTCACTCTCTC